>JAGPOW010001918.1:16270905-16284097 GCA_030014935.1 Caiman crocodilus | reverse complement strand
TGATGGCTTGCCAAAACTCAGTAAGCCGCCCTCTGCCTGAAATAACTGCCCACCACTGAATAATCCCAGCATAATTTAGGAAAGTCCAAGTCAGCTGAGAGATGTGACTTCAATTCACTTGCCTTCAGAGCTCTGCAATGCTTAAGTACATGGGGAGCCTCATCACAGTTGAGAACCTGAGGCATAACAATGGTTAAGCTGAGTGGTTTCAAATTTAGGATATGGTAAAAGTTTTCAGCATATTGCAAGTATCAGTTTAAACATTTTCATTAAAAAAATCATTAAATATTTTCCAATCCACTATAAAGCTAATCATTTTCTGCACAAAATTAAAATTAGCAGAAGCAACATCAGGAAAATGTGCTTTTATTTGTATTTATTTTTTTAAGTGGAATTGTTTGAGCACTCCTAAATAAATGCCACCTTTTAGGATCAGTCAGTTCTCTGACAATTTGGCATTAAGCGTGATCAAGCATCTTAAAAGTTGTACATGTACTAAAAGAAACAGTTTACTGCAAAATAAGAGGACAGATATTCAGCAAGTATTCTTTGACATAAAAGTTACTGCCATCATTTCCAAGGGAATAAAATAAATCTTCATTTTCTCAGAGTGATTGTATGTTAAACCAATATGCATATTTCCTTTTACATCTAAATAGGGATCATTAACATTTAATTTAAAAGGAAATTAGGTAGGAGTTCTGTATTGAAGAACAAATAACCTGTAAAGAAGGAAATACATGGTTTAACAAGTAAGAATGCTCCAAATTTTAGAAATGCTCTACGGCTTTTTGAACAAATTATGAAGTGTATGCAGGCAAGGTTCTTTGGGTAGATGTGATATCTTTTATTAGACCAACTAAATAGTTGGAAAAAAAGTCTTTGCAAGCTTCTGGGTACAAATACCTAAACTCTCAGATATCATTACTGACGTTTGATGGCAACATCAACTCAGTTAAGCATAAATTGGTTAATTGAGTATCATTTATATATCATTGTGTTGCCAATGTGATTCATGGAAACGGTTAGCAATGCATATCTAAGAACAAAAGTGAGGCTTCCATGAGAGGGCCAAAACCAAATCCCACTGTAGTCTTTCTACTGCTTCCCATGGGCTTTGGGATCAGAGTCCAACACCCAAGAAAACAAAATGGATGCTGGACTCTGCAAGTAGAGAGAGTTTTATGAAGCCTTCAATTAAAAATTCAATTCCTGCCTCTATCTTTAGTTTTAAAAAAGTTAATATTTTATCTGACTGTTGCCCTTCCCACAGAAAACTTGCAAAGAACTTCTGTAAGTATAGCTTGACCTTACCACTGATATTCCAGCAGAAATATCAGTCAAGATATGGCCCCTAGTGTCCCAGTCACAGAATAAATATGGTAAGAGATGGTGCTCCTAAAGGATAGTTTATAGTATAACAGATGAGACAATGATTTCTCTCTTTAAAAAGGAGGATACTGGATGTAGTTCTAATTCCTTTTGTTTTTAGCAGGCATCATTCCATTCTTCACCTATTCAAAGCCACCATGAGCAAGACATAAGCTATATCTAACAGCAGTCAGGTTCATAATGGCAAACATTTCAGAGCACTAATGAGCATTTAATGCTTTCTAAATGTATGCAAACTGTGTACGCTAATTATTTCTGTAAACAGATGATGGAGTTTGTGGCTCTTCCTTCAGTGACAATGATGTTCCCCCTCCCTTCTTCCCTCCTGCACATAACCCATTTCCTAATTCCTGATCTTCAGATGGCAGACCAAGCTATAGCAGTAAGATTTCACAATGATTGTGAATAAAGGCAAGCTATCACCATGCCATATAGGAAATGAACCACCTCAACCTTCAAATGATGCTAGGGGTTTGTCATAGACAGATATAGGAAAATTATTTTACAGGGGTTAGACAGAAATGCTATTTTTTCTGCACCTGTAGTGAAATTAATGTAATGTACAGTGGCCAAGCTTTGGCATAGTCCTGCTTATTCATGGCAGATGTACAGCACCAGAAACATTAATGGCAACTTCTCCAGTCTGTCCCATCATTCCACTTCATACTAGGGTTACCATACGTTTTCCAGACATGTCCTCCTTTTGGGTCCTCCTATCTCCATCTGGGTGGTTTTTTAAAATATTAGCAAATGTCCAGGATTTTTCTCTGCCTCCACTCAGGATCAACATTTTTCCCAGCACTTCCTAGCTTGACCCAGCAAGGAGCCACCTGGGGCTGGGGGAAGTGGGGCAGAGTGATTGTAGGTAGGGGCATCATGTGCTCTGCGTGTAGCCCCAACTGAAGGCAGGTAAGTCTAGGGGGAGGGGGCTGGAGGGCCAGGGCTTGGGGGTGTGGGGGGGTGTGCACGTGCACGTGCGCGCGTATGTGCATGTGTGTGCATGCCTGCCAGTGCTGAGGCTGTAGCAGAGCAGGAAGGTGGGGGAGTTGCCTGCCCTCCAGAGGGGGAAGGGAATGGGGGGTTCTTTGGGGGCAGCAGGGATGATGGTCAGGAGTGAGGAGCACTGGCAGGCTGGGCGGGGGGAAAGAGGTTGCAAGTAAGAAGTGAGGAGCACCAGCAGGGCTAGGAAGCAGGCAGGATCTGTGGGTTGGGAGCGAGGGGCACTGGCAGGGCTGGGGGGATGGCAAAGGCTGTGGGTCAGAAGTGAGGGACACTGTCAGGGCTGGGGGGCTCTGACTTGGGAATGAAGGCAACCAGGGGGATGGAGGGGACTCTAGATCAGGAGTGCAAGACGCAGGCAGGGCCAAGGGGCTGCGGGTCAGGAGTGAGGGGTATCAGCAGGAACAACGGGACTGCAGGCTGGAAGTAAAAGGGCACCAGCATGATCTGGAGGGCAGGTGCAGGGCATGGGCATACTACTGCTTGCCCTCCACAATTATACAATCTCCCCCCCAACAGGTGTCCTATTTTTTGAAACTGGAAATATGGAAACCCCAACTCAGACCTCATCTCAAGGGAACACTTTCTAAGGTGAAAGGAAAAAATTTAATTCCTTGGAAACTGATTTCATTCATTATGCTCAATGCTCCTTTGCCTAGGTTGCTAACCAGTAGTATGGTGGATGACTACAATACAGACACAGAGAGTGGAGCTCTAGAAGTAATCCTCAGTGGCTAATTATTCTTTTTTTTCTCTAATCCTTTGGTGTTCGATTTGAAAAATAAAAAAAACTCAACCCCTTTGTACTAATATAATCAGAATTTCAAACAAATAAACCGGTACTTATGATCAGTATCAATTCATTTTGGATTTACATTGCACCTTTTATCAGGTGATATTGCAAAACTTTTCAAATACTTTGGCACATATGGTTGAATTTATAGTAAAATGAGGTGCAAAGGACATGTATGAGAAATACCTATAATCACATGGTGAGACAGTAGCAAAGAATGAATCCAGAAGTCATGGTTTCCATGCCCCTTTCGTTACTACTAGGCAAGAGTAGCTCTTAGCCTGTTCATAAAGTACTCTGGGGGGTAGGAGGTTGGAGCAGGTTGGGGTTTGATTTTTGTTTTTTTATTCTTAACGATTGTTACAACTCCCTGAGCAAGGATTTATTTATTCTTATTATATTTCTCCACCACTCAACTTTAAACCCCCCAGTTTTACCAACTAATTAATACTGTAGTAAATATTCAGCCCTCTTCTAACTTCAAGGACGCAGAATCAGACTCCTAAGTCATCAATGAAAGTAAGGCTTAATGCTAAGATTCCTATTATATTCACTCCTTCTTTACGTATTGAGCAGAGGGCCTGCTCAAAGCCAACTTCCCAGTGGCCCGCCCACCTGTTTCTGGGTGACCCACCCAACTTCTCACCTGCCATGCTTTGCTGGTAATCAGTTAATGATGTAATTAAGTGGGAGGCTGCCCATTTTCTGCCCTGATGCCAGGAGGCACTATCTGCAGCTCCGTTCCTCCCCTACACTGCAGCCCAAACCTTGCAAATGGCATCCAGATGTTCTCACAATCACCAGCTCTACTCTGGGCCCCATAATCCTAATGTCGAACCCCTCTATGATCCTTCCATTCCGGCGGCCTAATCCACCTTCATCTTGGGCAGCATAGCTCCCTGAACTGCTTCCCCTTATGTGTGTGGTCCCCCCGGGACCTTTGGCTCACTAGCCCTGGCCTACCTCCAGGCCAGTCGGAGCCCCAGGCCCTCAGCTCTTGGGTATTCTTCGTGGTAGACCCCTGGCCATTTGACCCTTCCAGTCTTGCCCCCAGCATTGACCAGTCAGGGAAATTCCAGACAGGCATGAGTATGGCCTCACTCTCTTTCTCTGGGGCTCCACGCTCCAGACCCTACGAAAAGGGTAATCCACCTGGCTGTGGGGGATAGGGGTTAAGGTGCCCCAACCTGCCTTTCACCAGGGTAGTAACTGGCTTGGCATTTCCTGGAGGCTCCCGCGTGACTGGGAGCCCCACCAGGCCACCCACTCCCGGCAGGGTGCAGTTTTAGGTCATACCCAGGACCAGGAGCCTCCTGACCATCCCCTACAGCTCCTGCCCTTACCTCCAGATGATACCAGCAGCCCTCTGACTAGGTGATGTTGTTGCCTGGCCTTCAGCAGCAAAACTGCCTTGTTTATATGGGCAGCCCCAGGTTCAAAATGCCTGCCTTCATCAGGTACCTGGCAGCTGCCAGCTCCAGGCCCTTAAATTGGCAGGCACAAACAGTGCCCTGCCACAATTACGTACTAGTTGCTGTGCAGATTTTTGGAAAACTCAGTAGAGCAAAGAGATCTGAAGTTCAAGAATTCATAAGGAACATTCATTTTGCCCAACACACTATACCTAATAATTACAAAGTTTTATAAGTAGCAAGTTCCTAACAAAAGGAAGAAAACAGCTAGACTGCTACAAAGCATTCTGCAAACCAGCTGCTGCTAAAATAACTTGTATTTTGCAGTAAACATGCAAGTAATTGGACTCAATTTATATTTTTTCTGTTGATATGGTAAGCACTACTCAACATCAATGTAATAGTAGAGGGGGTTTTTTAATCTATTACTAGCAAAACAACCCATACAATTACATATTTATACTAGTTACCACTAGACAATGAAATAGAAGAACAGCATACTAATGCCAACGAAGCACAGGTGTTTTCACAGATAAGAAAAATGCTCTGTAACATTGTGGACTTGCTGCATCTTAAAACATTTTAAGATTTTAAGATGCCAGTCATTGTGTCTCTGGAAAGAGATGAAGTCCCATGTGAACTGACCCTGTCATTTTCAGTGAATTTCTAATTTCCATGTCAGCAGTAGCAGTGGTATATAGGTGCTCCTGGCAGAATCTCAGAGGGAAGTGTTTGTATATGTGAGCCAGATTGCACTCTCAATGACCTAGGGTAAAGCTTGCTACAAAATATGACTCAAAAAAATTGAAAATATAAAAGCCTTCCCTTTAATATGTCAAAGATTATATCAATCAAATTTTCACTTTTTCTTAATTGTCAGTTACTTAGAAACCAAGAATTCCAATTTGTTTTTGATTTCAGGGATGTAAGCTTTGATAACCTGAATCAAAATGTATAAATATTGTCTCTGCAAAGAAGCACTTTCAATTGAAATACACTTCTGTTTTCATTCTGGATTTAATCCCTGTTTAACAAGGAGTTAAACCTGGAAACTCAGAGAAAGCAAACTTGGGTTTGTGAAATACAAGAGATATGATATAATTTACAATTATGATGATACATAAAATGGATAACTTGATAACATTCAACTTAAACAATATATAACTACATTGTCACAATAAATACATTGTCACAACCACAATAAATCAACCAAACACTTTTCAAAATTATTCATCTTTGATATTTCTCCCTCACCAACTGAGAGCTATGCTGAAGCCACAGCACCACTGAGTGCATCTGAAAACTTCAGTTACTCTTGCATGAAATTGAACTTTATGAAGAATAGGAAGTTACTGATGATCCTCAAATTCTGCAACATAATAGAAATGTTTATCTTTATATTTGGCATAATTTAAACATTGATACACTAGTAATTTAGAATGGCTGAAATGCCTCTTGGTTACGGGTTTACAAACGATGGCTGCACGATAAAGCAACGTTTAAAAATGCCACTCTACAAAACGTATCATTTTAGCACTATGCTACCATTGTATTCAATGGGGATATGGGATTTTAATGCATTCTATTACCATAAGCAATCATGTTCCCTTCAGTTTTTTATCTCTACAGTAGCTGTGCATATTCAAAGAATAAAAGGCTAACTCTCTAAAACAGATACGATAAGGAAAAGGAAAAAGCTAAAGGTAGATTGAAAAATATAGCCAATGATGACCTTTTAACCCAGCATAAAATGTAAACCAGCATATTGTACCAGGAAAATATTTCCTCCCCCATCCCCACCCCCGCCATAAAGTCCAGGCTAAACACTCTAGGCTGCGTTCTTACTGTAAGGTTTAAGCTCTTCAAATCTGTCTGCTTATCAATGGTTGTTTAAACACAGGAGAGGTTGTAAGACCTGTCAGACTAAAAAAAATGCAGTCAGGAGGATTTGCTACCACATAGACAAAATTCACAAACTCTTCACTGTTTGTGAAGTTCACTCTCCACTTTCTCCAGGGTTGAGACATGGCATTTACACAACAGTGAGGTAACACATGTTCTATGAACCCTTCCTTAGTGTTTTATTAACACTGATTTTTCTTTTCTTAAACAGCAGGCTTATCTAAATGATCTTTGGTTTTTCCTGGGCTACTTCTAGGTGAAGTAAGGATAAGTCACACACTCACTTGCTGGGCTCAGTTGCTCACAGTTCCCCCACCCCTTCCGCTCGCAATATAGCTTTAATGAACTATTTAACCTTTTCTACTGGATAGCCGTAGAAAGTAGAGGTGCACCGATATATCGGTTGCATACTGCACCAGCACCGATAAAAGGAAAATTAACATTATCTGCAATCAGGTTTTTTTGGCCAGTGTAGCCAATATCACATATAAATGCTGCGTGCACATGTGCAGCTGCAGATGCACACAGCCAGGAATCCAGCCCAGCAGCATAGAGAGCAGCATTCTGCTGGTAAGCCTGTAAGGGGGAAGGGATGGAGGGGGAGAGAAGGGGCATGTGGGGGCAGATTGAGGCCCTCATGGTGAAGGAGGGAATGGGGAAGGGGCAGGCATTGCCCAGCCAGGGAGGTGGATGAGACCCCAGGCTGGAAACAGGACAGAGCCAGAGGCGGCTTGTCCAGAGGGCACAAGGAGATGGGAAGGGAGGGTGGCATGGGGGGCATGTGCCCCCTGGGTTTATGTGCGGGGTGGGGGTGGGCTGCCTCTTGTGAGCTCAGGGCCAAGGGCTGTGCTAGCCTCTTCTCAGTGAGGGGCTGGGCCAGGGCTGCACTTGGGATGGGCAGGGGTGGGGTGGGTGGCAGCAGTGCTGAAAGGGATGGCTATGGGGAATTTAGGGATGGCTATAACCCACCCCTTCCAGCACTACCACTGCCCACCCTAACCCACTTACCCCAAGCATAGCTCCAGCCCAGCTCCCCTACCCCACTACAAGGAACAAGTTGGTACAGCCCTGGCCCTGAGCTGTACCAACTCATGTCCCAGTGGGCATCCTGGACACAGATCAGGGGAGCATATGCGCCTCCATGCCTCCCCCAGGGGTGCATGCAGCAGTAGGGAGCCATCCCCCCTAGCTCCCTAGACAAGCCTCCCATGGCTCCATCCTGCTTCCAGCCCCAGGGCTACATCCATTGCCTTGCCCGGAGATTTCCTGTCCCTGCCCCACTCCCTCACCATGGGAGGACTCAATCTTCCCCCCATGCCCTTTATCCTCCTGACCCCTTCCCTCCAACAGACTTATTGGCAGGATGCTGCTCTCCAAACTGCTGGGCTGCATTCCTGTAATCAGCTATCAGATCAGTATCAACTGATATGGCTGGTTAATAACTAGCCATCAGTATTGGCCAAGAAAATCTTTATTGGTGTGCCCCTAGTAGAAACCAGAACTGTTAGTAGCTGAACTTATAATAGAAAGAAACCATGTTGTACAGGACAAATTGAATCGGTGAATGAATGATTTCCATAAAATAGATATCATATATGCATATGTACCTGTACACACAAATTGTTAAAATGCATGACTGCAATTCAAGCAAAGGGGCTTGAAATTTTAAACAGCTGTCTACTTCAAATCACTTAAAAATACAAAAGACAACCTCCTGTCTGCTATATTTCAGCCTCTGTACCTACACTTACAAACCCCCTCCGCCAGATCCCTACTATTTGACTCCCTTTTTCAGTAGATACTATGGATGAAAACATGCTGCTTCCAGCCTTTGCTATACTTAAGAAAGGTACACACAGCTTACATGGTAGTACAAGTTAACCTGATTATTCTCTGTGACCATATTACTCACTTCATGGATATCAAATGCAACCAAGCCACTGGAAAAGGAAAAGGAAAGAGGAGAAAAATGAAGGCATGAAAATAAAAAATACTGGATAACAAGGGATGCAGAAGAAAGCCAGGCAGCTTTTTCAAATTTGCTAGAGGTTCGAGCTTTGAAACTTATATTCTTATTAGTCTCTACTCCATTGCTCATCCTTTAATCTGCACTAAGTTCCTATATTTAAGTTACTGCTTGTTTTAAATGGACAGCAGATAATTGATATTCATGAGCCTGCTTCGCTAACAGTATTGTTCTTCCTCCCCTCACCATTCACTTTCTGAAAAAAGATGACCCATTCAAAGACCATAGCACACAGAAAACTCTTACAAGCTTGGTCCTGAGGCAATTCCAATTACTGCAAACTGGTGCAAAATTAAATGATGAATTACGGCTGCGTTCAAGTTCACGAATGTGTTTAAGCAAACATTTGTTTCTGAAACAATAAAAAGACATTTCAGTTGATTAAGGAATAGCTTGAGAAACAGGAAGGTCATTTCTCTTACATTTGCAAGTTGGTTTGTTTTAGGTTTGGGATAGAAACCAATTCCTGTCAGCATCATCTAGCATCAAGCTGAAAAAAAGATACCTAAGATACCTAAATTCAGTGCCTTACTTTAGTCAACAGTATATTGGACCTTTTCCTGACTTAATAGGCTTATAGCAGCACTATTAAGTGCAAGCTACAAGCTACAGCACAGACATTATTAAGCTTGCCAAAATGTTTTCTTTTAGCCTACATTACAGAAAAAGCAATAAACAGAAATAAAGCTACAATGGCCTCTTATCATTACATAAATGCAATAAATGAGTGAACAAGGTGACCTAGGGCTATGAACAAACTGCCATAAACCCATTTCTGATTTCAGAATTAAAATAATTTTTCCTGCTTGTCTTGCACCTCATGCTTTCGGTTAGATGCACAGGATGAAAACATGCCTCTTTCATCTCTTCCCATACCTGTTTGGGAAAGGTGCCGTGTTTACGTGATAAGAGAAGAACTAATTTGATTATTTTCTGTGAACCTCTTGCTACCTTCATCACTTTCAAGTGCAACCAAGCAATCGAAAAGGGAAAAAAGCGATGATCAGCAGTTCTGCAGGCAGGATAAAAGGTACCCATAAAATAGGCAAAGGCAGTACAACAGTAAGGTTTTTGCGTGTTGTCCTATCAATTTGTCTCAGTCTTACTCTGCAGGAAGGACCGCATTCAGGCACAAGAGAATGGCATATATTCTATATTCACAGGATGCCTGAGAATAAACCAATTCTTGTTAGTGCTTTTATACTTGTTGGAGCTGGAATGAGACTGCCAATACCTCTGCTTATGGCCCAGGATGTCTCCATATAGTAATGGATGTCAGTCACTATGGAATAAAAATACAATCAGTCGTTTTAAATGTGTATAACTTCACAAGTGTTTCTGTTGTCCATGATGCCTTGCAAGAATATTAAGACGACAGGTCATTAATCTCCAAATAGTCTTAAGCAGTTTCAGAGTCAGTCGCCTCCATTCTGTCTGAGGAGGGAGGTTTATTGCCTCCTCTGACATCACTACCCCAGGCTTCCAATGCTATAGCCAAAAACCTTTAGGAACAAAGACCAAAAAAGCTTTTGCAACAAGAGTCAAGGCCTAAACTTTCTCTAATATTTAAAAATGAAATGTATGTTCCATATAATATAAAAAATGTATATTCCATTTTTAGATATTAGAGTGCATACACACACACACACAAATATATATAACAAAAAATGCATGTCAGTTGATTAGGGCTTTTTTTTATTAAATAATATATTTTTTATCCAGAGTCCACTATCCTGAAAACTGTAAGAATTCTACAATAAGTCCAAAAAAGGCCAGAAAATTCTGTTTTGGGCATTACTGAAGAAAAAAAAAATCACAATTTTCTACGGAAGAAAAAGAAACGTATACAATAGTTACCTACATGAAAAATGACTAAAATTACAGGATTGAGGTAATGTGACAGAAATGTTTTCCTTTTAGGTCACCTCAAAGGGCAAAGAGATGCTGATCAATTAAAGCTTCATTCCAAAAAGCAAAACAAATTTGTAGTTCAAAATTTTCAGCCAACCTATATCACCTATAAAACATCACTGTGTGACAGTCACGATGCACTTTGACTTTTGCATCGATACAAGAAACCACCACATAATAGAAAATATGGTCCAAAAAGACCTGCATCTAGACAAAAAAAGAGAACATAAATGGCACCCAACCTACAAAACTCTTAGGAGGCACCGTGACACCAGTTGGAATTGAAATAGTTTTGTTTTCGGCCAAAATAATTAACTACAACGTCAATATTCTCTGTAAAAAATGTCAGTGGCATTCTATACCTTTTCTCGCACCTAATATTTTTAGTTTAAAGTCTCACATTGTCCTTCACTATTTCTGAACTGGAATTAATTTCCCCAGAATGAAACAGCCCAGTCTGATGTATTTACCTTTAAAGGCTGTCTCTCTTTTTAGAGACCTGGGCACCACTTGTGCTGTAGTACCCCACAGTGTTGCTCTGTCTCCTTGAGATGGCCTCCTAGGGATGCTGTTTATCATAGAAATCCATCCAAATGAGATGCCTAATGTTCACATGGCATGTTTTGTTGCCCTGCGTGTTCTTAATTGGTTTGCAGTCTACCTGCTGCAACACAACCTGTCAGTTTGGCATCCCCAAACATCTGAAAGCCTCACGCTGTCTTCTCATGCCTTTAACTAGACACGGGGATGTCAGTAGAAGGGGTCAGACAACTGGCACTGACGCTTAGGAAGAAGGACTTCCTGTAGAAGAGCTGGCCGTTACTGCCACAAGCCTCTTACCTAAAGTCACCTTTGGTTAGCACCTGTGTCCTCATTCACCTAGCTTATTATGAAAAAGCACAGTGTCATGTTAACAAATACAATAAATAGGAGAAACAACCATCAATTATTGAATCAGATGGTACAAGAATTCAACACAATTCCTTGCTAAAAATGGTAGAACTGAAACCAATTTGAGATCTCCATAGCTATGATAAAGGAAAGTGCCATCATGTGGCTGGCACAGCTGAGGACAAAATGTGTTGGGAAGGATCCAGAGCAGGAGCGGTGGCACACTTGCATCCTACTTCAACTACGCACTGCACACACAGGGAGCTCACAGAGCTAACCAATACATCAGCAGAGCTCCTGCTGGACCTCCTATCCAGGGGCCAAACCCTGCCACTGTTTACTCTTCCCCTTTTTACTGCTCCCCCCACCACATTCAGCAGCAGAGGAAAGGAAAGGGATGAGCAGTGATGGTAGTGACAGCCCAGGCTTACATGGGGCACAAGGGTGGAGCAACCACTGCCACTCATCCCCTCCTTTCCCTTGCTGCTAAATTTGAGTCTGGCATGGGACAAGAAGGGAGGGAGAGGAGGAAGGGGAAGAGCAAACAAGAACAGGCTTCAGAGCTAAAAGCAGGGACTCCAGGCTCATAGAGCTTACAGCACATGCAGGGCTTCAGCAGGAGGTGTGCTGACATGTCGCTGAGCTCTGAGCACTCTCCAGCATCCACAATCCCAGTGAGGGGCTGCTATCACCCCCCCTAAAGCGCTGTAGCACATGTACAATGAGCTGTCTTCACCGAGCATGACCCACACCACCAAATGAGGTGGGGCTACACCCCCATCACTGCATTGTGGATCCACCCATGGACTCTATGCATACCTTGCTGTAAACAGTTCTGTAGGAGGTACATGAGAGCACACATACCTAGCGACCCAGGGATACTGAGCTACCAGGGAGAAGATCATTTCTTATACAATGTGCATTTCTCTTTGATTCCTTATAGGACTGATTTTACACAGATTTAAAATGCAATGAGTGAATTGCAGTGTTCAAATCCAAATCTGCATGCAAGAGAGAAATATCCTGAGGATGCCAGGTGCACAGCAGCATCAGTCACACAAAGGGAATGAAGGCAGACAATTTGCCCTCGGAAATGGGCAACACCTACTATATTTTTAATAAGCTTGCAGGGTGCGCTCCCCATAGATATTAAATCAGGTAGGACAGAGAGGTTGAGTGGCAGCAGTAATTTTTGTCAAAATTTTGCACGCTCAGGCAACGCAATCAACAAGATTGTGGCTTTCTCCCATGCAGAGGAGCAATAAGTAACCTCCTCCCAGCATGAAACAGCACTCACACTACCATCATGAGAGGGAATAGTCATCCGGTGCAGCCATGTCATATCCATCATGCTCTGTGCAGGGTTTTGAAGCTCTATGAGGTAAGAAGTGGCTCTACCCATGAACTATGTCACCTGTATCTCAACATAAAATGCACTTCAGCTCCTTATTTTTTAGCAGCTTTTCACCATCTAAAAGAGTGATCTGAAAATATGAGGACAATTTTCAGTAAGACACTTTCTGTTTTGCCTTAATGCCTGTTTAGCAAGATGCAGTACACCAACATTTGGGATAAAATCCTGGTTACACTGAAGTCAAGGGGAAGTTTGTCACTGACTTCGATCAGGGCAGAACGTCACACTTGGTTTCTTCAGTTTTTACGCAGTTACATTACTGGTCCAGGAGTTTGCTGAGATTTTACAGCAGGAAGGATGAAATCTTTTTTCTAGCTGCTGTCATTTGGCTGCGAGAATTATCATTCTTCCACAGAGCAAAAAGACATTTGAGATTGAAAACAGTTTGAAATGGGCAAGATGCCCATTTTATGCCTAGCTGTATATAGTCCTTAGGGCTGTGGAACACCGCC
>JAGPOW010001918.1:16245754-16270805 GCA_030014935.1 Caiman crocodilus | reverse complement strand
CCTTACAGCTGAGGAAGCTGAAGACAGCTGGATGTAAAGCTAGCCGTATCACTCCCGTACACCTTTACCATAGCTGGCACGCTAGGCCACTACACTTGGGACAGCCTTTGGCATTCTCATTGCAGAAGTCCTTGTTCCCTGTGGGGAAACAGCATGGTAATGCATATTTGTTCTAGTGTTGGGTTCTTAAAAACAGCAACAAGAAACCCAAAATAAAGGAACCCAATGCTTCCAAATACTGAATGGTTCTGTAATAGCAGTCAATCTTTTCTTACATTAGAATTCGTTTTTCAGCGTCTGGAATGCAAATTTCTCCAGCGGTGGCTGAATAAAAACAGCTGGTTAAAAAAATACTCATCAGCAATAAAATATTTTTAGTAGAAAAGCAAACTAAAATAAAGACATTCTCATTTACATATGGTGCATCTTCAGCTCATCTGACGTTCTTTATTTTCATCCTATATGACAATGCCACTCATGGGCTAAATAACAAGAACGGAAGTAACTTTTCTGATGCCAGATGCTGAAGATCAATAGCTATTTCCCAAAGTTTATGGCATAATTAAAATGTGTAACAGGAATAATTTTCTTTTCAACCCCTCAGGCTAAGCCTAGAATTATTGACTAAGTCAAAGTTATGTGGTGTAACATTTTTTATTATGTTTATGGATAATATAAAGCAGTTTATGGCTTTTACATGTAATTTGGTAAGTATAGAAACAGCGGAGGGGAAAAATCGTCAGCATCAGCAAAACATCAATTGTAAAAATCTTTTTTTAGGTACATACCGGACCACAGATTTATGCAACTTTCCTTTAGTTCGTAACCACCTAAACTTGATTCTGCAGGCTGACACCAGAAGACTCATGAACCTAAGAAAACCAAAGTTACACTCCTCCGGTGCTTACTTGTAAGGACGTTGTTGCTGAAGAGGCAGGACCCCTCTACTCCCCCGGCCCCCACAGGATGGTGAGAGGCACCAGAGAAGGTCAATGCCATAGGCAACTTAGATAATGTCACATACGTAATCTAAATCACTGCCGAGCTTAGACTGCTACTAAATGTGGAACCTGAACGTCCGAGTTATATTTGCAGTGACAAATCCCAGAAAACACAATAAAAAGGAAGACATGAAGACAACAGCAAGAGATGAAAAAAGGAGCAAACGAAGAGGAGAGAGCTATGGTAACTGAGCCAAAGGAACAAAGTGGCAGGGCAGGGAGAAGAGACAAGAATTGATTCTACTGTGAAAAGTGTACACTATGAAAACGCCATTGTAGGGATCCAGGTTTATTGTAGCGCACTGACTTTCAGATCAAATCTGTTCAATTTACAAGTGAAAAGATGTATGTCTGTTTCCTCACTGCCAGTCCTGCAAACTCAGCCCAGGGCTATGGAAGTCAAGCTGGGCTATTTCATTTCTCACTCCTCACCACCAATGGTAACAGTAATATAGGCCAAATTATACCCTCTGTGACACCTGTGCAAACCCCATTATCTTCACTGTGCTTGCACAGATAAAATATAACTAAGAACTTAGTAAACAATTTTGCTGATGAGGCACAAGAAAGAAAAAAATCCAACTCAGTCTCTCTTGCAGGACTAGCCAACTTTAATAGCAGTTCAAAGTGGTTCTTAAAGTGTATTGAAGTCTGTATGTACATAGGGAGTAAGTTTTCCAATTCTGGTAAAGCTTAAAGTTGAACCAAATATACTCTGTTTCTTGAGATTGCAAACACCCTGAAATAATGGCATGAAGCACCAAAGCTACCTGTCACACCAAGGAAGGACCATGCAAAGACACAGGTATAGGCAAGCCATGAAAACACCATGCAGGATGTGTCCAATGCCATAAACTGTCTTAATACCCTGCATCTTCTTGATACTCAAGGATACTACAAGGGTGATAAAAGAAAAAAAACTTAGGTCCTAATTCTGCGAAATGTATATTCATGCTGAATTTACATGCACAAGAGGTTGAATTACTACCAATGGGACTGGTCTCTAAAAACAAGCCACGTGTTAGGGCTGTGCAAAGCTTTGGTCACCTGTTCAATTCGGTGGAGATTCGGCCCGATTCGGTGGCCTAATCTCTGAATCCAAATCGAATCAGGAGACCCTTTAATCTCTCTGAATTGAATCAGAACCCTCTGACTCCACTTGGAAAGATTCAGAAAGATTCAATGATTCAGACATAAACACATCTTTAAATGTTTTTTCTATATACCTCAAGGCACCAGGAGGTTTGTGAATGCTGAGATGCTGGGGCACATGGAGCGTCCCACATGAGCATGGCAGAGTCCCCAGCTCAGCAGCAGACTGGGAAGTGGACCAGAAGCACTTCCAGTCCACTTCTGGGTCCACCAGGAAACACGCTGGGGGCCCCCCGCCCCTCACCTCCCCAACTGGTGCCTCTTGGATCTGGAGGGGGACCCGGGATCCTCCACAGCAAATTGTCAAAGTCATGGAGAGGTCCCTCTGCATGCTCCCTGGCAGATCCGAAAGGGGACTAGAAGTACCTCCGGATCCCCTTCCGGGTTTGCTGCTAAGCATGCAGAGGCCTCCCCTGTGCTCCTGTGGGACACTCAATTTGCCCCACAACTCCAGCATTCGTGAGCTGCACCTGGTACCTTGCGGTATGTAAAAAACACATTTAAACTGTGTCTACGACCAAAACGCTGATTCAGAGATTCAGCATCAAATTGAATTGGGACAGCGATCCGAATCAACGAAGCAAATCATTGTCCCTGATTCAAGCTGAATCCAGATCCAAATCGAACACGGCCCATTTTGTACACCCCTACCATTTGTGACGTTTTGTCAGAACGAGAGTCAGAAGGAGCGTGACGACTTTGTGCACAGCCACAAGAGGTTGTATTGAAGCAGCATCCAAAGCAATTATAAAAAATTGGCATCTTAGGAACTTCTTCAGTTACTCAAAAGAAACAAAAACCACTGAAAAAAAGTGACCAGTGTACATGCTGTAAAATATAGAAGTAGGGTAGATTTTTTTGTTTCGTTTTTTGGAAATGTCTCAGCTCTGAATGCACTGGCAACAACTCAAAAGAACTTCAGGTTGTACTGGCCAACTGAGCCAATAAGGAATCCAGCCAATCAGTTCAGAAGTAACTAGAGTTTTTGGCTGTGCGCGCCATATGTGGATGCCTAAAGGCAAGAAGGAAACCTGGCAAAACTGTTAATGAAAGATAAAAAAAGTAAACAGTGTTGCTGAGAGGGTGTAGAACTACTTGATGCATTGTACAAAAAAAAAAAATCAAGCAATGTACCTTTTCCAATTTGGGCTTGACAAAACAAATCATAGAAATTAGAAATGGATAAAGCCATTTAAATTCGTCACAGCTCCTTTCTGCCAGGACAAGACTATTTCCCACAGCCAGTGATACTTATATTGTGAAAATTAGGTGTATGCAGAGGCAGGCCACCTCCCAACAAATAGCTGGAAGACAAAGTTTATGGACTACCAAGTCAACTGGGAAGGAACCACAAGCACAGCCTCAGAGTATTAGCTTTATGGGTTATCACCACAAAAGAGATGTGTGGTTTTTGGGGTCTCCCATCAAACTTTGGCACAATCCAAGAAAATATACTCTGCAACCCTTCCAATCCTCTATCCCCCTTCCAGAATTATTGTCTTGATTTGGCTTGCAAAGAGAAGCAGATTTAAGGAGCGAGCCTCTCAGAAAAAGCTGACCAAGCGTCTTAGTTCAGAGAACTCAAGCCCACAGACAGTCACAGGCTGGGGAATGAGAGGAAACTGCTACCGGGTCTTCTCCTACCCTTCCAGGATACTAGAAATACAGAAGATGAAGGACGTCTGCCTCCTCGTCATCCTCCATTCCATCACTCTCCTTTAATTGGGGCAGGAAGGAGGAAAGACAGAAAATGCATAGGAAAATTCACAGGAGCACTTCAGAACAGGAGCTGTCATAATAGCCAAGGTGGGAGTTCGGAGGGCCTAGCAATACACAGGGATGGGATAGCAGGATGGAGAGAAGTCTATGTGGTCAATACATTTATTTGAATTTGGCAGTGTTCTTTCAAAGGTGTTTCCTGGTAGGGCTACCATATTTCCAGTTTCAAAAAAAAGAGGACACTTTTGGGGGGGAGGGGAATATGATTGTGGGGCAGCTTTGATATGCCTGCACCCTACCCATGCCCCTGCCAAGCCACAGTCCCCGACCCCCCAACCCTGCTGATGAGCCTCACTCCTGACTCGCAGCCCCCTGGCACTGCCTGTTCACTGCACTCCCAACCCACAGTCCCCTACCCCTCCTGGTACCCCTTACTCCCAAACTATAGCCCCCCCAGCCCTCTTCATGCCCCTCACTCCCCGTCTCCCCCATCCTTGCTGGTGCCCCTCACTCCTGACCCCTTAGCTCCCTACTCCCCCCAACCCTGCAAGCATCTCCCAGCTGCCCCACTCCTGCAAATGCAGGCATCGGCGCGGCCCAGCCATGCACCACCCTGCTGCCTGGAGGAGCAGGCGCCTCCCCCACCCTGCTGAAGCCCAGTGCTGGGAAAACTTCAATGCTGAGCAGAGAAAAAAATCCCAAATCCTGGACATTTGTTGATATTTAATAAAACCACCCAGACAGATGGGATGACCCAACAGAGGACATGTCAGGAAAACCCGGATGTAGTGTAACTGTATCCTGGGATACCTGAGCTCACAAGCCGAAGCCTTTAGGGGAACCATCACAGATGAAAGAACCTCAATAAGTTTCTTGTTGTAGGTAAGAGAAAAATGGTAATTTGGGCCCAACACTGACATAGGCAAGTAACAGTGAAGTAATCTCGGGAGTTCTCAGGCCGTGCCAGAATCCATCCCTAACTTCAGGATTTCAAGTTTTAGAGCTGCACCTCTTTGGTTTGCTGTGAGTTATGAGTTTAAAGAAACTTAAAAACAGGATAAAAAGCAGCTGAAACAGCCTAACCTGGTACAAGCTCCAAACTGGGCACAATCAACTTTTCATTGTGCTAGGTTGTATAGCCAAACTAAAATCCCAAACTGCAACTCTCCGCCATATTTAGATTTGGGATACAAAGCAGTGCATACAGCACATACACGACAAAAGAGTTAACACATTTGGACGGACTTATAAATGTTATGCTAATGTCAAGTGAAGTGCTCTATACTGATCTAGCTGGTGATGATGACTCTGCAGGGATACTCAAACTGCTCGTACTACTAATAGCACCTGCCCAGTGATCAGTACGGAGATCTTTAGCTGTCCTGGTTTGGCACTTGGAAATGGAAGTCAGAAATCCACAGGAAGCAGCAATAAAATGAATTATTTTAAATTATCCATTGTGACTGTTCCTAGTTGATGAATAGAGCCAATCTATATCAGAAATGTGACCATAGAAAACCCTCACCATTATCATTCAAAGTGCCAAGAAGTGGTCCAGTGATGTTCTGCTAATACTTTTCCATAGACCATCCAAGGCATGTAAGTCTCCAATGCTTAAGGCTATAATGTGCCCCCAAAAATCAGACTTTCAGACTTAGGACTTTCTTTCACAAGATTCCCATTAATGAAGTATAGTTGGTCACACTGTTAATGAGTATTACTTAAAGTATGCGTAACTCATAAACTATATATTATTAACTCTTGTGGGGCCTGCACTGCCCTTATCCTCACCTGCAACCCATGCCACACAGTGAGCACACATTCCTCTCTCCAGTTCCTGAAACCAGCCTCTTTTGTTTAAGAGGAAAAAGAATTTGCCTCATTTAGGCCTGGGTTTGCATTAGCAAAGTTTCAAGAGGGTAAATACTGATTTAAAATAAACATAGTTATATTCTGCAATGCCCACACATGACACACTTAGGGACTGGATGCAAAACCCACTCAAATTAATGAGAAAAAAATCCTACAGCACATCAGATTAATCTTAACCCCTTAAAACGTTGCTTAAATATTAAAGGAAACTTCTTTGTGTGCCCACACTGACGGTTTTCATAGATGCAGATAGATCATTTTTTATAATTTTGTTATAACAAACATTTTTTTTTGACAGCGAGGAGCCTTACGACCAAAACAAAGGATTTCGAACTGACCTTTAAGCAATACCGACAGGAGTGGTGTCGTCTTCACTCGCCCACCAGGAACTGAACCAGCGAGCTCCCAAACTAAAAGAATGAGCTACTACAGGATGAGCTAAAGCCACCCAGGCAACTTTTTTGGCAGACGTGCCATAATTGAGCCCTACACCATCCCCAAGTGCACTCTGATCCCCTTACCTTTCCACCTTTCCTGGTCTGCTGCTCTGCTTTCTGCCCTGTCTCAGTGTGCTGCCTGTCCCCTCCCATAGCCCTGGAGAGAGGTTATCTGTGTCAGATGGGCAGCTCTAAGCTAAAGAGTACCCTGCAGCTGTAATCAGAGGTATAACTGGGTGGTCCAGTGTGTGTGGAGGGGATGTAAGCACTTACCTCTTCATACAAGAACAGTTGCCCTTGTGAAACCACCAGTGCAGATTACTGATGTCTCAGGAAAAGCTCAAGCTGCTAGGGCTGCAGTGCTGTGAGGTCCCCAGGGCCTGAAGCTGCCTTTGAAGCCGGGCTGGTAGCCCACTCAGTCCCCCACCCCCAAGAGCTACTACCGGCTGTAACAAGCTTATATTATCCTTAAGCCACAACCTGTCCACTAGGTTAAACTCTCCCAGATCACCTTGCAACACAATATAGGATGCAATGAATTAGATGTACACAAGGTACATCTTTAAAAAAAAAATCCCAGCCAACCAAAAAAAAAACAACAAAACCCCAAACCACCAGCTGCAATAACATTAGGCCAACAAAATGCTGCTACTCAATTCTTGAAATGACATGTCAAGATGGAAGAAAACTATGCAAAGTGTATCATATGCAGGATTCTGCACTGACTTCAGATACAACCAAAATTACACACACTACTATGCACATGAGAATTTTTTTTAAGTTTGAGCAGTTTCATTTTTTAATACCCTGTCAACTCATTCGTATCAGGGCTAATTTAAAACCAAGAGTCAAAAGAGTTATTGCTCTGTGTTTACTTGCACCTCAGCAGGCACCGCACTGCACACGCACCACTCAAATCCAAACAAAAATGAAACCGCATGCATTTCAATACCAGTCTGAAATATTTACCGAGTAGGCAAAGTCGTAACAACAACAGAGCACAAGCAAAAGGCAGGACGCTCAAACGTACCCATTGTTAAATGGAAAAATGTGATGGTAGAATGACCTTGTATTCGTTGAATGACCAGATGGCTAGAATTAACTGAATTACACAAACCCAAAGCCTTCTTTTAACAGCTGATAGCTGTTCAGCCAAACCAGTCAGGAGCCCGGAGCTAGTCTATAGTATGTGTATTAGCGTCCTCCTCATACGACCCCGGAGGACACTGATTTTCACCCTTACAGGCAGATGCTGCAGAAAGAATGACAAGGACTGGGATCCTGATACCCTGGATGAGCCTCTCTTTCCCCAGCAGAATTGACACACGCGCTGATCAGACACTGCAAGGAAGTTTGAGCACCTGCTATCCAGGCTGTACCTGTCCTTTTAATAAATAAGTGATAGCAGCCTCCAGGCTGTCAATCTGGCACCTTTAGTAGTTCACCCAAGCACTAAATTCACCAAAAAGAAAGAAAAAGAGGCAGAAATGCAGTTGTCTCTCCATCAGCAGCATCAGGATGCCAAATCAAAAATGTTATTTACTTATTAAGACCCC
Source organism: Caiman crocodilus (assembly GCA_030014935.1). Classification (NCBI taxonomy): domain Eukaryota; kingdom Metazoa; phylum Chordata; order Crocodylia; family Alligatoridae; genus Caiman; species Caiman crocodilus. The sequence continues at coordinate 16,263,068 of JAGPOW010001918.1, read as the reverse complement.
CAGTAAAATCTCTAGTTATTTTTGGCGCATTTCTAAAACAATTCCAGAAATTACCTGGCTTCCAGAACTGAACTACAGAAAAAGAAAGGGCATTTTATCAGCTCTGAAGAACCACAGGCCACTTTTTCTTCCCTGAAAAGGACCCCAGGGTCCTATTTCCATTCCCAGTTCTCTTGGTGTCGAGTAACTCCACCGAAGCGCATGAAATGATAGTGATGTAAAAGTAGCTTAATTTGGTCAAAATCAGGGCCATGCAAGTCTACAGATTTACAACAAGATACAATGGGTCTCATTTCAGGACTTATTTCACGCCAATTTTACTGTAATATAATTTCTCTGATTTGAGCGGAATGACTCCTGGCTTACGCGCACATACCTGGGGGCAGAATTAAACCTAATAGATTTCTGAAGAGTAAGAAGATTTCTAAAAGTTCTTCTGGATGGTTAAATGAAAACCAGAACAAATGAACTTCTCACCCGTAGGTTATGCAAAGCATATCTGGGCTTACCAGCTATAAAATAAGTAGCTGCATTAACATGTCTTTTTCTCAGAAACACAAGCCCTAGAAACAGATGCAGTTTGAACTAGTAAGCAGCTTCAGGGTCAAGTGCATAGCAATAGAAAGGCCATGATTTGAAAAAAATAAATAAAGCAGAAAGGGAGAGAGAAAGACTGATTTTCCACAGCAGTTCTTTCACAGACCTTACCAGGTTAAATCTGAATGCTGAAAGGGAAACTGGACCTCAAATGTAATATGTATTTTATATAAACATAACACGCACACGCCACTCATACTGAAAGACTTGTGCCAGTCTAGCTTTTGTGGAAAAGAAAGACCACGAGTTTCCCTTTGGGCTAGAAAGCTGCATGGATTTCAGTCACACAAAACCATTTGTGAACTGAACGTAGCTTTGCAAATCTTGCAAACCCAAAGAACAGTCGGAAAGCTTTCCCTATCTTGGGCAAGCAGAATTAATGGTTCTTCCCAATTACGTGCCAGAAAAAGACCGAGAGAGACAAAGGATGAGTCGAGCAAAGGGAAAACTTCTTGAAAAGGAAGATTTCTACAATAATGTATTACTCGGACAGGGAAAAGAGCTTCTAACTGGGTTAGAGAAAGATCCTTAAAAAAATACTGTGTAGGAAAAAAAAATCCTATCCTAGAAAAAAAAACTTTATTTCAAAGATGCTGTGTAAGCAAGTATAATGCAAGCTTCCCAACCGCTCTGCTCAGACCTCTACAGCAAGACCCGAATGGGCCATGGAGCACTTTCTTCCAGCTAGCTTTGGCAGCACTCACAAGGGCCATTTAGCAAACATAATGTTACATTAGCACAGTGACAAAAAAGTATAAAATGAGAATAAAACCCAATAAATATATATAAATAAAAATGTGCGCGTCTGTCTGTGTACACGTATCCCTTCCCTGCTCTTCTCAGCTCCGAGTTCCTCGCATCTCTGCTATCGCTGCAACAGAAGTACGCTGCTCTTTCTCTCTTAACTAAAAAGACTTAAGCTTCACAACAGAATGGCAACCCACAAAAGCCACAAGTTACTTTAAGTTTTTAAACAGAGTCAGTTAATAGCAGGCATCTAACACTGTTAAATACTAATGTACCTAAAATATCTCCCTGCCCTGTAACCCTACCCCCCGCAAAAAATAAAAAAGAATTAAAAAATCAGCATTGTACAAAGAAAACACTGCAATCCATGAATTTGAAGTCCTTTTTTTCCTCCAAAAAAAAAAAAATGCACGCACGTGCAGAGACAAGTCACCCCGCTGTGTGACAAGCAGCACATGCTGCTGCTGTTACTAGCTCTGAAAAGGAAAACAGAAACACCCATATACAATGACTAACTTAACACCCACGGCTTTCAGAGCGAAGCCGTTTCACAGGCTGCATTCGCTTACCTTGCAAGGCTGTATTAGGTAAACGCGTCTCATTCTCTCCCATTTGTAAAAATTGTCTTTTATCAAGGGGCCAAAGCAGTCTCAAGTTGAGCCAGCTACCGAGCACGTTTTGACCTCCTGACTTCCTACTGTAGCACTGTAACTGTATACCTGACTTTCTTTGTGAATAATTAGCAACCTGCTTCCTGAGTTACCTGGGCTTGCCTGACCTGTTTCTCTGTAAAGTGACATCACATCCTTTGATCTTGTGTACTATATTAACATATGCATTGGACAATTGCTCCTCTGTCTTACCTTGGACTCATTTTGTCCCACTCCTTACTTTCACTTTTCTGCTGAAAGTCATCTGAAAAACTTCTGTGGTTTGCAACAGGTGTTTTGGTCAAATCACCACAACCTTCCTCAAGTTAGTGATGGATTAGAAAGATTTTCTCAATTTGCATTTCATAACAAAAATAAAATGCTAACTAGCATGCCAATTTGCTGGGGATAATTTTTACAGGCATAAATCTCCAGCACAAAGAAGCAGAATGACAGGAGAAGAGGGAATTGGTAAAAGCAAAATCCTCCTTAGCCAAAAACCTTTGTCTTTCCTAAAGATTACCTTAAAGGAAAATGATTTACCTTAGTGCTGCAATCTTGAGGATATTTTAACTATAATAACGAAGCAGGAAGGGATTAAAAGCAAAAGGTTGTTTTGTTTCTCTACCCTTCCCTCTGTAGCCCAAGGACACCAATTCGCAGATCATCTTATCTGATCTTCAAGTTTATGTGCTGAGGAAATATTTACTTTTCTCTCCTGCATAAATGCAAACGCATATTTTGCTATGCTTATGACCCATTTGGTAAACGTGTACAACTGATTTCTTAACTACAATCCTCATTTTATTCTGACATTTATGAACAAAACGAACCAAAAAGCAAAGTGAACGCAAGTGAAAACATCACGTTCAGGGAGAAAAATAACACAAATCAGATACTTGAAATGGTTACAGCAATAGTCATTTGGATTTAGATCACTATAAGGGTTTCCCGAACTATAAAGTCAGATGTTATTCTTCTTCTTACTCAAGAAAAACTCGTACTATTTAATCTGTTTAATGTTTCTGTTTCACATTTCTCTCCCTCCTGCTGTACTTGAGCAACTGAACAATTGCTTCCCTCTCAGTGAAGAAAAGCCCCTGGGCTGAGCTCTTCTTTCCCCCACTTCTGACCAGGCTATTTTCACTCCTCCAACCCCCAACCAGACAACCTCCCTAGGCCTTAAAGTCTTGGGAAGCTGATTTACTGAGGATATATAATTCTTGTTTCACCTATATGTTTCTGTAAAGTACTTACCACTGCACAGCTTTTAAAAACATTACGGCACTTACTGACTTCTGGAAGAGTCTGAGTTCAAGGCAGAGTTGAATCTCCTGTACAACCTATCTGACTGAGCTAGAAGAGGAGGGAACAATTAATTTCTATACTGAGTAACCCCTCAACATGTCAAACAGGCCAAAGAAGAGCCTGCATCCATCATCCCTTCGGCTAGAACATGGATGAATTCCAAAACAAAAGTACACACATGCATATATCCCCCCGGGCACCTAGGCTCAGCTTAACAGCTTTTGCATTAAGGGGATCAAGGTAAGAGGCACAGCATCTTTTTGCCTTTGGTGACAAAAGTCACTGCCAGTAGTGCTCAACCCCTGGCCTACAGGCCAGATCTGGCTCACACAACTGTGTCATCCAGCCCACAGGGTTTCCCCAGGGACTTGTAGTTTGGTGGCAAGAGAGTGGTGGCAGTGTTAATTGCCGCTCCAGTGATGCCAAACTGTTAGACCCAACCAGTCTAACAAGGCCCTGTGTGCCAAACCACACAGGTGGCTGTTGGGCCAGTACACAAAGGGTCAACACACAGCCAAATCCGTCAGGCAGGGAAAATGATAACGATAATACTTTTAATACTGTGAAGAAACATTTTCTTTTCATGTAACCAGTCAGTTCTTACACGAACGAAAATAGAAATCTAAGGCACAAAGAGAAGCATTAGTCCTAGCCACTGAGTGCTGACATACCCTGCTAAGCAGCATGATTTTGTCTTACTTAAAGCTTTTAGCACCTACAAAAGAAGTGTCTTGTGATTTTTTAGATGCCAACATTTTTTCATATCCCCTCGTATTAGCTCTTATTTTATTTTATTTTTTAATATTTAAGTTTCTAAGAGCTGAGAGTGACAGTGCTGAAAAAGATTTCTTTCATCTGAAAAGAAAGCTCTAGGCAGAGACAGTGCGAAAAGGATTGGCCTATAGGTTTTTCACACTCCTGTCTCAACAACGACTCTGGCGGTGAAAGGCAGCTGGTTCCATTTTACACACCCCTAAAAATATGTTAAGCTCAATTACATGCGATGATTAAATTGACCATTTGCAAAGGAAACAATACTAACCCATCTAACTTATCTCTACCATGCAAAGTGCAGAGTTTCCGCCCCCCCAAAAGACTAAGGGCTTTTCTATTTAGATGCTTAAGAAGGCCATTTCAGTATGTCTTGGGTCTGAAGGGCTCATTGACAAAGAATGAGGGGAAGCACTGTTTGTTCCATCTAACACTCAAGTTTCACTTTGATTTTGTTAGGGAAATGAAAACATTGATTTATAAAGGGGATTAGGGGCAGGCAGGCGCCCCTAAAAGCTGAGCATTCCCACCCTCAGTTTACCATGGGATTTGAAGACAAGCCCATGCCCAAGCACACAAATGAAGTTCCTACAACAAAACAACAGACCCAAGATCAATCAAGCACACCTGCTTTACCTTGAATTATCAACACATCCATAGGTTTTCACCAGCCATCATGGCTCACACATTGAAAATCCAGGTCTCGTTGGTAAAAAACGCCCCTGAGAAAATACCAACCAGCACCAGAAGCCAAACAGTAAATAGCTACCGCATCATGCACAGTAGCCACATTTACTTTACTTCTACAAGCATCAAAACAGCTCTAATTCTTCAGATCCTACTACACTGCAATCCAAAACTCTGGCTAATTCACATCAGGTAAGCAATCGAGCATTGCACCATCCATATCCTCATCCCAAAAACAACCTATAGCTCAGTTTGCGCCGTGTAAACAGAGCTAAAGGACAACATAGGATCAGTGCTAACATCTAACGAGCAGAAAAAAAATCCAGCGTGAATTCCCTTCTAGTCAATGGATCTTCTAAAAGCAAGTTTCCTAGAGAAGCTAGCTGAGATGCTATCTGATATGTTGATGAAGCTAGCAAAAATTATTTTCTTTGCAGACTTCCAACACCCTCACTGCAACAGCCCCAAAGTGACTCCTCACACTTACTTCTTTATTCTCATTAGAATACCATACACCAGAGCATCACTACTATATAATTTCTCCTAACTTTTTAGCCTAAATTTATTTATGGCCAGTGTAAACTTATTAGTTCTAATGGCAACACTGTACTTTAATTTAATTATTTCTCCTCCCTCCCATCGTGCGCAGCAGTCTTACACCTCTGTCTAACAAGCCACGCTCTTCTAGCCTCTGCTTATATAGTAGACTCTGCATTCTCCTGATCATCTTGGTAACACTTTCACTGAGCACATTCCAGTTTAAATTTATCTTTTCAAATAAGGGTGACTAATATTGTTTTCCTGATCCCCATCTTCTGACACTTCACTACATTACCCAGCTGGCACCTTATTCAAGTCCAGAAGGGTGAGACTTACCACACATCCTGAAAATCAGTTAACTCTGCATTTTATCCACTATTCTATTTACCTCCATGACAATTATTTTTTCCCTTCAATATTTGTTCTAAAACCTTGCATGACATTTGGGTCAGACTGATGGGATCTGCAGATGCCTAAATTAGTTCTCCACCTCCACCCTTGCCCTAGGTGTTAGCAGTACCTTTCTTTTATTTGAATCATATTGTAGTGCTTCTGCTTGATCATTTCATTAAAAATACTTGCTATAGAACCTGCAATTGCATGTGTCAGCTCTATCAGACATCTGTAATAGATGTTATCCAGTTCCCACACCTTCAGGGCATTAAGCTCCTTGAGATTTCTCAGTTTCACCCTAGAACTGGCGCTGCTATGTAATCAATCATATGTGCATAGAGCTTCTACTAACATTAGCTTGGCCATACTTTTATACTCTTAAATACCTTAAGAAACAACTGAATGTGCCATTCCAGTGTGCTCATAATTTTTCATTAGTTGCCTCTCCCAGGGCTCCTCCATGGTCCTATAGAAGCATCTGTCAGGTACGGCCTGTTCAGAGCCCACATTCAGTGTGGCAACTTCCTTCTTCCCCCAATCTTCCATTGTCCCTTCGTCAAACATCAATGTCTTAGGTGAAAACTTATCAAAGTATTGTTTCATTTATGGGACACGCTAAGATCATTTTTAAGGATTGTTAAGATCCTCGAGGATCCTTACCCGTCTTTACCACATTCCAGAAGCTAATGGACACAACGGGTGCCTATACACATGCTCCAATGCATTCTAATTAGAATTTGTCTCGATTAATCGAGTCTGCTCTGCGCTCTAATTAGAATGCTGTAGCATCACCGCAGCATCACATGGTGATTTAAAATGGGTCACTGGGCCATTTTTAATGATCTTTAGCTAAAAAGTCCCACTGCCATTTTTTAAATGGGGGGGGAGGGGACTTAATGCATGTGACGCTGCAGCATTTTAATTAGAGCAGCTCTCCAGAAACCACCCTAAGGAAAATGTTCCCACACCCCCGAGAATGTGTATAAGTACCCAATCAGTCTCAATTTCCCTTTGACATTCGCAGTCCATTGAATAATACAGACATTGCACACTATAATTACCGCACATATTAAAAAGCTGCATGTATTTCATATAAGACATGCCAACCTACCTGTTAATTAACAGAACTAAGAGCACATCACTTGTACCTTTGAATGGAGTCCAAAGACTACTTCACCATCCCAGAGATTTTCAAAAACTAAACTACTCCCAGGACACAGATGCAGGCTCCAGACACAACTGGCTACAACAGAGCACAGAGACACGTAACTCTGTTCTCCCTGAACACAAAACTTTCAGCCTTGTGAATGGAAGTGGCAGTTTCTGGTGACTTGCCACCAGGATGGAGGAACTACAACTCTCCAGAAGATGACCTCTTAATTTTAAGACCACTTTTGAGGTTCAAAATGGAATGAAAATCAGATCCTTTCAGATATTTTCACAAAACCAAATTCTGCTGAAATGGCAGAGACTTTGGATTCACTATTTGTTCTTTTCATCTTGTTACACAGCACATTCTTTGCCTGTCCCATCCATTCATATAGGCAAAGAAACATCTGTGCGTCTGCTCAGCACCAAACACAACTAAACTGTACGGCAAAGTTTGACTCTTCAGTGGTTGAGCAGCACTTTGAGATTGCAGAGTGGTTTCCAAAGCAATGCGGCCAAAAACAACAGTAGTTCTTGCAAAGACAGAAAAAAGACATGAAAGAAGAAGCATGTTAAATTGCCTTTGTGGGTGGTACCTAGGCCTGTCATAAGAAACGAGGAGGCTGGTTTATTTAGCTAGCCTTCAAATAACAATGCATGCATTTTTTGTGTGAGACATGATGTGTGATCTGTGAATACCCCTTAAGGCAAGTGAAATTTAGGCTCATCTCCCAGAACTCTGGAAGTAAAATGTTTTCTACTGGCACCGTCTGTCTCACCACCTGCAAGCCAGAAAATGCCTCTGGGCAAACTGAATTTAAGCCAGAAATGCTGTCCCAGCCTGGAAAAGAAGTTTCATTTCCAACTCTTTAAAGAGGCAAGCAAAGCTTTGCATCCAAGCCCATTCCAAAGTGGATGGAAATAGACAAGATAGTTCAAGAACTAAGCAATAATTGTTTCATATAGGAATTCTGACCTTCCTTTACTGAGTAATTCAATAGGAGAACACAAGCTCCTCTACTTTTGTGACAGAGTAGAGGAGCCAGACAGTAGTTAACTGTGCCTAACATGGGTCAAAATGACCTCTACATTCAAAAGTATAATATTAATGGCTACTATAAAGACACTATCATTTATCTGCAACCCAGGCACAGGATGAGCACCAGTGTTACAAGCATCCTCATACTGCTCTGTTGGCAATTGCTCTTGACATGGAGGAACCCACCTGTAGAAGATGAGATACTATGTAAGCCTTGCCTTAACATTTAAACTGCATCTGACAACAATGAGGCCAATTGGTGCCATATGTGCAAATGCTTTGGCCGTTTGACACTCACCTGAGACCAGATGTCGAAGAGCACATTGATGCTGAATGGCTAGGCAAAGCAAGCCTCTATGCTCTTAAACAGGTACTCTTCTCAGACTGTCTAAACTCACAGCAACTGTGGAACCCACCTGATGAATACAATGGCAAGGCATCTTCTAGGCATCAGCAGATACACATTGATTCTGGTGCAAGACAGAATACTTGAAAAAAGCCTCATTCAGAAGAAAATCAGGGCCCTCAAACTGCTTGGTACGCAGGCAGAGGTATTTCAATTAGCCACTTATCTCAGAGGCAGAAGTTTAACCTGCTGCATGCAGAGTTTATAGGGAAGAAGTGGAACCGTGGGCAAGGGCCGAGGCAAAGACGGGACGATACAGAGATCCTGGCCTGAAGCATCACTAAAATACTGTTGTAATGGAAACCGAATACCATGTCACTGAATTCCAGCCCAACTGTAAGTACTAGAGATCGCTTTCTGGCCCCAGATGCTCCACCTGTATACATACAGATGTATTTGTAGCTTGACTGCAGAATATAAACTCAGCATTAGAAATATCACATTATTAAATATCAATATTACATTTATATCATAAACTAGCTTCTATGCTTAGCACTTATGCTTATGACTAGATTATGGCACTAGACAGGAATTCAGGTGACCTGGTTTATTTTTCTCCCTCTACCAGTAGTTGCTAGCTAATCTCTTTCCCTTTTGTGTCTCAGCTGTAAAATGGCAAAATCTGCTAATGAAAAACATGATATACAAGCTATGCATTTTTAATTAAATTTGAGCTTTCATTTTTCAACAGGCAACTTGTATGTGCCCTCCTTTCCACAGTTTCTGCAACAGAGTTAAGGAATAGCTTTGGTTACAGTCTATAAATACCTACGTGAGAACCAAAACATTGATAGCGGTCTGTTTAAGATGGCAGACAAAGTTTAAAAAAGATTCAATGGCTTGAAGTTCAAAGAAACAAGATGGACAAGAAAAAGGTTGTGGATTTTCCAGAATGAACAATTAACCACTGGAACAACTTGCCGAGGCGTGTGGTGGATTCTCCATCGCTGGAGCACTTAAAAATTAAGACTGACAGTTTATACATGTTCTTGTTCAAAGAAGAATTTATTCAGGTAAGTCCTGTCACTTGCCTTTTACAAGATAGCAAACTAGATGATGGTAATGAAGCCTTCGGGCTTAAAATCACAGTCAAATTAAAGAAAAAAAATCAGTTGGGACAGTTTTAACATTTTGCAAATATCGGTGTGACATGACCATGCCACTACAGTACAGCCTCTCCTATCCAAAACTCTTCGGAAAGCACCCACCAAGATGCCATTGAGATAACTGAAATCACTGGAGAAGTGAAAATGGAGCATTTAGTGAGGAAGTATATGTGCTAAGAGGATGCATAATATAAAATCACACCCAACTTCAGAAGCAATATACTCAATGCAGTGGAACTTAAAGGATAATAGCTTGTTATACAATATCAACAGTTGCAAGTTTCTGTATGAAAGTGATTGTAGAAATACAATCCTGTATGGTATTCAGCTTAAAAGAAAACACTGTACAAGACCAGTTTCAAGTTATAGTACTGCACTAGACTTTAGAGGTGAGATGCAGTACTGTATTAAATACAGCTTTAAAAGGGAACAGTCTGTTATTCAATACTGACAGTTATACATTAGTAAAACAAAGTTGCCATTTGGGTAATTAAGGGTTCAGATAACTGAGGATGTTCTATACACCCAAGGCTTATCTGATGAACACTGACCATTCTCCCAAGACTTAGCTCCTAATTTTAGATGATCTTTGGTTTCCCCAGCTTTCTACTATGGGAATGCACAGCATATGAACAGCTCATGGGTCTGCACAGCATTCATTCATGGAAATAAGGGTTGCATGCAATGAAATGTACATCCCTAAGAGAAGAATATTTTTAAATCAATGTAATTAGAGTATCTCAGCTGATTTCTTTTTGGCTGTATCTATACAAATACCAAGGCAGAAATACACAGCGTCTTAGGGAGCAAAAGACAATTGCAAGGAGGTGAACCAATACAACATTTATTCCAAGGAGACCACTACTCCTAGTTCTTGAATCTGTTGATTCATTCTTGGTGAGAAGAATAGCAGAGGCTTGGATTGTCAAAATGGTTTCTCTAATATAGAGAAAAACACTTCACATTTTCAAGGAAAGAAAAAAGTCTGCTCTTGAGAAAAGCCCCCTTATTTCCTCTCTTTTTAGACAGAGAAAGAAACTAGACACTAAGTTGAAAAACACTAAAATTTCATACTTTTGTACATTAACTGATACTTGCACTACATTTTGTTCACAATTATCTATACACACACAACAGTTTCTGTGCACTTCCATTTTTGAGACATACAATACCGTACGGTATTGTATTTAGAAAGTGTAATCGTTGGCGGTTTTTTGTTTTGCTTTGTTCTGTTTTCCTTTGCATATTCTCCATTATATATTTTTGCCCTCCAGAAATATTGTGACTTCTGACCAATGTGTGAACTCCAGATCCAAGATGAAGTAGACACTTAACAAGACTTAAGGTTAGCAAGAAAATTCTCTCAAATAGAACGGTTTAATTAGGTCCACCAATGAAAACAAACTGCAAGGAGGTTGGAAGTAAGAAAGCAAAGGCAAAAACAGGTTTTTTTTAATCACAGGCACTTGTAGAAAAGGAAAAAATACAGGTCAAAAGACTGCCAGGGTGCTTTGCGGAGAGAAATCCTGACAAATGTCATTTCCCCCCTCCCATGAAGATATCGGGTGATCTTTAATATTATTCTCTAATGAATATTTTTCTGACAAGTAGATTATTTTACACATGATTTAAGTGTGTAAACACAAGAATATATTCATGATGGCTCCCCTTCTGCTTCTAAGGAGATGAGTATACAACGTGAAGCTTTTCTTAACAGGGAAAAACGTTGCAAAGTATAGTATTCTTTGCAGTTACTTTTATAATGCTGGCATGTTCGAATGGTGCAGCAAGATTCATGGCTAAAATCTTTATACGTGATTCATTCTCTTTCTCATCACCTTTCCGTGGGAAAAGCTGTAGGTGCCAATGGAATGTATTGCTATGGAATAAGAGAGTCTGGAATTTCAAAACTCGTTTGAATCTTTCATCACCCTTAGGCATGCCAATTGCCAAATTTTTGTTACTAAATACTAAATAATGAATACTTCAGTTGTTAAACATCAGGGGCATGTTTTCATTCCTTCAAACAAAGAGTAGCTCTGAAATAGCAGAAGCCACAGTGATTTACTGGACTGAGAGTTACAGATCTGAGTTGCAAGTCTGAAGTTCTTTTTCGGGTCTTAACTCTGATTACTTCATGAATTAGTTTGTGAATGCAGGCACGTAAGCCCTGTCTCTGCCTCAGTCTGATGATCTGTAAAATGGAGAGAATAATGCTTGCTGAAATTGGTTGACTATTTCCATGACAATTTTCATCCCTCATGTCTTCCTTCCATCCCCCCATTTCCAAAAAAGTTAAATGGTAGATTTACCAAAAGGAAAGCCTCCACAAGAGATGTTCATGTCAAATGAGATTTTTCAGTTTTCCATCAAATAACAAAAAAACCCCACATTTCAGTTTCCACCTGTGCCTTTTCCCCCACACCCTTCCCTTCACTACTACCCTCCTTCTCCTTTTCCCAGTCACACAACACTGGAACATTTTGGCTGGTTGGATGAAAATTTTCAGGATCCCTCCACCACCTACCTGCTTCTTTGCCCTGTAGCCTTATTTCATTGTGCCTACATTTTTCCAGCTTTCAATTGCTTAAAACAAACACATGAACAAAAAGAAACCCAAAAGGCAACCAAAAATAACCACACAAAATGCTTAGATAAGCATTTTGCTGGTGGTGCTTATTTTCTAGTAGTAAAAACATTACAATTTATTATTTCTTTTGCAGGACCATTGAGAGGCCTGGGCTGCATTGTACTAGACACTATAGAACACAAAGACCATCATTGCCCAAAAGACCCCAATCTAATACTCAGCTGGTATTTAGACTACATACCAGCTGGCCCCCAAAAAGATTCTGTAACATAACCTAGTAAAGAAACTGTAGTATATATAAGTAATAATTCAATGTCATGCTTTGCTAATGGCTTACTGTGCATGTTACTTTTCTATGAACTTCTCTTAGCTATAAAAGTCTGGCTGAAGGACAAAGAAGCAATCTACGCCTGTTCAGGAGTTAAAAAAAAATTCTAGCAGGCCAGCTTTCACATGCTCTGAAGTTTTCATTTTAAGAGCAGCTAAATTACATGTTTGGCCAAAGGTGGAATTGCATTTTAGTGTGTCACCTAAAAAAACCCCCAGAATTCCTGGAGTGAAACCTTGGCCCCAGTGAAGTCAGACAAAGAGTTCTGTCATTGACTTTCAAAAGTTCCCCACTGAGTTCTCAGATTTATCCTCATCAAAGACAATGCTCAGTCCTCAATGCCATTCATATATTTTAGGTCTCAAGAGAACACATTACTATTAACAGTGCTTATTCAGAGCTTTTGATCTTCAGAGCTGTTTACAAATATTAACACATTATCTACACATTACACAAGTTTGAAAGCTAGTAATAACTGAAGTTGAAATCCCAGCTCTGCCCTGACTTGATATGGCCTTGGGAAGTGACTCTGGACATTTCTCAGGCACAGGAAATCTTGTGCCTGCAAATCGACTATCAGTGCTTGGAGTCTGAATGCATAGGCCTACTTAACATCTCCCCATGACAATTCCCTTGTCTACCACGTGAGGATAACAATAACTGAGTAATACAAACTGATTATGTCATGAAACAAAGATTAATGTACTGAAGCTAAAGTTAGAAAAAAGATTGTGATAATGAAGCCATTTTCATCCTACAAAAGGCTGACAGCAGGCATATCAGCTTTCTCCTTTTTTCCAACTGGGCTGTTGAGTGAAAATATCAGGATTAAACAAAATAAAGTTATGTATAACAAGTTTAGAGAGCCTGTCTGGTAGACGATATTGAAAGTTATTTGATCCACCACTTTAGATCTTACATAAAGAGCAATGCTTTTTGCTGCCCTTCAACACAGTCCATTATTTATAATGGGGATCAGCTGTAAGCAAATATGCCTTTAAATATTCTACTTGTTTTCCTCCAAAATCTTTGCACCACTAATTTCCACCCAAACTAATCTTGGTGAACATGTAGTCATCATCAAAAGGCTTGAAAGCAAAGGATAAGCTGAATGATGAAAGTAAGCAGCTTTTTTAAACAGCAAAGAAAAAGGGGAAGCGATTGAAAACTGCTTTTCTAACGTTCTCTGGCAAGGGAACTAAAATGCTTATAAATGCTAACTAATACTGAACTCTATCTTGCACAACTAAGAAGCAAAGCCTACTACTCGGAAGATCACATTAAGAAGGGTGAAGCATAAAAAACTTCAGTGAAATGGAATCAAAAGCTGATCCTCTTTTTAAAATCCATTTTTACCATTTTATCCCTATATCCTCTCTATTATGGAGAGCACTCCTTAAAAATATTAAAATGACCTTGTGTTTGGCTAGCTGCAAGGCAAACATGCTGCAAGGCAAACAAAACAGATAAGATTTGTTCTGAATGGGCCCTCTAGCTTCGCTGCCACTCCCACTGCATGCTGCCCTAACAAATGGCCATGAGCTCCTGGCAAATACAGGGTAAACTCAGAAATAAATTAGTGGGGAAGGGAAGGTGTGAAACTCAGAAATAAATTAGTGGGGATGGGAAGGTGGATTTTCAAGTCAAAAGGATCTTTTGCTCCTAGGTCCTTTTTGGCCTATAAACTGTATATGAGATGGACAAAACCCTTCCACTGGAAATAGCTATGCAATGCTGACTGCCCCAGTCTAGTAGCAGCAAATGAGAAATTTAGAAAATCAATACCATATTAACACATTATCTCACTTGATGGAGGTGCTGCACTCTCAACATCAGAGATTTCTCTGAAACATAATGAATGTATGCCCTGCTGAGCAGTAAAAGCTGGCAAATGGCTCCTTTTTGTGGAGTCTGACTAAGGACATCTCAATGTCAAACTAGACCATGGTTTTGACTGACATCTGACTATCACTGGAAAGAATGGTGTTGAGCAGCAGCCCTAATGTAAAGCATGAAGTTATGGCGACCCCCTTGCAGGTGTATTAGAGCGGGGTGGGCACGTATTTCAGCTGGAGGGTTGCTTAACGAGTTTTGGTGAGCTGTCAAGGGCTGCAAGCATGGACGCTACATGCCACCAGGGCAGGGGGGACGCAGCAAGCTCCCGCAGACGGCAGCAGTGCTGTTGGTGACACAAGCATGGTGGGGGCAAGCAGGGAGCACCCACAGGTGGCTGCATTGCTGCTGGCAGTGAAGGGAGGGGGGTGGCAATTGCCCACAGACAGCATCAGTAGCATCAGTGGAGGCCAGGAGCAACCACGGACTGCCTCCTGACGCCTCCGGTGGTGTTGGCGGCAAGCAGGGCTGGGTAGCAAACAGCAACCACTCACAGGTACCACCAGCACTGTCAGCAGTGCCTTTTCACAAGGGGTCCACCACCATGTTCAGGGGGCACACATGAACCCACGTACACCCTCTACGTGTTGCCAATGGCTGCAAAGGTAGTCCTGTCCTGTGACAGGTACCCTACCCCCTGACCCCCATCTTGGGACCAGAAGTCCCACCCCCGACCTTTGCCACGGGAAGTCCCTCACCTACCCTCAGAAGTACTCCTCTGGGGGGCTGCCATCTTAAAACTGGAAAAAAACCAAATGCTATATTAACAAAAATCAAACATCTACTATAACTTATTTTAATTTATTGTTAATTTGTCCTGATTCATGTGCATTTGCATAGTGTATCTAGAGGTGATTGCATAATAGCTCAAAACACAGTCTGACGCTTGTATGTTCTGCGTGGTAGTATGTGGGGTGGTGTGGGTGTGGGGCACGTAGTTGGGGTAGGGATATGTGGGAGGGTGTGGGGGGGGGTGTGGGTGAGTGGGAGCTCTAGGAGGGTATGGGTGTATTTGGGGATATGGTGGGAGTGGGGGGAGGAAAATACTGGAGTCCCTGGAGTGTGCGAGTCCCTGAAGCTCCATGTAGTGATATCAAACGGGGCCAGCCCCACCCAGAGTGCAGCTACCTGCACTCCCAACCGAGGTGCCAGCTGCAGGTGGCGACAGCATGGAGGAGCAGCCCCATCTGGCCCAACAGCACAGAGATCCCACACTCCCACCCTAGTCTCCAGCTGTACGTGGTAGCAGCATGCAGGGCCAGCCCCACTCGGACCCATACCATGCAGCTCCTGCACTTCTGGAATGTGCAGGACCGCGCCAGCCAGACCCCATATAGTGCATGGTATCCACACTCCCAACTTCCTTCCTCCAGTGGGAGTCCCTGGCCCTAGCCCAGTTGGGCCCTCACTTGCATGTCCAGGCTCACAGACAGGGAGGATGGAAACACCTCAGGGTGGCCAGGCACAAGCTCTGCCAGGCAGAGGCTTCTCACCTCCAGCACCCCTAGCTCGGGGCTGGGGCAGGTCAGGCCAGGCTGGGGTAGGCCGGGTGACTGCTTAGCAAACAGAGCTGCACCTCCTGCATGGAGCCACCAGCTTGTAGAGGGGCAGCACAGGCACAGGGCATAGAGAAGGCTCACAGAGGGGCCCCATGGGCTGGATGGAATTGCCTGGCAGGCCAGATCCAGCCCATAAGCCGAATTTTGCCTGTCCCTGTATTAGAGGTTAACACAAACACAAAAGCCTCATTCTGCAAATTCGGCCTTTCATAGGCAAATAAGTTATGGATGCAGGATTAAAGGGACTGCAATGCCACACATCCTGGAAACAAACGTCTCTAACTTGAAGACATGGCATTTACTGTACCACTTTACCACTGATAAGCATCGAGCCTGAGCCCTCTTAGACTAATAAGAAGGAAACCTTTTTCTAGCAACCTCACTGAGCATGGTCTCTCACATATCAAGGACAGATACCGATCTTTAGGCATCACTTCTCTGCTGTATTTCTGGTGCTAGAAATCTTAACTTAAATTCAGGCCAACATCTTAAAAATGTACATGTGGCAGGGCCCCATCTGACTTACCTGCACTTGGCAGCACAAGTGGTCAGGCTGTGTGTGGCAATGCTGCTGCCACATGAGCTAACAAGTGGAGTCTGGACTGGGGCACAGCACAGCAGTGAGGTGATAAAGCACTGCCCGGGAACCAGAGCCAGCAGAGAGGATACCAAACACCCAAGCCAGTGCCAGACACCATCCACAACACTGGGAGCTCACTGCCACCAACACCACACTCGGCATCGCTGCCACTGCCACCACTCCCAGCATTGTTGCCACCAGTGCCGCTGCCCACGCCACAATCAGAATTGCTGCCACCGACACCACTGCCCACTGTTGCTACAGACACCACGAGCAGTTTGTAAGTCAGGGAGGCCAGCCTCCACCATAGGGCCAGGGGCAAGCCAGGGCAAGCAGCTGGTCAGGATCGGGCCCCGGGGTGGCACAGAGTCCCTGGACCAGGCAACTCCTGCCCAGCCAAAACCTACATGAGTAAGGGAAGGCACTCACATGAAAGAGCTGACCAGGGCCCAGCAGGAAAAGACCCTGTTGTGGAGGGGAGTGCATCACAGCTCCCCTGCAAGCCCATAGGTAGGACTGATACAGGAAGAGCACCAGTGGAAAACCCCTGAGAACAACGGGTGCCAGAGGAGGGAGGAAAAAGCTGGTGAAGTCAGAACCCCCCAAACCTCTGATGTTCAGGGGCAAGCGGCTCAGCGTGAGGCACGGAGCCTGTCCTGCCCATGCTGAGAGATGTGTAGTTGTTCATTTTATATCTGTTAGCCTTTTCTTTGACTACAGTACCACACAACCAGTGGCAGCAGGTGGGACACCACACAGCTGTACTCCAATCAACAATATCAAACCCGTAAATGCAGCCTGTGATTCATCATAACACCCAAGAGGAAAGGGGTGCGCCGTAGGGAAGGAAGAGCCCCACAGAAGATTCAAGCGGGGACCCCGAGCCAGCAGGAAGATCTTCAATCAAGAGAATCAAGTACATCTCCCATAATTCGTGGCAGGAGAGTCAGCACAGGTCAATCCAACCCCCC
>JAGPOW010001918.1:16223107-16242113 GCA_030014935.1 Caiman crocodilus | reverse complement strand
AGGCTGACCTGGACAGGTTGGATCAATGGGCAGAGAGAAATAGGATGCAATTTAATAAAGATAAATGTAAGGTACTCCACCTGGGAAGGAGGAACCCCCGGCACACCTATAGGGTGGGGAGTGTCCTTCTCAGCAGCTCAGAGGCAGAGAGGGATCTTGGAGTCATAACTGACTCCAAGATGAACATGAACCGGCAGTGTAACTAGGCCATCAATAAGGCCAATTGCACCTTGTTGTGCATTAGCAGGTGCATGACTAATAGAACAAAGGAGGTGATGCTCCCCCTCTATGCAGTGCTGGTCAGGCCGCAGTTGGAGTACCGTGTCCAGTTTTGGGTGCTGCACTTGAAGAGGGATGCAGGGAATCTCGAGAGGGTCGAGAGAAGGGCCACTCGCATGATTAGTGGCCTTTCTGATAGACCCTGCAGGGGGGAGGCTGAGAGAGCTGAATCTCTTCAGCCTTCACAAGAGATGGCTGAGGGGAGATCTTGTGGCCGCCTATAAATTTATTAGGGAAGGTCAACAGGGAACAGGAGAAGCGCTGTTTACTAAGGTGCCCCAGGGAATAACTAGGAATAGTGGGTGTAAACTAGTCGAGAGTGGATTTAGGTTAGATATTAGGATGTCATTTTTCACTGGAAGGGTGGCCAGGATCTGGAATGGGCTTCCAGAGAGGTGGTGCTATCACCTAGCTTGGAGGTCTTCAAGAGGAGGCTAGATAGTCACCTGGCTGGGGTCATCTGACCTGGGTCCTCTTTCCTGCCAGGGGCTGGGGGTCGGACACGACGAGCCATTGTGGTCCCTTGCAACTCTACAATCTATGAATCTATATAAAAGGGACAGGACTGAGATCATCCTTATTCTTGTCTTTTGTTGGTGTGAGTGACAACTGTGTGTGTGTCTGCTGCAGGGCAAGTGATTTTAGACTGCTTAGGTGTGAGCAAAGTGGGTGAAAGCTGGGGCAGATAATCCTCTGTGTGTGAGCACACGCATGCGTGCATGGTACAAGGTTGGTGGTGGCCAGGGCAGCCAATATCTCCTCTTCCTTTTGTCATGTGGGGTGCGTAAGAGGCCACCTATCAGCAGAGATGCCTATGTGAGAGAAATTGCTCTCTCGCACCAGTACAGGAATTTTGGGGTTGTGTTGTCTATTGATTGCTATTGTTATTTCCATTATACCACATTTGTTATTGTTTGTTTCTTATTCTTCCCTAGTTGTGTTATAATATAGTTATTGTTGTTGTTCACCCTTCCTCTCTGTCAAGTATCATTACTATTATTTACTTTTGAACTTTTTGGGTAGGATCAGGCTATAGATCTGTGCCCAAAGGAAATTAATCCTTTTGGGGCAGAGAAACCTTAGGAGGACAGAAGCTGATTTGGAACAAATTGTTATGACCTTGCTCCCTCCTACAGATCCAACTCCTAGGCGCATCTAGGATTTTAGAAAGAGGCGTGCAGAAGGTTTGTGCATCTTCACATAAAGCACAATGCATTTTACTCCAGTTAAAAAGAAGCTACACGTTTTACTAATAAGCTTGGGGCCTAAGGCTAGATTAAACAATTTAATATCAAAGCAAACCCAAATACAATTTTATTGAAATGTATTTTCATTTGCTATGTCATATACTATGTAGAAAAACACAACAAACTAGGAAAAATGATCAAAAGATGTTGTTTCATTAGTCCTGTCGCCACTGGAATTTAATGCACGTATCTTTTTCAGATTCACCAAACAAAATCTAGCCTTTTGACAATTTATCTAATACTTCACTGAAAGTTATTTCCGCAGAGAACAAAGGATAACAGGATTAGCAGAACCAATAGAGACCATTAAAAAGGGGAGAGGGAGTCAACGCCTGTGGAACGAACAGTTTAGAAGGAATCAAATAGGTAATAATGAGTCATGAAGTCAACGGATTCTCTACTTCTGCCTGAATATAAATGCTGCTGCTACTGTCATCTAGTTGTTTTTATACCTTAGGTGGACTAGAAATGAAAGGTGGGGGTATGACTGTAACCACTGATCCCCTGCTGGATTCACCCATGGTCCTACCACACTGTAAGCTGATGTGCCTTATATTAATTGCAGCTGTTTATGCTTTGACCAGAATGCCGTACTTAATTAAGACCTAGTAATTCTCTACTGCAGATGCGTACATATAGGATATGGGTTTTTTTCCTAGATTTATGGCTTGGCTTGTGCATAAATCATTAAATTAATATAACCTCTTGCATAAGGATTTTTTTAAATGAATGCAGCCCCTAGCTGAAAGAACAATCACCATTACAAAAATCTCAGATTAGAAGGATCTCAAGAATTCATTTCTTTCAGCCTGGCTAAGAAATGCTTATAAGGACTTAAAAATATATCACTGTGAAGGAAAGGAGTTGGATGACCATTTTTTAATAAATACATCCACTACACCCTATTCATACACTACATAATATCACCAAGAATGCCTTACATAAAAGAATCTCTCAAACAGAACGTTTTCCACTGTCTTTTGCATCCTTTTACGATTAAAAAAAACCAGTGAAGTATCCACGTTTCCATGAAAACTAAATCAGCACATGTTTACCAGAGTGTAAAAGCGGCAGAAACCCTGTTGTCTCCAAGTGAAGGGGAAAAAAGCCCTTTAGGTTAGCAGAGCACTCCCTTTCTTCCCAAAACTTCAATAAAGCTTTACTTATCCCACTTCCAATGGCTGTAGTAGTCCCGAATCACGCAGCTGTTGACTCTGTACTAGTGTAGAGCTACTATATGGTTTAAAAATATTTCTATACAGATCTGTAAATGCAAAAATCAACACTGGAAACAAGATCCTAAATAGATTATACATGCAGCTTTCCCCTGGCTTATACTCTGGGCATTTGTTTCAGATGCCTCAATCAATAAACTCCCTTAATATCCGATTAGGTGGAATGGAAAGGCAAAGAAAAGAACAAAGGCCAAAAAAGGAAACAACATATTTTTCCACGTACACATTAGCTGTGCGCCCCTAATACGGACAAGGAACCTGAATCTCTTTCATGCTGTCAAATGTTGCTCACAGCACAGAAAATGCAGCACCATCCTCCTTCCTCCACCACACCCCCCCATTTTTTGAGTTGCTCTTTCCCTGTCTTTTTATAACACTAAGTCCCACAACAAAACCCAACGCCCAAACATTAGAGGAATAACTGTGTGACACAGAACGAGCAAACTGATTTAACATGCTCTCAGTGCTAAGAACACTTACTCCACTTCATCCTGACTTTGGCATGCAAATAAAATATACTTGTTATACACAGCCCCTTGAACGTTCTCAACGAAATTGCCATGTCTGAATATCATCCGTTGGATGATAACCCGGCTTGGCAAAGCAAAAGGCTGTATCATCCTGCACGCGTAATTCTGATTTCTGTCTCTGTACAGTCATTATGCCAGAATGCAGCATAGGCATCGTAAAGAAAAATAACCCGATTCCTAGTGGGCAGAGTGTAGTCTTAGGAACGAAGAGCTATGTTCTGAGACCTTAAGAGGTCATTTCCAGGCAATACCTGTTCTGTACCAAACTTAAAGGTATTGCAACTACTATAAGTTAGAGAAGTCCCAAAACGGCTCTAATCTGGCACAGCAGGACTCGCTCTGTACATGGCACAGCTGCAGCATGCGCACTCAAGGACAAGCTTTCAGACAGTTTCCCATACAGCACCTACGAAACACTGGCTTGTATAAAGAGCGTAGCCCTTTGGTCCTCAATCTCCTCCATCTGAAAAATGGGGGTGCCTGTCCTTCCTGGAGGACTGTAGGTACTTCGTAAATCCAACCTCCATATTATTATATGGGACTATAAAATGAACACACCAAGCTTAACCTTCACCCAGTGCTGAAAAGGCACTCAAATCTCTGATGACTCGAACTTTCTTTCAACTTGGTTTACTTTGCATTTTAAAAGGTCTAATGCTGATAAGAACAGCACACCGCTTGGCAATAGTATATGCAATAATAAATTATTTAAAGAAAATAGGACATCCCAAAAAAGGCATTCCCTGCAACTGGAAAACACTTTTACACAAGGCAAAAAAATATGAACGTTCTCATTTAATGAAGGAAACAAATCTCACAAAATGTGACAGGATCAGTTTTGAATTAATTCATGATGAAAACTACTTATTCTACTACCTCACTGCTGATAATACACAGTTATCATCTTCAGGCAACTGAACTTCTGTAGTGGGTTTGACGCAAGGTTATATGACCCAAGGAAAAATCCAACAATTCACCAAGGGACTGAATCGTGGTCATATTAAAACAATATAATGCTTCAGAAATGGTAATAGATACTGGGTGAGCCATAATCAACATCCCAAGTTCCTGAAGCTTTTTCTCATACGTGAGCTCATGTTTCTCTTCATTCTTTTCCATTACGTAAAATTAGAAGGTCTCATTTGACTTAAATATGTTATAACTCTTTTTTAAGGTATAAAAATGGCCAAACCAACAAAGTTCCTTAAAATAGACAGACAGGACCCCAGAAATACCCTCACTACTTAAAACATTTGCTTTTTCCCCCTCCAACTGTTAAGATCACGAATAAAATCTTAGCATGGTGAAAATTCTCCCAGAGGATAATAAATCCAAAGGCATTCCTAGAAAACTATTACAATAGAGAATAAAATATTTCCATTACCACACCAGAACCGGACAAGTAAATTATGCCTCGAACCTCAAGAAGGTATTTCTCCACTTCCCTACCAGATAATCAACTTCACTACAGGTGAAATCCCGCTGTCCTTGCTCAGTCTAACCTCCGACTGAACTGTGAGAATTTCAGGCGTTGCAGTATACAGACAGGGATTTGGTGATCTGTACATTAAAGTAATCTGGGTGTTCTGCTCTACCATCACTGAGTTTTGTACAGGAGAGCTGTAATCCTCTTGCGGAAGGCTTTCTCCTGTTCTTCTGTCTTAAGAAGAAGTGGCTCCACGTTAGTCCCACAAAAGTTGGTGTTGGGAGAAAGTGCAAGCAGCAGAAAGGGAACTCTGGATTCAGTTTTCAAATCTGGATATTTGCCATTCTGTGATGTCTAATGCTACAATACAAACATCACTGGCAACGCTTTCATTTGTTATAAAGAATACGAACTTCACGCGGGCTTAGACCAACAATCTGGACTGACATACCCGCAAGCAGTGGAAACACGTCATTCTTTAACCACTTTTCTTTGAACCTGTTACCTTCCGCTCCTTCAAATTTCTCCTTAAAATCTTTCTCTGCTGGAAAATCACAAAAACACATAAACAGAAATCCACAGCCAAGTAACAATTAGATTAAGAGATGTGAAGAGATTTCTTTTCAGTCTCATTATCAGTTATACACACACCTAGACAATGCAACATCATTTTTCTTACAGTTAAGCCTGATTCCCCAACCAGGTTCTCTATTACCTTTACGTGCGGCGTCTTGGCTTAAATGCTTCAGGATACAAACTACATTTCTACCTGATTGTACATGTACATTGGTTAGCACAACCCCAATTGGAGCATCTGGATTCTACAGCAATACAAAAATATTGGTTAAGAGATTTTCAAAGCAATAGTCTATTGAGGATGAGTGTATTGTTCATAGATGTCTGTCTGCGTGACTTGGGTTCCCAAGTCTTATTTGAAAAATACCTATAATGCTTTTAAAACACAGTGTGTCCAGGCTCCTTCGACTGCTTTGAAAGTCAATCATTATCATGTATAGTACAATCTAAAATGTACTGTAAGGAACAACAATTCAAAAGTGCTGGTCCTGAATTCAGATCTAAATCCCACAGCTTTTTCTACCATTTACATAATGGGCCAAGTAAAAAATGGGATCAAATTCTGCAGTGATACTGATGCAGTATGAATTGCAATTCAGATACTTAGGCCATCCTTATCATATTAATATTTTTAAAATAGCTATCCACTGACTTTATTAATTTTGTGTTCCTCAGTTTTTGGGTGTCAAAGCTGATGCATTTGGCCCTGGTTTTCAGAGTAGCTACAACTCTCATAGCCAATACAGAATTGGAGAACATGTCTAGAAACATCTTCTGGGTGATAACTGTAAATTAATACAGAATGCAAAAAGAATTAAAAAGCAAAACAAAAACAAAAAATCAAGGAAGAAATTAAAAATTGATTTGTTTTCCCAAAGACTTCTAACTAATAGTTATATCTGGAAAATTACCAAGGCAGTTCATATTGCTATTAAAACATATCCACATAAGCTTGGTCTCCTGATGTTCTTTCAGTTAAAACATAATTCTCCACCTATTAGTGTACTTGTTTTTCCTTGTCCACCCAAACGTTGATGGTAGATAGGTACTGTGTGTTTTTCACCGGGTGATAGCATGTATGGGCTTCCTTCATGGATCAGAACCTCACTGCAGGTCTTGTTTTAGGCACTAAAAAAAAAAAGACTGGTCCCCACCCCAACCAACTTATAGTCAAAGCTGAGATACAGCAGGTGGACACAACATACCGCCGGGGGAAACAAAGTAATACACAAATGAAGTGACACTAAAAAAGTATTGGGACAAAGGAAAGATAAGGAAAGAACAAATGATATCTCATGGCTCCGATCGAAACATGTACACCCTGGTGCTGCACTCGGGCAAAAATCCACTGAAGTCAAATAAGGGAAAAAGATGTCCAGTTTCTGCTTCCTTTGCTGTTTGCAAACTAGAATGATAATTTTAAGAGCTTTGAATTTTTTTTAAGATCTTTTAAGTGTCAATTTATTCACTGTATTACCAAATCATGAAAAAAGAATAAGATTTATCTTGGCACTAATGTTTAGCCCCTCTATTTTTTCCATACAGATAACGGTAATACTGGAGTCTGTCCCTCACAATATACCATTTCTTAGACACTTTACCATTAAACTTAATTTCATTACTGAGAGCACAAACATTATCAACTTCTTTAATGACTGCGCTGTCTATTGATCTGAAATATATGAGCACAATGCCTTATGGAAATACTGTTTTACTTGTATTTATTTCTTTTATTTATGAGGTTTCTGCTTTCAACAAATACAGCAGATAAGTTCCATCTGCAGATGCCCCTTTACTTACATTTTAAAATGTCATCTGCTGTTAATTCAAAAAAGGCTTGCAATATTCTTTCTACAAGCCAGTTCATTCTAGCTTTCAATAAAAGGAAGTATACAAAAAAACTACAGCCTTGAACATTACGGGATTGTCATCTCACTTTTCACCTGGGATTACTGAAAACTATATGTTCAATGTATTATTTTAAAGTCAGTAATAGAACCTGGTACTTGAATTCAAAAATTACAAAGTGCTTATCAATGCAAATAAATATTACCAGCCCTTTTAATTAAGGGTTCTCAACCCCTGGCCAGCAGGCCAGATCCAGCCCACAAAACCATGTCATCTAGCCTGCAGGTCTACCTACAGGCCTGGATATTAGGCTGCCCAGGAGTGGTGGTAGTATTAATTGCTGCTCCCCTGATACCAAATTCTAAGACCCGTGGGGAGCCCCACAGGCCAGACAGCATGGCCCTGCACACTAGACTGGGTGCATAAGAGCTGGCCAAGGCAGTCTGGAGCCCGGTCTGGACCCCCAAGGACTGGCCTAAGCAATGCAGGGCCTGATCCTGCCCACAAACCAGCACCATGTCACTCAAACAGCCCTCAGAACCAAAAGGTTGAGCTCCACTGCTCCAGACTGATGATAAAATGTCAAAGCACAGGAAGGCTGAAGAGGTTCACAACTCAAACTAGTGGAAAAGTCAGCTGCAGACTCTGATTCGCCAAATGCAGAGCCTTTCACTAAATATCAAGTAACGATGCCTTTCCTGTGGTGCCCTACCTTTTCACCATACTGACCAGATGGGCAGAGTCAGGAGCTGGCTGGTGAGCTCTATATGGGGCTTGCAGGCAGGGCCCTG
This sequence comes from Caiman crocodilus, assembly GCA_030014935.1. Classification (NCBI taxonomy): domain Eukaryota; kingdom Metazoa; phylum Chordata; order Crocodylia; family Alligatoridae; genus Caiman; species Caiman crocodilus. Next base: position 16,234,181 of record JAGPOW010001918.1, on the reverse strand, counting down.
TGCAGCCACATGGAGGGGTGCATAGCCTGACCTTGATCCATCTACCAGGGGGGCCTGGTCTCCATCTGGATCCATGTGGGGTAGAGGGTAACAGGGCAGGGCAGCCGGGCAGGGCAGCCGGGCAGAGAAGCTCCAATCTCCAGTCCTGTTCCTGATGCCTGGAAGGGTAGGCAGGACGGAGCAGTGCCTATATGAACACGTGGGGATGGGAGTTCAGGAGTAGCCTGGCCCAATCCGGAAACAAGGAGGGGAAGCCTGGCCCTGATCCTGCTGTGCCACAATGGCCCAGGCAGGGTTGAAGATGACTGTATGGAGCTTCTTCCAATCTCCAGCTCCATTTTTTCCAACCTATGGGATTCCTGCAGGCTGGATATCATGGGTCTGCAGGCCAGATTTGACCCATGTACTAGAGGTTCAGCACCCCTAGTCTTAGCATTTAAAATAAATGTAGAGAGGAATGAGAAACAATGGTGCTATTTCCTCCATTTTCAAATACCAACCTGATGCCATCCATATATCAGTCACAGGTTTTTATCATATGAGATCAGTTAAATAATTGAAAACGTTTTCCTTGAAAGTTCAGTGTTCAGCATCACAGACTCTTACACTTAATGGCATCTGTGATAGAAATTGCTCTTAACAGGTCCAATTATGTTGCTCTAAGCTTCCAGTGCTATCCACCAATTGATCGTCTCCCTCTTTCTACAAGGCTTGGGACAGAAGTTACACATAAACTAGTCTAAGTGATCAGAAATTGGTTTAAACCTGTAATGGAACAGAAGCTCAGTGCACATAAACCAGTTTCAAAATGGCTGAAACTAGTTAAGATAAACCTGGTTGAATGTAGTAACAGACTTAACTAATTTATGTCAAACTGGTTTATGAAATTTCTGTCCCAGACCCCCTCCTGGTTCAAGTTAAATCAGAGTCCCCCAGGTTCCCAGCATGCTTTTCAGCCCTAGGCTGTGATGTGCTCTCTGCTCCAGAGAGCACGACTGGCCCCACCCCTCTGCTCCCCGGGTGAAGCAGTGAAGGATGATTCACTGGCCTCACTGCCCCCTCCCCCACTATGTCCCCTGGGGCAAACCCCAGCTGGTGTCTGGGGTCAGGGAGGGGAGTTAAACTCACTTTCAACCTAATACAGAGCTGTCCTGCCCTGCTGGGTGGCTTTGTGCTGGCTGCGACTGAACTACAAATCTAAGAAGCACCTAGAAGCAGAAAGAAGTAATGATGAGCAACCCCACAGAGTCCTGCTGCTGTGATTGTGAACTGCAAATCTCAGAGACCTCGGAGGCCACTGGAAGAGAAAGTGAATATACAGCCCATGCTGGCTATGTGCCAAAGAGCTGTGCTCTACTGCACCCCAGCTTCTGGCTTGACCTACTGCAGGCATGGGGCTGCATTTCCTGAATCACAAGTGAATGTCTGTTCATTTGCTTATTAATTCAATCACTGCATCTTAGACTAAATTGCACAGAATGAATCAATTTAGCCTCAGGCTTTTTGACTGTCTGTACTTAGCCCAAAGGTCTTCCAGAGGTCTTAAATCAAAGGCCGCAGACCATGGTACATCTCCCTGCCAAATTACAGACATACACTTAATGAAATCGGAGTGGGGAAATCATTTCTAGGGTAATAGTGGCCATTTCTATTCAAAACAAATTCTCATTGAAAAAGCAAATTCAAGAGCTGCAACCAGTTGAGTCTCATTCCGGCAAACACAAGCTCATTAAACTAAATGGAGTTTATAACTGGAAATGGTGCAACTATGGGAAAGGAAATAGATTAGAGAGAGAAATCATATTTTATCTTCAGAAAAGTGTTTTGAACCCTCACAGAATTCAGTCCATTTAAAATTTGAATGCCAGGATATGCAAATGTCCCATTTCATCTTCTTTAGGCATTTAGCAAATCAGTAGCAATTCCCAGAATATTTCTAAAGTAAGCCAATCCTGACTTTCCTTTGAACAGGACACTCTGAGAGGTCATAGCTTAAGGCAGCTGTACTCTACCTTTTTCTAAAAACATCTGGCTTCCTCTATGGTACTGGTACTTACTATGAAGTACCAGTCCTTATACTCAGGTGAGCTGGTACAATGAACTCTCAAAAGTGCAATGATATTCAAAATCATGTCTAGCAGTGTCGCCCTCTTACTAGATGTGTTTTTAGACTCAAATAAAATCATTTTGCTGGGTTACAGAAGTGGGAGCTCACAGCATCCTTTATATTAAATACTGGGTTAACTGTCATTTCCACTGTTTTTATAGAACAGCATACAAAGAAAAATGTACGGTGTACACATGAAGCCCACATGTAAATCTTCATCTGTTCTAAAGATGACCCAACTGGTCCTAAAGCTTCTGCTTTTTCATCTAGGCCTTCAACTTCTTTTCCCCCAGTTGCTAGGTAACTGTGATTGCATTGTTTGGTTTATGCATTAACCATTAACAGCCATCATGTTTGTCTTTTTTTTCTTTTTTGATGTATGAAAATAAGCATAGTGCGAAACAAGATGACTTCTTTTCTGATCAAAAGCTACATTCTGAATTGAATGGCTAAAGTATCTCAGCCAACTCACACAATTCATATAATTGCTGCATAGTGAGGTATACAGCCAAATTATAAGTTACAATTCTTCTGGAAAGGCGGTTCTATTAAAAGTTGTCTTTAAAAGAAATTCTTTAAAATCTCTCTAGAACACCTATTATTAGATGGCAGAGGTCTCATGCTGACAGTACTAAAACATCCTTTGAATTTCTAAAAATTATAGATGACAGCTTCCTAACTCAAAAAAGCGTTGCAACCAACACAGGGGAATTCTAAATTCAACTATGTCTTGACAGGTAAAAAGGAATTGATCTCAAAAGTAAAAATTAGCCATTGTTTTGGTGCAAGTGATCATGACTTGATTACATCTGTTGCCTGAAAACAGATTAAAATTTAAACCAGCAATATATATACTTGGTATTTTAAAAAGGCCACTTTTTGTAAACTTGAAAACAGTAAGCAAGCCAAATCAGATGAGAGACGGAAAAACCCCTCCTTGCTCAATACACAAAACCACAATCTTACTATAGAAAACCAAACCAAAAAACCAGTCCAGATTAAAAGGGAAAGTGAAGGCAGCTATATATAAAGAGAGACAAAGATAATAGCACTTAATATGAATTAGAAACTAGGAAGTGCTGAAGAGAGAAACACAAGGCCCAGGAGAAAACTATGGCTAGCAGAGCTAATGACAACAAAAAGGAGGCTTTTCCTTTTTTCGTACTCTTTCTTCCTGCCTCTCACATTGATTGGTCAATCACTAGATGTTCTTGGTACAACTGTAATTCTATTCCATATTTTGGGGGCAAAAGCCAAATGAGGTGATAGTGTCATATCATGAACATACTTTCCACTCCAACAGTAACTGAGCATGAGATTACAACAGTAGCTACCAAAGTTAATAATTTTTAAATTATCAAAGATTTTGCATTCAAGAGCTAAACAAGAGCTAGATGAGCTCGCTGGACCATGAACATAGTTTTTCAATTTGGTATGGTACACTCAACAAACTGCAGAGGACTAGAATAAAGGTAATGTTGTGCCCATACATAAAAGAATAATCGGGATGCCATACTTAACTACAGGTCTCTCAAGACTGATATCATTACCAAGCAAAATAATAATCCAATTATGACAGGATTTGGTTAATAAAGTAGTAAAGGTAATACAATTATTGCTAATTAACATGAGGATTTATCAAACATCTTGCTATCCTTTTTTGATAGGGTGACAAGTATATTTCTTAAAGGTAATAGTCTTGATGTGATATACCAGGCCTCTTCTATACACCATAGGAATTGCACAATTACCTGGTTAACTGTATAATTACCATGAGTTCAGCTACATATGCAAAGTAGCTATAATGCCATAAAAAGCTCCAACCAAATATAACATTAGATCTTGAAAATGTGTTGCTAACTTTATAGCTGGTTGCTACTGATCTTTAATTGGCACATGTAGAGGGTCCACCCTGTGACTGGAAACCCATCAGCTGACGGAGCTCCCAGCCAAAGGGATGCAGGGGCTGGTGGCCCCCCAACTGAAGGGGCTCTCAGGCCCAGCAGCTGCCAACTCTGAGTCCTGGCAGCACCCTATAGCCGCTGGGACCCAGAGTCCTTCAACTGCAAACGCTGGGTCCCGCAACATGCAAGACTGTGACAGCTGGATCTCCCATCCCCAGGGGTATGTTGGACACACCCACAGCTAAGAGCCCTCAGCTGAAGGGGCTCCCAGATGCAGAAGCTTGGTTCATGACCAGTGCAGGAGGAGCCCAATGTAGGGATATTATGTCTTATTGGCAATAAGGCACTATGGGAGCTAACGTGTGATCCCACAATCACCCTTCCTACCATAAGCCAATAATGGTCTCTAATTTTTTTTACTGCAGAACTGCTGAGTATTAAATAAATGAAATATATGGCTAAATGAATAGTCATATTGCTAACAGTCATATTGCTTCTATATGGCTAAATGAATAGTCATATTGCTAACAGTCATATTGCTTCTATATGGCTAAATGAATAGTCATTTATATATTACATACATATGTGTGTGTGTGCATATATACTTGATTCTGTGTGTGCCCGCTGCATTTGCACATGTAAGTACAATCAGGCGGTCCTTGCTCTGCTTAAAACCAGCTGTACCAACCTCACCTGCATCAGTCAGGGTGTAAGTTGGGGAAAAAAGGCCAGTTTCATCAGCATTGTAGATCTGCTTTAGGGTTATGCCATACTGCACAACCAATTTCTGGAAAAACCCACAATATTTTTCAGTAGCCTCATGATCAATTTTTTTTTTTTTCTCCAGACACATCACGCCTTCTGATACCATGGCAAAGTTTGAAGCAAGACAACCATCCATCTGAAAAAACACAGGCCTCGGTCATTCCCATTTGTTGATAGAAGTCTTTTGCTTTTTCAATCAGCATTGGGCCAGAAATTGGAGCTCTCTCTGAACGTTTTAAGGCAAACCATTTGTACAATATCTTGTCTAATTGTTCCAACTTTGGTTTGTGCAAAGTACAGTGTTGCTTAATTGCTTCAGTTGTCTCAGAATTCGTCATGAACTGGAGTAACTCTGCCCTCTGTGCCTTGATGTCATAGAGCGTAGATTACCCAATGTTGAATTCCTGCATCAACCTTTTCCTGTTTTCTCTTCTTTCCAGGCACTTAATTATGTCCAATTTCTGTGTAATCATCAAAACAACATGCTTTCACTTCTGTCCTATGCTTGTTGATGGACTATTGGTAGCTACAGTTGCAGAATGGGTGAGATATTCAGCAATATTCAGCAATAAAATCACAGCAAAAGCACAGGCACAAGCTCAACGCAATCACAACGTGATCAAAAACACAAGTTCAACATGATCACAACGTGATCAAAACGGCGGATGGTGGATGAGACTGCTACAGGTGACACCGCTCAGCAGCGTCCCGAACAGCAAGATGCTGTCTATGACAGATGCTGGTTAATAGAGAATTCCAGATGGTAAAGAGCTGGATAATGCAGCTTTTGCTGTATACAGGAACAAGCCATACAGAATAAGTGACTCCACCATAGTAATTACTGATTCTACAAAAATTGAGCGCCATGGTGGACAATCATCTGAACAGCAGCTCGCAGTGTACCTAAAAGGGCTAATGCCATCCTTGGATGTATATATAAGGAATTATCATGTGGGACTGAAGGGGTCATATCGCTTCTATTTTGAACCTAACGAGACTGTTCCTGAACCTAATGATACTATGTACAGCTCTGGCTTCCAGCATTCAAGTATGCTAAGTTTGCTATGATTCAATGATGAATGTGTTTAAATGATTAGAAAATTTGCCTTATAAGTATCAAATAGCTCAATCTTTTTAGCTTATCTCATAGAAGGGTAATGAGCAATTTGACCAATCTGTACATACAATCATGGGAGACAGGAAAAAAGATGACCCCTAATCTATTGCAAATTCAATGACTGTAGGTTAAAACTAGACAGAGTCAAGCGAGAAATGAAGTGCACATTTTCAACAGCGAGGGTACTCAATCACTGAAATAACTTATCAAGAATTGTGGTGGATTCTCTACCACATTTTAAAACCAAAATTGGGTATTGTTTCTAAACTTTAAGGTTTTATTTAAGCTGAAGTTACAAGCAGCTATTGTACTTGAAGCACCGTTTCATGCAAGGAAGTACTATGGCCCGAGTCACAGGTGCTCAATCCACAGCCTGCAAGCCAGGTCCAGCCTGAAAAGCTGTGTTATCCAGCTCGCTGGGTTCCCCTTGGCAATGGAGAGGAATGGCAACATTAATTTGTACTCCCCTGCTGCGAAATGTCTAGACCTGTGGGGTGCAGGGCAGGCTGGATAATGTAGCCCTGTGTGCTAAATCAGATGCACCAGGCTGGGGCAGCAAAAGGCAGGATCCCAGCATGCAGAGCTGGGCTACCCCATTAAGGCTGGCCCTTGGGGTTGAGTACCACTAAGTTTTGGTAATGTAGGGGGTCCAAGCAACTGATTACAATGTTCCTTTCTGGACTAAAAATCTATGAAACCTACACTTTTTCCAAGTTCTGTACGCACTAGCTGCAGGAAGAACAGGTGCATAATTGCCCATGGTGTTAGAAGAAGATGCGGTACGAGCATGTCAGAACAGAAGCTTGCTTGTTATTTTTCCTTAATATAAGCCCCTGAGTATTTTGCCACACCTCCATACACAATAATGCCTTAACTGAAAAAAGAGGTGCTGCAAGATACCTATACTGCCAAAAAATAACCCTGGGATGGATAAAAGACATAACTTCTCCATTTCTATAATTCTATGATATACATCACTGTATGTACCTTGATCAATGGACAACTCTAAGGTCGATTTTCCCTCTCGATGTGTGTATGTATAGAGCCACACTTCTCACCAGACTGGCTTCTGGTCATGCCTGTGCATGCGAGATTACTTTTCTACAAGTTACAGAGTAAAAAATGTGCAAGAATTTCACACCAGGATCAAACAAAGAGTTGTGGTCCAAGAACCCACATTTAGTTTGCAAGGGAAAAAGAAAGGTAATAAGCACTCTGTCCCCACTTTCTATACCAATAAGTAAAAACGTTCTTGACATTTTTAGGTTCAGAATATGGGGCTTTTCCGGTTTTTCCCCACTGAGAGCAAATATACGGAAAGGAAATAGTCATTTTATGAGGCACAATTTTATTTACATTTATTTTGTTAAATCAGTCATTCTCCCTCACACACACAATTCAGTAACATCTACTAGTTCTCACACTAAAATCTGAGCATAACAACAAATTTCTTATTCACTGAATGAGGGGGACACAGCTACATCACAGTTACTACTGTTAACTATTGGCCAATGCCTATTTTTTGCTTTCAGTGGCATCCACTGTGAGTTCCTGTAGCAAGTGATTTCATCATTATAAGTTCCATCCAACTGCCTTTATCAGCAATTTATTAAAGCCTTTATTGATTACCTTTTTATCTAACTTCTTTCTCCAGTGACAGCAGCTTAAGAAAGTACAGCGCTTGCTGTAAATAAGATAGCATTTCCCAGCAGTCACCCAAATGTAATGTCTGAATTACCTTATCTTCAACGGATTTCTCAGGTAGTGAGGTTTAATATATATCAGCAGATTATCTCTGCTTAGATGTTGTTTAAAGAGCTGCCCACTCAATATGGACTTTAAATAATTTAATTAATTTTCAAGTCCATGGGGGATATTCTCCCTTTGAAATGTACTCATAATTCTCAACAATGCTGATGAAAGGAAAGTCCAGTCCTTTTCATAGTGCAATCATAAGGAAAAGGAACTTGTAGCAACAAAACAAAGCAAGAGGCAAGAGATAAGGCCACAACAACAGGTAAGGCCTGTCCTGCATGCCATCAAAAGATCATTTATTCCATCTGAAGTATTTTTAAAAGCTTTATCTTCAGTGTCTTTAACCAGGCAAAACTTCTTTTGAATTTAGTCACACTCAAAAAGGCTATCTGGTTCTAAATGTTGAGGAATAGGCCTGAAACTGAATAGCCACTGAACTTGTTCAGGGGTGTTCAAAATTCAAATTGTGGTATGGATTACTGCTTTGTGGCCTGATATAAATAGCTATCTGTTAGTAATAAGGAGAGGCACTTGGATCAGAAGTAAATCTGGTTAAGCTGATTAAATATAAAAATATATTTAACTTGCAAATTAGACCATAATACTTGCCTCCATGAATCTCCCCTATTCCTCAGTCACTATGCATGCAAAATCACCAAGGGAGAAAGACTTCCCAACCTGGAGCATGCTCATTTCGCATGATTTGCAAGACTGAGACAACCATAGCAAGCATTCGTATATATTATGCCTCTGGTTGAAAAGTGCTCACTATATATACACAAATAATACTTGCCTATAGTACATAGCCAAGAAAGTAAAACGCTTGAAAATCTACAGAAACAGTACTTTTCCATGAGGATTTCACTTTTGCATCAACATAACTGTGCCACACCCTATCATAAATCATATTAAAGTGAGCAATAATTATAGGGATAAGGATAGAACAGAAAGATGCTGAGGTGTAGGTGAAAGTATTTTAGGGTGTTTACACTATACACAGGAAATCTAAGAGAATGAACTTTATAACGTAGAAATGTTAGAGCCAGCTTTCTCATTTTGCTGTTAATTTCCTGAAGAGCTGTAATTCAGTTCCTTGAACACCTTAGGCTTTTTTTGGAACTGTAAAAACAAAATCTATATTGTTTCCAACACATTTAAAAGTGAAAGTGGAAGTAGTTCAAAAGAACAGGACAAATATTCACATTCTCATCTACTAATTTTGTTAGCAATACTGCTTCTATGTTTCAGAAGCTTACAAGGGCAACAATTGCAGCTTGGTTTTAATTTATTGCTGCCCTTCTACTGCCCTTCCCATTCAAGTTTCATGACCTCTCTTTTGGGTACCTATTTTCTGTTTCTACCAAATGCCTTCTTGCCATAGCAAAGTCCTCCATAATAATGTTGATGCCCTCGAACACTCCACAAATTACTGATTTTCTGAGGGTTTCTGTTACACATTGCACTTTGAGCTACTCAAATGTTGATAGGCGTTAGGACTAGTTTGGGTTTAGAGCAGTCATGTGCTCAAGTCAGCAGGGGCCTTGAGGACTAAAAGTAAAATCCCCCTCCTCTCCCCTCCCATTCCAAGCTTCTCCCTGGCCCCTGCACCTTGGGGATCCTCCTACCCCCCCAGCCTTCACGGCTCATCTGTGCCCTCCAACTTATTTGTGGCCATTCTCCTAGCCCAGACAGCAGCAGCAGCATTGGCCTGACAGGTTCTCCTTCCCCGCCTGCTCCTCCAGGGCAGTGTCAGCAGCCACAAGCAAGCTGGGACCAGGGGACACAGGTGAGCAGGAATCTGGGGAATGGCCAGCCCAGTCTGGAGGGAGGCATAGCCTAGAGTGGCTACATCAGTGTGACATGTGCTGGGTAACACAGATCAGAGATAAACCCAATTTGGAGAGGCATAATTAAGCTGCTTAAAGTCCTGAAAACTAGTTTCAGTTGTTAATGTGTGGACAATTCAAGGTAGAGCTCCAGGAGCCGCCTAAAATTATGTGCAACAAGGCCCCGACTCACCTCTCCTAAACTCTGAGCTCGGATCAAAATTTCATTTAAATTAATCCAGAATTTTCAAGTTTATCCCCTTAAAAGATTTTTCCCTAAGCATCTAACATTTCTGGACTGTATTATCTTTTAAAGAAAACATTTACAGTGGAACAAAAAAAAGTAGACACAAGATACAGTATAACAAGTATTTTCACATACCTTAAGCCAAAACAAGAAGGGTCACCTTTTGTAGGCACATTTTCATGAAGGCATATTTTTAGTCTTGCTTCTAGAGCTCTAGATCAATGCTCTGCAAAAATAAGAATATATTACAATTCAAAATTAATTCCATGAAGAAAGCCAACTCTATATCATTATGCAATTTGGAAACACACGTTTTGCTATTCAACAGAGAAAGAAGCTGCTCTCTACCAAAGCATTTAGGACCAGTTTTTCCTGCAAAATATCATCCCATCAAACATAGTCTAACAGAAGAGGCACTAGACTTAATAGGCAGAAGATACCACCTCACTGTGTTGCATCTTCCCTATTAGTAAAGTAGTTTGAGATCTATAACAACGTATCTGGTTCATCATCATTATACAGCTTGTACATCCTACATACTAGTGGTGCTTTGGAATAGTCAGCCCCTGCCCAGAACAGGAATGGGAGTAGGGGAATGGGACGACAAAGCAAGCAGTCTATGCACAGGGGACCTACTTCTTATTAAATGAGCTAGGTATTTTATGACTAATAAATAACATTTGTCCAGAAGTAGTCAGGGCTAGATAAGAAAACCAATGAGGATAAAATTAGCATAAGACAAATAATAGTTATGTTTGTGTCTATCCAGATGAGTCTCTTGGTTGTGCCTTCTTTACAATGTACATTTCCAGGCTGCGGAGAAGGTGAATGGGTCCTTTCCAGACTTACTGAAAAAACAGCATTGCTTCTGGGGAGTATGACCCTGCCTGCACAGGCCAACCACAAAGATGAGGCGATAAGGTAGTGAAGTTGCCCTCCGGTGCTGCCTGGTACCACTCAGCAGTCAGTGCCCTTACAGACCCCTTTTTTCCCCAGGTATAGAATATGAGGAGCTGGAGCAAATGGGCAGGGATGTATTTCTTGGCAGAATACTAAGAGCAAAGGAAGTAAAAAAGACATACCCACTATCACTCAATGCAGAGGATGTAGATGGGTAATTAGCATTCCCTTTTTTCCCTCCCTGCTGCAAATTGTACATGGACTTTTAGGGTCAAGACAGACATTGTTATTCATTAAAATCTGATTTACAGAAATTTTTGCCTAAAAGCAAAATAAGACCCATTTGATGTTTGGAAAAATAGACCCTCTCATTTCTCATCAAGCCATCTATATTTATTTCACTTGTGGGTGGGGTAAATGTAAGAAACTGCCACCTTTTGGTGAATTAGACTT
>JAGPOW010001918.1:16202424-16223007 GCA_030014935.1 Caiman crocodilus | reverse complement strand
TTATTATTTTTTGGGTGGGACAGGATGCTCAAAAACATATTTTTTATGTAATCAAGCATATCAGCAGTACAAATCTCGCTCCATTCTACAGCCAGCTCAGCTTCTCTTTATGTTTCTGATTAAAGGTGTAAATATAGGCAGATAGTCAAAAAGCCTAAGCCTGAATGGACTCAATCTTTGTAAGTTAATGTAACCTGGCTAGGCTAAACCAGTTTGTAATCACACAGACATGCCCTCTGGACTGAGGAAATTCAGTCTAGAAGCTGGAGTGTGCTACAGTCACCCTTCCTTCTTTTCCACAGTGCTGAGCTGAGGAGGGGTGGGGCCAGGCAGTGGCAGGATGCTCTGATTAGGGAGTCCCCCCTACCCCCCCACCCCCACCCCCCCCCCCGTCCTCCATGACAACAGAACATTTATCAGCTCTGTTACCAGCACTTAACATCCCATCAGAAAACAAAGCCCCTCTCATTAGTTCAAGCTCTTTTTAAACAACTTTTTGCAAGGAAGGGAATGTTCCAAGGAGGGACATTATCTCTTGATTAGCTCCAAAAAGCTCTAAAGACACTGTGCTGTCTGCTTTACACAGACACCTCAGCATTAGCTAGTGTACCACATGCTGGCTACTGTCTGTGCTGTGGGAGGGAGGAGAGAGAGATTCCTGCTTGAGCTGCAAGCAATCGGGGGGGGGGAAGGGAAAGGGGGGCAGGAAGCAGCAGGAAGCCAGGCAAACACTCTGTGCCTGCACATCTCTGCCAGAGCTCCAGCCAGGGAGCAGAGGAGAGGAGCCAGCCCTGCTGTGGAGCACAGAGCCCCACCCAGCCCAGAGAGCATGCCAGGATGCTGGGCAAGTCTGGTTTACCATAAACCAGGAAGGGGTCTGGGACAGACATTGCATAAACCAGTTTGACCCAAATCAGGTAAGTGTGATACTACATTCAACCAGGTTTATCTCAAACCAGTTTCAGCATTTTCAACCTGGTTTAGGTGCACTAAATGCATGTTCCATTACAGGTTTAAACCAGTTTCTGATCACTTAAACCGGTTTGTGTATAATGTCTGTCCCTAGCCATACAGTGCAAAAGGCCAGAGCAGACAGGGACAGCCTCAAAGCCCCCTGGTGACCACTCGGCCCCTGCTCTGCCCTTGCTTCTCAGGCCTGCTCCCATTTACCACACCTCCCATGTCTTATTATTACTAGATGCTTGGAAAGGGAGGCTGCCCCAGGAAACTTGATCCCGTGCTGCTGTTCAAGTGTCACTACTCAGCACCACAAGGGCTTATTACATGGCTCAAACTGTTCCTTACACCACTCCCATGCATCACAGATATTACCAATCGTGTACTATGTCCCATCCGATAAGTATCTCTCCCCAGGGGCATCCCCACACCCCAAACCCCTATGTTGTATCCCTTATATCCATCATTTGGGCACCTCATGCCACAGGCCTCTGTCTTTTTAACTGCATTTGCTTATCAACTACACTGGGGATCCCAGTGCCTCAGGCTCTCCAGCCTGGCAGCCTTTGTTCCCAACCCCTGGGAACCCTGGCTCTAGTCCTACTCCCTGGCCCTCCTCCCTGCTCCCAGGCTGGTTGAGACCATCACCACCCCTTATCTCAATCACTAAACCACTGGACCATACCTCAGCTCTATTGCTGCCTCCTCTTAATCCCTGGGAGCGCAGTCTCGCTCTGTCTGCTGCTTGCTCAGGAGCTCCTTCCGTGCCAGCAGCCAGGGTAGGACTACCTGCCCCAGCTTTGGCCCTAGGCTTATCTCCCCATTAAGCTCTGCTCCTTTTGGGTCAGGTGCTCCCCTACCTGCCAACTCAGCACTTCCAAAGCCTTCCCCCTTCTTAAAGTAACAAGCACGTCTTACAGAGGTATTAAGCAAGCAGTTAATTTTGAGTTCAAACATATGGCTACTCCCTGAAAAACTTCACATGTGAAATTTCATGCTTGTCCAGTAGCCACTCTCACTGCTTGCAGTCTATTAACCCATCTTCTTTACATGAAATATAAAAGTAAAGCATAGATTTTCTCATTCTTTAACATGATGCCCAAGGCAAAATAGCCTCACTGAGTAATGAGACGGTAACTTGGCACAAATTTAAACAGAACTGTTGCCTATGGTGCACAATCTTGGTATTGAGGTACCAAGCACAAACTGATAGAAAGATAACAGGGATAATAATATGCTTTCTGCTCCTACAAAATCATTGGCTGTGTAATATGCATAAAATTGGCGGGGGAGGATCAATAAGTAACTGAGAGTGCCTGTTGCACAGTAGCTTTTTGGTAATTAAGGGGCTGTCTTGGGAAAAAGGGCAGAACCATATCCTTGCAGTACCTGCCACTGAAATTAACATTGGGAATCTATAAAGTCATCAGAACACTCTGATTTAATTTGAAAGGATTTCAAACACCGCCAAGCAAAATAAATAAATAGCACAGGGAAATAACTAGCCTGCAATCTGTGCCTACACAAACCCTAGACTCTCATATTAATTGTATTGATGCAAGGAATGGCTGAGTATTAGTCATATTGGAAGAAAGTCATCTGGTCATGAAAATAATGAGATTGTCTATAGAGTTGCATGGGATTGTCTTCAAATATCTAAGCAAAACTAGGTTTTAAATAAAGCCAGAAATGTAGGAAAGACTCAGACCACCTCAAAGCAGTTAGGTACCCCTTCAATATGTCAGAAGCAAGATTTATTGTAATATCTTTCATTGGACTGATTTTACAGTTAGGAGAGATGTTAGACAATTATTCAGGGACAACTATTTTTGGTTAACGCCATGATGTTATTGAAATATGTCAAAAGAATTCCCTATCTAGGATTCCCTATACTACTACGGTATCAGAATAACTGTCTCTTCAGTCTTCTGATTCATTTAAACTCATGGCACTTCTGTGAAGAAAATGGGCAGAAACTAAGGGCACGTCTACATGTGCTATCAGGCGGCAGAAAAAAACTACAGAGCTTATTGCTCTGAAGTTTACTGCTCCCAAGAAGCTCCCAGGCACACATCCACATTAAGCATGCTCATGCCCCAGCCAGCCCCTCCACAGCACACTAAGCCAGGCTGCAGCATCCCCAGCTGGCATGCAGCTTGAGGCATCAGCTTGCCAGCCTGGGGCTGTTCTGACTCAGTTCAAGATGCTGTGGAGGGGCATGAAGGTGTTTTAGTGTAGAACTAGGCAGCAGGAAGCACCCGTGTACCTTAGCCAGTCGCATCAGTGTCTACACATGCACTGCTGCACACGAAAAAACTCTGCATCAGGGCAGTACTTGTATTTACAAGTACAACCCTGCTGCAGAATGTATTAGTTTCATGCACAGTAATAAGGAGGTTGGGGGATCCAGGCTACCTGTTCCACAACATGTCATGCCACCTCCAGCCACTCAGAAGCAGGAGAGCCCTGAGCTAGTTTGCCTTCAAGAGAAGGGGAACAAACAGACAAATCCAAAGATTTTAAAAGAAAGAAAGGAAACATCCTAGCTTCAGAGTTAAACTATATTTTATCTTTCAAAGAGCAGGTCCCCTTATGACAAAGTCAATTAAGGTGACAATGAACATCTAAGTGAGAGAAGTTTAAAACAACAAAACAACTAATCTATTTAATTTGAAAAAGGAAGAATTCTCTGACAGGCAAACATGAGGATTTATTGGGGGGGTTTTTCTGGTGAAAGTAAGACTTTGAAATGACAACATCTATAGTGGAATCTATTAAATTTGTTACTATTATTGGGCCCAGTATAGAAGCCATGCTTTTTCTGTGCCATCAGGAGTTTTTTTGCTTGCTAAAACTGAGATAAAAGCTTTATTTTGAGCAATTTATCTGTCTTACATTGTAATTATGTAAAATATTAATTAAAAGATTAAATCTACCTTTTTATGAAGCCCTACAGAGTCACATTCAGTATAGCTCAGTTAGGGTCTGGACAACAACAGTAGATGTTTATGACAGACATTTAAAAGAGGTATTCACACAAACAGAGCTAAGAGATGTACACTGAGAAAACACAGCACTAAGTTAAGATGCTCTTTACTCATGATACACACTTCTTTAAGAAAACCACTAGTAACCAATTACTACATACTAGCATGTTCTAATGAATTCTGAAACTATCCACTTACAAACACCGGGGTGGGGGACCGACAATAGTTCCAATTAGCATACAATAAAATCAACATGAACTAAGATATCAGTTAAGGCCCCAATAGTGAAAATGCTTAGATACATGTATAACTGTATTCTTTTGAGTAGCTGTCACTGAGGTCAATAAAAATACTTACGAGTAACCTTATAAAAACACTGAAGCACCTGCAGAATTGAGGGGGGGCGGGGGGGGGTGTAAGCCTTATATTAGACCTAGACTAACAGGTTGATAGGTGGATTGTAAAGACCACAACCTATTCAACTCCAGTGTAAGGTTCTTCTCCAAAATTAGATACACCGGGTGCATCTATGTGAGATGTGTTACCGCGCAGTGAGTGTGCATCTACACATTCACACGCTTACTGAGCAGTAAAAACCCTCAATTGCTACAAATGCAGGTAGCAAACTTAACTGTTATTACTTACTGCACAGTAACACACATGTAGATGTGACCTGGGAGCAATTTAGCTACTGGGTCTGCCCAGTCACTAGGGGGCTGCAGCCTAGGAACCCTTCCTGCTCCAGGGCTGGGCTGCCACTATAGAAGCCCCTGTGTACATGCTATAAAAGCCTGCTGACAAAAGCCCTGGAGCACACACACCAAGAAGCCTGAGAGTACTGAAAGGGACATGGGGATCATCACTGACCACAAGATGAACGTGAGCCACCAATGCAATGTCACAGCTGGTAAAGCAAGCAAAACTCTGGCATGCAGCCATAGATGCTTCTCAAGCAAATCTCAGGATGTCATCCTTCCACTGTACTCAGCCTTGGTGAGGTCTCAGCTGGAGTACTGGATCCAATTCTGGGCTCAAGAAGGATGTGGAGAAGCTTGAGAGAGTCCAGTGGAGAGCCACACACATGATCAGAGGGATGACCTGGTGGCAGCCTACAAGTACATAAAAGTTGTGCGCATCAGGAACTGGGGGAACACCTGTTCACCAGAGCACCCCAAGGGATAACAAGGTCCAATGGTCACAAACTCCTCCAAGACCGTTTTAGGCTGGACATAAGGAAAAACTTCTTTCCTGTCCAACTCCCCAAGGCCTAGACTCCCTCCAGAGGTGATGCAAGATTTTGAGAAATAGAAACAAGCTTAACGGCGAGTTCATTTAGTTTTGATTTGACCTGCACAGCCAATTAGATGAATTCATAACTTGATTATTGGTTTGGATTATTATGTGAGTGAAAAAATAAAGTACTGGAAAATTGTCCTTTTTGGAAAACCCCACATTTCTGACCCCAGGCACCATGAGAATCATCAGCAAACGCCATAGTGTGGCAGGCACCCTTGTGTCAGGCATGCTACTGACCTGCCACTCCAGGTGGGGGCAGAGCTGGAGCAAGTCCCAGAAGGTGGCCTGGGTCAGCCAGAACAAGTCCAGTCACTGCTCTTTGTCCCCAGTCTGCTAGAAGAGGTGCAGTCATCAGTGCTGGCTGACGCGGTGGGCCCAGAGGTGCCGGGGCTAGATGCCCAAAAGGGCAACAGTGGCCCCAGCTTTGACGTCCAGAAAGCTACCCATTGGTGTCCCTGGTGGTGGCAGCTGTGCAGCAACAGCTCCGGGACAGAACACTGCGGGTAGCCAGGTGGTTGCTGGTTGTGGGGATGCTGGTCTGGGCAAGACTGCCATGGTCCAGGCAACAGTCACCACAGTGAGCCAGCAGGAGCCCAGGATGCTGGTTGTTACTGCCAGGGCCAAGGGCTGGGGCAGCCCTAGTGCAGGGAGGCAGAGTAGACATGGAGGATGTTGTTGTGTGCTGCTGCCTCCGCACTTGCTATGCTGCTCTTGAGCAAGGAAGAGGCTGACCAGAGAGCAGAGAAAGGAGCTGGCTTTTAAAGATGGCTGCTGGGTGCTGGCAGCTGCAGCTGGAGCCTGGAGCTCCCCCAGTGGCCATAGGAGCATATTGCAGGGCTGTAGGGAATTGGGAGCAAATCTTCTCCCTAATCTCCGCATATGTAGTCACCTACCCAAAAACCCTTTCTGTGCAGTTTCTTACTGCACAGTAAATCTAGGCTGGAGTAAGTGCATGTGTAGACACACCCACTGTAGACTTAGGCAAGTCAACTGATTTCACCACTTTCATTTCTCCAGCTGTAAAATTCTGCTACCTGTACTTATCTCCTACTGAAGACATGTGAAATATTAATAGATGCTCCATCAACAATGTTTATGCAGTGTTAATATAAAGCTAAATGCAGTGAAGAAAGAGGCATACAGTCAATGGAAGCTAGAAACAGTCCCCAAGGAGGACTACATACCACTGGCCTGCACTTGTAGTGATCAGACTGTGACTGAACTAAAATTAGCAATGGGAATCAAGGACACCAACCTTTCTTTAGCTTACAGGGGGAACTGGAGGAAAACAAATGCGAGTGTGGGGCCACCGTTCAACAACTCAGGACAGCTAGTCACTGGCATTCAGGAGAAAACTGAACTCCTGAATGACTACTTTGCTTTGGTCTTTCACTGGTCCAAGGGGAAAATCACTCCAGCTAGGGTACAGAATGAGTAGGGTTCAAATGACTGTCTTCCTACTATTGCAGTAGAACTAGAGTATGATGAATTGAAGAAACTGGTGGTGCATAAGTCAGCAAGCCTGGATGAACTTCATCCAAGAGTGCTGAAGGAATCAAAGAACCCATGGCAAATCTCTGGCCAAAGTAATTGCAGAACCCCTGACAAATCTCTTTCAAAACTCGTGGTGGTCCAGGGAGATCCCTGAGGACTGAAAGAGAGCCAATGCTGTGCCCATCTTCCAGAAGAGGAGAAGGGAGGACCTGGGTAATTACAAGCCAATTAGTCTAACTTCTATCCCAGGGAAAATCCTGGAAAAAATCTGTACAGAGTCTACATGCAGTAGGCTTACAGAAGGTAGGATTCTGAATGACAGCCAGCATGGCTTCATCGCAGGCAGGTCTTATCTTACCAACCTCATCTCCTTTTAGGATCAGGTGACTCGCCACCTGGATAAGAGAGGAGGCTGACATTATATGCCTCAACTTCCAAAATTTTTCAATCTGGTACCTCACAATGTTCTCAAGAGAAAATTGGAAGACTGTGGGCTTAACTGCGAAACAGTCAGGTGGGTAGGAAGCTGGCTGCAGGATAGGACCCAGATGTCATCTTGGCAGGAAAGGCTGAGGGATCTGGGACTTTTCAGCCTGAAAGAAAGAAGGCTGAGAGGGAACTTGGTAGCAACTTACCGCTACATCAGAGGCTACATCAAGGGCTCAGTAAGCAGCTATTCACCAGGGCATCTTTGGGGAAAGAAGTAATGGTCACAGAATCCTGGAAGACTGTTTCAGGCTCAAAATTAGGAAAAACTACTTCACAGTTAGGGTGTCCAGATTGTGGAATACGCTGCTTCCAGAGGTAGTCCAATCGCCTACCCTGGAAATCTTCAAGACGAGACTGGATGGTCACCTTGCTGGGGTTACCTGACCCCGGTTGTCTTTCCTGCTTGGTGCAGGGGGCTAGACCCAATGACCTTCCAAGGTCCCTTCCAGCCTTACAATTTATGAATCTACATCTCAATGGGATGGGGAGGTATTCTGAGGCACTAGGGTCTAGCAGATATAGTACTGGAGAGAGTTGAGATGAGCTAAATCATCTCACCTTCCCTTCTCTTCTGTTTTCACACGTATATCTAACTTGACCATTTAACAGTAAAGTAGTATTTTCCTGATGAATAAGATAACTTTGTCAAAATCATCAATTTTAGTAAGACGATATAGATTTCTGCAACAAGTCTGAAACAAAAATGTTTCAGTTCAAAACTACCATCTGAAAATACCTTTTAGAAAAGGAAACACAAGAATTGTTCATTCAAAATTTCTTGAGAAAAATGTTAATTTTCTAGCCTGCTTTCAATGGATAAGAACTGACTTTTTATCTGTATTAATACAGTGTATATACCTATAGCATGCTATAAGGCCCTGATCTTGTTTGGAATTTGTAGGCATTAATATAATGTAGTAGTAGGAGTAGGAGTAGTAGTAAGCCTATACTTAAAAAACAAATCACACTCAAATGACTCAAAGCACTAACGATTCAAAAATATCTTCAGTCTTTCACAGAAACCAAGACGCTGTTTTGAACTTTATTAAGATAATTAGCTAGTTGTAAAAATCATTTGGCTTATTAAGGCAAAATTCTTTTCTCTTGGAAATCCTGGTTCTTTGCTTGCAAGTAGCATGAGAATAGGTGCTAAGGTGAAAGAAGATATAACAGAATTCACAGCAAGCATTAGATTTTAGAACAACTTCAGCGTTCCAGTTAATGGCTCTGGGGGAATCTTCTCAAATGACTGAATTATTCAACAGATATTTATTCAAAAGCTAAAAATTGTCTGTCCCCTGATTAAATGAGCATTCCCCTTGAGCTGGCTGGAAACTTTGATGAAACCTTTTTTTTCTCAAAAATTGATTCAATTTGTCAAGTCCTTTCTGTGTTTTATTACCATCAGCAAAAGTTTCAAAGGGATGCTTTCTCAGGTCTACGATAAAATTTTTGGTCAAAATAAAAAAGGAAAAGAAAAAACAACACACCAATAGCATGGAATTCTGCACACAACTTTCTGGACTTGTATACACACAGTTACGTATATTTAAAAAGAAAAATCAGACAATGCACTTCAGCAATTTTTCTGTTATTAATTACATAAAGCCTGCAATAAACCCATATTAAAGCAGTTAAAAAGACAAAGTGTTTCATCAAGTTATGTAACAAGCAACTGGGTAGGGTTTTTTTGTTATTTTTTCAACATATTCATGCCTGTTATCAGATTGTACTTTAGCCAAAAGGGATATTCTTTCATAAGCTCACAAATGACTTTCTTCTAGAACACACACTCTTCACTGAAGAATAACATTACACTAGGTCAGAGACATGTGCTATTCAATGTATCACCTATTTGCCACTTGAACACTGTTTCAAATCTTATCCTTCACTGACTTTAACTACTTTTCCAGTGGCGTACTGAGGAATCCACTGTACTGGCCAAAGTGCTCTCTCTTCCTTTTCAGCTTCTCACTCAGGAAACAGGTAATGTCGTATCATAGTTTCATAGCTGGTAGGATCAGAAGGGACCTGAGTAGATCATCAAGGCCGACCCCTGCCATGGGCAGGAAAGAGTACTGAGGTCAAACGACTCTGTCAAGATGTTCAACCAGCCTCCTCTTAAAGACCTCCAGGGTAGGAGCCAGCACCACTTCTCTTGGAATTTGGTTCCAGATCCTAGCCACCCTGACTATGAAATAGCACCTCCTGATATCTAGCCTGAATCTACCCTCTGCCAGCTTGTGACCATTATTTCTAGTCACTCATGGTAGTGCTCAGGGGAACAGGGACTCCCCCAATGCCTGCTGGTCCCCTCTGACTAGTTTGTGAATGGCCACTAGATCCCCCCTCAGCCTTCCCTTGTGGAGGCTGAACAGGTTCAGGTCCCGTAGCCTCTCCTCGTAGGGCCTGCCCTGCTGCCCCCTCATCACGCGGGTGGCCCTCCTCTGAACCCTCTCCATGTTGTCCACATCCCTTCTGAAGCACGGCACCCAGAACTGGATGCAGTACTCCAACTGTGGCCTGACCCATTTCTCATACAGGGGGAGGATCACCTCCTTGGACCTGGCTGAGATGTATCTGTGGAAGCATGACAAAGTACAGTGAACCTTCCTGACCGCGTCCTCACACTGTCGGCCCATGTTCATTTTGGCATCAATGACGACTCCAAGATCCTTTTCTGCTTCTGCACCAAGAAGGGAGTTCCCCAGCCTGTAGGTCTGCTGCTGGTTCTCCTCCGCAGGTGCCCACATCCCTCCAGGTCAAATAAGACCCATCCACCACCACTCTCTGGCTGCGCCCCTCCAGCCAGTTAGTGACCCAATTGACTGTGTAGGTGTCAGCACCACAGTCCCCTAGTTGTTCAATCAGAATGAAGTGAGAGACAGTGTCGAAGGCTTTCTTAAAGTCCAGAAAGACTACATCCATGGCTTCACCTGCATCTAAGGATGTTGTGACCTGTCATAGAAGGCCACCAGGTTTGTCTGACAGGACCTGTCTCTAATGAACCCATATTAGTTACCCCTAAGCATAAGCTCTCCTGCTGGCCCCTCAGGGATTCTCTCAAAAGCTTACCCAGGATCTAAGTAAGATTAACTGGCCTATAGTTTCCTGGGTCCTCCTTCCTCCCTTTTTTGAAAATGGGAACCACAATGGCCCTTTTCCAGTCCTCTGGCACCTCACCAGAGCACCATGAGTACTCATAAAGCCATGCCAGGGGTCCTGCAATGACCTCTGCTAATTCCCTCAGCACTCTGGGGTGGAGATCGTCAGGACCAGCTGATTTAAGTATGTCCTGTCCTTCCAGAAGTTCCCTGACTAGATCCTCACTGACCCTAGGCCTGGGTGCGTCTCCCCTGGGGCCTATGGGGGTCCCCTGGGGCCAATTAGGGGGGTAATCCCCTGCTCAGAAAAATGGAGACAAAGAAATTGTTAAATAAGTTAGCTTTGTCATCTGGAGCAACGACCAGATTTCCTAGCGTGCCCTGCAGAGGCCCCACATTACCCAGTACCTTCTTTTTACCCCCTAGGTATTTAAAAAAGGACTTCTTGTTGTCCTTGATCTGGGTAGCTAGTCCCATTTCCATCTCTGCCTTGGTCTTCCTGACCGCCCACCTACAGCCCTGAGCAACCAAGGTATAGTCCTCCCTGCTGATGACCCCTCCCATCATACTGATCCTTCTTTATAGTTTTTATGAAGTTGGGAAGGAGAAATTATGTAACATGGAGTCTAATTCTACATGAAACAAGTGGCCAAGGTAATAAGGGTTTCACTAAGACAGGTTCAGACCCATACTTCAATGTAGGCAAATCTCATCATGAACTACTGTGAATAGGGTATGAATTGGGCAGTCTTCCTAGTGAGCTTAATATTTCAACTAAAGTGCAGGAAAGGTGCATGCAACGTCCAATAGGATTTTGATATATAAACCAGAAACAATCAAAAGCATCAGAAGGCATCAGAAGGCACTTCCAAGCTAAGTGGTGCTGGCTCCTACCCTGGGGGTCTTTAAGAGGAGGTTAGACAAACAACTGGCTGGGGTCATTTGACCCCAGTACTTTTTCCTGCCATGGCAGGGGGTTGGACTTGATGATCTGCTTGGGCCCTTCTGACCCTACCAAATCTGAAACTCTGAAACTAGATTGATGCCAGGGGAATGGGGGCTTTTTTTTTTTTTTTTTTTTTTTTTAAGAGCCAGGATGCTGGGGCTGGGAGAAGAGGCAAGGGATGGGGGCTTGTGACTTGCCGTGTGGTGCAGCAGTGATCGCCCCCCATCAGATTCAGCTGTTTCAGTGGTGCCCAAAACTCTGAATTAGATTCAGCTGAATTGATTCAGGACAGTGATTCAAATTACCGAATCCAATCACTGTCCCCCGAATTGGCTGAATCCGAATCCAAAGCGAATACTAGCCGCTTTGCACAGGCCTATTATCTACAATAACTGCTACTGAACATAATTATCCCAATTTCTAGATACTGTGCTCTAACCACCAAATGATCCTTCTGCTCATGCATGAGGGGAACCTGCAGGAAGCTGATGAGTAAAACAAAGGATTCTAGCAACAACAGATGTAGCAGGCTTGGCTATAAATTGGTTTCATTGTGTCTTCAAAATTTTGGATCCTCTTTCTCCCTCACAGCTGAGGTTGTGTCATAACTGCATTTTGTTAAGCATCTAATGGATTCTGATCTAGCAGTCTACCTAGATGGCTACAAGCAGGGGCACCCATCCAAGGCACCAGAGAGGGCACCAGAATGCACACCCAAGGATTTTTTCCATAGGAACGTAGCCCAACCATATGCACAGTAATTTATGGGGGGAAGGTTCAAGGGTCAAATCTTCCCCCAGGATTTTTGCCACAGGAAGTACAGCTCCTCACCCAGTAGTATATCGGGGAGGGGGGCGGAGGGGAGTGGGAAGTGAACAGGAAGCCTGCGCCATGGCACTGTTGTTGTTGAATGCTGCGCACCAGCTGCAGCAGCCCAATGACAAAGGTTTCTTGGGGGCTTGTCACTGGTACCTGGTTCCCTCCCCATTGCCCCAGTAGGCTACTGGGTTAAGAGGAAATGCACTATGGTAAAAAACCCAGGTGGGGGTGCCATTCCCTTGTCCCCCATACACTACAGGATGCAGGGCTGCCTGGCCTCTATAGCTGGGCTCTACCTGCCACATCAAAATATCCCATTGTGGGGAGGGGAGGGTGCCATTCAGGTGCCCTCTGCTGCAGCCAGTTTAGGCACGCTTGATCCTCAGCTGCAGCAGCATGTGTCATCACAGTGCAGGGACACCCCTCTCCCTACTCCCCAGTGCTTGGCACTGCCCAGGGCTCTGCAGGACTTGCTACTTCTGTTTGGATCAAACAGGAAGGGCTACATAG
The DNA here is from genome assembly GCA_030014935.1 of Caiman crocodilus. Lineage (NCBI taxonomy): Eukaryota > Metazoa > Chordata > Crocodylia > Alligatoridae > Caiman > Caiman crocodilus. Next base: position 16,210,405 of record JAGPOW010001918.1, on the reverse strand, counting down.
CTTCCACTTCTGCACTTCCACAGCTGGCAAAATAAAAGGCCATTGCAATCGCCAATTTTGTAGGAGACTGGTTTGTTGGAGTGGAATTGCTGGAACTGTAATAAAAAAAAACAGCAGCTTCAACATCATCCATCCTGTCTTTCAAGGCTAGTGTTCTTGAGTTAAAAAAGCCACGAGGTAAATATTTTTCAAGGCCGTCAAATTATTTTGTCACAAATTTAATTTTAAATCTATTTGATTATTTTTATGTGCTAAGGGATTAATGAAGCATGATGAGATCAGCAGTATTAACTTCTCCATTCAGCATGATTGGTTCAAGGGGGGGGAAAAACCCCCTCAGGATACTCCCGAAAAAGACAGCTGTTTTGCTCTCAGGAGGTAGAACAGCTATGTTACTTATCAGTACATATATCCTAAATATTCAGTGTCATAAAAATAAAGTATGTCAGTGTTTAGAAGCCTATCCCGATCTCAGGGCAAATTTCACATGGGTATAATTCCACTGCCTTTCCTGAGGTTATTCTTTGGCTATGGACAAAAAGTACAGTTGGAGAGGATTCAAAAGGGGAAGGAAAGAGGTTAGTCCAAAGGCCCACACAACTAGTATGTGTGCATGATCCCACAGCGATACAAGTGAGTGAAATCACCACAGCTTTGACCCTGGATAAAGCAGGATTAAAGCTGGAGTCTTTTTACTACATGTGTATATGCTATGGGTTTATGCACCCATAATGACTATGACTTAACAGCTGCTGCAGCTTCCCCTCCTCTTCTGAAGCTGTTCCACTGATGTAGAGAGCTCAAAAGCGAGGAAGGAAGTTATTAGAGCTGGCTAAAAATGGGGATTTATTTTTTTTGAAAAACGACTCTTTTAACGATTTAAAAGAAACAAACAAACATCCCCCAGTTTTAAAGCTAACTGAGCCACTGAGAGATGCGGAGGGGAAAGAACCCAGCACTTTACTTTCAGCTCGGCGTGCCCCCACACTGAGCACAGCGTAGCCTAGAAGAGTAACTGCGTCAGTGTGACCTGGCTCACCCAATGTCTCTATAGATCATACACTTCAGCAGCGCTTTTTGGTGCTTTTATCTAATAGCTGATTCAATCTAGATAAAAATCTAATAGCTGATTGAATCAGCTATTAGATAAAAGTGCCAAAAAACCCCACTGAAGCGCATGATCTATACAGACATTGGCGATCTGGGTTACACTGCCACGGTTCCTCTTCCAGTAAAGTGCTATTTTTTGGTCTTTTCCCCCCACTTCTGGCAGCACCCCTGTTCTTTAAAAAATAAAAAAATCTGAACTAATTTTAAGGACACCCAGAAAATATCTGCAATCCGATGCTGCATTCGTGCCAAACATACCCTTCACTTCAAGGAGTCCATCAGGATTATAGATGAGGCCTCTGTAATATAGAATCATACAAAAGTAGGGCTAGTACCGACCTGAGGATGTCATCCGATCCAACCTCCTACCCAAGGCAAGATAACTCGTATCCAAACCAGCCCATACAAGTGCTTATCAAACCCATTGCTAATACCACACAAACAACCTTGTCAAAAAACACCAAGAGCACCCTAACCTGCCCCAGGTAAAGCAAGAGGATGAGGGCTTTAAGCAATCTGGATGAAAAGAGAATTTGTTATTGCCCAGTAATTCAGGCTGAAAGGTATGCTGCCTTTCAGAAGAGCTGAATGCTAAAGGAACTGGGTATTTTGGTGGCAGAGGAATGGTGTAAATTAGAAGAGACATCTATTTGATTTAAAGGCATTTTCACCATCTATATAATTTACAAGAAATATGCAGAGGCTGAGAAACTAGTTGAGGGGCAGGGAAAATGGCTGCCAGATCAGATCACCTGTCACTTATGATCCATCATTACAGTGCCTCACATTATGAATATATAGTTTTCAGAGTAGCATGTTTCATTGTGCTGCTAGGGGATCAGAAAGGTTGTTATTAGACTACGTTTATATTCACAGCTACTTAGAGCAGCAATTCTCACATACAAAGTTTCTATAGTAACATTTTTTTAATTCACTCTTTAAGCAAAACACCAATTAGCTTTTTATTATAGACAATTTAAAAAATCTGTACACTAATTGACATCCTCTCTACTCAGTTTGAATTTAAGCTTATTCAAAAGGAAATTGCAATGAAAATTTGAGTGGTAATAGTTTACCATTGTATTGTTCCTTCTTAACAGAGCAGTAAATTATTCTTGACAAATATTGCAAATTTATTTTCAATCTAAGTCATTTAGACACATAGAATCAACCTATCCTGGTATTCCTTAAATATTATTGAAGTCTAAAGATTATAGGTTTCTGAAAAGCAATAGAAATGTAATCAACTGACTTATTTCTACATCAGGTATGGGCCTAGGCACCTGGAAACCACTGGACTAAGGGCAAACTAAATGTCACTGCGAGATTATTTAGGTGCTTCTGGCTCAAGGCAGATAAATGGTAAAAATAGTGCTATGTGTCACATTAAATGGGAGGAAGAATGGATTCATTCAGTTCTTAACTGTTACCGATGACATTTTTTTCAGATATCATCCTAACAAAGATGACAGCTTACTTGTAATACTGCTTCTGGTGGCAGACATCAACAGCTATCAATTGGAGAACAGTGATTTTATACATGTATATTCACACACACTGTTAAGAGATGCAATTAGCAACAACAAAAAAGTATAATCACCCATTACAGAAGGACATTCAAGAGGGGAGAAAGCCTTCTGGGACTGTTACGATAGTCATCCCACCAAATTCCCTTCCAGAGAAAGGAGATTTCAGAATTTATCCTGAGAACAGAGGCCCTGCCTTGAGAAAGAAGAGTTGGGGCAGTGAGTGAAGCCAACATCACAAGGAGCAGAAGCTGGACTACTCCTCTGGAGACAACACAGAGCACACCATGAGAGAATTTACACTAGGCAAGGCATCGTTGGAACTTTCTACTCTCAGGGGCAAACTAGAGTAGTCCGTTTCTTGCTTTCACTTCTGAAAAGGACCAAATCCCATCGCATGGTATGTTTACTGCACTGAGGGTACAAGAAACTAGGGAAGAGAGACAAACATGCCCAAGTCAGGTCTGCCTATGAAGCTGAAGAATCTCTCAATGAAGAACCTCTTAATTATGCAACTCTAAGTTTTGCAGACTTAGGACTGGCCCAGAATGAGTTCCTGCCAGGCATATAAAGCCTTCTCTGTTGGTACAAGTATTGACTTAAACAGGCATTTTACTTTAATTAAACCAGCTGTCAGCCCCTCCCAAAAAAACTGATAGTTCACAAACTTTTGAGGGGTTTGAATAGCTATTGGTCCAGGCGCAAGACCTATCAGTGAGGTGTAGCAATGAAACAGGTACACGCAAAGATCACCAGAGCAAGCAATGCTGGCGTAAAAAGGAATTCCAAATTTCAGGCAGTGAGACACTGCTATAAACTATACAGCTCTGTACACAAAATAAACTGGTAGAGGGAAGGTAGTTTAGGTAGGATGGAGTTTTAAGGTAGTTGCTAAATGCAGGGCTTTGTAGCTGCTGCAGCCATAACCATTTGCAACTGCTCTCTATATACCTTCATTTTGAACATCAAAAGTGCTCAAGCTGGTACTAGCAATTTTCTCATATAACATCCTGTGCAACACTACTGGGGAATTTGATTTTTCTTCCCCTCTTTCGCTCTCTTGCACTCTCTCTCAGACTGCACTGTACAGTTATGTTCATTTGGGTGGGCAGGTGTTTTGTGGTGTGAAAATCCTAGTGGGAATAAAACAACAGATAACATTTCTGGCAGTTTTACCCTTGCCAAGAAAATACCTTCCACAGTTTGAAATACAAATCCAAGCTAGTTGTGCAGCTTCCCCATATCCTATCTTTGGTAAGAGAAAAAGAAAAGCCATTCAGAAATTAAAACGATCATGGACCACAGGAACATGTTGGTCTTTGGCAATGACCTCTTCTCCATCCCTTCTGTAACTACCATTAACACTGATGATAATCTGTCCAAAGTATTTTTTTGAAAATGTATTAAACAAAGTACACCAAACTGGTTGCAAATAGAAAAAAAATCACCGTGTTCTATTTTATTTAAACTATAAAAGCTAAACCGAGTGCCTTTTGTGGGGTTTTCTGCTTCTTGGCAGTGCAGTTTACTGCAATTAAACTACCTAGGCCTAGGTGTAATACTTAGCAATACAGGCAAAAAATTCTATTATTTTAGAAGAGAGAACTGGCTGACTAATGCTTATCAAAATTTTTTGCTCTCTGTGCCTGCCTGGTCACAAGTATATATTTTCAAGCCACCCTGGGCACATGTGCCAGAGGCTGGCCACGATGTGGGTATAGGCATCCTCCCAATGAGCCCACAGTCACCATGGGAAAAGCCCTGAGACTTTCCTGCCACAACTTGGATCATACCTTCAATGGTGGGCTCCCACTCAGTGGACTCATTCGGAGTGGCTGCGACCCTTAGCGGGTCTCCGTGGGGCTCTGCCTCCCCTACACCCCATCCATGTGCCAGTCGCTAAGATGTCTCTCAGTGTTCCCCAGGCTTGCCTTGTGACATGGTCTCTTTCTTGCCTGGTTGCTCAAGAGCTCCCAATGGTCTTTTGGCCAGGTCTAGCTCTTGGTAGTAGTCCGGCTGCCACTCCTTCCTTTTAGAGTGCAGCCTCTTCCCCTACCCTTATTTCAGGGCCTTTCAGGGCACACCTGCCCTTGTCTCAGAGACTGTCAGGGCCAGTCCTTATCTAAGGGGTACCAGGGAAAACCCCCTTGTAAAAGAACAAACACAGAGGAGAATAATAATTTTTTTTTAAAAAAAAGGGTTTCACCAGTGGTCCGGGGCTGTGGCTGATCTGCCCCCTTTCCAGCTCACGTCTCCTTTTTCCTTGTGGTCTTCGCTATCCCTCAACATGGCCCAATGGTCTTGCCTCTACCAGAGGCTTTCCTCGATGCTCCAGCTCTGTGTCCCTCGCTGCACACTGGCATTGTACACGCCCAGCATGGCGAGCGCCCTATGCGTGCATCCCCTGTGGTGCTCCCCCAGCATCTCCCTTGGTGCTGGCTTTTATCCTTGCTGGGGAGCTTCTGGTGATGACATCACCGGCCCATGCTGACTCGAGCCAGAAGTAGATGCAGCTTACAAAGTGTGTCGCTGTTTGAAGCTGGTACAGTGCATCCACTCCTTCATCTCCTGCAATAAGTAAGTTTGCCCTGGTCTCATGGCTTCTTATGTCTGGGTGGGCTATCCCGTTCCCCATCCTGCTCTGGGGTGGGGGAGTCCCCCTTCTCCCGCTGACTATCTTCTCAGGACACTCTCCACTGATATGACCTAATGTAATCCAGGCTGTCATTTTGGTCCACTTTTAGTTCAACAATAGACTCTTAACCTGCCCCTCATTCACTTTTCTGACTTTGCAATGAAATACAGTATAGAAATAGAAACAAAGTAAAATTCAACAGTGAATTATTAACATGTATTTTCTTACTGAAGACAAATCATACCAGAAAAGTCCAGTATGAACAGAAGCAGACAAGGTTCTTTGGGTATATCTGATATCTTTTATTAGACCAACTATGAACAGATATATTTTAAATATCTGCACAGTGTTTTATTTCAGCTTCCTTAAAAGACAGAGATTAAAGAGCATCTACCGCTTCCACTACCATCTATCTCCGTCTCTGAAAATAAATAGCATTTACAATGCAGACATTGAAGTCATCATAGTTTAAAAGTGAGGGCAACTAATGATTTTCATTGTGCATTATTCAAACAATGAAAAAAGCAAAGAAGTAACTCAGCCTTATAAAATTATGCCTGTTTAGTTATTTGAAGTTTTACTAATAACACAATTGAGGAAACATAATAATTCACAGAAGTTATGGAGGACTTCCTTGAACCTGATGAAGGGTGCCTGGAGTCTAAAATGGTTACTAGAATAGTCACACTTAAGCACCCAATTCCACTGAAGTGAACAACAGATGGAATAGATGGAAGAAAATGTGGTGCTTTGTTTCCAACTCACATCTCTCTCATTCTAAGAGTTGTTCCATGCTCTCTTTTGCAATGTATGTACATTTCTCAGATTAAAATAATAACATAAACTTCACAGGAAGTGACACATTCTCAGCTCTACTAGGTAAAATTATGTTGTTCGCAAAGTAATTTTCTTGGTTGAAACCAATACTTCACTCTGCCCTAAGGTGGCTTCAAAAACCTCTACACCTATGGACCTGGTTCTTGCCTATTAGTCCTATCACCAACCAGAATGAACACGAGAAGCTAATATCAGGCTGTTGACAGACATTACAATTGCAAAACTATATAAACCATTTTAGCACAACAACAAGCGAGTGTCCTATATGTTCCCACTGTTTATTGCAAAAAAAAAAAAAAAAAAAGTGAATTCACCACTAAAATGGCAGATCTGCAACAAAAAACTTGCTGTTTCAAACACCAACTTCTTTGTTGCACATAACTTTTAAGCACCAAAATGTTCTCTCTCTCAAGGTTGTAGACCCCCAGTATAGCAGAGTCTTCCCCTCTCAGTTGTGACATACAACATTTCTACAACTTCAGTGAATGTCGCTGCTTACACGTGAGGAAAATTTAGCTATTGGCTGGCAGTCAGATTGTGCAAAACACAGGGTCCATGCATGGAAAATCTGGAGATGCCTGCTTCCATGAAATACTTCAATTATATTTTGTTCTATTTCAAAACCAAACAATTTGCTTTTCAGATGTATTTTTATAAGCTGCAGGGAAGAATTAAATCTCAAGTGGGGTACCCTCTTGATATACAGAGTAAGGGGGTGAATTCTACCAGAAAAAGGGAAATCAAATTTTCCCTTTTACCTTTGTCACAGAATTTTAATATTGGGTTTTCCTGATAAGCCCCAGATTTCAACATATGACTGAATTAGGTAGTTCAGCCAGAGAAGGAAGAAGTATATCAAAAGTTCCCTATTGCCCATCACTTCTTTGTTCAGGGCAGCAGCATTGGGCTTTGAGAAATCTTTTCAACTCAAAGCAAATCAAACCTTCCTTGGACAGAAGAGGGGAAACTACAGTATGAGAGGGGAGGCAAAAGCCCCTCCAGTGCACCCCAAACCCCTGCCCAACATGTCCCAACACTCACTGCAGGAGCAAAGATAAGCAGCAGCTGGGGAGAAATGCCAGCACAAGCTCGGCAGTTCTGGAGCTGCCTGAACGTGCCAATCAGTGAGTACCAAGGGCATGGCTCTGGAGGGGCACTGGCTGCTCAAAAGGCAGCCAGGGACATAGCTGGAGCAGCGCCAGGGAGAGTAGAGCATAACACAGACCGGGAGATGCCAGCTATGGAGTCAGGGAGCACCAACTCTGAATGAGGCTGAACACCTGCCAGAGGATGCCAGCAGACAGGATGGAGAGCCTAATGCCCAGGAATGGAAGGATGCTAGGGAGCTTTGTTGGGAACAAGCAGTCCCCAGGGACACCCAGAAGCAAAGCCACAGCCATGCCTGGGAGCACAGGTATTGCAGCCAGGAGTGGCAACGAGGAACTGCTGGCACCCTTGGGCAGCACGGCAACAAGGGAGTCACAGAAAGCTATGGAGCTCCACATTGGAATAACAAGCTACGCTGGCTGGTGGGACCTCGACAGCCCAGCCACAGGTCAGACAGGCGAAAATGAGGAAGGAACCCCAGAGGCTTGCCCAAGAAGGCCAGCAAATGCCAGGCACTGGACGGCCAATCCATCCGAATTCCCATTAAGCCCAAAAGACGGTGGTGTCCTCAGCAAGACTGTGGGCACCTGGGAGACAAGATCCCAGGAGCCTGTCAACAGACACTGACTTCTTAAATTTAGTTCTAATCCTAAATTGTAATTAACCCAAAACCAGGATGTGTTTAGTTGCCCAGGCCTCAGTCCGAAGGCAAAGGACAACTTGGGAGAAGGGACAGCCAGGAAGACCCGCCCCTTCGAGGTGGGTG
>JAGPOW010001918.1:16176891-16189866 GCA_030014935.1 Caiman crocodilus | reverse complement strand
GCAGGGAACAACTACAAGCAGACCTGGACAGGTTGGACAAATGGGCAGAAAACAACAGAATGCAATTCAACAAGGAGAAATGCAAAGTGCTGCACCTAGCAAGGAAAAATGCCCAGCATACCTACTGCCTAGGAAATGACCTGCTGGGTGGCAAGGAAGCCGAAAGGGATCTTGGAGTCCTAGTGGACTGCAAGATGAACATGAGTCGGCAGTGCGATGAAGCGATCAGAAAAGCTAATGGCACTTTATCGTGCATCAGCAGATGCATGACGAACATATACAAGGAGGTGATGCTTCTCCTCTATTGGGCACTGATCAGACCTCAGTTGGAGTATTACGTGCAGTTTTGGGTGCTGCACTTCAAGAGGGATGTGGATAACCTAGAGAGGGTCCAGAGAAAGGCCACTCATATGGTTAAGGGCTTGCAGGCCAAGCCCTGTGAGGAGAGACTGGGGCACCTGGACCTCTTCAGCCTCCTCAAGAGAAGGTTGAGAGATGACCTTGTGGCTGCCTATAAGCTCATCACAGGGGCACAGAAGGGAATCGGTGAGGTTTTATTCACCAAGGCGCCCCTGAGGGTTACAAGAAATAACGGCCACAAGCTAGCAGAGAGCAGATTTAGACTGGAAGAACTTCTTCACACAGTGGCCAAGGTCTGGAACGGGCTCCCAAGAGAGGTGGTGCTCTCCCCTGCCCTGGGGATCTTCAAGAGGAGGTTAGATAAGCATCTACCTGGGGTCATCTGAACCCAGCAATCTTCCCTGCCTATGCAGGGGGTTAGACTCAACCTATTGAGGTCCCTTCCGACCCTAGCATCTATGAATCTATGAACCAGCCCCACAGAAAGGATGAAAGCATACATGGTTAGATAAGAGGTTGAAATAATGAATCCAAAGATGCCAGCCCTACTGCTCAAGAATGTGGATGTCGATGCATGAAAGATGGGTGTTTCCCAAGACTGGGGGGGCACCATTTGTAGGTGGCAGCATCGGTGGCAAGTGGTGACTGCCAACAGACGCTGGCATGAGCAGCAAAGGGCGGGTGGATGGTGAACGGCAACTACCTCCCAAGGCCAGCAATGGCAGCAGCCCATCTCGGGGGGGGGCACATGCTCCCCACCGCACACCTCCTACAAATTGCCTATAATATAATGGAAGTTCTTGGGTTTCAGTTGGCTTTTTTAAAAGCCTAGAAAGTAACACACAAAACATGACATTACAAATACATTAATAGTGCAAAGTTGAGCATTCCAGAAATAGAAAATGCCAAATTTAAAAAATGGCCATGCAGACTTCATTTAGCCTATTTTGCTGTTTTAATCGCAAGCTATTTTCTTGAAAAGACCCCTGTTCCATTCTGTGCACAAGCCTGACAGTGCTCCAGGGATAAATCAAAGCTGCGCGCTGAAGGCAGCCATTGTTAGTCAGATACCAGCTTCATCTGCTATATAAATAAGGAGGTGTACAGTTAATGAAGAAGGGGATTGCAGGAAGAGAAAAGACAATCTCACAGCTAAGGCAGCTGAATGCAGCCCTGAAGGAAAAATTAGCCTGTGATCTTGTAATTAAACACTGAATCCGCCACACATCCCAGGGGATAGCTGCACAGGAAGCTTTAATCTGACATTTTCCGACTTTGGAGTGCTTGAGTTTTACAACTTTAACTGTCTCCTATAGAAGCAAACTAAATACTATTCGGTTTGGATTTACTTTTTGGTTTTGCAAGCAAGACGTTGAAAAGAACGGGAAGAGATGTTTTAATGGTCATTTAGACATAGAACTGGAATTGTTCCATTGGCAAAGGTTTCCTTCAAATTTATACCAGATAAACCAACACAGCTATATGTAATAATATATTAAAGGCTACACATAACACCGTATATCAGAGACTCAACTTCACAGTACTACATACAAATCCAGTCAAATTATTTCATAACGAATCACTGTGGTATATAGTTACTTGTACAATTTACTTTCTTTTAATCATGATGTATTTAATACACAAGGAGATTGTTGATGTTGTTTATACTCCAGCTTCTTGTTAATGTCTGCATTAAATATTTTAGTCACCTTTAGTGCAGCTAAAAGCAGCATTGGTCATGCTTCCCAATATTTATTAATTAAACATAGGTACTGGGGGCTTAGGATATCACAAGGATTCATCAAGAAACCTCTCTTAAAAGGTGAGAAAAATGGCCGAAGAATGCAGCTGTTACTTCAGAATGCTGTCATCCCAGCCACCTCCTTTGAAGATCATTGTCTAACTTCTGCGCTTAGTGACATCCTTCTACTATGTCCCACATCAGCTGAATAATTAATTATTTTTACATTAGATGTTCACGCACCACTTAAAGAATCGTCCTCATGACACCAGGAGCCTGAACTTTCAGTCTCTAAGCAAGCAAAACTTTTACTGATGTCAACACCAGTTTTGCCTGCATAAGTATTTCTGAATTCTCAAGTAAATTCTGCTGTATCCTACTGAAATCTTTTAGCATAAAACAATTCTCATCCAAAGTAAAGAGCATCTAAATGAATTCACTGATTGTGGTCTGATCTCGACACAATGCAAGTTCTACACAGCAATATTTTATTGGACCAGTTGTATAGTAGGGAGAGGTGCTCAATAAGCTCTTGGGCATAAAATGCCCTTCCTCAGGTATGGGAAAGAAGCAGATACAGCCTAAGCAAGGGGTTTTTAACCTTTTTTATCTAAGTACCCATGGCGACCAGATGCCAGGCATGGGGGTGAGGGTGGAGGGAGAAACAGAATGCCCTTGGCCTGGCCCTGCTTCTGGGAGGCAGTGGCTCCCTGTCCCCACCTTTGTGTACCCCTAGGACCGATCCAAGTACCCCCAGGGGTATGTGTACCCCCATTTGACAACCCCTGGCTTCAGCTAAAGAACTGTGACTTTGTTTACTCAGTTATGTAAATAAAAATAGTCACTTACAGAAGGGGAAGAGGGTGGTAAGCCTGTGTAGGCAGAGAAGTGATTAGAGGTAGCTACAAAACAAGTAAAAGGCAGTTCAAATAGCCAACCTAATTATGAAAAAATGAGAATATTTAATGGGAAAAGGGTCATTATTACTTATAGAATACAGAAAGCTTACAAGGGGAAGCAGGTACATTGTAATGAGCCATCAAACCATTGTGTGTTTAGTCCATGTATCTAGCAATGTACTTAATTTTTGTTCCCAAGTTCATCCTCTTAAGGTGCCACATACATTTTGCTTGAGTACAAGAACTGAGAGGTCAGAGATGGAATGGTGAACGTGTTCCCCAAGTCTGTTGAACATCTCTCGGACCTATGCAGTTGATCCAATAAAAGACATTATAAAACACACCTTGTTTTTCACATATTCCCTCAACCAATTAGCTATACAATGCCACTGTGACCCTGAAAACAATAACATATCAATTACTGCCATGCAGTCATGCACTGTCCTTCAGCCAGCCTCTCTATCTGTTTTAGTGAGTCATTGGTATTAAGTGAAAAATGGTTTCAATACTAAACATTTACCTATACGGTTACCAACATTATATCTGGCTTTAATTATTAATTATTTAATTTCCACGTGCCAGATAAACCAAGAAGAACTAACATGTTCTCTCAGTAAAATATACTGAAAGAGCCTATCCAGTTCTCTTGCATGTCCCTGGCTTCTGTGCAAGACATACTTGGCATAGTATGATGTAATGCTGAACACAGGTATACAGTTGTAATCAGAGGAATTCAAGAATAATAGGTAGTGTTATCGTGAGACATCGAAAATTACTAAAATCATCTTGTATCTACATTCTACAAAATGATTGTCCTATTGATTTTAAATACTGACTACTCCTCCTACACATTATCGATGTTTACTTGATCTATTTTCACCTCTTACTGTAGAGTAAATAAATCAGTATTCTGGAATATACAACCAGGTGCTAGAAAATAAAATGTAAGCTGTCTGCAGAGAAAACAGCTGGAAATAATCAGCTAATTTATCAGTTTTCTGAAATAGTAGAGACCTCCCAAAAGAGGGCAGTGCATACCATGGATAATGGTAAATGCCAGCATGTGATAAACCTACATTTTATAAAGACAGTCACTGTATTTCAGTCTTTGCCACTCAACCAAAAGAAGTCGCATACCAGAACAGGTGACTGCAAGTGCTTGTCTCACTCTCCTAGTCAAGGAAGTTGGATAGTCACTCACAACCCATGCAAAAGAATCTCGAGGCGATAAGGATCACCTGCTGAGGAGAAAGAAACAAATATATTCTCAGACAACGGATTACAAAACTATACAAGAATAACAGAGTCTCCAATTGACTGAAAGGATTCGACTCATCCATTATGACCTGTCCAATACTGTAGTTATCATGTGGACTGGTGCAGCTCACTGAACAGCCCACTGGCAAACCAGCAGCCCATTATGTAGTTCAAAGGGAGGTGAGCCTAATGACAGATTCTTCACATCCAGATGTGCCTGCCAGGATAACCAATATATACTATTAAGAAAAGAGACAAGGAGACTGTGAGCATGAGGTCCTCCAGTGTTGCCCATCATGTCTCATTCACAGATGAACACAAAAAATGTTTCTTCACCCCATTTATAGAATCCATAGAAAATTAAAGGAGGTCATCTTCCAGTCAGATATTTTTTTCACTTCATTGTCTTCCACAGGTTTTATGTTATATTATGCAGTGGGCCAGAACCTTCAGCTGATTCAACAGACCTCAAAATGAAGATTCATTGAAGAATTTTGCCCACCTCTGTATATTCAATATATCAAAGACGACCTTTGTCAGTAAATTAAAACAAAAGCTAAAAACACTGTGTTTTAAAATGTCATCACGAAAGATATATATAGGGACTTCCTTTGCTCACCCATGCCATTCTCATTATCTTCAAAAGATTGGCTGAAAATGTTCCTCTACATTAGGGAAAGTTGTATTTCATAGCTGAGGGTTTCATCTATCGTGGGAAATGTGTTTTCAATTACAATGATGTAACTATGTAAAATAATAATGTCACCGCTGTCACTTGCCATTTCAAATACAGGTTGCATTTGTTGACTTGGCCTTCAATAATGAAAGTGTATCATCCATAAATCAAGAGCTACACGATTTTCCTCCCATGGAAAACGAATAAAGAACATACCATATATATAACATATGCTAGTTACTTGATTCAATGCATCACTGGAAGGTGCCCAACTGTAATGGGCATGACACAAGGATCTAAAAGAGAAAATTTAATTTGGGGTGTTTCCCTATTATTTAGTTAGGTTAAATTAAGCAATCACTTTTTCCACTGTCACTAAGTGCCCATTCCTGAAAATTTCACCCAATTTCTACCTATAATATAGCATATCAGCTTAATAAGGATTTACAGATTTGACGCTAAATTCATATCTCTGAAATCTCAATATTTGGATTATGCTCATTAATATACAAGTGTGTTAGCCAGTCTCTGCTCATTACTTCTGAGTGCCATTTAAAAAACGTTTAAAAAGCACACTACTTTCAGCAGAACTCACAATGGGTTTTCAGCTGGTATGGTTGTGGAAGACATTTGCTTTTCAAAAAAGAAAAATGAAGATAAAAGATCATTCCTGTATATTGATTATAAGCAACTGGGAAGTGCCTACGCCCAAACAAAACCTGTGCACATTAAAGTGTAAAATATGGGGTGAGGTTTCCTAGAATGATAAAGAGGTAGGACTGGAAGGTCTGGGGGTCATCTAGTTCAGCATCCCACCTGAGATAGGCTAATCCCTATTCAAACCATCCAGATAGGTCCTTGTCTAACCTATTCCTAAATTGTACAATCAACCCTGTCACACAGCTAAAAGACCTATTGCTCAAAGGCACAAAAAAGCACCCTAACCTACAAAAGATAAAGCAGGGGGACAATGGCCGTCAGGGTCCTGATGCTTCAAGCACTGGTAAATGGACTTGAGAGATCCAAGGACAAGGACGATGCTCCCATTACAGAGGAAGGCAGAAACCCCAACAGTCCATACCTAAAAAACCACATCTCAGGCTAAGAATCTTCTAACTTGCCTGTTTGCAAAAGACAGACCACTTTTACTCCTTGCCCACATCGCCAGATGAATTAACACCCACTCTTCCTTAATATGAAATATGGGTCAAAAACTGATGCTGGCTGGAAAGCAACAATTTCACTCTGAAGCCTTAAATATATTTGCAAATTACATTCTGTTCAAGTGTGAATGAAATAAGAGGTTGAAGTGTTTTAACTGGGATAGTCTGGGACATGCAAGAAGCAAGGGTTTTGTTTTATATGGAGAGGGGCTGCGAGACCTGAACAAAGGCACTTTGGGCCTGAAACTTGTCTAACATCTCTCTCAACTATACAGTTAGTTCCCTAAAATGTATATTACCAATAAATAAATAAACACAAGCCTCCTTGCTTCTTAAATGTCACCTTTCCAAATCTGTCATTAGTAAATTACAAGAATAGCCAAATCCCCAATAGTCCCTGGGATGTGGCAAAATACTTGCACTGAATCAGGCAGAGGAAACCCCCAACAAATGCCCTAGCCACCTTTCTAATGTAAGGTTTACATCTCTCTCCCTTTCTTTCACACAACCTTTCACTGACACCGAGTTTCATCAATGCATTTTTGTTTCAATGCGCATGCCTACATTGCTTCCAAAAATGGTCTAAGGAGTGCCACTCAAATAGGCCGTCTGTATGCTGCTGACCCATATGTGCCAATCCAGAAACAAGAAGTAAGGCGGCTCTGAAAATGACCCCTGAGGCTGCTCTCAAGCAAGCTGGAGGGACATAATATGCCAGCTCTGCACCCCGGATGCTGGCTCTGCACGGGTACTAGCAGCCAGCTGCAACGGCGGCTGTTTTTGCGGCTCCTTCCCCACACCCAAAGAAGCTGGTGCCCAGGGCTGCTGCCTGGTCACCCCCCACACCAACCTAGAGCTAGAAAGAGTATTCTCAGAGTAGTTTCTGCATATGGCAGAAAGGGAAGTGAGATGGGGGTCTGTGACATGTAGCCTGGAAATGAGATGGAGGGCATGCTCAAAGGCACTTCCGAGAGACAGAAGCAGTACAGGCATGACAAATGAAACGGCGCTTGACAGACCCCTGAAAAATTCTGTACCGGCTCTAATCTAAATGCATAGAGGTTTTAGACTGACAAAACCAGTCTAGCCTCTATTTCAACAACAGAAGTATTTAATAGGTATCTTGATTTTTTAATTACAATAAATGTCAAGCACTCCACATGGTGACAGAGGAGGTCACCAAATGTTCTAACAATGCTTCAGCTTTATAAGAAGTTTGTAACTTTAGGATGTTGTACCGAAAGGAACTCTGCAACTGTTCTAACACTAATAACCTTAAGACCTACATATTTTTCACCCTAAAACAGACATAAAGCTCTTCAACTTAAGATTAAGTCTTCCCTTCGGCACTTGACATTAGTCTTGCCCTTTAAATGAGGGGTACTTAATTAAAAACAAAGCCTTAGCACAGCATTTGATGATCCACAAGGATCATCAACTAGACGTAACAACTAGATGCTGGAAACTCCTCTTCAATGAATTTTGACTCTGCTGTATATATTCCATTCGTCTGATAATTCTAAGAAAATATGCTTATTATCAAAGTCTAATTTAAGATTTAATGAAGCAATAAAGGTTGGGATGTTCAAAACGAAACTGGAACAATAACAGTAAAAATGTAGCCATAGACTACTACAGTCTAACAAAAAAATTTTCTGGCCAATTAGATTTGATTGTGTTAAACAATGACAAACTACAGGAGTAATTAGAAATCACATACAGTATTAGTGACTGACTAAATGCTGCTGCTGGTTAACTGCATTTTATGCTTCCTGCAAATTGCCATTTCCTTCCAACATGTGTTTTCAACAAGAATCAGATTAGATTTAATACTCAGAATTATACTTTTTTCTCTTAATGTGGCTGTTACCATATTGTTTCCTGAATTTTATTTCTCCGCTCTGAATTTAATGGCTAGGGCAAAATACACCATTAATATTAGATGTAGGTTATAGGAATCTTGTTCCCATAAAGAGTAACATTAGGAGACAGGAAACTGCATCAGTTCGCAGTGACCTTCACCTATAGCTTTATTTAATTATGTAAGTAGAGGCTTCCATCCCTGACCCCAAGAAACCTGGGGTCTTATGTTCCCTTGTCTATGTAAAAAAAAAAAAAAAAAAGTGCGGGACTTAAGTGCACAGTAGACTGTTCCTAAAATGGGCTGCTTAAGATAACACAGAACATACAATCCAGTTTTGAAAAAAGTACCTACAGCAATCAGCAGTGGTCCCAAGTATAACCATCATTAGCGACAGACAAACAACATGATCCCACTGGCAGAAATAGTGCAGGACATTACCTTTTCTTCATATATATGGTAGCCTAGGTAGCAGAGTTTTCATGACTACACAACAAAATTGCTCTAGCCCTTTCAGACACTGAAATGAAGGCTACACATGGGGTCTTTTATGGCTCCTTGCACGTATTGATGGTTGTTCCTACTGGGATAGGAGTGTCCGATGACAATGTTATTGCTGCAAAATAATTTCCTACCTGCCGAAGCCTCATATTAGGATGCAACCAGAGTAAATGAGCCATGCATTGGCTTTGCAGTGGTCTCTGCAGACTTCTCTTTGGCAGGTAATACAGCTTTTACAACTGATGTGCATCAAACTGCATTCCCCGCCCCACATGAAAGAGCAGGGAGAAAATGGTAGGCAATTTCACATGCTTATAAATTCACTAGCTCTGATTTTTGCCCTCTCTGCAGTGAGAGCTTTTTTTCCTTCAAAAGCAATCCCGCTTCAAACTGAACCCCGACCATATCAAAAATAGGTAGCGCGCTATGCTCTTAGGCGTAGTCATCTGAGGCATTTGCCAGACTCTGTCTGGTATCCCTTCCCTGATGTCTCCTCCTTCCCACAACTCCTTGGATCTCTCCAGTTCTTCTTCCTGTCTACCGGCCAGTACGACCCACTAAACCAAAAAGGGAAAAAAAAGCTGTAGACTTCTCTTAAACAGTAGATGAAATGAAACAGCTCCTTCAAATGGTACAATCTTGCTCTGCACCTATTGTTTTATGTTCTTTTTTAAATAGGATATTCAAATAATTCAAATGACAAAAACAAGCATTTGTTCCAATGAAAAAAGAAATGTCATGAGGCAGGATTATATCATAGTGCCTATAGACTTGAGTTTAGAAAAGGCCAGATACCACCCACACAATAAACCCACTTGGAGATTCAGACCAGTTACTTTTTGCATCTTAGACTATATTCACACTCTCTCAAGATTTCCCTAGTTTCCTAAAAATGTTGTTAAGCGACAAAAATCGTGCTTTATGGAGAAGTTCAAAATTGTGAGGCTAACGCACAATTGCTCTTTTGAGCCCCATAGCGGGAAATTTTCTTCACGTAAAAAAAAAATAAAAGTCTGCATTAACAATTCAGTAAACATTTTGCGTTTATAATAATGTTATATCGACACAGCAGTGAACATTGGTAACTTGAAATATGAGCAGATACAAGCAATACTTCATATGATAACTGTAGCCAATCCACAGTAGTGATTCCAAACACAGTAAACATATCCCAATGTTATTTTATTTAAATTAATATACACCATCCTAGCATGCGCAAGTATAAAACAGCCCTGCCTTTGTTCCTCTCCAAGCAAATACATTCAGAATTTCCAAAAGACGCAAACAGGAGTTAACCATCCAACAGTTTCTTTTATTTTGAAGTTTAACCCCAAAGTGGAGCAATGTCAATGAACATTTTTTCTACACTACATATACTCCATTTTTTAAACAATTAATCATCAGTAAATACTAAGCCACAAGGACCTTTTCACTGGAATATTACTACAAACAGCAAACAACTGTCTATCCTGCTGCATTTGATTAAAAATCAAACTATATCAATTTTTGTTGAGCATCTGAGCAGTCATAAGTAAATGTGTCTGGCAGAAAGCATTGTTTTAGCTACAGTTTGCGTAACAAAGGGAAGACGCACACAAGTGCCAGTAAGAGGCTGACCTCTATTTACTGCTGGTCAGATAGCTTGAGTCAGAGTTACAAAAGGTTAGACTATTCCCCCTTTCACATGGGATAAATGGCATTATCACATTGACAAGTTAAAAATCAGGGACAATATTCAATAAAGCCAAGGAACACGATCGTTCCCATTTATTGCTCAGTTTGAGTCTTCAAGCTTTAAAAAGTACAGTTTGCTCTTTACAGATCTGGAAATGTCAATCACACCATGCAAGTGCAACCGACAGCCAGCAGAAACACACAATCAAGAGGCTGACGTGTAAGAAAACCAACAAAAAATGGAATAAGTGCACTTATAAACTTGTAAAGTTCTGACCTCTGGCAACTGAAGCCCACATATTCACCAGGCTTAAATTAGTAAGCAACCCTTTGTGGAGACCAAAAAAAAGAAATATTGATGCACATGTATGCATATATGTATTTTATATATTTCCAACACAGACATACATACTATGTGTACTGAATGTCTTGATTGTACATAAGCTAGGTGCAATCTTGAAAGTAGTTGACACAAACTGCTATAACCTGTCATATTTTTCATGGCTATAATGCTCATTCCTTACTTTTCTGAACCACCAACTTCCTCTTTAGTCATGGTTTAGATTTGCTACAGGGTAGCACTAAGACTATTTCTTATGTTTAAAATGTCCCTACTGTCTCTTCTCACATTGCACACTTCATAACTAAAGGCTACGTCTTTCATTAAATTATATGACTATGAAATTCAAAGCACTGTTTGAAAATATCAAGCTATTTGGTATTAAATTAGGGACATGACCATAGCTATTCTCCAAGCAATTTGGCTGCTATTTCTTTTTAACCTTGTCTCTTTGTGACTGTAAAGTTCTAATAGGATATTTTGTACCATGTGCTAAAACAAAGCAACATGACCCCAAACTGCTCAAGATTCTTCCAAAGGGATCCAAACACTGGTGGTTAATTTTTCAGTCCGTTTTTAAACAAAACTTTCACACACTGTGAGACTTTCCCATAACCAGGGATCACTTTTAGCAGGTACACTCCCATCCACGCCCCCACCGGACACTTTATGCAGATGGGAGAAACCTATTTCTTCTTTCACTTGGAACAAGTTTCTAAACAAGTTTCTAAGCCCTCATACAAGTGGGAAAACATGAATCATTTAACCACAACCACTTCTGAAGCAAAATTTTAAGTCATTCAAAGGGAATAATCAAGGTAGAAAAGTTTCTCATGGGAGCTCTCTTGGCTCTTCTTGTAAAACCTAGATGCTTATGCAAAAACAGACCATAAAATGGAGTCAGTGTAAAACACGCATATGAAAAATGACTCAGGTGTCTGAAAATTACATGGTAGACCCATTCCAATTCCCGTTCCCCAAAAACTCAGAACAGCTTTCCCACAAATATGGATCAAGTTTTAGCAGATACCCTCCCATCCATGTTCTTGCTGGACTCATTCTGCAGATGGGAAAAACATACTGAAATACATGAATACATAAAAGAAGTTGATGAAAGACCATCCACATGGACCACAATGGAGGAAACTTATGGGAAGCTGGGAATAGGCAGTGACCCCCTCACACATGCACAAAGCCATAAATAAAGAGACCAGTGAATTGTTGGAATAGGAACTGTCTGCGACTGCCTTTTAATACTGAAGACTTGGCAAGTTTATGAGGGAAAACAACACTGAAAAGCCATAATCAATTGAAGCCAGCTCATGGATAAAGGTTATAAAAGAAACATATCAGTCAATAAAGAAGAAACTGTTGACTGACTCATCTTGAAGAAATTAGTAAACCATAGCTACATTTTTTTTGTCCTTAAGAAATCAGTAATTATGTTTCGCTGCCTGGCTACACAAAGCCTTAAATTATGTTAAGAGTGAACAGCAAAATAACCAATATCCCTACTATATGTGATGATGAACATTAGGAACCAAGAGGGTACATTTTAATCAACTTTTATCAAACATCATGGTATTAAATCACTGAAATTACAATTCCTGTAATTTATAAACAATTTGTGACATGATTTCACTATCATTTTAAGCAAAAGATTATTATTTTCTGGTGGTAAGCAGGAGGGCTAACTTCTCATGTTAATGTGGTTGGATACTAACAGGGAAAAAAGCAGCAACTCCTTCTCAAACAGACATAGCAGGTTTAATTCATAGAGCTCATGTTTTCATAGAAAGTAAGCTATTTAGATGCCACTGTTTGTAAAATAATTAGGTGGAGAAAGATGGGGGAAAATAGGAAGGATATTTTTGAATGGAAGTAGAATACTCTTTGATGACCTGATCAAATGTCAACCAACTTCAGCAGACTTTGGATCAGGCCCCATATTTCTCTACCAGGTTATAATTTAAACAACTACAGGGTCTGGGTAGAGTCCAAACACTGTTTCAGGCTCCAGATCTCTAGGGCATGCTTCTAGACTGAAACCTCTGGTCCAAGACCCTTCCTTGGTCAAATAAGTTGCTGTCGCTCAGCTGCTTTCAGCCTCAAAACCAGTATGTGAAGGTTTAAAAGCCCTTTAGAAACCGAGTCAGGAAAACACGTGTGTTGCTTAGCAGAGGAGCTTCTTATTCAAACAAACTTTACTCTTGAAGTACTTGAATTCTAGACTTCTCCTGCCCTCTCTCCTATAAGCCATCTCCATATACAGACACAGCCAGCTCCCAGCACAAACCAGAATGCGTCATTGGGAAACTCCAAAACCCAACCTATCACATTTGGCCTGATTCCTATGTCAGGCACTTAGGAGAAAATCCATTGTTCCAAGGAGACAACCCAATAGTTGGGAGACAAAGTAGATATCCAAAATGACTCTTGGTAACAATCCTTCAGTACCTTTTTCTTAGCCATTTTATAGCAGTTCCAGGTATTAGGTAGCCCA
>JAGPOW010001918.1:16097764-16131477 GCA_030014935.1 Caiman crocodilus | reverse complement strand
AAAAAAAAAGGGTTTGGACAGTGGACTTATGTTGGGGACATTCTTACATGCTATAGCTTTCAATCTTTTCCCAGATAACAGAATTTTCCAGCCATTTACTGGTCTTAGCGACAGGCCTAAATGCGACATAATTATTCTTTTTTAACAATTTATGCACCACTAA
Source organism: Caiman crocodilus (assembly GCA_030014935.1). NCBI lineage: Eukaryota > Metazoa > Chordata > Crocodylia > Alligatoridae > Caiman > Caiman crocodilus. The sequence continues at coordinate 16,131,314 of JAGPOW010001918.1, read as the reverse complement.
TGCCACAACATCAGGAAGTGAAGAAAAGGTAGTGATCAAGGCTGGTACAATTAACTTTGTTTAAACAGAGGTAGCATCTTTAACAGTTTTATCATCAGCATGAAATAATCTCAAAAAAATGCTAATTTCTTACTAGTCTGACTGCTTTTACAGTGTTGTATAAGAACAACTTCCATTCAGGCAAATCACATAACATTAGATAAATTATTCTAGATATTGCAAAGGACAATAAGGATTGAAAGACAAGGGATGAAGGCTTAATTTTTTCTTTCTTTGCTTACCCTTTGTGGGGAAAAAGGCAGGTTTTCTACTAAAAGACAGTAAACAACTGGCTTCTTCAAAAGGTTACACACAAGTAGAATGGAGCATGGTCTCCTTTCTACAACTGCTACCACAAACCTAAGAAATCCCATTAGGAGAACTTAGAGCAAAAGAGACAACTGTGATGAACCTTCAGCAGATTATATAATTAGACTTTCTCTTCGAAGGGTCTTTCAAATCCATTTATCTCCATCTATTATAGGCAGAGAGTGACTCAACATGGCAACTAAGGAAAATATGTCAGGTAAATTAAAGATTCCAAAGGAGAACAAATTACCTCGCAGTGCTGACTGTAAATATCCTGTCCTATAACTTACATGAACAAGGGGGGGAAACCTGGGGAAAAAAAGAGAAATGAGTTTCTTGCCTGATTCACATGCCCTTTCAGTTACAAGGAGGGAAAGTCACACCAAGTCTTTGGGCCTTTTATTGTATTCCTGGGCCAGAACTTAACTCTTTGCACGAAAGCCCTGTGGCCCAGTAGATTGATGATCTTGTTAATTTTGAATAAACCAGTATGCCTGCTAACCATGGAAGAAGCAGACTTAAAACAAAGAAGTAATGATAGCCCTTGGAACTCAGAAATGTTTCACAATAGTTTAATATAGAATTTAAAAACTATTTCTACTGGCAGGTGAAATTCCAAATAATTCCTTGCAAAGGAGTTCTTTCCCACAGAGCCTGATAGACAACAAGTTTCATAATGTAAAATAAATTAAGTTCAGTGATTGAAGCAGGGAACTGGGAGCTGTGCAGTTCTACTCAGAGAACAATTTGTTTTCTTCCAAAAAATTGCCAAAATTGTATTACCCATACTGTGCTACATATTTATTACAACGTATGATCTCAAACAGGTACAGATAAAACAAAGTGAAACAATTTCTTTTAACAGATCATGTAAACATTTTTTCTCAATTATATATGGCATGATCTGCCAAAGAACAGAAGTAAATAGGCATTCTGCTTTCAGAAAGTATCAGCCCAGTAAATTTGAAAGATGCACTCTTGGTATCATTGAAACCAGCAAAAAGTTTGCAAAAAAAATAACAACTGGATAATTTCTTGCCTACCCCTCATGTCCATGCTCTGACCAAAAAAACCAAAAGAAACGAAAAGCCTTTGAAAGACATGATTTAAAAGAGAGATCGCAGTGTATAAAACCCTTTTTCACCACGGTACTTTAACCAATTTTATATCTTCTCTTTCTGTTAAAGATATCCATTGTCCTAGATTTTCCAGGAAAGTCCCAAATTTGGGGGCTGTTCCAGGGTCCCCAAGGACTCTCTCAACATGACATTTACACCCAGTTTCTAAAAACTCATCTCAGAGTGGTTCTCAGCTGTGTCCTTGTTGCATCTGCAAACTGTGCCATCATATGGGCCCCAAAAACTGACTAGCTGCCATCAATTTCAGGGCTGCTAATAATGGTTCTGGGAAGCCTTTGGGATGGCTGCCCAGATTCCACTCTCTGGAGGTTGGTCACTTTACTCTTTCTATCCCTCTTTCTATTAGTGAGTATTTAAACATTACCTCCAGTCCAACACACACAAGCTGATTGAAATGCTTATGGATCTGAGTACACATTGGACTCACACAACTGACTGCAGCGTAGTACAGAGATACCTAATGGGGCTGTGCGAAGCTTTGGGTGCTAATTCAATTTGGAGGAGATTCGGTGGCTGAATCTCCAAATCTGAATCAAATCAGGAGACCAATTAAAAGGTCTGAATTGATCTGAAGCTGTCCAAATCAATCTGAAAAAGATTCAGAGAGCTTCAGCAATTCAGGCAGTCCCTGCTGGCTGCAGCACGGAGCTGGATGCGGACTCTATGCTGGTAAGCAGGAGGAGGGGAGGCTGGAGGGGCAGGGAGGGGACCATGGGGGGCCCCTGCCAGGCCCCATCCCCTGCTTGCTCCTTCAGCCCCCTGAGCACCCCCTGACCCTCACCCACTCTCCTAGCCCCACCCCCCATGGCTGCCCCACCAGGCCCCAGCTCCTGGCTCTTTAAAGAAAAGCCCCCACCCATTGGCTGCTGCTGGGAGGGGGCAATCACCACTACCCCCTACTGCCCCACACCACATGGGGTGCTCTGCCACAAGCCCCCCGATCCCCACCTGCTCTCCCAGCCCCCACTCCCCTGCATGGCTGCCCTGCCTGCCCCAGCTCCCGGTCTTTAAAAATAAAATAAAATAAACCCTAATTCACTGGTTGCTGCTTTGGCCTCCAGGCTTCTGGAGGCTCGTGACAGAACCCACCATGCAGTATGGGGCAGTGGGCACCACCTCCCCCAACCCGACAGCAGCAGCTGAGTCAGGGCTCTTTTTTTCAAAGACCTGGAAACTGGGAGAGCAAGCAGGGTAGGCACTGAGAGTGGCAGGGGGATGCGGCCAATTCAGAGATTCGGCTGAGGCTAAATCTCAGTCAGATTTGATCGAATTGATTCAGGACAGTGATCACCGAATCGAATCACTGTTCCCCAAATCAGCCAAATCTGAATCCAAAGCGAAAACTAGCTGCTTTGCACAGGCCTAATACCTCATACAGCTTTAAATATGCTACCTTAGGTACCAGGGGCATTTATGGCTTAGCATTCAGGAATGGATACCCTCCTCCTCTCACTGGGGCCCCAATGAATTTCAAAGTTCCTAATTCACTTTTACAAATAAGATTCAAGTTCCTATATCTGGTAGATGTTGCTATGCTGAGGCACTGCATAAATACCTTTAAAAATCTGGGTGGGTGGGAAAAATATATACATGAATGGCCACACAAGGAAAAGCAAGTAGTCATATGCACAAACTTATACACAATACATGTACAATATGCATATTCACATACACACACACACACACACAAGAACTTTCCAGCAAATTAATACTATCTGATCTCTCAACACAGCTTAGTTAATATAATCTACTACACAATGAGGAAACCTACCGCATACAGATATTATCAATTAATGCTTGATTTCAACAATCAGCATTCATGTAATTAAGAGAATGTATCCTATTGCCTCTAATTTCAAGCTCTTCATGAGTATCCATTACATGTGAACTCAGGATTTAAATGTTACACAGACAACAAACTTCTGTTTGTCTTATTTTGTTCAATAAGGTTAGGAGAAAAGAATGGTGCTGACCCTATAGTGGATCCTAGAGCTTTTAGTATAAGGCAGAATTCCTGAAGGTGGCCAGGTATGGTGCACACTTTAGTGCTTTTGAAAAAGAAATAGTACATTCTCCCAGCTATACTTGCTGAACACATAGTTACCCTGGGGCGTGATTATGACCAGTATCAGTCTCAGGGCTTTGATGTACCAGCTGGAGAGGTAGATGACCTGCAACATCAGCAGTCTGAGTAATTCAGGTTGTATTTGTTTGCACTGAATGGCGAAGTAGCTTTCTTCTCTATCTAACCATCTGGCACATCTATTCATGACGGAACTTGATCATACCCACAAAAATAAAACTAACAATACACATAGAGTAAATCACTGTGAAAGGCGTATTAGGTTTCAATATATACAAGGAAACGCTTAGATAGAGGTGCTCTTTTGGAGGATACCTCTATTCATGTGATGATAGACACATTACTAGTATTACTAACCAATGCCATTAAACCTCTTGGCCTATACCATATTAGCATATAGAGATTAAAGAACACCAATTACTATCTTAGTACAGACTATACAATTAAATTAATCACAGATTTCACCCTATTGATCAAACCTACGACCCATGGACCAGATCCACCATATGGAGCCATTTGATCCAGACCATGAACATGGGGCTTCAGTAGTGGGAGCTCTCCCCCTGCCATTGCAGGGGGAAGCACTGTATGTGGGAGCTGTCCGCATACAACTGCAGAGAGAAGAGGTGGAACCAGGTTGCACCCGCCTGGTCTCGTATAGGCACTCTCTAGCAACCTTCAAGTGTGCACCCAGTTCCAGCCGCAGGGTGTCCCTGGGCCCTGTGCATTGGGTCACATTCAACCCTGAGGGGGACTCTCACACTCTCCTGCCATGACTTGGTCTTCTTTTCTTCAGTGGTGGGGTTCTTCCTTGGGGTTTCTCACAGACCAGGTACTGTACTTTGTGGGTGTTCTTGGGGCTCCACCTCCCATACACCCCAGCAATGAGCCAGCCCTCAGGACCGCTGGATGATGGGTCACTGGCCTGCCCCTTTTTGATGTTGTCATCCGCTCTCTTCTCTCCTTGCCTGCCCCTCGATGACCTTTCACCCCAGATGACGATGAGGTGGGGAATGGTGCTTGTCTCTGCACCTGTTCTCCCTTTTGAGGCTTCTGCTATGCTGCTTCAGTCCTCTCTCTGGACTCAGGGTCACTTGTGGGTACCTCCCCCCACCCCAGTCTGGGCTCTGTGCACCCTCCAAAATAAAGTAATAAAAAAAAAAAAAGGGAGAGAAGAGAAGAAAATAATCAGGGTATGGGCTTCTGCCTACCCCACTCATAGGTCTGGTGTCTATGGCCCACAATATCCCTTGACACTGTCCCTCCTTGGCCTAGCTGCCTTGCCAAGCCGGGTGTGTTACTCTTCTAATATGGTCAAGACCCCTGCTGAAGGTCACTGTCCAGGCTCCTTCTGAGCTGCCAACCCTGTGGAGTTCCAGCCTGGGAAACAGCTTTGCCCTCTGGCTTCAGCGTTGCTGCCCCCATCTCTATTTTCCCACAGCCAGTTTTTAAATCTACTGGGTGGCAGTTTTTGCTGATGTCATCTGCCAGTGCCGTTCCCAGCCAGCAATAAAAGCAGCTGATGAACCACACCAGCAGCCCTTCTCGGCATGGCTCCACTTCTCCTGGGGTGGTAAGTGTGCCTTCTTTTCAGGGCTTTCTATTTCTTTCTTTGGGTGGGTCAGCCCTGCCTTGGGTCCCGCCACAAGAGGCTGCTCCGATGCCTCCATTTTTGTCCCCCCTGGGACACAGGTCATGAACAATCTAGTAATTTAGTAACTAAAGAACAAAACGAGAAAAAATTAGTTATTTCCTTCCTGTTTCACAGGGGCTATTCTACAACCTCATGGCATTAAACATACGCTCTGTTCAGAAGAGGGCAGTGCCATCATACAGAATGCATCCCTCGTTGTCAAGGAACTTAACTACTGCTATAGTGATGACAGTGTCAGACACAGGTTGGTTGCTAGAATTCCCTGGAGCACTATGCAATATGAACAGGCTTCCCTGGTTTTATATTTAAGCCAATATAACACAATAGGTATGCAATATGGCATATTCCTTATATCCCTTGTAAGTTTTTAATTTGTGGTTCCCAATGGCCAATTCAGTAACTTGGAAGACTGTATCATAGATAAAACCTAACCTCTAGACAGCTCTTCTGAGTTTGATTTAAGATGTCATTTATCATTATTCTGTGACTACGGCTGGGATAGCTTAATAACAAGACATGCTTCTAACAATGTGTCCTATGATAAATTATTCTTTGTCTAGGTCCAGAAAATAAAAGCTAATCATATTCTCCTCAATAATTATGGGTGGAACCTGCCACTGATGGCACCAAATGGAAGAAGACCAGGGCTTAGGTTTTTTGTTGAATGTAAATATTTGGAAATATGGCTTTTTAACAGCCTCAGTGTCTTCCCACCTTCATAGTAATCCTGGTTTTCTCTGATAAAAATATTTCCAATTTTCAGTTTAAAAAAAGGAACCCCAAATTCACATTTTTCCATGATTAAAATGAAACACTACTATATATATGGTGTTTCATTTTAATCATGGAAAAATGTGTGGTTGGGGTTACTTTTTTAAACTGAAAATTGGAGATTTTTTTTAATCAGAGAAAAACAGGATCCCTGATGATAATACACATCTATTCTATCACCTGGCATGCCAAAAGTCATCCTAAAGTAAACAGGAGAATGCTACAATGTTCTATGCTTTAGCATTTTTTACATTATGAATAATGTATTATCTTTAAGATTTTTTTTATAAATCACTTATTTTCACTGCTATGCAAGGAGCACCACTGTACTTATCCAGGGGGGAAGAGGGAGTTCATCTTTCAAATGCTCTCAGCTACAGAGATGACTGCCACCGGTGAACCTGAGAAACTGCTCCAGTAGAGGAAAAGGTCAACGTAAAATAAATAGACCATTTATGCATCGTGTGCAGCAATTAAATTTTGACAGAATCAGATTAGTTTAAGGATTCATGAAGGGAATTTGGTCTAGTGCCCCAGACTCTGTGTGTATATGTTTTACTGGTTTCTAAGAGTAGGAGTCACAGAACTTGACTGAAAATCTTGATGGGTGTAGCAGACTACTTAGCCTCAAGAACTCATTCAATTCTACCATAAGGAAAAAGATTTATCATCTTTTCTCTTTAATTTTACATTTCCTTGGACAGAGCAAAAACAGGAGAAAATTTCCATTTTCTGTATTGAGTCTAAATCACTGTAATACCAATAAAATCCTGATATGCCACAAAAAAGCTCTTACAATGACCACTACGATGTCATATTCTTGATATGGGCATATGGAATACTGGTAGTTGATGTGAAAGTATTAAAAAATAAATAAATAAATATGTAAACACTCCTTATTTAGAATAATGTCACTGGACCTGATTCTACATTCTGCTCACTTGGTTTCAGGTAGCATTGTGGACTAAATTCCGTAATCAACTCCAAATTTGTCCCCAAGTTTAGAACAATTTATTTCTTAAACAAAAAGAAAGAAATGGAGATTTTTGTGCAAATTAGAGTATTACAAGATGTTATCCGGAATGCAATAAAGGTTGGAGTTTTGTTTGTGTGGTTGTTGGGATATTTTCAACTAGATATATTTCAGTAATTCCACTGGCTATTTGCAAAGGTACAGCTCTCAGAAAGTAATTTCTGTATGGCTTTAGGCCAGTTGGCGAACAAGTATTCCAAGAAACGGAGGATATGATTGTTATGAGAAAAACAGAATAAAACAAAAGGATGTTCAGAAGGATACAACTGAGTTATAGTCAGCTGCAAATGTAAAATTTAAAATTATCTTACAGAAATAATCTTGGATTTTTTTCATATAAAATATATTTTTATATTTTTTCTTTGAAAAAATTAAGTCAATTAAATCAAATAAAACAGCTCAATTAAATCATGCTGAACTATACAAAAGGTAATACAACTTAAGTAAACTCAAAATCAGAAACAAAATCAAACACTATAATATAGAAAACAGGAAGAGCCCTACAGACAAATTATAAGCTATTATACAGATATAAATTTGGTATATACTCACAGAAATTGGTAATATTACTCCAAATTTAGATCTTGCTAATGGTAATCCAAATGTTGGCCCTTGTTTGTAAAGAAATCATATTACCATAAATAAATTATTCAGATATTGTACTTAAAGATCCTTTCGCATTTATTTCCCTTAATTAAGCAGGGAGAAAAGGAATGGTGATATTTCTAAAAGGGAATATATCAGGCCTATAGTACTACCTGAATGGCAGTGCTCTACAAAATATTCTACAGCTTCTTCCACGTCTTGAAAAGTGAATCCATTTCTCCCTAGAGCTAACCTTGTATTACTGGGTATGGATGGACAGATGGACTACAGTCCCAATTCAGGAATTCCTGATTGGGATTGTTTACATATTTAGAGAATAATAGATTTAAATCACGTTCTAAATCTTTCATTCCATTATATCCAAACATTTTTACAAGATGACAAATGTGTGTGATTGATATAAGTGAAAAATTATCTGCTAGTAACGTTAAAAACAGGATGTCAAAGATCCAGTACCTCGAGCTATTGGAAGTTTGCAGCAGGACCAGGAAATATGGCCTGCCACAGAATTTGAGGTCACTGGTACCAACACACATGGTTATCAGTGGCAGAGGCATAAGCAAGGGCTGCCTCTGGGCCTACCAGGCCACCTGTTGCTGTCCCTGGACCTCTGCCATTACCCAGAGGAACCCTGTGGTCCAGATCTGGTTCAGGGCTGAGGACAAGTTTGATGCTCCTGCTTTACAAAAAATGGTTGTACGGTTAAACACACAAAGGGACAGATATTGAAGTCTGAGAATGAGCCAGTTGGGTCTAGTGCCTTAATACTTGGAACTTCTTTCAGGACCTCCCCAATGTCTTCTCACTTAGTAGAAAAAGTAATAACTCACATTTACATTCAGTTATGTATGTTAAAAGGCAATCTCTAAAGAACCAGACTGGCATTATAAAATTGCCTTACAGCATTTTTAGACAGGAGGTGGCAAACTGATTTTATATAGCCTAACATTTTTACAGGACAAATCTAGTGACATTGATTTCCTCAATGTTATATTCAAGTTAGAACAGAAAAGCAATATTAACCAGAACAGAACTCTGGCAATAATTTGCTTAACAAATTTTCCCACTTATTAGTCAGTGAACTGGCTATAGGCAGAGTATAATTTTCTCAGATGTAGGAATTACTTGAAACTGCTTGATAAATACCTTTCCACAGATAATTTTTGGTCTTTATTTTGAATACCAGGTATTTATAGTGGGCATCCTGAAAAAAATCAAGGCGCAGCAGTTGGTTATAATTGGTACTATGATACGTTTCTGTTTCCTGATTGGACATTCCTGCTCCTGAGAATCAGGTGCCCTGTGAAAACACTTGTGTTGATGAACTAAAGTTTGCCCCCAGCAAAGTCTAAGGACAATCACTTTCCGGTTTCCTGTTCCAACAGATATAGCTAGCGGTTAACTCTTACTAAAGTAGTCGCAGAAATCAGTCTAACAAAGCAAGACAAAGCTGAAGAGAATTCATGAAAAATGCATCACTAATTATATCAGTTTTAAGTTCAAAGATATGCATATAGAAATCAAACATAGATGGCTGCTGTCCTAGTGATAAGCAGCTTAGGCTTGGTTCTGTAGCTTTGTTAAGAATAGCGAATGGTATCATATCAGTAATATTAACTAAAAACTTCCCTTAATCTGTTATTCTTTAAAAAATATGTGGCCCATCACATCTACAAAAACGGAAAGCAGTTTGTATGTAATTTCGTCCAACAAAATTGTTCTGGTTTCTCAGACGTTTTACTAAGTTAAAACCAGACTCATTTCATTGGAGAAAATATTCACAAAGGAAATATTTCACCCCAACCAATGATTCAGTACTGCCTAGTATAACTCTGCTTCAAAAGCCTGTTCCTTTAAAGTATACTCCTTAAGAAACAAATCACTACTCACATCCAACACCCTTTTAAACAGGTCTACAAACAAATCTTTCTGATGCTGTTAAGATAGCTAGATTTATCATTCAAGTATCCCTCTGAAGTTGTTAGCTTTTAGTAACAGCTAGTTTTTAAAGCATTCTCCACTTTAAAACATCTGAAAATTTGTGTTTTCTTATCTTCTTCCTGTATTCATAGGCTCTTTTTAGCTCATGGATTGCAAAGTATTTCTAAATGCAATCAAAATTATCAGGAAAATCACTGAGGATGCAAATACTTTAAATAAATATCTGCCTGCTTCTGGAATATGTGCTGAAAGGCACAGCTATAGGAAGGGAAAAAATAGTTGTTGTTGCTGGCAATCCTTCACTTCAAGGATGATCTCTACCACGGCTCAGCCAAGGGTCTTGAGAGTCCAGTGCTCTAGCCACAGACCAACTGCAGAAGCTACAACCCTTTCTGCAGGGGAGAGTAAGCCGTAGACTGGGATTTCTCTCCTTTTCCTTGCTCTGCTCTCTCTTCTCTGTATCAAGAAGAAGATTCGTTACCTCAAAGCAAGTTGAGGCTACGGTGCCATTGGATTTGGTTAGCAGTCAGCTCCTCCTGACTCTCGATGTCAGCATCTGTTTTCTTATGGTGTGCCTTCAGTGCATCCTTAGAGCATTTCCTCTGGCCACCACCAGATCTTAGGCTGCAGCTAAGCTGGGAGAAGAGCGCTCATTTTGGGAGTCAAAAGTCAGGCATCCACGCACAGTGGATGTGCGTCCAGCAATGTGCAGTCCAGCAAAACTGGTGCTTTTGCCACTGTTACACCACTGCCTGCACTTATGCTTCGGTTGCTTCAGTTCAAAGAAACTGCCCAACAATTTAGCAGTCCAGTATTCTTACCAGAGGTGATAACTTTTCTAAGTTTATATTCCTTCTACTTTTCAGTTTTTCTAAGGGCTTCGTTTTCTGAGGTTCAACATGCCTTCAGTCTATAGCAAGATTAACATGATCATTCAGGCTTTAACACTACGGAGAGATACAGCATTGGCATCAACCTGGCCCGTGTCTGCAGGTAGAGCTCAACCTGGAGGTTCCACTTCTAGAGAACAGAGATTGGTAATCTGACTTCTTGACTGTGATTATTGGTAAGTGGGACACTTTTAACAATGACTTTAAAGATAAAGTAAGCTGCCATCCCAGTAATAGCTTTCAGGTTCTAATTTCCTGTATTTTGGATTTAAACTGCTTATCCAAAAGTGAATGGATCTGCATTTCCAGTACTACCAACCAGTGGTTCTCAACCTTTTTCCTACCAGGAGCCACAGAATCACAGAAAGTTAGAGTTGGAAGGGACATCAGGAGGTCACATCTAGTTCAGCCCCTTGCTCAAAGCAGGACCAGCTTCAACTATATCATCTCAGCCAAAGCTTTGTCTATTCAGATTTTGAAAACCCCCAAGGATGGAGCTTCCACAGCCTCTCTGGATAACCTGTTCCAGTGTGTTACTACCCTCCTAATGAAAAAACTCTAATATCTAACCCAAACTTCCCTTGTCGCAACTTGAGACCATTGTTCTTTGTTCTGTTATCTTTCACCACTGAAAACAGTCTAACTCCATCCTCTTTCCAACCCCTCTTCAGGTAGATGAAGACTCCTATTAAGTCTCCTCTTCTCAAGACTAAATAAGCCCAGTTCCCTCAGTCTTTCCTCATATGTCATGGTCCCCAGACCCCACACCATTTTTGTTACCCTCCACTGGACTCTCTCCAATTTGTCCACATCCTTTCTGTGGTGGGGCACCCAAAACTGAACACAGTACTTCACATATGGACTCATCAGTGCAGAATAGAAGGGAATAATCAGTTCCCTTGCCTACTGGTAACACCTACCAATGCAGTCCAGTATGACTAGCCTTCTTGGCAACAAGGGCAAGCTTCTGGCTCATATTCAGCTTATTGTCCATTATAACCCCAGGTCCTTTTCTGCAGAAGTGCTGCCCAGCCACTCAGCCCCCAGCCTGGACTGATGCATGGGACTGTTCTGTCCCAAAGTGCAGGACTTTACACTTGTCCTTGTTGAAACTCATGAGATTTGTTTTGCCCCAATCCTCAAATTTGTCTAGGTCACTCAATCTTAGCCTTACCCTCTATCATATCTATTAGTTTTGTGTCATCTACATCTGCAAACTTGCTGAGGGTGCACTCTACGCCATCTTCCAGGTTGTTGATGAAGGCATTGAACAAAACTGGCCCAGGACTGATCCCTGGGGCACTCCGCTTGACATTGAGCTATTCATTACATCACTCTGAGCCCAATGCACAAACCAGTTTTCTATCCATCGTACAGTCCATTCATACAGTCAATATTTACTTAGCTCGCCGGCGAGACAGTTGTGGGACACCATATCAAAAGCCTTGCTAAAATCAAGGTACACCACATCTACCAGTCTCCCCTTATCCACAGAGCCAGTCATCTCATCATAAAAGGCAATCAGGTTGATCAGGCATGACTTCCCCTGGTGAGTCCATGCTGACTGTTCTTAATCACCTCCTTCTCCTCCAAATGCTTAGAAATGGATTACTTGAGAGTCTGCTTCATGATCTGTCCAGGGTCTGAGATGAAGCTGACTGGTCTGTAGTTCCTGGATCCTCCTTTTCCCCTTTCTTAAATATGGGCACTATACTTGCTCTTTTCCCATTATCCAGGACCTCTCCTGATTGCCATGAGTTCTGAGAGATGTTGGTCAGTGCCTCTGCAATCACATCAGTCAACAATCTCAGCACCCTCAGGTTCACCCCATTTGGCCCCATGGACCTGCATATGTCCAACTTTTATAAATAGTCCCTAACCCATTCTTTCACCACAGTTGCCTGCTGACCTTCTCCCCAGACTGTGCTGCCTGGTGCAGTAGTTTGGGAGGTGACCTCACCTGTGAAGACGGAGGCAAAAAAGACATTGAGTACTTCAGCCTTTTCTGCATCCCCTGTCACAAGTTTGCCTCCCATGTTCAGTAAGGGACCCACACTTTCTCCGATTCTCCTCTTTCTACCAACATACTTGTAAAAACCCTTCTTATTACCCTTCACATCTCTTGCTAGCTGCAGCTCCAACTTCACTTCAGCCTTCCTGACTTCATCTCTGCATACCACAGCAATGCTCTTATATTCTTCCCTACTTATTTGTCCAAGTTTCCACTTCTTATAATCTTCCTCTTTGTGATTTATTTTACTGAATAGTTCCCTGCTAAACCAAGCTGGTCTTCTGCCATACTTGCTTGTCTTCCTGCACATTGGGATGGTTTGTTCCTACGGACTCAGTAAGCTTTCTTTAAAGCCAGCTCTCCTGGACTCCTCCCCATCAGACTGGCTTCCCAGGGGATCCTGCCATGAGTTCCCTAAGCAAACTGAAGTCTGCTTTTCTGAAGGTCAGGGTCCTTACTCTACTACTCTCCATCCTTCCTTGCCTCAGGATCCTGAACTCTAGCATCTCGTGGTCACTGCTGCTCAAGTTGCCATTCAATAGTACTACATTCCCCACCAATTCATCCCTGTATGTGAGGACCAGGTCAGGAAGATCACAGCCCCTAGCTGGCCACTCCAACACTTGCACCAGAAGGTTGCTCCCAACACTCTCCAAAAACTTCCTGGATTGCCTGCGCACTGCTGTACTGCCCTCCCAGCAGATGTCAGGGTGAGAGAAGTCTCCCATGAGAATCAGGGCCTGTGATCAGGAAACTTCTGCTAGCTGTTTGACAAAAGTCTCATGCACCACTTCCTTTTGGTCTGGTGGTCTATAGCAGACCCCCACCACAACATCACCTTTGTTGCTCTCCCCTCTGACCCTAACCCAGAGACTTTCAATAGACCCATCTCCAGCTTTATATTGGAGCTCTGAGCAATCATACGGCTCTTTTACATAAAGTGCAACTCCTCCTCCTCTTCTCCCCTACCTGTCCTTCCTGAACAGTTTGTACCCATCCATGATAATGCTCCAGTCATGAGAGCTACCCCACCAAGTCTCTGTTATTCCAGTCATGTCATGGTGCCATGACTGTGCAATGACTTCCAATTATTCCTGCTTGTTTCCCAGGCTCTGTGCATTTGTGCACAGGTACTTGGAATAACTAGTTGATTACCCTGATTTCTCAGGAAGTATGAGAGTAAAAATGCATTTGCAAAGATCCATGGCCTGTCCTGACTCACACCCCCTGGCCCTGCCAGTGCCTGCCCCCCAGCCTCTGCCCCCCAGGCCATTCTGGTGTCCCTCACTCCTGACCCCCAGCCCTCTGCCTCCCCCACCCTGCTGGAAGGACCCCAGCTACCCCTGTCCTGCTCAGGCCAGAGTGCGGTTGCTGCGGTGGCTCCAACTATGTGGATGGCAGCAGAGTGAGTTTGCCCTAGCATGGGCTGGAGGGAGGAGGAAGAGAGACTTGTAGCACCCCCGCTGCCCTGGGCTGGGGCTGCTGCACTGTGCCTTGCAGCCTGGTCATGGTCCCTCCCACCTCCCAAGCAGCATCTCCCAGCTAACTCAGCCCCGCAAGCATAGGCACCAGCCCCAGAGCCACCAGCCTGGCTCTCACCCGCCGCCTTTCCCAGCAGAAATGGGCAAGTGCCTTGCTGCTGCTCCTCTGCACCACTGCATCTCGCAACCCTTTGAAATATTCTTGCAACCCACTTTTGGGTCGCAACCCTTATGTTGAGAAATGGTAGTATATATGAGGAAGTTGTTCCAGCAAAGCAGGAATAAGATCTGCCTTTCCCACAAGGAACACTAAAGTAGAACCTTTCCATTTTGTAAGGATGAAAGAATAATATTTAGAGGTCTCTTCTATATAATACAGACAAATACTGCCCTTTCCTCTCCCATCTCATCACGGGTACAGAATTTTTCCAACAGGATAAGCGGTGATGACAGCAGTCCCTTAATACGAAGAAGAAAGTCTTCTGGTAGATACAGAAGTCATCAATGAGTCTAAAGATGACTAAAGAGGCCAATCCATGATGTCCATGTTTGACTGCAGACATGACATACAGTTCTAGAAGGAAGAAGTGGATCCTCATGAAGTTGGCTCACAATTCTTTCCCTTTGTCTTTCTTATGTATTTGCCTCCATAGTGAGGCTAGTTGGCTTAAATGGTTGATGCCTTGCCATACTGCACAGCACAACTGAGGATGATTCAGTGCTTGAGTCTTCCAGCTATTGATGTTAATCAGGATCACTAAGAAATTACTCTTTTAAAGCTAGCCAGTGAATCAGTGAGGTTTTATAGATATACTTTTGTTCTCTTTGTGGAAAAAAGGCAGTATGTTACTTGCCCTGTAAATAATGCAGTGCCCAGTTATTGCTTCCTGCAACAGTGACAGTATATGCATGATGTGGTAAAATTGTTTTCTGCAGTTCTCGCTGTGTTTTATTTATCACCTTATTCAAAACTTGTCTGAAGGTGATGGATAAATATTTGAAGTGAAAGATGCATCATTCCCAGTGCTCCCTAAGATGCAAGCAGTCTAATAAAATTAGCTCTGAATTTCTGTGAAAGAAATGTTAGGTAGGATGAAAGTCCCTCCCTCCCCTGCCTGTGCACCCACTCTACGTATACACCTATCATACGTTTTCCACACATACAAATATGCTGATACTATTTTATTCATTCTGTAAGCTTAACATCAAAAAGTAAGCTCACCACTTATATTAAAATTCCCAGAAGACATTTCTGAACAAAGAAGAATAGCATAATTTTAATATAGGATAAAAAATAAGCATGACTGATTCATGAACACATGATTTCATCAAGTGTTTTCTGATACAAAGTTGGAAGGGGACGGAAAGACAAAAATCACTAAACATCAAGACTTGTATAAATATCAGGGTATCAGAAAGGGAGTACTAAATGAAAGCTATGCAAAAACATAATTAGATTGACCTAACCTTGGTTAGGTCAGTCTAAGTGTAATGTCTGCTTGTACCATCTGTCAATATATCACAGAAGAAGGAATTCCATCTCTATTTAATTATCCTTGGCAATCAGTTAAACCTGTATTTATGAAAAGCAATGAAACCATATATATATGGTTATATATATATATATAAATGATAGCTATGCAACCATATATATATATATATATATATATATATATAAAATTATCAGTCTTGCTAACAGGAAGGGTAAATGCTGACAAGATGCATGTTCCAACATCAGATGATGTTACTGCGAATTAACATTTGTTCAATGTTCCCTAAACACACAGTGCCAAATTCTGCCCTGAATTAGCATGGCATTTTTAAAAGTATTTAATGGAGGAAAGAGCAACAAACTCCTCTTGAAAGCCCATAGGAACAAGAAGCATAAGTCACTTAGCTGTCTTGGAAAATTCCACCCTTATGCTGCAGCCAATGTTGAGCTTTCAGAGCTTGATCCAACGCTCGTTTAAGTCAATAGGAAGTCATTGATTTTACTGAGCTATGGATCAACTTGAATATAATTATTTATGTCTTATTCAGAAGGTCTTCTAGATATGGAAAATATCTTAGCAAGGTTCTGTAAAGCATCATGGAAGTTTACTGAGATGTACACAAATTATAAAGAAAATACTTGCAGATCATGTGCAACCTTGATTATGCACTTGCCAGCAAAAACTAAATTGGCATCATCCTATTCGTTCCCATGCCTGTAAAATTTCAAAAACAGCCATTTAGTCATTTTCCAGGCTTTTGAAAAAGGTCAATAAATCTACACCCTACATATGCACAGTTGATACTATATGATAATTTTTTCAACTAAGAAGGACTTAAGACAAAAAGTGTTGGTTGCACTGACATTCCATGAATATTTTCCCCTAGAATCATTGCCTGATAATCAGACTGTGTCTAATACTTCCTGCTTAATAACAGAAGTATCAAACACATATTTTGCAAAACTGCAAGCGGCAGGGAATTAGGCTTTCGTTCAGAAATTTAAATGTCATGCAGAAATGAATATTCAATTCAAATGTTACTTCAATAAGTATGGAATATATTGAAATATCTTCAGAAAATAATTGCCTCTCTTCGCAGACCTTATAAAGCATTTCGAAACGCGTGTTCAGAATTTTTTTCACATATATCTGCATTTTCAAGTCACAGAAGAGCAGATATGTCACCTGACCAAGTCATTTTTTTGTTTACAATTTACTGTACCTTTTGCTCAAAGACACACATAGAAGATAAGAGTTTCCAATTTCAGAACTAGCATCCAAACCACTAGAGCAGATCAAACAGCTTATGGAGCATATTTTGCCTAGCTAACAACTGTGTGAGTTTAAGATAACACTACTAAAGTCAAATGAGTAGCAACTGTACAATGGTCCATGTTTGTAAATAACTGTATGCAATATTAAGATGCACAGATTGAGTTACCTGAATGTTCCATGATTTGTGATACTGTGACAGATGCAGATTACTCCAAGTATTTCACCAATACCCCTGGCTAAGCTCTCCCTTAATTAGCTCCTTCCCACCCTCATTGACTTCAGGGAAGATTTTGTTCCAGTCGTATCAACCCTCTATTTCATAGGCTATCCCTCCTAGTTCATATTTTAAAGAGTGTAGTTAAAAAGGACCAAAGGTAGTGAGTCTTAACCCTGAAATAATGGGAGCAGGCCCTGTAGTAATCTCTCTAATCTTCCAGTAAGTGATCCCACATCTCTTTCCCATGGATTCTCTTTTATTTTCTTCTTTGAAAGGAGATATGTGCAATAAAGTTCCCTCTCTAGTCAACAAATCCTCTTAGGATCATATAATCATCTTTCTTTCCTTGTGAAGAAGGACTCTGAGAACTCAGCTGGCTCCGTCAACTGCTGTAGGCTTCCAATTCCTGGAAAAGCTTAGTGAGGTTCTGAAACCAAGCTAGCTGGAAGCAAGTAAAATTTGACAGTCTGAGCACCCTCCTCCCAATCCAATTATGTGAGTGTTCTCCTGTCTATGCATGCATTGTGTGATCCTGTAATCATGTTTTCTAAGTTAACAGTATAATAACAGCCCCCCTCCCACGAGCTCCTCCACACACTTCTTTGTATTGCGTTTACATAGAGTAAAGGCATCAGTACAAAACTTCAACCATCCCTTCTTCGTGAGCACAGGGAGATTGACAAGTATGTTGGCTAATTACTTGGGTTCAAGACAACACTGTAGCAACGGGCAATTATGTATTAAAAATTATTCTGCATTTGTTTGATCAACCTTGACTTTTGAATAGCATGAATATACCACCACTCAAACTATTCTCCTACCTCAAGTCAAAGAGATGGCATGGTTTGTGTTGAGGCAGAGGGAAAGCCTTTCTTCCCTTTTCCTTAAGGCTAGGGACAGAAGTTACACATAAACCAGTTTAAGTGATCAGAAACCAATTTAGAACAGAAGTTCAGTGCACTTAAACCAACTTCAAAATGGCTAAAACTGGTTTAAGATAAACCTGGTTAGATGTAGTATCAGACTTAATTGATTTAGTTCAAACTGGTATATGGAATTTCTCTCCTAAATCCCCTCCAGGTTCAAGTTAACTCACAGTCCCCCAGCATCCCATGATGCTTTGCAATCCTGGGCTGTACTATCTGCTCCAGACACCAGGGTCTGCCCCATCCCTCTGCTCAGAACAGAGCACTATCACTCTTGCAGGTGGCTGAAGAGGGGGCAGAGGGGAAAAAACCCACCCCACTGGCTCGGCACCAGACCCCCAGCCAGGTGCTGCTGGTGGGTGGAGGGAGGGAGGAGAGAATCAGACCCCAAGCCAGATGCTGCCAACCTGGGGAGTGGAATGGGAATCTGCAGCGAGGGCTTGATTCTTCCCCCACAGCTAAGTGCTGGGAGCCCCAGACCTTCTCAGCCTTGGGGCCGGCTAGGAAGAGGAAAAAGCCTGCACCAGGGCTTGCTCTGCCCCCCAGAATTGGGAGCAGGGCTGGAGGCCCTTTGCCATGCCCTCTTCTTAGCCTCTAGACCAAAAGAGTGGGGGACGTGGCTCCCAACTCTAGGGAGCAGAGCCAAGGCCCTGCTGTGGGCTTCTCTATTCCTGTCCCTTCAGCTGCTCTGGAGGTTAAGAAGGGGTGTGACTCCCAATCTGGGGGGCAGAGCCAAGTTTTGATGTGGCCTTCTCCTCCCCCCTCCCACCCTCAGTGAGCCCAGAGGCTGAGGATGGGGCATGGCTCCCCACCATGGGGAGATGGAGCCAAGTCTGCTCCCCTTCCATTCGTATCCTCATAAGCCCATCCAGAAAGTGAGAAGAGGGAGTGATTAGGGAACTCCACCCTTGCTCCCAGCTCTAGGAGCAGGGCCAAGCCCCCTCTTATGAGCTTCCCTCCCTCCCCCCCCACAGGCTGAGGAGGGGATATGGCTCCTGGCTCTAGGAGTAGAGCCAAGCCTAGGTGTAGGATTTCCCTCCTCTGCTGCCTTACCTGGCTAGGAGTCGGAGGAGGGGGCATGGCTAGGAGATTCCAGCTCCTGTCCTAGCTGGGGTGGGGAAGAAGAGTAAAGCCTCCAGTTATAGTTCCCCACCCTGCCTGGGCTGTTTCCATCTTAGAGTCCAATGCCAGGTGGAAGGGGTACATTTCCCCCACCCCTTGCTCAGCAGTCAGGAAGAATGAAGAGGGGCTGTGGCTTGGGGAATCGGAGGGCTCTGGCTCTCCGTGGTGGCCAGCAGGCTGGGAGGCATGTTCTAGTGCCCCTGGCTATTAGTGTGGACCACTGAATGGGTCTGGATGACTTTCCTGTTGGAAAAGTGACCATCAATTCACCTGCTTATTGGCTCAGTCTATGGCAGTTTTAAAAAACCAACAAAGATTGAATCGATTCAGCCTCAAACTTTTTGACCATCTGTACTCAGCCTAAATGAGTCTGGCTTCTCCTTGAGTGGAGCTGGGAATGGCTATTCAGGATTACAGTCCTAGGTCAAGGAGCTGGTCACAATCTAACTCCTATCCTT
Organism: Caiman crocodilus; assembly: GCA_030014935.1. Lineage (NCBI taxonomy): Eukaryota > Metazoa > Chordata > Crocodylia > Alligatoridae > Caiman > Caiman crocodilus. Next base: position 16,111,866 of record JAGPOW010001918.1, on the reverse strand, counting down.
AATCTGTTTACTGCTTTACAAACAAGTGAGATAAAAAGCCCTCTGCTTCCAAGCACTGAGAAAAATTAAGTTTCCCTAGGCTCCTTCCTACCTCCCCATCTCTTGGTCTTACTGCCAGAGACCCTTCCTTGACTTTGCCTTTCACATGTACTCCTCACTCCCTCTCCCCTCCTTCAGGGTTTCCAACTTAAAGCTCCTCTCAGCTTTCTTCCCACTGCCCAGGCCTGCCTTCCATTCTCCACTAGAGGCTGAGCCTAGCCCCCGATTGATCCACCTGGGTGACTGGTTGTTCCAAGGACCTATTTTCCCACATGGCTCTTGTTAACACTTTCTCTGTTGTGTGGGCTTTATAAACCCTTTTTTTTAGTCCTAAAAAAGGAAGGTGGGCATAAAATGATATTTCATGTTAGCCTTTTGTCAGGGTTTAAGTTTAACAGAGAGACAAGACTACAGTCTGTTCAAGATAAAAATGTGCTGACCCAACAAGTATGGGATCTTGCTAACTAAACCAGAGTACCAGATTACCGCTATTGATTAACAATTGATGGCCAGAGCATCCTCAGGTAATCAGGAGTCACAGGGTGCTTTTCCTGCAGCTGCTGCTTCTCCTCAAATGTTTAAACAAATCCAAACCCACCCAGATTTCACTTTCACTTTTATAATTATTTTACACATACGCAAACCCAATTCCAACCTCTGCTATGCCTCGCTGCAAAAAAATCCCTATTCTTACAAAACAAAACAAAACTTTTGAGCAAGCACAAACTCAATTTTAACCTTTGTCATGTCTCACAACAAAAATCAATATGCATGCAAAACAAAATAAGAGGAACTACAGACCTCTTGGATTGTAAAAAACATTTTTTTTGCAAAGCCACATCTTTGTTTTTTAAAACAGCATGTTTGGCTGAGGCTAACTATGGATAGCTAGGATCTTTCCATTCCTTGCTTTCTGCAGAAGTTATGCTTACCAGGGGACCAAAACTGCAATTCGGGTATCTCTATCACAGATCAATGGAGGGTGGAGCTAATTTTTATTTCCCAACAGTCCATGCAAAACTGTATTAGGGCTTGTAACAACCTTGTCCTAAATGATTAAATATGGCATGTTCAGACTTCTTGGTGTAAGCGCTATTCTACTTGTTCTTCTTGTCTTGGGCTGATAAACACTAGGATTTTTTCCTAGCATGCTTTAAGGCAGAATACTAGAATTAACTGACTCTATAAAAATGAAAGTATTAAAGCAATGTTTAACAGTTGGATACAACATCTGCCTCTACCTAGGCCTTAGTGCTTAAGAATGGTTAATTTATGAAACTAAGAAGTTAAAAGGATACTGATAATTTAAAAAAAAAAAAAAAAAAAAAAAACACTCTTTGATTTTAAGCTTTTTTTTTAAACAAACGATAACTACAATTACTATGCCTGACAGAGAACTGGAGGATTATTTTTCCCTCTCCTTTCTTTTTTTTACAAAAAATAATGAGAAACCAGAAGTGGTCATGTAGTTTTGCCAATTCTGGTGATTTTATCACATCTCAAAATATTTGATTTATTTTATTTTTTTATAAAAACTCCTCCAGTCTTACAATGTGAGAATCTCAGCTTTCATTTAAAAAATGAAGTATGTTTTCATGCTCATGGCTATCAAAAAAAGCTAGAAAAACATGAACCAAAAAGATTAAAAACTGGAAGACAACAGGAAAAGAAACATATTTGACAGAAGTATGCATGTCTGAGGGCCCTTCTAAGCGTGCAAGTAAAGATGCAATGGGATCTAATGCAGAAGGCACACAACCAAACCTCCTGCCGTGCCACATTTGATTGCGGAACCGTGCATTAGGTCCCATTGCACCTTGTTGCCACTGCAGAACTGCCATGCATTAGGGATGCATGAAACTCCTAGAGCTGAGGGATCGGTGTAGCCGTGCCCCAAACCTAGCTGGGTCTCAGCACTCAGCACGGAAACTGTAAGACTCTGAGTCATGGTGCTGCCAGGATCCAGTCGACAGGTGCTGGGGCTCAGAGTCCCCTCAGTTGCAGGACACCCAGCCATGGATAGACATGGTGCAACCCTGAAGCCCCCAGGTGACAGGGCTCTCTAGCGGAGACCCTGCTAGACGTGCATATTAAAGCTCAATAGCAACCAGCTATAAAAATTAGTACACATTTTCAAGGTCTAACTTTATAGCTGGTTAAAAGCTATATCGTGTGAAAGCTACTTTGCACATGTAGGTGGTCTTAAGGTAACTGCACAATTAACCAGTTAATTGGGCAACACCTGTTGAGCATAGAGGGGGCCGAGGTGTGAAAATGTTTAAGACTAAATCATGACAGTTGATGATTTTCAAAACAAAATGAAACAAAATCATATTTGACCTATGATATTTTGAACATTTTGGGTTAGAAATTCTAAATTTGTTTCACTGGACTTCGCCCTTTAACCAAACAAGCCTTATGGACAACCCGAAAGCATCACAGTAGTGCCACTGAAGTGTCCGCATTGGAGCTAAGCATATTCATAGGTCTTTTCAGAGTCATGGCTTAGCTGGCTACTTTCTGCTATCTGTTCCCCTGATGAGTCTTTCACTTGCCAGAAGGCAGAAAAACATGTTTTCAAAATTGGAAAAATATTAATGTAACACCACAAAAATTAACTGGACAACTTGGAGGCAGGTGTAAGGTCTGAAATAAATTTTACCTCTGAATGGATTTCAAGTCCCTAGTATCCTTTTTTACATGAAAAATATAATCGTATTTCAGGATTCTGGATATAGAACATGCTTGCTTTCAAAACAAACAAAAACCCTTGATAAAAGAATAATAAATTGAACTTGAAAATAGCAATTTTAAAAGACAATCAAGGAAATAATTATTTTGAAACAGCTATGAGTTGCGATTACATACTCTACAGGAAAGCACTGTTACTCATTTCTTATAAAACACTTTTTAAACAACACCTCTGTTGCCAAGCACAGAACACACTGTTGCTGAATGTCAGTCACTGCCAAAAATGAGACATTTAAATCCTTTCATTTCATGGTTTGAAATTGAAGACCAAAAGCATCTCTCATTTTTAATCGCAGTCCTAATTAGAGAGATGCAGGCTAGCACCTCTGTAGTGTAAGGGGCTGCCAGTATTTCCATTATCAATCTTTATTTTCAGAGCTTATTACTAAAACATTCACTCCAGGGAGGATGTTGGCTTACAAGATCTCAGCATGGATGCAAACATGGTTTTACAAAATTTGGCATAAGAAACTGTTTCTGTAGAAATAGGGTGAGATCAAAAATTAACACACAATCTGGGAGAGAGTGCCAATTTTGGAATCAATAGGAAGAAAAGGGCACCAAAGGAGTTATTTTAGTATAGAATTCATATACAGAAATGCACAGAGGGGTGGGGAAGAAGAATCCATCCCATCTGCATTTGTTTGTCTGTTTGCCACCCCCAGGTCTCTGGTCCCAATCTAGTAACAAGGTCCAAATGGGCAGAACTCTCTACCTACATAAATTTCACTAAAAAGCCTGGTCCCTACATCTGCTCTGAATTATGGCAGCAGTCTTTGCAGAATGATCTTGTCCTGTTTATGCCTGATTGCATTATTATTCAATTAAGGATTGCCAATACTAGAAAGCTGTCCCACTTTATACCAGTATTGTAAAAGCAATACAGATCTCTAATCTTAACACAGATATCAGTAGAATAATGCTTATACTAACAGAGCTATTCCCATACTGCCCATTGCAGAGGTTGCCCCAGTATAACCACAATGGGGTTTGGTTTTTTTTACCTAATATGCCTCCCCTAACTGACAAAATAGCACCAAATCAGTATGTAAGCCACGTTGAAAAGGTTCCCTGAACTATCCCAGCATCATCTCATTTACAGTTGCTCTATCCATCCTACTCTAAGGCCCCCTCCACACATTACAGGTATTGCACAATTAACTGGTTAACTGTGCAATTACACAGAGTCCAGCTACATGTGCAAAGTACTTATAATGCCATACCGAGCTCCAATCAGCTATAAAATTAAACCTTGAAAATGTGTACTAAATTTATAGCTGGTTGTTATTGAGCTTTAATCTGCACACGGAAGCACATGGAAGTCTCCCCTGCGTCTGGGGAGCCCCACCAGCTGACGGGACTCCCAGCTACAAATGAGGGGACTCTCAGTCCCAGCAGCTACTGATTCTGAGTCCAGGCAGCACCTACAGCTGTGGATGCTGGGTCCTGGCAGCGCACATCCTAGTGTTGGGACTGAGATAGGTCCCAGCTGCTGCAGGGCGTAGCTGCGACCTCCCAGCACCTGGGAGCCCCCAGGGCTGGATGATCACGGCTGCCGCACTTGCGGGTTCATGCTTGGGGGTGCATGAAACCCCAATGTCTGGGAGACTGCAGCAGCCACAATTTCCAAGCCTTGGGAGTTCAGAGGGCACCCAGCTACAGGAGCTTGCTTCTTGCCAGTGTAGGGGGAGCCCAGGATCCAGCTTCTCCTGCACCAGCAATAAAGTGCAATGGGACCTAATGTGCAATTGCTCAATTATGCTTCCTGCTATGTACATGTGGCATGGCAGGAGGCTCAACTGTGTGGATCACACATTAGATCCCATCAAGTCTTTACCTGCACATGTAAAGAAGCCCTAACTGGAAAAATCCGTGAGTAAGACTAATTCCTGGTTCTTTCCAGGTCCCTAAAGAGCAAGTCTCTCAGGCCTTTCCCCTTCAATGCTCGGAACATGCCTTTTCTTTGTGCAGAGTGCTATATAAATTGCTTCCATCACTCTCAAAATTTTGGGAGTGCAAAAAATAAAACATGGCCTCAGATACACTCTAAGTCCCCATATCACTGTAACAGACTGCCAATTCCATTTTTCAATCACAGAAGTGAAGAAAGTGTCAATCAAACAGAAGTAAACCAAATATAAAAAAACGATATATTCTCCTACAGTGAGACATTTCATGCCAGGATTTAGACCAGGCTGAGCAAACTTTTATGGCTGACTTATACAGCTCTGAAAATAACTTTTTTTATGGAAACCCTAGAAACCCTTAACTGTTGCAGTGTTTGAAGGAGCCATTAGAGTATACTGAATAAATGAACCATAGGTTCCAGGAGCATCTTGCACACATCTACTATGAGATATATAAAACAAAGTAAAAGGTGGATGAATCCCACCATCATAAAGAATGGCATAATCTAAGTTCCTATTAAAAATCCAACCTCACCTGCTTCATCTCATTACTTCTGTTCTTATGGTACAGAAGATCATGCCCTAAACTCAAAGTCTGGCAATATCTGGGTATACTAGTGCCACGAGGATGAAGTAAATGGGAAATATTGCCTTGAATTGTATACAATTTATGTTAACAGTAATATTTTTTTTTTTTTAAATCGAGAACAAACGATATTCCAAAGTCGTATTTCAGATTTTGTGTATCTTTATGGACTATACATTAAAACACTACAAATGGTTTCAGCTGCATGACTGACTTTAGTATAATAAAATTTTATACATTTACATAGCATCTTTCATCCAAGGATCTCAAAAAATTTTACAATATTAAGTTTTGCATTTTAGGTTTCAAATGTTTAGTGCAATAAGTATTACCTCCATTTTACTGATGTGAAAATGAAGGAAGATAATACGACTTGCTCATGGTTACACAATGAGTCAGTGACAGAGCTGGGATATCAGCTGAACCATCCTCACTCCCTAGCCTGATTATCCAAAATAAATATGGCAGCAGTAGTTAAGGTTTCTTCCTTGCCATATAACCAAATTTCTGTCCCCGTTTTCCAAACAAAGAGGATAGTTCATAGACTTCATCACTTGACTTGACAGTTAGCAAGAGGTACCTAATTTTCGTAATTTGGACTAAAATATACTGTTATTACTTTACAGTGGTGTATTCTAATATAGTCAATGAAACATTAAAGCCTCAGCCTCTGTGAAGACATGCCATTTCTTCATCTTCAGAAATCCTGTTGATGTGTTCCTGGAAAGAGACTAGAAAAGATGTGCCAATGCACATATTAACTACACACACACACACACACACACACACACACACACACACACACACACACTTTAACCTTAAGCCTGTGAGATATTCAATCCAAACAACCCCGAACTCTGAAAGCAACCTGGCTATTGTGATGCAATTTAAAATAATTTACAACACAAGAAAGGTAAGTAGGAGAAAATAATACAAACTTCAAGGCAGAAATTGCAAACTACTAAAGAGCAATACTAGAGAAGCCTTTACTTCCCTCATTTATTTTAGGATTTTTGCTAACTGGGCATTTCTGCTTGACTTCTGAAACAACTCATGTATGTGTTAGAGAAAATAAAGGTTGGGGATGAATTTTGCTAACCTATTACACTGGAGAATGTGTGTCCATAATGGCTCCAAACAACCTTAAATCATCAGGACAATGCATCCAGGGAGACATTTACCCCTGATAAATGCAGAGGATCAATGCTATGGGGGGGGGGTTTTAAAAGCCTTTTCTAGTTCTACATATATGGTGGATAATAGTTCTACATAAATATGGTTCTACATAAATATGGAATTTCACCATATTTCAGCATCCTACATGTAATGCCTTTCCTTTTTCATTTCAATATCTGAATTGTCAATTTAGTGTGAACTTCAAGCAAAATGTCTACTTGGAACGATGTTTATGTATCATCAGTAATACTCTGCCCCAAAGATACTCCAATCCAAATGACAAGATCTGCTACCTGTCGAATGACTGAGGGTATTCACTCAAGCAGCCCACAACTGGAGAGGATTAGCTCACAATGGCCGCCACTATCAGTGAAACAGCAAGTAGCAGACAGTTCATTTTACAAAAACTTAATGGAGTGTACAGCTCTGGCTGTTTAATACAAGCACTGTCAAGGCATCTAAATAAAAAAGTCTCAGCTGTCAGTGCTGACAAGCTGAGCAGAATTATTTGTCACACTGGAATAGATAAGGGACTGGTAGTATGGTATATGGTGCCACTACCATACATCTCCATACAGCAGCCACAGACAGCAGGCATATTTGTGCTCTAAAATACACTGGCAGCAGCATAATATTACTATATTGGTGTACCTTTGTTTGCACTTCTCTCTATATATTTACACAACTGAACTACACAAGCCGCCAAAAGTCACGAAAGTACAGGTTAGGGACTATTTAGAAGAGCTGAATGTGCACAAGTCCATGGGCCAGACGCAATGCATTCAAGGATACTGAGGGAGTTGGCTGATGTGATTGCAGAGCAGCTCACCGTTATCTTTGAAAACTCATGGTGATTGGGAGAGGTCCCAAATGACTGGAAAAGGGAAAATATAACGCCCATCTTTAAGAAAGAGGTGCAGGTCCTCAAAGAATCCCTTTTTAAGCACCTGGGAGGAAAAGAAAGTGGTTAAGGAATATTCACATGAATTCATCAAGGGCAAGATTTTCCTGGTCAACCTGACTGCCTTCTATGATACGATGACTGGCTCTTTGAATGTAGGGAAAACAGTGGACATGATATATCTTGACTTTAGCAAGGTTTTTGATAGTTTCCTACAACATTCTCACAAACAAGCTAAGGAAGTATGGGTTGGATCAAAGGACAGTAAGGTAGAAAATCGGCTGGATTATCAGTCTGAAAGCGTAGTAAATCAATGGTTTGATAACTAGTTTGTGGTCAATATTAAGCAAAGTGCTCCAGGGGTCAGCCCTAGGGCCAGTTTTGTTCAATATCTTTATCAATGACCTGCAAGATGGGAAGGAGTTCACCCACAGCAAGTTTGCAGATGACACCAAGCTGGGAAAGTAGTAGAGAGTATGGTTAGAATTCAGAGAGACCTAGACAAATTGGAGGATTGGACCAAAGAAATCTTGTAAGGATCAATAAGGACAAGTGAAAAGTCCTGCACTTAGGACAGAACAATCCCATGCACTGGTACAGGCCGAGGATGATCTGACTAAGCAGCAGCTCTGCAAAAAAGGACCTGGGGGTTATAGCGGACAATAACCTGACTATGAGCCAACAGCACACTGTTGTTGCATGCAAGCCTAATGGCATACTGGGCTGAATTAATAGAAGCCTTGCCAACACATTGAGAAAAGTGATTATTCCACTCTATTTGGCACTGGTGAGGACATATCTGGAGTACTGTGTTCAGAGGTGAGCCCCACCCTCCAAAGAAAGGTTGTTGACAAAAAAGTCCAGAAAAGGATAACGAAAATGGTTACGGGGCTGGGGAATATGACTTTTAGGAGTGGCTGAGGGAACCAGGCTTATTTAGTCTGGAGAAGAGAGGACTGAGGAGGGATTTAACAGCAGCCTTCAATTACCTGAAGGGGGGCTCCAAAGAAGATGGGGCTACACTGCTGTCAGTGGTGGCAGATGACAGAACAAAAAACAAAGGTCTCAAGCTGAAGCAAGGGAAGTTTAAGCTAGAGATGAGGACACAAAAAAACAAAAAACTGTCTCATGAGGAGGTAGTAAAACAGTGGAACAAGTTACCCAGAGAGGTTGTGGAATTTCAATCCTTGGAGGTTTTTAAGACCCAGCTAGCTGGACAAAGCCTTGCCTGGGGTGGCATAGTTGGGTGCTCCTTCTCAGGGGGAAGCTGCTTTGAAGATGATAAATGGAACATGTTTGAACATGCAGGATCTCCAGGTTAGTAAACTTTCATATTTCATACTTCTTTCTGAAGAATTGCCCGTCCCTGTCCATATCTTTTGGGTGGACTTCTGGATTACTTGAATACTCATAAAAATGTTTACGCAAACATACTGTTGTTACTTTATGCAACTACATATATTTAATGCAGTTGTGATATAAAATAATGGCTGAAATAAGCAGATCTTCCTTTTACAGTTTCCCTTCTAAAGCAGTACTGTAGTGACAACACTGACTTTTTTTGTTCAGGAGGATCCAATCTTAACATAAAGGATTCTGACTATCCACCTTCAACATCATCACCTACAGTTTCAGAGTTATCTGCTAAGAATACCAGCCTTCCAGTCAAACATACATCATACAGTATATCACCTGTAGCAAAAAGGGAAAAAAATCCCCATCATCCAGAAACAATCACAGATAAGTTTGTAATAAGAACCAGCAGATTACGGCAAGAGGTAATTGATGAAAACATTGCTCTGTCTGTTCATGCAACAAGCTCTCCTTTCTGTATGGTTGAAAACACACATCATTGACATGGTTCAGTCATTACAGCCAGGATACAGGCCACCCAACAGAGCAGATACAGCAGGCAAAGTGTATGAGTGGATAAAGTGTATGAGAAAGAAACTGAACAGTGTGCAAAAAGTCTAGGGGGGAAAATAGTTAACCCGAGTCTTGATGGGTGGAGCAATGTCCACAGTGATCCAGTAATCTGTGCTTGTGCAACAACAGAAGACTTTCTATAAGTCTACCTTATAGAAACAATTGATACATCAGGAAAAGTACACGCAGCAGCAGTAAAAGCTATAACAAACTGTGAAAAAAGTTCAAATGTCTAATATGCAGTTTTGTCACAGACTATGCTGCAAATGTATCAATGATGAGAAGAAATCTAGAAGGAAGTCAAGTAAGCCCCAAGCTAATAACATACGGCTGTAGTGCTCATTTGATGCCCCTCTTAGCTAAAGACTTCAGCGCTCCAGAAATAAAGGCTAATGGTGGTGAAATTGCAAAATATTTCCAAAACAACCAATTTGCAGCAGCTGTTCTGAAGAAGGCAGAACAAGCCGAACTAACTCTCCCATAAGATGTGCAATGGAACTCAGTAGTGAACTGTTTTCAGTGATATATTGAGAACTGGCCTAATCCGATGACACTTTGTGAACAAAATCAAGACAAAATAGATGGAATTGTCATAGCCAAAGTTCTCTACATTGGGCTAAAGAGAAATGTAGAACGAATGTTGACTATCCTGATGCCTATTCTGTACTCTTGAACAAATTGCTGGGAAATATATATACTTGCTTCCACCCAGAGCATCAATGTTGATCCTTTTAAGACTGAATCCTTATCACAGCTCCCCCCACAAACTGTTTTCTTTCTGTGTTGAGTTAATCCATCTTGAAGAGGTAGCATTAGAAATGGTACGCATCCTTAATATCATTTTGAAACTACACAGTGTACTTTTTCAAAATTCTTAGCGAAACATGACCATTAAACCACAAATATTAGTGTGCGCAAGATTTCTCTTCATACCATCAAAATGGCAAAAGGCCTTCTTACAAACGGATTGTCTTATTTTCATAGATGTTTCAGTGCCCTCCCAAAATTGAAAGATGCACAAGTAGTGACTTTTTATCCCCCCTTTATAGCAGTAATGCTAAATGTCTGTTACAAAACATGTATCAATTGTTGTGCGTGTGCAGGGTACTTTCCAAACACTGATAAAGATAAAATAGAAAATATATAGGAAATTAAGCTTGAAGAATATGGTTGTGTATGTGTGCACTGGAACATGTAGTGGGACAGCCCCCAATGCTTTAGCCCAAAAGCTGAGTAGTTAGGGCACTTACGAAGGCAGCTGGAAAGCCAGATTCTAGAGCCGCCCTCCAACCGCCCATCATAGATCAAGCATCATCCAGCCCCCTCTCTAGCAAGCCTTTTAAAGCTAGCCTCCTGGGAAGCCATGAGCTGGGCATATGTGAACCTAAACATTCAGCTTTTGGGTCTTACACATGGGAGGTTCCTTTCTCTCCCACTTCTAGCAGCCATTAGTCATGAGTTTCTGCCCGGGTAAATTTTTCACACCTGGATTCAAGCACACATCCAGATGGGCACAGGTATATAACTGCATATGTGCCTAGTCAATACACATACTCAGTTTATATGCCTACATTTACACTTGCAGATGCAGAGGAAATAGAACACTATCTACACGTACGGCATCTATAGAAGAAACAGGGGCCTTAAATTGAAGCGATGGGCTTTAAAAAAAACCCCATGTCATACACACACCCTGCTGACTTACCTGCCTCTCCAGCAGGGAGCGAAGGGCAAGCTTCCCTCCAGAGCAGCGGCAGTCCCCTGCCAGGCAGCACCCACCTGCAGGCATCCGACTTGGGGGGTCCTGGGGGCACTGCAGCCATGGAGGGAAGCACTAGGCCCCCATGCAGCTCAAGCAGGCTGCAGGCGGTAAAGGAAAAAAGGGTCAGAGGCTCGCTGCTTTTGAGTGGAGCCAGCTCTCCTAGCCTGCTGTCAGGCTGCCTGCAGAGCTGTGGAGCTGCATGGAGCCCGATGCTTCGCTCTGCAGCTGTAGGGCAGCAAATTGAAACTCCTCGAAGGAGCTTTAGTTTGCTGCACCCCAAGTCATTTAAGGTGCATTATGCCACCAAATTTCCTACAGCAGTTGGAATCAATGTGCAATACACCACCAAGGCGTGCAAACACCAACACCATTAAAGAAAGCAATGCAAAAACATTTAGCCCACTTTAAAGTGTTATGCGTACACACCTCTCGTTTCGTCTACACACGGCCATAAGAACCAAAAATACCACTTAGATAGCTAGAAGGAAAACAAAATACTACCCCGATGCCTATTATTGTAAATCTTGTATGTTATGCTGTAATAACACTGTATAGTTTTAGTCTCTCAGGAATCCTTACGATAATGATATGAGGCTATTCCAGGAAGCAATATGTTAAATTGCTTAGCATTTTATTACAGGGGTAATACTGTGGTCATAGCATCAACATGACTATTTTTCTCCTGTACTGTAACGCTAGAATTTAAGTATGAAAGGTGACAGAAGAGGCCTTTTCTGGAATATTTTCCTGTCAAGAACATTTTAAAGGGCAATTATTGAAATTTTAGCAAGAAACAAGTGAAAGCATGTGTGAAAAAGTCAAGTTACCTCATCGTTTCCTATACTTCTTTTGCTATTATAACATTTCAGATCTTAAAAAAAATATATATATGAGTATTGGTTGGTTGGATGGATCAACTGCTTCAGCAACAACAACAAACTGTTTTTCATTTAGACAGATTACCTCCCCAAGGTTACATTCCCCAGGTTTTTAGAGTGAGATGGTTACAAGTGAAATATAAACAGAAAACCCAGGGATGTAAACCAGCCCTGTAGCAACTGCATGGACAGGCCTTATTTCTCAAGGACCTTTCCCCATTTCTAGACATCAAATGACTGCTTCTATATAGCTTCCCATGCACCCTCTGAAAGCCTGATAAAGCTTTCTACCTCCTGCCCTACAGTCATAAATTCACATGCTGTGGACAAGAAACGATGAGTATATAGCTCACACGGACACACACCTGCACAACCAGGACAGAAACTCTCATCCTTCAACTCCAAAGCAAAGGCCATTACTGCTTAGGCTAAAAAGTCTCATACTCTCTGTTGGTGAAATTCACTCCTAGGCAGAAGACCAACGCAACCTCTATACATCACTTAAATCCTGCCTGACCCCTATAAACAGCACAGAAAAGCATGGATGCTGCATTAGCTCTTTGCATAGAAGTAAACTTCACCGGCCAGATGAATCCCTAAGGGAGACGTCGCTCCCTCACACACACCGCTATACTTTATTTCTCTTTTCCATGTAAGGGCTGAGTAGGGAATAATCACCTTACTTGAAAGAAAACAGGTCTGGAGTCGAGGGCTTGACACCAAAAGTTCATCTCCATAACCCAGAAACTCTCTTCCTTAAGCATAAAGTGAAGCCGCATACTATTTCCATGGTGATGCCACAAGAAAATTTGATATAATAAAATTAACATTATTAAAAGCCAGCTACATACAGCTTTGGCTGGGATGATCTAGTTGGGAATCTTCCTGCTTTGTGCAGGGGGCTGAACCAGATGACTTCCTGAGGTCGCATCCAACCCTGATTTTCTATGAATCTATGACTTCTTTGTGCAAACAAGTAGGAAGGGGAAAAAGAGATGGGCTGAGAAAAAGCAAATAGTGAATACAAATGGAAGTAAAAAACAGCAATCTGAAAACATGCAGTAAAGACAGACACTTGTTAATTGCATGATTGAAGAGTACTTAAGAAATGGTCAATCAACCTTCTTAAAGGGTACACTCATATTAGGGTTTTAAAATTGTGGTGTCTCAGAGCACGGTCCACAGGCCCAGGACCATATGAACAGCAAAGAAGACTTTTTACTCAGTTAATCGTGAATACAGTTATGTAGCAGTAGGGGCGGGAGGAAGGAGAGCAACACCCACATAACTAAAGGCTAATGTTTCAGGACAAAACTGCCTTTTAGAATTAAAGCTTTGGAAAAGAGCCACGCTTACACAAATGTACCAACCAATACAAGAACTCCTTCCTAGCTATTCAGCCAATCAGTTAATAATGTGACATCAGGCTTCTCAGAAGATATCATTAACTCAGTTGAAAAATAGAAAAAAATAGAAAGCAAATTGCAACATCCTAACGATGCAAAAATGGAGAAATTTACATGGGCACTAAAAACAATCACATAATCATTCTGAGAACAAGAATTTTAAATCACAAACAATTTAATCAGAGAAAAAGTAATAAAATAAGTGTAATGTTACCAATTAAAGAGCATGAATTCAACTGCAAAATGTAAGCACATAAAACAAAATGTAAGAACATATAAGATCTTATAGAAGTACAGAAAAAAACCTGGAATCTTTGTCAAGGAAAAAAGAGATATCATTTCAACGTACATTTGTGCCTACATAGTTATCAGGGGTGTGTGAAGCTTCAGTTGCCAAGCAGTCAACTGGCTGATGGGTGGACTCTGAGCCGGGGCCTTGGCAGGCTACGCTGCAGCCCAGGGGATGGCCCCCAGGGAAGCACAGGGGCTGCACTGGGCCCAGGGCATTCAGCCTCTCTGTCTTCCAGCCCAGTCACATGCGGGTGTGTGTTTGTCTGGTTGTATGTGCATGTGCGTGTCTGGTACTGTGTGCATCTTTGTGTGTGTCTGTGGTTGTGTGCGTCTCTGTCTGTGCATATGTATCTGTGTGTCTGCTTCAGTGCGTTTCTGTCTGCATGTCTGTGCCTAGTTCTGTGTATGTCTTGTGCGCACACATGCACATGTGCGTCTGGTTCTGTGCTTGTGTATGTGTTCGTTTGTCTATTCTGTGT
>JAGPOW010001918.1:16059900-16097664 GCA_030014935.1 Caiman crocodilus | reverse complement strand
CTCTCTCTCTCTCTCTCTCTCTCATCACAACATGCTTAACAAGAAAAGAACGCACAACAACAAAGGTAGCATATGAAGTTTTATTTATTGCCATCAGGTTTAGAATTTTTAGAAAATCTGGTATTTACTGTAAAAAAAAAAAAAAAAAAAAGCAACATACCTGATTATTAACTATGCAGTGTATCCTGCCATGTACCCCCTGCCCCGGAGTTGTTGTTCTCGCATGCCAGTGCTCTGACACCTTACAAGGTAGACATTGTGGGGGTTTTGGCACCTCAACCAAGAATGTTGCTTGCCCCTGCCTTAGATGGTCCCTTCCATCCCTACTCTTCCATAATTCTACGAAATTGGACCAGCGGTGCATCTGGCATACAAAGAAAGGTATTCAAGGCATCAAAGCCTATTTTATTCCAGATAAACCACAAATGCATAAGACAAAATAGCTGACATAATGCTACTTCTAAAATGGTGTCAGCACCTGCAAATTGACACATCTTGGTCTAATTGTCCTCACAACAGAAATGAACATTACCATTATGGCACAGCATGGCCCTGATCACCTGGTGCTTTGATAGGGTTGCTGTTCCAGAACTTGAGAACCTCTCCCCTCTGAACTGCACAATGAAAAATGCCACTCTATTCTCCTTAGTAAGTCCTGTAAATCTGATAATGGCAGTGCAATCTTGGAGTCTAATTTTAACACTTTATTCACAAACTCTACATTATTTCACAAGTAGCTACTTTTATTTTACTAAAAGAGCGGGCTGCAACTCAATGCGAGTAAAAGACTGAACTGGGTCAGTCACATTTCCTCCCCAAATATGTTTTTAATTTCCACATAGAAAGTTTTGAGCAAAAATGTATTAGGTTTTCAAAGACAACAACAAGATTATAAAATATCCCTAAGATATTCATAATTACAAAGACACTGGGCCATTTTTTTTAACGATCTAAATGCATTAGCATGCACAAATCTACTTTTTGCAAGCACATTCCATTGTGTGTTACATACTAAAAATGTAGCCCATCATATAGAACTCAATTGGCCATTTATTGGGAAAACAAACTTGAAAGCTTGACTCAGAACAAACCAAAGCTTTGCTAACTATTACCTTCTACCCTACCTTTATGATTATTTGCAGGGATTTGCAAAATACCTACATCATGACCTGTATTTTCATCCCAGCTTCCAAAAATTTAAAATTAGCATGCATGTCCATTTTTTCTACCATGGACTATACAGGCACAAGAAGTTCTGTTCAGGTGTTTCTTTCACTCCCAAGGGAAATTTTTCATACTACCCTAAGGTATAAAGGATGTTCAGTGTGTAGTGCATGCCATCAAGAAAATATTTTACCTCCTACAAAAGAACACAATATATAAATGAGAGAGAGAAAAAAAGATTACACTTGCTGTTCCTCTACAGTACAAATGACAAGGAGATTGTGTGTGGAGAAGCAGGAAGCTGCGGACATTTTTCTAATCTGTGTTATTACCAATTTACAAAATATAAAATTGGATAAAATGCTTTCCTTTCAATAAATCTTGCAATGTCATTACCATGAATGTTAATTTTATGACTACTATAAACCCAGTACAAACAAGGGAATATACTTTTAATATAAATGTTATCGCTGGAGAACCATATTATAGTAGTCATCAGGAAGGTAGCCCTCCCGTAGCATGAAACCTGTAGAAAGTTACAATATTAACTTCTTTATTTTCCTTCTCTTGATGTTCTCACCTGTTGAGGTCTCCTTCTAAGCACTTAAGATATAAAATCATGCCTTAGAAAGATCAGATTTCCTAAAAATGCAGAAAGAAAAGATTATAGAGTTTTAAATGCTTACATTTCAAAAAAGGAATCCTGTTTTTTTCAATACCCTATGAAATAGTTTTGCCAACTATATGCTATTATTTTGACGATCTCTGATCAATCTATCAATGTATGAGGCCAAAATTCATGAGATTAGTCTTTAGAATCCCATACTCTAAAGGCACTACTGTATTGCAGTGGTACAACTGTTCACGTATTTGTTGAATCTCTCTATACCAACCACACTCAAAAGCATGAGGCAGCCATGTGTCATGAAATAATGCCAGGACCCAATAACTGCACTTTTCAGGCAACTCTAAATGAACTTTTACAGCTTCAGCCAAGTGTAGGAGAGACATATCTTTCTGTAACTCAGTTTAGCTTTCCTCTTGCTATTCCATGACCACACAGTGGGTGTGTCTACACATGCTTTTACACATGCCTAAACTTAATGCACATTAGCCCAAGGCGCATTAAAGAGATTTAGGTATGCTTCTATAGGTGCATGCGCTAAGGCATATTAACGTGGTATGTGGACCAACTTGGGACTAAAGTTAGCCCCATGTCAGCTGACACACACAGTGGCAACATACCATAGAGCATTTACACCTGACTTAAGGCACTTTAGCTATTTGTGCCTAATTTGATACCTGCTTTTACAGATATCAAATTTAGGCACAAATAGCCTAAAATAGCCATTTTTAAGACACATTAAGCATGTGTAGACCCAGGCCCTTAATGTGCCTTAAAATGGCTACTGCACATTTAATTGGCTATTGCACATTAAATCAGCACATGTATACATGCCCAGGATGTCCTTTTACCATATGACTCCTCAAACAACAATAGTTCAGGGAATCTTGAGATTCTTCAAAAGAATGTGCGCTCCAGATACAGAAATGTCATGCTTAGTCATCTCCCTATTCTGTCTGGGCGGCTTGAAGAATAGATCCAACATCAGACTTCAGTAGTTAAGAAAGAAGCATTATACACAGTCCCTGTTGTGGGTTTTCCACTTAAGGCAATCATTTCCTGTGCAATCTTCACACAGAAATTATGCCTTTTTGGAACAAAGATTGTTTCTTGCTATGTTGCATTTCCTCCTCACAACTGGTACTTAATGAAAATAAAAGAAAATGTGCTCAATTTTGGCTACAGCTGTACAGGAAGAAGATATCTGATACTGATGCACAGGTGTTGGTTCTGTTTCAACTTTATATTTAATCTTTGTCGTCAAGGAATTCAAAGATCAAAGTTAGAGCCTCCCTTTTCCTTTTATCATAAACCTCTCTGCGCTTCAATTCCATTGTCATTACCATTCCTCTCTTCTTTCTCCCTTTCACCCCTAAAATAACCTGTTTTCCATAGACTGAGGATTTCTCTTCTTTGTGCTAACATTCCTAATGAGTCACTATCTCTTTGCTTCCAGAATATAATCATAACACCATCCCAAAGAAATCTGATGTCTGAGAAGGAATTGGAATCTTAACTTTTTCTAGGCTGCCCTTTTCAGAACTGTTCAGATGTTAGTTTTCAATATTTCATAATGGGTGAGCAAGGACAAAGCAAGGACAAAACAGGCAGGTTGCAAATGGCAACCTTTGGTGATGGGAACATGGCAGTTGTTGCTGGCAACATGTAAGTGATATCCTTGACAGAGCTACTGTAATACAGAAACACATAATAAAATTCCAAATATTCTTAACATGAATATAACCAGGAATGAGTCCAAATAAAACACTTTACAACTTGATGTTATAAAAAATGGCATATTTGCAGGAGCAAATGGTAAGGAGTTCAGTTTGAAGCATGCACTGGGAATAATTCAAGTTAGAATTAATATTCTTTTGACCACTACTGTCTTCTCTGTGGAAGAAAAGGTAATGCCAAATGCAGTCACTACCTCGTGTGGTTTTATGAAACCTTTTCATCAATTTATGAGGAAGCTTGGGGCAAGATCTTACTCCAGCTATTAGGCACCGAAGTCCACTTTGGTATTTAATGATGATCCCATTCCACTCTCTTTTAAGTTCCTGAATATCCATGAATGCATCTGTTTTTGTAGTACACTACCATCTTAGCCTTACAACTAAGTCACAAAGGGCAATTATACAGACTTTTTTTCCTGCAATGTGCCAGAGATCCGCCACTTCAGAGCATACTTGATAAATGAGTCTGCTCCACACACAAGCTGAGGTGAACTGTAATGTGCCACATTCAGGTGTATACGTGGCAAAATGCACATCAGTGCACAAAGAATGGTGGGGGTGCACTTTTGAACTAAAGGACCTTCAAGGTGTTTTAGGTCAATAACATGTCACTGCCATTTTCTCAGTGCTGACATGCATTTTGCATGCAGTTGTATAAGCAGCATCTCAGCACAAGGTGCTTTTCAATCCGCCTGGCACTGTGACGCATACACATGTAAAACTGCCCAAAAAGGCAGCAAAAGTAAGGAGGACCCACACACCTGTATTAGTAGTTTCCAGAGACTCAGGCAGGATAGAATAAGATTTCATTTCAGTAGCACAGGACCTGGATATTTGATCATAAGGTATAGCAGAAGAGGAATGTAGAAGGCCAAGTAAGTATTGCTTAGTAAATGCCCATCAAAAATTATTTTGTTGGCTCTCTTTGTCGTCATTTTGAAGGCTAGTCATCCATGCATTCTTCAGAAAATACATATGTATCTGGCGCATATCCAAAAGAGGATACCACTGTGGTTTGGTGGAAGGTGGAAAGGGAGTGCTACACAGAAATGTAGGACCAACTCTGCTGTCATCTTAAAAGTTAGGTTGCTTTGTCCAAAGCAAAAGTTAGCTTGCTTTGTTAGCTTGCTAAACCCTGCCCCTTCCTGCTACATAACGTAGGCAAGAAGGAAAAGAGGCATAACTCAAAATGGTAAACAACTGTGTTGGTTGACAACATATTCATGTTTTATAGTCTGTGTGCCACAGTGACCTGATACAGAAGCCTATGGATCAAGGTCATCTAAGTGAAAAGATGATGATGTGAAATAAGGGATAAAAGTACTTTTAATGTCAATAAAAAGAATGTAGACTGAAAAATGCTTGAGACTTATATCAATAAATCAGGTACCTCAAGAAGAGAGAGAGTGACTGGCCAATGCATCTTAACGGCTACCTAGAGGCATAGCCTGTGTGATTTAAGTGGTTAGTTCATTCCACTTGGCTATTCATTTCTTTACCTTTTAAATGAATGCTTATTAGGAGCAATAGATTTTGCAAAGCAGACATCTGTCTGTCTACTAGGAATTGCAGTGGGAATATCATTTCATTTCCATGCTTTAGATGACAGTTTTCCATCAGTAGTGGACTGAATTTAAGCTTGAAATCAAGAGATAAAAGGATACAGTTTCTATTAAAGCTAATGCTCATATACACAGAAACACATCTGAGTCTTTGTCTTAAGGTAAGGCCTACTGTGAAAAGTCCAACTGTTCCTTCTGGAGGCCAGAGAAAATAGTGCCAAGCCACAGTAGGTGCCAAAGAATATTTCATAGTTTCACAGGAGCTAGGGTCAGGAGGGACCTGAACAAATCATCTAGCCTGACCCCCTGCCACAGGCAGCAATGAATGCTGGGTTCACAAACCCAGACAGATAATCATCCAAACTCCTCTTGAATATGCCTCAGGTAGGGGCAAGGACCACTTCCCTGGGAAGCTGGTTCCAGATTTTGGCCAGCCTAACTAAAATATTGCCTTCTGATCTCTAACCTAAATCTATTCTCCATCAGCTTATGACCATTGTTCCTTGTCACCCCAGGTGGTGCTGGGAAGAAAAGAGCTCTGCCTATTTGCTGTTGATCCCCCTTGATGAGCTTATAGGCAGCCACCAGGTCCCCCCCTCAGCCTCCTCTTGCCAAGGCTGAACAGGTTCAGGTCCTTCAGTCTCTCCTCATAGGGCCTGTCCTGCTGCCCTCTCACCAAGCGAGTGGCCCTCCATTGAACCCTCTCCAGGCTGGCCACATCCCTTTCGAAGTGCGGCACCGAGTACTGGACACAGTACTCCAACTGCAGCCTGACCAAAGTCGCAAAGACAGGGAGTACCACCTCTCTGGACCAGCTTGAGATGCACCTTTGGAAGCATGACAAGGTATGGCTGGCTTTGCTGGCTGCGGTCTAGCATTGGCGGCTCACGTTCATCTTGGAGTCAATAACGGCTCTGAGATCCCTTTCCGCCTCTGTGCTTTCAAGAAGGGAACTGCCCAGCCTATATGTATGCAGTGGATTCCTTCTCCCAAGGTGCAGCACCCTGCATTTGTCTATGTTGAACCCCATCCTAGTCTCATCGGCCCACTTTTGTAGTCTGTCTAAATCTATTTACAGCCTCTCTCTCTTCCTTCAGTTGTGTCCACCTTGCCCCACATCTTAGTGTCATCAGCAAACTTGGACAGCGTGCTTTCCACACCCTTGTTCAAGTCACTGATGAAGATGTTAAACAGCGTGGGCCCGAGGACCAACAACTATATTAAGAACTAAGAGCAAAGATGATGGCTGAAAACCCAGGAACTGGTATAAGGGTTGATATGGCTCAGAGCATAAGGCCCAGAGTGAGAGAGAGGGCAGATGGTCAGAGGCGTTTCATCCACCTCAGCTGGCCTGGTCAAGGCCTGGGTCCATAGGGAGCCAAAGGGCAGTTGCCTACTTGAAAGGGATGGGCCAGAGCCATGGAGGGCCTGGCTCCCCAACTGGCCCAACCCAAGGCCAGGACCATGAAGGTCATGAGGTCCTGACATACCGAGGACCACAGAGGAGAGATCAGGTGGAGGCCAGGACTAGGAGGCCTGAAGGGGCACTAGGAGAGCCTCCTGAAGGTAGAGAAGGGGGCTAGGAGAGCCTCCTGAAGGTAGAAATGTAAAGAGCTAGGCATAAGATTGAATGGGGCCAGTGAGCCGGAGAGAGATCTGGGGTTAGAGCAGGAAAGAGCCTCCTGGAAGGGAGAAGGTATACCCTAGGGAAAGCTAGGGAGAGCTCGGAGGCAGGGCAGGGTGGTCTGCCACAAGTTTCTTGGGTAAGACCTGAAACTTCACCCTGATCTGGTTGGATAGTATGGCAGAACTGCCTGTGGCGGGACAGTCTCCAGAAAATGCCACACCTGTGCCTCCCCAGTGAAAGGTGAGGATGGGGTGCTGGAAAGCATCAGACCCCGCTGTCTTGTGTGTACCTCATTGAGGGGAAAGGCTAAGGAAGCACACCCCGAATGAAAAGCAAAGAGGCCTAGGAAGACCATGGGGGCCAGGAGGGAGAAGGAGAGACCCCAACATATATGCTAGGCGACTGAAAGAGGTCTGAGCCAGTAGGCCAGGCTGTAGCTTGAGCAAATCAAGGCCTGATTACTAGAGGTGTGAGCAGGACTGGTGTCAAACCGAAGAAAAAGGACATGAGCACACCCGAGCCAGGCTTAAAGGTATAGGGTAAGCCTGAGCCATCAGGGCCAGGCTAGCAAGCAGAAAAATAGTATTGAGCAGAAGGGCCAGGCTATCTAAGACAAGACAGGCCTAAGCAGACAAGGCCAAGTCCTTGAGAGTGTAAAGGGGGCCTGAGCAGGGAGGCCAGGCTATCGTAAGGAAGTGGCTATTGTAAGGAAGGGCCAACTGCAGAGAGCAGAGGGGAGGAGGGGGGAGAAGTTACAAGTGGGCCAGCATGGTTGCTGAGCCACCCGGTACAGAACTGTCTCAGCAACAAGTGGGCTTTCCAGGGCTTTGGCAGAGAAGCCCTGGAGAGCTGCAAGAACCGTGCCAACAAGCCACAGTTTGGCCACCATTGGGATATGCCAACAGGCCAACATGAGCAGAGAAGGCCTGTACAGGGCCTGGGTGGAGAACTAGAGGTCAGTAGGAGGGGATAGGACCCGTATAGTGCCTAAACAGATAGTAGCAAGCCAGCTTGAGCAGAGAGGGCCTGCACATGACTTGAATAGAGGGCCACAGGCCAGCATGTGTGGAAAAGGCCCGCACAGGGCCTGAGCATAGAACAACAGGCCTGCATGAGGGGAGAAAGCCTACTCAGAATCTGATTATGTACCAAATGGCCAGCAGGAGTGTAGAGGACCTGCACAGGGCCCGAGCTGGTAACCGTGGGCCAGCTTGAATGGAGAGGGCCTGTATAGGGCCTGAACAGGGAAGAACAGACCAACATGAACAGAGAGGACCTGCACAGGACCTGACTATACAATAATAGGCCAACAAGCCTGCACAGGGCCTGAGCTCGTAATAATAGGCCAGCCTCAGTGCAGAGGGCCTGCACAGGGGTTATGTGTTTAGCCACAAGCCATCCCAGATGAGCCCAAGTGATAATGGAATAGGATGAGTTAGCCATAACAAGCCATACCTGATGTGACTAAGTGGTAAGAGAACAGGGCAAGCGAGAGGTCCAGGAAGTCATGGGCTGAGGTGGAGCTCAGCTCAGATAGTAAACAAGCGGGAGACTAGTACTGGACAGGACTATAGTAGTGTCATCTGTGAGGCACGGGGCACAGTACAGGGAAGGCTAGAGCCATGGGTAGTGGCCCATAAGCAAAAGGCCACCAAAACAACACACATCACAAAGATTATGGTAGCCTCCCTAATCCAAATACATAGTATTATAACAAAGGCATGTCAGCTGAGTGTGGGTGGAAGGCCCAGAAGGAAGGGAGAGGGGGGAACCAAAAATTTTTATTTGTAGATGTCCTGACTCGCCCCCTCGTCACAATAACAAAAAGGAAGGTAGAAACCCAGCATGACTCAGCTTAAATTCGCAAAGCTGGAAATTAGGAACCATCTCCTGTTACTTGCAAGGCCATTCAAGACAAAAATCACTGAGTGGCAATAAATATGGTACTGCACCGTGCCATTTTTTACAGGGTAATTTTTTCAAGCAGTACCATGTCTTACAGACTATAGGGAATAGTGGTAGTTATTGAGCCTCGCTGAGTCTTCCCTTAGAGGTAGGAATCACAGCTCCTTACATCTTCCACCCAGGTTCCATCCACTACATTGCCAAAGAGAAAACCACTTCAAATCCAACGGTACCAAAAAGACTTGTAGGCATAGTCAGAAAATCCATGGGTGAAAGGAGTAAAATACACCTTTGTTAGGCTAAATGAAGTGCAAAGAAATGAACTGCAATACCCTCACTGTGGTAATGGTAACTGGACAAACTGAGTTCTTAACCACCCAAGGCCTTCTACAGCATCACACTACCCACTGTACAACAGCACTAGATTTCAGAATGCTGCATGTTGCTATAAATGCTGTGGCTGCTATGTATTTTAGTTCATAGAAAAGTATCTCCATTCTTGTGCAAGATACAGTCCCATTCTACCAACAGAGTGTATCTTCTAATCTCTATCCTATCTCAGCAATTTCATTTTATCAAGTTATCACGCTACAAGGGAAAAAATATTCTAGCATGTTTTTCAGAATATCTGAAAATTAAGGAACATGATGGAAAAGTTATTCACACAATCTTTTAAAAATCATTACTGGAGCAGAAATGAATAACAGTTAAAGAATACATGAATAGAATCTGAAAATGTTTAATGAATAGAAGACTAGCAATGTAGCTGTATTTTAGTGGCTGAGATGCTCATAAGTCTGCATTATTATTATTTCAATACTTTTCTTTTTTCTTTCTATCAGCAGGGAAATAATTTATCATGTTGCCATGATGGTCAGGCAATCACAGGATAAGTGCATCTTTTGTGAAAGGACAATCAGTGTAATCCGTGTCTTAAATATTTCAGGAAGTAATCAAACCCATACCATAAACCAGGGAGGAAATAGACAGAAATGAATGCGTGCCATGGAAACTAGAAGTCAAATTTCAGAAGACAAGAAGGATTTTTCAATTGATAGAGTTATATGGGAAAAGAGCTATCACTCCTCAGAAACTTGCTACTGTTGGCAACTGGTTAAGATAACTGTATTCATTGTTTCACTTTTACTTAAGTCCATTTTATATTCTAACATAATATTAATAAATATAGTTAGTTAATGCCAACAGTCATATGAATTAGTGTTAACTTAATATTAAGCCACTTCACTATAGAAAAGCTGGAAGATAATGTCAGATAGAAAATAAATCGAATTCTAATAAGTTTGCATTTCTATGATGAATGCTTTGAACGTGTTATTAATGTAAAAGACTGACAAGGTTGTTGCTGTAAAATGAAAACAGGCCAGATCCTAAATTCTTATAACAGCATAATTCCTTTCAAGTCAGCTGAGCCACACTAGTTCACCAGAGCTCATTTCTAAATGGACCAGAGTCCATTAATGTTCCACATTTTGCAGATTGATTGGGGTCCTCTCTCTTCTCTTAAAGCAATCAGTCCTGAGGTCTAAAGATTTAGTGAAACTGGAATACCCACATGGGAATCCTATTTAAACTCAACTCCTGAGAACATCTTTGCATAAGCTACAGCACTTTTAGACCTTTGTATAGAAGTGTCATAGCTCAAGTTTGGGGCTGTATCTTGCAACCCTGATTCTTGAAATTGTTTCCTGAAGTTAAGGAAATCCTCACATTCGTGAGAATTTTTTGTTCCATGGTTTCACACCCCTGAAGAGATAATTGGGTTTCCTAGACTTTATCAGCACCTTTGAGAGCTCCTGATTAGACAGATCCCCAACACAGAAAATGATGTGACCCTAGTGAACAAGAAAAAGAATAATTAAGCTTAAACAAGCCACCAGAGACTGAGATAATGTAATTTTTCCTGTTTTTCTCTCTTTCTTCTCTTTCGTTTATCTGTTTGTTTGACTTTGTTGCTGAATTAATTCCTGCAGTTGTATTGTATGGTTTGAATGAAGGAATGTTTATTCTAATTAAATAGTGAAAGGATTAAATGTTTTTAAATCCCCCCCACAAATGAATCAAGGTCTCAACATCAAATAAAAATGCTGTATTTGGAGTGATTTAAATCCCCTATTCTGTAAGTGCAACAAAAGGGCAGCCAAGCAATACAAAATTTGAATAGAACAGACACTGCTCTGTGGCACAAAGCATCTGTGGTATGCTTTGGAGCTGCAGGTAAGGGACCTCTTCTGACCAGGAAGAAATAAGCAGCAGCACCACTTGCACAATCTCCCAAAAGGACAGTCACAGTTGCTGGTCAGCCTGACAAGCCTGAAAGCCAAGTGACCCCTCAGTGAATTCCCTAAGAAAAGTTTTTCTTTGCTTGACAGACAGCTGGGAAGAGACTGAAAGTCTCAAGATGGTCTTCTGGCATAGATCATTTGGAATAGATAAAAGCAGAACAGATCACTTTAAACCACTCCTCATTCTCTTAAGTCAAACAGAGCATTTCCCTCAAGGCCCAGAAGTTATTTAAAAAATAAGCTAAGGAAGTACAGGTTGGATGAATGGACTGTAAGTTGGATAGAAAACTGGCTGGATCATCTGCTGAAATCAATAGCTTGATTTCTAGTTGCCAGTTGGTATTAAGTGGAGTGGCCCAGGGGTCGTTCCTGGAGCCAGCTTTGTTCCATATCTTCATCAATGACCTGCAAGATGGAATGAAGTGCACTGTCAGCAAGTTTGCAGATCATACCAAGCTGGGAGGAGTAGTAGATATGCTGGAAGGTACAGCTGCATTCAGTGAGGCCTCAACAAATTGAGGAACTGCACATAAAGAAATCTCATGAGGTTAAATAAGGATGAGTGCAAAGTCTTGCACTTAGGGCAGAACAATCCCATACACTGGTACAGGCTGGGGACTGAACGGCTAAGCAGCAGCTTTACAGAAAAGGACCTGCGGGTTACAACGTGCAATAAACTGATTATGAGCCAACAGTGTGCCTTGCTGCATAGAGGGGAAATGGCATACTGGTCTGCATTAATAGAAGTATTGCCCGCACATCTAGAAAAGTGATTATTCCCCTCTATTTGGCACTGGTGAGGCCACCTCTGGAGTACTATGTCCAGTTTTGTCCCCCCCCGAAAAGATTTAGACAAATTGGAAAGAGTCCAGTAAAGGATAATGAAAATGGTTTAATAGATTTCATAGACATTAGGGCTAGAAGGGACCTCAGAAGATCATCAAGTCCAGCCCCCTGCTCTAGGGGCAGAAAGTCAGAGGGGTCACAGGATCCCAGCAAGATAAATATCCAATGGACTCGTGAAGCTATCCAGAGTAGGTGCTTGCACCACCTCTGGTGGCAGTCTGTTCCAGATCTTGGAGGCTTGGACTGTAAAGACCGGTTAGAGGGCTGGGGAATATGACTTATAGGAGAGGCTGAGGGAACCGGGCTTATTTAGTCTGGAGAAAAGAAGACTGAGGGGGGACTTAATAGCAGCCTTCAACTACCTGAAGGGGGGCTCCAGAGAAGATGGGGCTACACTGTTCTGAGTGGTGGCAGATGACAGAAAAAGGAGCAACAGTCTCAAGTTGCAGCAAGGGAGGTTTTGGTTAGAGGTAAAGGATAAAACACTCTCTCACTAGGACGGTAGTAAAGCACTGGAACAGGTTACGCAGAGAGGTTGTGGAATCTCCATCCTTGGAGGTTTTTAACACCTGGTTAGACAAAGCCTTGGCTGGGATGACATAGTTGGGGATGGTACTGCTTTGAGCAGGGGGTTGGACTAGATGACTTCCTGAGCTCACTTCCAACAGTAATTTTCTATGATTTTATGAATTATTAGAGCCCTCACTCTTCAATAATGCTTGGGCCTGAATAGAAACGGGTAAACTCTGGGATCTATACTAGGACCCATGATTGGGCTGAAGCAATATTGGATAAAGCACAACATTTCTATCAGTTCTCAGCCTCCAAATAGTTCCATGCCTTACTCCCAAAGTCATTTTTCCCCTTTTCTCTTCCCCACACCCCCTGAAATTCCCTTGCAAATTAGGCAAGCCATAGAAAGGACTGCCTAGTCCCATGTGCAGTCAGTACTAGGTTGATCTATTTTAAGCTATTTCTTTTTAATAAATGCAACAATTTTAATCAAATTTGTTCAGAGGATAGAAGATTAGTTAAGAAGAGAGGTAACTGTGACATTAGATTAAGGTATCATTGGGAATTAAAAATGTAATTTTGTGTTATCATCACAGGTATATTATGAATAAAGAATATGCAATATAAAATTAATATGCAGCACAATATGAGCAGCGTTAGAGAAAAATGAATCTGATATATAGGACAGAAAGGTCATGAATTCTTAAACCCAATTCAATTTTGCTTTGCTCTGTTCAATTTTTTGCCCTCACAGGAAAGTTGGTTGAAGTATTCGAGGTGTGAGAAAGGTCAGCAACTAAGTTCCACCATGCACCAAGATAACCTTGCAACAAAGGAAGGTGAAGGAGCAAATTTAGTCATAGAACAAGGCCCTTAATCTCCAACTTTTGTGTAGGCAGACTGCGAAAGGGAATGGGACACTCGAACAGCAGCATGCCTGTGTAACAAGCAGGAGGATCACACTTAATGGATCAATGTGCCAGGTTAAAGATAACATTTTAAACACATTAAAAAAAAAGTCTTGGTGGTTTTTTCATAGTTTCTTTTAGGGGTGAGAATTTTTTATTTGACTCAACAATGTCAGATATTTTACATGGACTCTCCTTTGGTAATACACAGCCACACCTTGAAAAACGAATCGGAAACTTGGGTACTTCTAAAAAACGATTAACAAAACAGCAACAGCTAACTAACAAAAATATATTAAATTATCAATGATACTCACTAAAATTACCAGCTTCTGCAGTTATAGAAATTGCTCCCTCATTGAACATGATCAGTCTTCTCTAGTTATGATTCCATTGTATTAATCAGGTACAAAGTGTTTCATTTTAATACAGCCTTATTGTTGTGCAGTACTTACATCACCCAAGTGTCCAGTTTGACTCTTATTCAGCAGTGAATGTTCCAAATGACTAGAACCACAGAAAGTAAAATTTCTACATGAATTCTTAACTTTATAACATTTGTTTGAAACTGTTCATAATAAATGTCCATCCATAATAACTTTCCATGATGAGTGCCTTTTGACAGCACGGGGGCTTCAGAAAGTTGAAGCTGATTGTTTGTATGAAACAAATTTAAGGATCAGAATCTACTGTTTCAAAAAAAAAATCTCAGCATCTTGTGGTCCTTTCTCCAGTCCTCTATTCTTTTCCAAGTGTTTGTTAAACGCACCACAGTGCTGCTCCACAATATAAATCTAAATTGTTTTTATGAGTTAGTGTTTTGTTTACTAAAATCATGAGCCAACTAAGAGTCCATCAGTTTCATGGCTCATGGCAAATTCATTAGTTTGACAAGGCTACTGATACTATGCATCTGTTACGGTTCAAGAAGATTTTTAATGGTTCAAAATAATCAATGTTACCTTTGTCCTTGCATGAAACTAACAATTTTTCATCAGGTTTATGACAGGATTCATTTTATTTATCCACTATAAATTAGGTATTTTCACTATTATATCTTCTGTTTATTCCAGCCCAGACAATCCATTACTGCATCTCCTCTAAGAGCAGCTACTCATTGCCACTTAAAATATATTCATTTGGATGCATGCATTTGACAGACAGGTTTCCATAGTAAGCAATTATGATCATCTAGTCTGATCTCCTGCATTACACAGGGCACAGGATTTTCACTCAATGATTTCTATATCAAACCCTATAACTTCTGATGCTAGGGCATACCTTTGAGACAGTTGTACAGTCTTAATTTAAATATTTCACACCATAGAGAATTCCTTTATTAAGTCATTTGAATTCACTAGCATCTTTTAACAGAAATCTCCTCACCTTGTTGATATTTACAAAATTTAGAAATCATGGAAAAATTAGGGTTGGAAGGGACCTCAGGGAGTCGCATCTAGTCCAATGCCCTGCTCAGACCAGGACCATCCCCAACTAGATCATCCCAGACAAAGCTTTGTCTACCCAGGTCTTGAAAACCCCCAAGAATGGAGATTTCACCATCTCTCTGGATAACCTATTCCAGTGTTTTACTACCCTCCTACTCAGAAAATTCTTCCTAATATCCAACCTAAATTTCCCTTGCTGCAACTTGAAACTGTTGCTCCTTGTTCTGTCATCTGCCACCACTGAGAACAGTCTAGCTCCATCCACTTTTGAACCCCCATGTAGGTAGTTGAACGATGTATTAAATCCCCTCTCAGTCTTCTCTTCTCCAGCCTAAATAAACTCAGTTTCCTCAGCCTGCCCTCAGAAGTCACATGCTCCAGCCCCCGCACCATTTTTGCTGCTCTCTGCTGCACTCTCTCCAATTTGTATGTCAACTAATTTGGGATTAACTTTAGTCTCAAGTTAGTCCACACACTGAGTTAATGTGCCTTAGTGTGTGCGTGTGTAGACATGCACCTAAATTGTCTTAATGTGCATTAGGTGGGCATATGTATACTAAGTCGAGGCGCGCATAAAAGCACGTGTAGACCCATTCACTATGAGGCAGACTTTCCAGATTTGAATAATTTTTGTGGCTTTTACAGAAACCTATTCCAATGTTTCAGTGTGTGTATGTGCATGCTGCATGTATGTGCGTATATGGATGACTGCATTAAGTAGAAATTATTAAAAGAGAAATAACTAGATCCTACTGATTGGCACAAACAATGACAGCTGAAAATGACTATCCTGATATATGATCTTTGCAATACAGTGGTTGTTACCAAAACAATACAAAATATTATGGAAGATGCTTTACACTTTGAAAGAGGGCCATTTTGAAAACAGTGGTATTAGCATCAATTGTCAAATCTGGTAATTTGCCCTTCATAATGTGCCCTCAGTCTAACAATCTCTGTTCTGTCATGTATTAATTTGCATGCTTTAAGAAAATATACTGTCAACTCTGCTGTATTGAATTTAAGTCTCCTTCTACAGCTTTTATATCTAGTCCATAGTAAAAATCTCTTATAACCTCTGAACATTAATGATAACCTGTGCCGTGCAAATATAAGTGCTCCTCCAAATTGTATTTACTTATTGATGTGTCCATCTATTTAGATAACAAAAATGATACTGCTGATACCAGAGCACAGAAATACTTCAAGCTAGGAAGGTGACAATATCCTCTGCCCCACCAAAGTGGACAACTATTTGGTCATCTCTTGTAGAACATAACCATCTCTGTGATTTGCAGCTCTGCCCATCTTCCATCACAGGACCAAGCCCAACTCACTTAAAAAGCAGGGCATGGAAATAAGCAGAGGGGAAGATTTTCATCCTTCTCCAGTGTGTAAAGAAAGCCATTGTCTGCTATTTGCCTGTTTCAATGTTAAATTAAGGGTTACAGGGCCAGAATGACAGGACACAATGAACATTACAATTTAAAAAAAACACTTTGGTGTTGTCAAAAAGCAACTGACATGGACATCTGAGATAACATTGTGCAGATCCACTACTGCACCATCACACAGGACTTTGGATTAACTCTTGAAATCAAGAAAGTATGAATAGGGTTAGCCAAGCATCTTCCATTCTACTGGCACCCCTAGGAATTTGAGTCTTTTTGATGTCAATGTGTTTCAGGCTACCAGAGTTCTTTTCCTCTAAGCTTGTACATTATATGCATTTCTTTTTTAGGCTAAATTTTCAGATTTCAATGGCTAAAATTAGGACTAAATTAAACAGCTAGATTTCCAAAGGTGCTGAGAATATATCATCATCCTAAATTGTTCCAATGGTAATTACCCCTTACTATCAAAAATCTGATCCATCTTTCTCCTTTGAATTTGTCTAGCTTCTTTGACTTAATTTAGCAGGATCCAGGGGTATGGATTTAGGAATTCCAGTTTGAAAATTTCAGTCCATAAAGACATGTAAATATGCAGCAAATTACTAATGGCTATTAAAAGAACCTGTGTTTCTCCAAAGACACAAATATATGTAGAGAAAAAGCAATTTGTAATTTCAAATGCTACTGTCCACTAGGAAGTATAGTGAAAAAAACTCTTAAAATAGTTTTGTAGCTCAGAAAGGGTTGTTTTTCTATGCAATATCTGACAAGGCAGTCTCATGCAGTCTGGGAAGCTTTTTTTTGTGAAGAACGATACTGTAACATACAAATATTTATTTTTCAAGCTAGAGCTCCCGTTTATTTCAATATTATGGGATACATAGTTTTTAAACAGGAAACGTTGGAATTACAAGGGATATTTTTTATTAGAAAAGCTTTACAGCTTTACATTTAAAAATGCTGTGAAGTCTCAAATTTGGGGTCATCAGTATGTGAGTAACCCAGTAAGTTTTATTATAATGCCAGGCTGAGGAACATCTGGTGGTGCATGATTATAAGGTATTATGCTTTCAGGACTATTAGCCTTCTATACCAATGACCATATAGCAGGATCAGGTCCTGACAAGCATAGGCATAATCACTTGAGTAGTTCTATTGTGTTCTGTTCTTTCTGAGTACTTTCATGCAGGGTTTCATTCTGTCATTTTTCATGTTTTATGCATGTGTTGAGGCATTAATAAGGCTAAGGAAAAAACCTAGGCTGAGGTATCTTACAGTAGACTGAAGACAACACCTGTACACTGAGCTCCATCTGTTCTGACTCTACTCATGCAAAAGGACACTTAACTAAGTATCTCAAAGAAACAGGGAATCACTGGGAGCTAGACTCTCAGATAAGGCAAATAGCAACCAGCAGATTACCACCAACAAGACAGAGAATACTTACATCAATTCTGTTTGAGAGACTTGGGTCAGTTCAAGAAAGCACTTAATCCACATTTTAAAATATTAACTTGATTTATGATATCCTGTCCGCCCTGCAACAGAGGACTTCAGGGAGAGGTGCAAAGCATCCTGGGATGCTGGAGGACTGTGAGTTAGCTTGAACCTGGAGAGGATCTGGGACAGAAGTTCAATAAACTGATTTAACCTAAGTCAGTTAAATCTGATACTACATCCATCCAGGTTTATCTTAAACCAGCTTCGGCCATTTTGAAAGTGGTTTATGTCCACTAAACTTCTGGGCTAGGGGCATAAAGTACACATAAACTAGTTTAAGCGATCAGAAACTGGCTTAACTTATGTTCTTTTTCAGGTTTAAGTGCATATAAACCACTTTCAAAATGATCAAAACCATTTTAAGATAAACCTGATTAGATGTAGTATCAGACTTATTTAGGTCAAATCAGTTTATGGAACTTTTGCCCTTGACCCCTTTCTGGTTCTAGTTAACTCACAGTCCCCAGCATCCCAGGATGCTTTGCATCCCTGGGCTATGCTGTCTGCTCCACTGGAGCAGGGACTGCCTTGCCCCTCTGCTCCTTAGCCTGCTTCCTGCCAGGGTCTGTCAGCCATTAGGGATGGGTGGGAACAGGAGAACAGCTAGTTTTGCCTCAGCTTCTGCCAGTCTGAGGCAAAACTAGTTGCAGGGGAATGGAAGAATTTCCCTCTGCTCCCTGAGACTGCTTAAGACTCACAGGGGATAAGGAAAGCAGTTCTGGGACTCAGGAGGCAAAGACATCACCTCAGCTCCCTGGGTCTGCACCCAGGCTGCGGGGCCCTGGGCTGGGGTGGGAGAAGCCCCCGGGGTGGGGACTACCCTGGCCCCTATGCTGGGCTGCATGGGCAGACACCCAGCTGAAGGACTCCCTCCCCCTCCCTCCTGTAGCAGCAGCTGAAGCAATCAGCAACTGGGAAGGGTGGCGGGGGTGAATTCTCCTTGGCTCCTGAGGGCTGCCTGGGCTGGGGAACCCAGGCTGGAGAAAAACCACCGAGGGGGAAGTCAGCACCAAGATGGGGGCTCCTTAATCCCCAGTGGGTGTACAGCAAAGGTTTGGGAGCATGTACTGGGTAACCAGTCCAGGAGACTTGGCTGGGCTGGCAATGACCAACAGGCTGGGAGACCTGCTTTAGCACCCCACCATCCCCCACTGCCCTGTGTCAGTGCAGGCCTCCCGCTGCCTTTCCCAATTGAAATCTGAATGCCTGGTTATCAGTTTAACCTAAGCAGGTTAGAGGAAGCTGCCTAGATTGAATCGATTCTGCCCCAGGCTTTTTGACTATCTGTACTTAACTCTGTTGAGTTATAGATTTGGACCAGCTTCCAACCACTTATACCAGCTTATGTATAATTTCTGTCCCTAGCCATGATGCTGGCAAAAAGGCTGCACCCTGTTCTTGAAGCACTGCCAATAGCTAGCCAAACTGTTGTTATGTCAGTCCTGGATCACTCTAATGCATTCTAGGTGGGTTTTGACATTAATACTACTTAGAAACTTCAGTTAGAACAGACTGTGATTTCCCACTTAGGGCACGGGCACCCTTACATTTGGAGCGGACTCAAAAGAAGAATGTTTCAACAGGGTTGCTGTTGATGGAAAGCACACAGCAGCTGTCACTTTCTAACAGTTACAGCAGTGATACAAATATACCAATACTTCGGATGAAACCATGTTGAAGTTGGGGCTGTTTCACTACATTTTTATCATTCCTAGCTTGTCCACACATAACTGTTAGAACATAATAGCAGCTGTGCTGTCCAGATCAAGAGTACCCCTTCTCCTTTTGAAGCAATTCTAAATGTACACATGTCTATACCCTCATTAAGTACTTTTTTCAAAACAGTATGCATTATGATATGATTATTAGTGAAGTTTAACGTGGTTCATAGATGGATTGGAAGCGACCACAACAGATCAGTGAGTCTGACCCACTGCCTAGGCAGGAAAGAGGGCTGTGGTCAGATGACCCCAGCCAGATGCCTATCCAGCCTTCTCTTGAAGACCCCCAAGACAGGGGAGAGCACCACCTCCCTTGGAAACCCACTCCAAATTTTGGCCACCCTTACTATGAAGAAGTTTTTTCTGAATATCTAGCCTAAATCTGCTCTCTGTCACTTTGTGACCATTGTTCCTTGTTTCCCCAAGAGGTGCCCTGGTGAACAGAGCATCTCCGATTCCTTGCTGTGTTGCCCTTACAAATTTGTAGGCAGCCACGAGATCACCTCTCAGCCTTCTCTTGTGGAGGCTGAAGAGGTCCAGGTCCCTTTGCCTCTCCTCGTAGGGCTTGTCCTGTAAGCCCCTAACCATACGAGCAGCCCTCGTCTGGACCCTCTCAAGTCTATCAACACCCTTCTTGAAGTACAGCGCCCAAAACTGGATGCAG
This sequence comes from Caiman crocodilus, assembly GCA_030014935.1. NCBI lineage: Eukaryota > Metazoa > Chordata > Crocodylia > Alligatoridae > Caiman > Caiman crocodilus. The sequence continues at coordinate 16,077,748 of JAGPOW010001918.1, read as the reverse complement.
TACTCCAAATGCAGTCTAACCAATGCTGCATAGAAGGAAAGTATCACCTCCTTTCGTTCTATTTGTCATGCATCTGCTGACACATGATAAAGTGCGATTAGCTTCTAACCTGTCCAGGTCTGCCTGCAATCATTCCCTACCCTCCAGAGTGTGCACTTCTCCCCACAATTTAGTATTGTCCACAAACTTGGACAGAGTACGCTTCACACCCACATCCAAGTCACTGATGAAGGTACTGAAGGGTACAGGTCCAAGGACCGAACCCTGAAGGACCCCACTACCCACGTCCTTTCAGGATGATACCGACCCATCTACTACCACTTTCTGGGTGCGATCACTAAGACAATTTGTTACCCACCGGATCGTGTAACCATCTATGTCACAGCCTCTTTATTTATGAGAACATCGGTGAGGTGTAGGGCTTTAACAGGTGATTCTCATCCTGTATGCTCTCTCTCCTTGGGGTGTTTCGAGATCCTTTCAAGGGTGCCGTAAGCTGCCATACAATGTTAGCACTGTTAGGTGTGCAAAAATTCACCAGATAAAATAAGACATTTCAAATAGGACTCCATAATGTTAAAATACCTTCTGCCCTATTGTGGTCTGAGTTCTCTGCAACAAAAGATTTGCTTTGTCATTTTTCTATAGACAAAAAGCAAGTGAAAACTTGTTTTTCTGAGGGGTGTCTTGAGCCTATCAAGGAATGCCTTAAGTCTAAAAAGGTTGAGAACCACTGCCCTAACTGGTTCAGTTCCTGACTGGAGATTGAAATTAATTGAGATGATTAAACTAAAAAATACTGTCATTTAAACTGGAAGCAGGGGATTGCAGGATGTTCTCAATGAAGGAATATTAGGTATATAATTCACCTCCATTCCCCATGGCCTGTCAACTTAATGTGGTGACCGTTAGGGCAAGCTCACTTGTTTTCCCAGGCTTTTACTGAGGGTAGACAAGGGGAAGATCAGGACTATAAGGTGAGTGATAGAAAAGAGCAAAAAGGAAGGTCTTTTATGAGAGGTTTATGTTTATTGTTCTATTGGCCTATTTACTATGGTCTGAGGTTTCTGAACACTGCATCCACCTGGAGAGCTGTGCATAGGCAAAATGTATTCAGGTAATTAAATAAATACCAGTTTCTGTGTATCCTTTTCAGCAGTACCATATTTAACAAAGTGCATTTACAGTCTCTTGTTTAAGCCAACTACTAGGAGTTCATTTCTTCCAGATAAGATACCTAATATTTAATATTTTAAGTGCCATATACATTTAAAGTTTGTGATTAGCCTTTGCATGGAAACTAGGTGCTTTTAGCTGGAGAAAAGAAATGTTAATTGGTGTTTAATACAAAGCCTGTACAATTTTAGAGGTGTGCTATTGAAATGTAGATGAGCTTAGATTATTCAAAACAGGGGAGAGGCAGAGATTTTGAAATGTTAATTAAAAACACATGGGATATGAAAGAGGAGAGGGAAAAAATGAATGTGTTGATTGTGAGAAATAAAAGAAACCTTTTATAATACAACCCCAAAAATAACAGTGTGAGTAACAATAGGGAAATACAGAGAGCAGAGGAAAGAGCTTTCAGTTCAACTGGCTACAAAGGGACCTAAATTATTGTTGTGTTGAACATCGAGGATCAAACAGCTTATTTGCACCACCTTCCACACAAAAGCATGGCTTTGCTCGCTGAGGGCTCAATCCTACTCCCACTGACATCAATGAGAGTTAATGGGAACAGGGTGGGACCCTAGGCCTACTAAAATGAGCTCAACCTAATAAAGCTCAGCCCTACCCAATGTACAACTCCCAGTGGAGCAAATGGATTCAATTTACAGAATGTCAAGTGATTTAAATTAACTTGTACAGCTGTGATATTATTGAGAAAAGTAAATGGACTTCTTGGGAGGAGAAGAGACTACAGGAAGTAGCATAGGTGCCTAATCAGCAGGGATCTGGGTTTTCCATTCATCATGGATAAACATAGTAAAACCCAGATTTTCTCAATTTAAGGAGGCCGAGCGGAGGGAAGCAGGGTGGGGAGCCTGAACCCACAGCGGTCAGGCCACACCTGCTCCCGTGTTGCCCAAGGAAAAGGGGGAGCCGGGCTCTACACTCTGCTCCATCGCAGCATCCACTGCCTCCTGTGGGCAGCAGCCAGGGCTTGGGTGCTGCTGTGGGGAGAGGGGGTTGTGGATGCAGGTCCCTGGGCCTGTAGCCCTAGGAGCTGTGGGCCCCCTCCAGCAGGGCTTGGAGGGTGGGGGGCTGTAGTTGGGATGTGAGGGATATCAGCAAGGCAGGGGCTGGGATGGGGAGTGAGGGGCCTGCACCCGTGTCCTGGTAAGTGAAGGGGGCAAGGGGAGCTCTGATTTTCCATGATAAAAAACCCAAAATCAAACACCGAAATTTACAGGTATTTAGAATTTTATTATTGTGACTGAGGCACTGGTAGGTTCCAAATTGCTTTAAAATGGTAAATATATCAATAAAACATTGTGTTCAATTGATGCCTAAGATAGATAGATAGAGTGGTGTTTCATTTTCATTTTAAATCAGAGAATTTGCAATTTTTTTATCAGAGAATCTGTGATTTTTAAACAGAGAAAACTAGGATCCCTGTTAATGAGGAAGTTACTTTTGCTGTCCCTTTCCAATGAACCTGTGCTCCCTTCAATAGCAGCCAGCTACGCTTGCCCATTCTAGCAGTACGATTCCATATTCCCATGCCTCCTCTTTACCACCAGCTCAACTGACAAAAAAAAATAAAAATCAAGTACACCTAAGCCAGACGCCAATCTAAATTCTTACCTAAACTCCACATGAGACACTAAGAAGTTATTCTAGTGTAGGGCCTTATAACATGTCTTCTCCTTGTTTATATCAGTGCAGTTTCAGTGTATATCAATATAAACATGTTAGGTGCTCAAGCTCAACATAAAATGAATGCGTTTTCAAGGAAGAAGCAAGATATTTAAGAACAAATATTTGAAGAGTGATTATAGAGAGGATAGAGATAGCTTTTTCTCTGTGACTGTGACAAGACTAGCAGTAATCTCAAGATGCAGCAGACAAAATTTGGGTTGGAGATTAGGAGGGACTTGCTCAAGGCTGGTCAAGCATTAGAACAGGCTACCTAGAGAAACCGTGGACTTTCTTTCCCAATAAGTTTTCAAGAGCCAGTCAAATAGACACTTAGCTAGGATGGTTTACTCAAGAACTGAATGAGATGACCTTGTTGGGTCCCTTTCCAGCCCTACTTTACTATAATCCTATGCTTTAAATTTAATTTATACTGAAAAAAATCAATTGAGGTGAACAGAGTTATAACATAAATGGGAAAGGTATCATGACAACAACAAAAAAAAAAGTTCTCTGCTGTTGCAAGATGCTTGAATCTGTTAAAAAGAAAACAGTAAACTACAGTCTAAGGGCAATGTCACATGCTAGACGGGATGTGTTAACTGCACTTAAAATGCAAACATCCTCTTGTTCAAGCAGAAAAACACATACTAAATGCACTTGTACTGTGGCAAAGTTAGCCTTCCTGACCACATCCCCACACTGTCAGCCCATATTCATCTTGGAATCAATGACTCCAAGATCCTTTTCTGCCTCTGTGCTGACAAGAAGGGAGTTCCCCAGCCTGTAGGTATGGTGCTGGTTCTTCCTCCACAGGTGCAGTACCTTGCACTTGTCAGTGTTGAAACCCATCCTGTTCTCATCCGTCCACCCCTGTAACCTGTCCAGATCTAGTTGCAACCTGTCTCTCTCTTCTAGCGTGCCCACTTTTCCCCACATCTTAGCGTCATCTGCGTATTTGAACAAGGTGCTTTTCACCCCCTCATCAAAGTTGCTGATAAAGATGTTGAACAGCGCAGGTCCGAGGACCGAGCCCTGGGGGACCCCACTGCCCACACCCCTCCAGGTCAAAAATGACCTGTCCACCACCACTCTCTGGATGTGGCCCTCTAGCCAATTTGCAAGCCATCTGACTGTGTAGGCATCAATGCCACAGTCGCCCAATTTTTTAATGAGAATGGGGTGAGAGACAGTGTCGAAGGGAAGATGCGGGCTTCAGGCACAACAGGAAAGATGTGGGCTTCAGGCATGCGGGTTGCATATCCTCATGAGTAGATGTGCAAGGTGGGGTCAGTGTCCCCAGGGAGAAGAGGAGGCAGGAAACAGCTGGCTTTGGCACTATCCAATGTGGGCTGAGTTCATTACTGTGCAACTGCTCAGAAGGCACTATAAAACTTCTAATCCAGCATGGTAGTACTTACTATGATCTGAGATAAAACATTTGCTAAGGGTCCCATGGCCCTAATGCAGATGCTACTGATTTGCTGTAGCACAGGACAACAGGCTGAACTACCAAGATATTATAACTAATCCATCAGTCATTGTGAACAATCTTTATAATCAAATACCTGATGAATTTTATGCCAATAATATTTTTAAAATTCTCAGAGAAAAGATTTATCAGAACTAGGCCTGAAGGATAACTAAACATTTAAATTTTTATTGCAATTTAAATTAATCTATCTTTTAGAAGTTAGCATATGATTAGTTCAATTCATATCTAATTTCATCTAATATAATTAATGGATCATAGAAGACTAGTTACTAAATTCATTAATGACATTTTAAGACAGCCATGAAAATTATATAGTCATAAGCTTTTTATGTACAAAACTAATGGACCTTAAACTTTAATTGTTTCAGCAGGTAATATTGGAATTCGATCATTTGTGTCCTAAAAATTATCCTTCATTTCAGTTGTGTTTGACTGGCCCTAAACTGATGTTTGTCTTCTATAAGTACATTTATAAAATATTATATGCTGTTGTCCATACAAGCTCAAAATCCTACAGTTCCAGGAGCTTCTAGCAGTCTTTACTGAAGGACCATTTTTATGTGGGAATAAGGAAAAGAAATCCAACTGATTGATTTCCACTGGTCAGTACTGATGTTCAAATGCTATGGTTGGTAGAGACAAAAGACTTGATAGCAAATATATTTGCTCTGTGGAGAATTACACCCTTAAGACTAACTTAAGCCGCTTAGAACTAGTTATGAACTGCAGGGTTCATATTACATGCAACTGAGCAGTGAGAACAAAGACTACAAATTAAGCAAGCCTTTGTGAGGTTTGTTGGGTCAGAGTGACTTCCAAGTACCATGTGCCACTGGGGGCAAAATAAAACACCCTGAGTAGAGAAGACTGTAACAATTAAAAGCTCCACCACAGCTCCAAACATCTGGATACAAGGGGCATGTCCAGACACTTGCGGTCGTGTAGTGTGGCACTACAAACACATTTGCAGAGCCACGTACCGCACAGTCCAGCGTTCTCTGTGCCGCAAGGCTGAGCTGCCCGAGCATGTGCTGTGTGGGGTTTTTTTCCATCAGTTTTTTTTTGATCCCTGGATATCCAGGGATGTAAAAAAAAACAAAAACAAAAAACCTGCAGGAAACAAAAAAACAAAAGATGAAGCAACGCATGCCTGGCTGGCGCATGCTGCTGAAAGGACTCCCCATGGCTCCAGCCCCAGGAGGCCCCCAGCACCCCAGGTAAGGCTGCTGGCACTGCCTGCTGGCATTCCTCGAGGACAAAAAGTGGCAGCACAAGGTGCACCGCTGCTACTTGTCCTCAGGAAACCAAGTGTCCATGTATCCCTGGACATGCTCAAGGAGAGCGACTGGAGAAGTTTTAAACCATGCTTCCCTCCGATGTGGGTATCTCAACTCGCAAAGCACAGTAAATTAGTCAATGCTGAGCTTTGTGTTGCCACGCCTAGCATGCTACTCATTACCACTGTAGCCATTTTAAAGCTAGTTTTCATATATCTCTATAGTAGTACACCACAATTACTTCTGCAGTGTATCTATAAAAAATGGTTACCAGCAAAAAAAGATAAGAGCTGGACAGCAGCCTTATTTCTGACCATATTAAAACTATCAGGTGGTTCAGAATCAGCCAATTTTTTTCAGTTAACTCAGCAGAGGAGGCTAACTATGAAACTGTATTATAGACATTTGCAATATACTGCACTGTGTAAAAAATGAAACATGAAAGGTATGCCTTTAATCAGCAGCTAAAAAGGAAAGTAAAGCTATAGGAGGAATTTGGAGATACAAGCTTGGCTTTTCAGGTTTAGATCAACCAAGAGCAAACTGAAAGCAAACTGAATTTTCATTCCTTTTAAGTTGAACGCAGGTTCACAAGCCAATGCAGTGCCAGAAATAGTGGTATCAGCAGTAAAAGAAAAGCTATAGGCAGTAGAAACTAAATAGGTGAAACTCAATGCTTATAGCTGTGCTTGTATTCACACTAAGGGAGCTTGTGAACTAAATGTTAGATAAATTAATTGGAAAAGATGTAATTTGTAGAGGAACCAAGTATTGGAAAAAATGTGTCAAGTCCTTGATGACCCCAAGAGGGTACATTCACTGGAATGAAAGACCAACACAACTGAGGAAAAGCCCAAGGAATAGCTTCCTTCCAGATGGCAGGGGAGCTCTGAACAGAACACGGAAAGCCACCTCTTAGACTCCTTGACCCCAAGAGATTATCAAACACTATTTCTTCACCTCCTTCATTAATTCATCAAGCCAAATTCTGTAGGTTGGTAGAATAAGGTCTAAAGCAATGATTCTCAACCTTGGTGTGCCAAAAGATCCTTCTAAGGGTGTTACAGGGCAGCCTTCTTCCGGGCGGCCCTAGCCTGTGCACACCAGTCCATGGCCCCGTGGATGTCTGCATATCTGGCTCTGTGCAACAGGAATGTGACACAGGCTCCCCCCTCACTCTGCTCTGTGCCGAGGTGTCGCTGCTCCACCTCGTGTGGGCAGTTTACGTGCTACACTGGAAGCAAGTGTACATGGGACTAGCCCCTGGTCCAAGGTAAAGTTGTCTAGTGGCTCTTTCAGCAACTGAAAATTATCCAGATGCCCTGTTAATGTCTCTTTTCCTTTGTTCATAACCAATCTCCTAGAACTGGAAATGGTATCAGACACTGAGGCAGCGCTCAAGGTTTATCTTCTGGGAGCCCCAAGCAAGTGTTCAGTTTTGGGCCCCCATTCTTCACTAGACCTCCATATTAAAGCATAGCCATACTAGGACAAGGAACCCTGACCAGTCGAGACAGCTGTGCAGCAGCATGGTTTGCATTATCCTGAAAGTAACCTTTTACTCAGGGATCTCTCTATGAACAAGGGATTTCCAACTAGCCAGCCCAATGCCCAGGCCTGACTATTGTAATTTTGACTCTCTTTAGCACAAAGCAACAGAAAACAGAAGCCATACAGAATCAGGTTCCGAGTTCTTGTCTCAAAGTGTTTCAATCTATAGAATTGGTCTATTAAATTATGGTCTCCAAATAAGAGGCAACATGATATGACACAGGCCAGGAAGCAGTTCTCTCTGTACACAATAAACAAAACTGTATGTGCCAACTAGAAATTTCAGTAACCTTTAACCTCTATCTCTCGCTCACTAACTCCCACAGTATTTGTAGTCTGTTTAAATACAGATCTGCCTCTACAGTCAAGAGAGGAAATTGGCCACTTCTTAAAAGAAACTGAAGTCAATAGTCAGTTTAGTGTGCTGTTTTATTCTATAAATAATGTGGACACATATATTCTAATCCTTGAGGCGCTTGGCCAAAGCAGAGCAATCTTAATGCTGTGAATGGGATTTAGTCTTTTTAAAGAATTATACACATATTTTAATTAACCTGAAACTTAATACTTGTTACACAGCATTTGGATTTCACTGAGCTAAAAATTACTTGGATTCTTATTTACATGCAATATTAGTAGATAGTCTGCTACCGTGATGTGTACCATTATGTGCATAGCATAGATATCTATTTCTTCCCCTTAATTAAAGCCCTGAGAAATCATTTGACCTTAGCCTCAAATCTATTTTTGAAGATTTCTGTCTTGCCCATATTGCTCAAACACAGTGAACATATTTGATAGTTATTGATTAAGATTTAACACCCTGAAGCAATCTGGCTGTCTCCCATGCTATATAAACATATGTACTCATACAGATTTACACAACAGATGTGTAACAATTACAGATCACTGAATCACAAAGGCAACTAATTTATAAACATTGATTGTCCTGACAGGCTAGAATAACTTTAACATGGACCTTGCCAAACTCAACTCAACTGATATCCTTTTTGGGTTACTACAATGGCTGCTACATGCATTTCTGCCTCCACCACAGCAAACTATCTCATCTCTGCCTCATGTAGGTAGATGAATAATACCATATGTAACATGAAGGGGACGGGGGGAAGAGAGGTTACTAAGCGTCAGCTGATCTTCTGTAACTGTTTTATCTGTCTGCTCTATTCTGACTCATATGGATGCTAAACCATGATTATTTAACAGGTAATTCCCCACCTACTTTTAACTTTGTATAATCTTACATACGTCCACCCTCCTAGAAAATCAATGAAGTGCAATGGGAAATCTCTCAAAATATTATAAAATGTTATGTAGCTATCTATTCTCCAAGAATTCACATTATCTCCTTACCCATGTGTAGAATCCAAGCCTGGTGACATTCTGGACACTGGCCGTTATGTTGATTAGTTCCTGAAAGCAGAAGTACACCAATATATCGGTTGCCTATCAGATCAGCACCGAAAAAGTTAAATGACATTATCAGCTATCATCTTTTTTTGGAATATAGATGATAATGCTTACCAATAATTCTGACTTCTGGCCAGGGACCTGGACACCTGGGTTCCCTCTCCCCTACAGTGCCAGGGCCCCTGAACATCTGGGTTCCCTAGGGAAATGGTGGGTTTCCCCTTGCAGACAGGCAGCATTCTGGCCTGCTTGGGGCTGCTGGAGCAGGATGCAGGTGGCCTATGTGCATGTGCATGGCTGCACGCATGCACATGGCCAGGAATACAGGTGGGAAGCATGGAGAGCAGCTCCCTGCAGTTAAGTCTATGGAAGGGATGGAGCATGGGGGTAGGAAGGGGTATGTGGGGTACATATCGAGGCCCCCATGGTGAGGAAGGAGTAGGGCATGGGCAGGACCTGGGGCTGGGGGTGCTGCCCAGCCAGAGTGGTGAATGGGACCCAGGGCCAGGGCAAGGAGTGGAATGGAGCCACTAGCAGCTCATCCAGAAGGTTTGGGGGGAAAGGGGGTGGCTCCCCATGACTGCACAGACCCCCCTGGGGAGCACATGGGGAACACATGTCTCTCGAGACTTGTGCACAGGGTGGATGCAGGCTGCTCACTGCAGGCTTGGAGGTCTCCGTTCTGCCGTCTTTCCCTCAGGAGCCCTGCACCAGCCATGTACCCGCTGTCAGCCCACTGGCAGCGGGGGTGGTGAGTTGTGCCCAAACTGCCAGGCAGGCAGGGGGGCACCTAGCCAGCGGGAGGCTCCTGAGGCTAAGACAGCAGGGTGGAGAGCCTCAAGCCCAGAGCACTCAGTCCACATCCACTCTCACCCTATTCAGCTCTGCTCCACTTAAAAGCACCTCCACACTTAAAAATGGTGGTGGCAGCACTTGAACTAAAGCTCAATCAATGAGCTTTAGTTCAAGCATCCCCGCCACCATTTTTAAATACCAGGATGGTGATGCATGTGATGCAGGAGGCTGCTGGAGTGCACCAAAAAAAAAGTTTGTGTCAGTACATTTAAATGCCTTGCATTATTACTAAATATTAGTTATAGTTTTCATAGATTTTAGGGTTGGGAGGGACCTATTAGATCATCAAGTCCAACTCCCTGCCCTGGGCAGGAAAGAGTGCTGGCGTCAGATGACCCCAGCCAGGTCTTTGTCCAATCTCCTCTTAAATACCTCCAAGAAAGCACTACCTCCCCTGGAAGTGTATTCCATATTTTAGCAACCCTCACGGTAAAGAATTTTTTCCTGACGTCCAATCTAAATTTGTTCTCCCTCACTTTATGGCCATTGTTTCTAGTTACCCCAACGGGTGACCTGGTAAACACTGTATCCCCTATTTCCTGCTGTCTCCCCGTTGATGAGTTTGTAGACAGCCACAAGATCACCTCTCAGCCTTCTCTTGCGGAGGCTGAAGAGGTTCAGGTTCCTCAAATTGGTCCTCATAGGGTTGTTTCTGTAAGCCTTTAACCAGACAGGTGGCCCTCCTCTGAACCCTCTCCAGGTTATCTACATCCCTCCTGGAGTGAAGCACCCAAAACTGGATGGAGAACTCCAGCTGCAGCCTGACCAGCGCTGCATAGAGGGGAAGTATCACCTCCCTAGACCTGTTTGTGATGCATCCACTTATGCAAGAAGGAGCGTATACTTTACTTTACTTATTAACCTCATTGCATTGGTGAATCATGTTCATTTTGGAGTTGACTACGACTCCGAGATCCCTTTCCACAGTTGCGCTATTTAAAATGGTACCTCCCAATCTATAGGAGTTTTGATGATTCTTCCTTCATAGGTGCAGCACATGACACTTATCTTTGTTAAACTGCAACCTATTCTGTTCCACCCACTTTTTCAACCTGTTCAAATGTGCCTGGATTCACTCCCTGCCCTCTAGTTTGTTTACTTCCCCCCATAGTTTGGTGTCATCTGCAAACCTGACAGGGTGCTTTCTACTCCTTTGTCCAAGTCACTAACGAAGATATTGATATTAAATAGTACCGGTCCCAGGACAGTACGTCGGGGGACTCTGTTGTCCACATTTCTCCAGGCAGAAACCGACACATCCACCACTGCTCTCTGGGTGCGTCCCATAAGCCAATTTTCCACCCACTGGATTGTGTAATAATCTACAATGCAACTATTTAGTTTATTTATAAGAATTGGGTGCGACACTATGTCAAAGGCCTTTTTAAAATTTAAGTAAATAACATCTACCTCTATTCCTTCATCCATGCATTTTGTGACCCAGTCACAAAAAAAAAACCCAAACAAGTTAGTCAGGCAGGATCTGCATGCTATGAACCCATGCTAGTTGCCCCATAGCATTATTTTACCCACTGGTCTCCCACAAATGTGATCCTTAACAATTTCCTCACAGGTCTTGCCAAGAATAGAGGTGAGGCTAACTGGCCTATATTTACCTGGTTCCTCCTTCCTCCCCTTCTTGAAAATAGGGACCACAATGACCCTTTTCCAATCCTCCAGGACCTGTTCTGAGCACCACAACTGCTCAAACAGTTGTGCCAGTGGACCCGTTATGACTCCAGCTAATTCCCTAAGTAGCCTACGATGAAGATCATCAGCACTTGCTGACTTAAATACATTCAACCCTTCCAGGTGTCCCTTTCCTAGGTCAGCACTAACAGTTGGTGGGCTGGTATCTATCACGTGCTTACCTAACGTCCGAATGGGATGCATGTTTGTATTCATGTCTAGGAATACAGATGCAAAGAAGTCATTAAGAAGCCCTGCTCTGGCCATCCTATCTGTTACCAGTTGCCCATCTTGAAGGGGCCCTATGTTACCCTGTGCTTTCTTTTTGCTGCCTGTTTATTTAAAGAAAGACCTTTTGTTATCCTTATCTTTTGCTGCCAGCCTAAGTTCCATTTCTGCTTTGGCTCTCCTCACCGCTTACCTGCAAGCTCGAGCCAAGCAGGTATACTCCTCCTTGATGGCTGCCCCCAGCCTCCACAGCCTGTAGGCCTCTCTTTTCCCCTCCAAGCTCTCCTGGATTTCCCTGCTCAACCAAGAGGGCTTCTTTGCTCGTTTGTCCCCCTTTATGTGTACTAGGATGGTCCCTTTCTGTGCCTGCAGGATCAGTCCCTTGAGAAATGCCCACCCTTCCTGGACTCCCATCTCTCCAATGCTTTTACCCATCAGTCCCTCCCTAACTAAATCTCCTGAGCTTGTTGAAGTTGGTTTTCTTGAAGTCTAGCACTTCAGGCCTACTAGCTATCTTCCCCACTTTTCGCTGGACAGTGAACTCTATCAATAGGTGATCACTATCCCCTAGGTTATCTTGTACCTGCGGATCCCCCACCAAGTCATCCCCTATGGCCAGCATCAAGTCTAATAAGTCATTTCCTCTAGTGGGAACATTTACCTCCTATGTTAGATGCAGATCCTGTAAGCAGGTTAGAAACTTACGTTAATGTGCAGACCTTATTGGATTGGCATCGGCCAATAAGGCTGGTTAATAATCAGCTATCAGTATTGGCAAGAAAATATTTATTGGTGCACCCCTACCTGCAAGATAAACTTTTGAAAAGTAACTAAGTTCTTTAGAAGCTTAAGTTCCTGGGGCGGGGGGTTAATTATATGAAGCAGCTCTTTGAAAACATTTAAGTATCTAAAGATGAAGACAGAAAATCCCAAAAAATATCTAAGGACGTTAAATGCCTAGCCCAGATTTTCTAAGGGATTTTCCAAAGTAATTTACCAGTATGTAGGCCTTTTTGAAAATCCCAAAGGTGTTCACCTGCCCCTTTAGTCAATCAAACACCTTTGAAAAAATCTGACCCTTTAGAAGCCTGCGTTTTACTGGAAGTCAATGTTAATTAAAGTACTGAATTAACACTTTTGAACGTTTCACCTTCAGTCCTCTTGGAGGGACCAGGGTGCTTGAAGAGTAGGAGTTTGGAGTGGGGAAGGTTTTTTTAGTTTGAAATGAATATATGCACATGTGCTTAAGTAGCCTATTATGGAAGAAATCCCTGTTGTAACAAAGACTGGATCCCAACCACCACAACAGCCAACAAAACAGATCACAAAGCCTACAATGAAGAAGAAGAGTATTAGGAACAAAGATTTACAGTTAAGGGGATCTGGCTATAGAACAGTCTTCCAAGAGAAATAGTAAAACCAACAAAGACAGTCAACTGACTCCAGGGTCTGGCTATCTCTACCTTTCAGTAGCTCTCTCTGAGGAAGCCTTTTCATTACTGTACAAACATCTCTCTATTCCCAACCCTCACCCAGCTCCTCAGTCCCTCCACATGAAAAAAATCCCTACTCAACAAACAGCGTTCTGGCCCAGAAAAGAAAGAAGAATCAGAGGCACTAGGCTATTGCTGCTGGTTTATGCAGAAAGTGTTCTGACACAATAATGATAAGAGTGGCAATATAAATCCTTAGGTAGCAGATAGATTTTGCCTAGAGATAAATAATTACACAGAAAATATTTTTAAAATCCAGGAATGCCTCTCTCCTTTTCCATCCACTGCAAATCCCTGCTAGGCAAAGTTTTGATGAGATATATAAACCTGTCATGCACAAATATATTCTACTGATTTATCAGGCATGAGGGAAAAGATAAGATTAAGATCATCAGCAAAGGTGGGAACACGTCTTGTGTGTGCCTTCCACTCCACATTCCTTTGCTTTTGTTTTGCATAACTACATTTGAATACATTTTACATTCAAGATATCATTATTTAGCAGGTACGGATCACACAAAAGATGTGCATGGTATTTTACACAGCATAAAAAGACATGGCTTCCTCCCCAGAGAGTTTACAATACAAACTGATTTCCACAAGACAGGATGCTGTGGGAAATATATGGCACAGCAATATAAAGTAGGCAACTTTGGTAAAAGTGTTTTATGATGCTACCTATATTCTAGGTTAATATGTGTTTTTATACCTGTATGTTACTACTCTTGAGTTCAATGGAGTTATATTGCAGCTTCTTTACCAGATTGCATTATATTTCTTCACAGTTCCTATCTATGTTCAAATTTAAGCAACCCCTTGAGAACGTAGCCATTCAATATTTGAGTTGATAGCTTAGCAACTTTGCTGCCATCTCTCTCAAGAGAACTTGTTAGGTGTAATACTTCTATGGAGAAGATTAAGTAACAGTTTGTACCAAGTCTTGAGAAAGGTAAAAATAATTATGTTCTCACTTCAATGGTAGGCCATCTCCTTTACTATGACAACCAATTGCATTCTGTACTGCAACAGAGTTAAAAAAAATTGTGTCCTTAATCAGGGAAGGCAGTTTTTATTTATTCAGCAGCAGGCATCTGAAATGCCTATCATAAAGAAGCTATAAAAACATTTGAACAGATATATTTTTTTTCAAAGGGTGGAGAGAGAATATCTAAGGCATTGCTTGGAGACAAGTCATAAGGATTTTTGAATTTGTCAAGCTTCAGCTGACCTCAGGTTTAGGAAAATATTGAATGAGTGAAACATGAAACAAACAGAAACATAATAGGCTTTTCACATTTGGATGAGAGAAGCAATATAGCTGTTGAAATAGTATCAATATCTATAAAAGTTATAGTGCATCTTATAGGATGGTTCCAAAACTACTGCACTATTCAAAACTACAATAGCAAGGGGACCTCTCTTCTCTACCTCTGCTTCTAGTGGTCAATTTGTCTCCTGACTTCTCCCCTGGAGCCACGGCTGTCCTGTGCCCTGCCTAAGCCCCAGCCACACTCCCTCCCTCACCACAGGGACCTGGATCTGTCTGTCCCCCCCTCCACGCGTCTTCCCTCCCCCCGCCCCTTCCACCACAACAGATTTACCAGCTGCACACAGCTCTCCATGCTGCCGGGCTGTGCTCCTCATCACCTACATGCTGTGCTACAGCTGCACACAAGCACGGGGCATTTATCAGCCACATCAGGCAAAAAAAAGTCCATTTCCAATACAGTTGATTTTCTTTATATCGGTGCCAATCCGATAATGGACCAGTGTATCAATGCACCTCTACAAATGCATAAGCTCTCTGCAGAGCTTATAAAGTCAGCAACCCTCAGCTTGAAGTACTTTAAGAAGGCTTTAAATACAGGCAGTTTTATAAAATGCATAAAAGGACATTAAGGACCAGAGACAGAAATGGCATTAATAGTTGTAGAACCACGCATAGGTTCGGAGAGAGAGGTCTCAAAATGCCCAAGCTGCTAGACTACTCCCCACACCCCTGCTACCCAAATGCCTCTCTTTCCCAACCTTACACACCAGAACATGATTTGTAAATACAAGGTTAAAGCCAAAGTCTGGAAGTCAATTTTTAGCAAGCCTTAAATCTTGGGTAGCTTCACTACTGATGTTGAAAGCCTACAGTTATTTTAATAGAGAGTCTGTTTTTGCATTATTCAGACTTTTACAAATTGGGTCATCATTTCTTGGTTATGGTTTTCTGAAAGTATGTTGGTACCAGTACAATTAACTTTTGTGAAAATAAAACCAGGTGCAAAATATTTGCTTCAGTGGAGATGAGCTTCCTTCCGTGATGCATTGAGAGATAAAGTAATTAAAGTGTTCATACTAGGATTGTGAGATATTTTGCTTTGGGCAGCACTGTGTATTTACATATGAAACAAATCTCATTGAAGCAAATCAGGATCCTATTGAAATCCATGGGAGTTTTGCCATTGCCTTCACTGATACAAGACACAGGCATAATGCTGTCATAAAAGTCCCCCAAAATTACACAATTTTAGCCAAATGATAGGAACCACAGTGCATAAAAGTTCATTGACTAAACTGCTCAGACTGCCTTTCGGGCTTCTTGGCCAGTGTTGCCGATTGTTTCTTAATTTCCTTTCTGCTAAGCTAGCACATACTTGACCATTAAAACAAACAACAATATTCTGCCCAAGACGACCAGGCCCTACATATGCATCTGCCTGATATTTCATGACAAGTGCAATATAAACAATGCTTTGTATTTAAAATTGTTGTTTCTTATTTAAAGGATGAATGGATATAAAAACTCACAACTCTGTGTGTGTGTGTTATAGCTAGGTACAGATATTCAAAAAGCCTGGGGGGAACTAAGATATGTGATTTTCTGTAAACGATGTAGCTGTTTTGGGGCGAGCAGAACCATTTTTAAACTAGTCTGCGTGTGCCGAACTTCTGTTCTGTTACAGGTATAAACCAATTTTCAATCACTTATACTGGTAAAAGTGTAATGTCTGTACCTAGCACTGTGAAGTCTCAAGCTTGATGGGGACCTCTAGAAGTGACTATAATACAACAATAAGTTAAAAATTGGGTATATAAAATGACAAGTAAAAAATGGATTAATCTGAGAACCACTGGGGTAAAAGTCCTTGAGAAGCCTTTTTTTCCAGGGTAACAAATGTTATGAACTAGATCTGAAGCCCGCAGTGACCAATCTTTCCACGCTTTCCAAACAGCGAACTAGCACTGGCATTTTAGCTGCCTAGAAGACTCTTATATGTTCCCATCTTCACCTGGGAATGGTATTCACCTCTGTGAAAGTATAAAAGCAAAAATGAAAGCAGTGATCTGAAAGAAACTCTGGTATAAGTATGAAAAGCACAGCTTTTGATGGAAAATAAAAAAAAATAAAAAAAATCATTTTTCCCTTCAACTGTTACTTTACTTCTTTCCTGTGGGAGAAACAGCAGGAGGCAAAAATGAAGAGTTTTTTGTCCCTCTTGGGAGACTTCAGGTTGTTAAATGTTGCAATTATTCACAAATGCCAGGACAATCAGAAATATTTTTTAAAGTCTTCTTCCTCTATGTTTCCTTTTAGTCCTAAATAGTAATATAAAAAATAATTGTTCATATAGTCAAAAAATATACGGTCATGGTCTTCCACATTGCCATTGGCATTTGACAACTAACAGAGCAACTATTGATTGCGTGATACTGCTTGAAGACTGAGTACAATATGGCGTGATTAAAGGAAATGGTTTAAAGCTTCAGTGTTTTACTGCACTTGCCTCCAAGGATAGTAGCTATTCCTGAATCAAACTGCCTACAAAGGTCATAAGTGCGGGGACCAACTAAGAACAGCAGCATTGCATACATCCTCAACATTTATTTTATTAAAAACTGGATTTTTTTTTGGTGCATCCCCATAGCCCATGCTTGAGCACATAAAATACCCCATAAAAGGAATTAGCAAGTAGAGGCACACAGTTGGATGTAACTGATGACACTGGGAGGCATTTTGCTTTCTTTAAAATATATTGTGACAATAAAACATATGGGAGTGTGGGTAGAAGAACTACAAATATCCAGCCTTCTACAAACGATGCCTCCCCAACACATGCAGCAAGAATGGTAGCATAGCTAAGGGTGGTGCACAAGGCAATAATCCCAGGTGCCACAGGCAGTGTGGGCGGTGGCGCGGGGTTGTGCCCCTCACTGCTACCCCCGCGTGCAAGACAAGTGTCCCCAGGGCAGCGTAGAGCTCAGAGGGGTAAGCAGCTTTCCTGCATGGCCCCACTGTACCCTGCATGCTGGTTGCACATGCCATGCTGCACTGTGGAGACTCCAGGGAAGGGTAGCAGGGCAGGGTGCATAAGCCCACAGTGCGCATCTGCCCTGCTCACAGATCTGGCGGGCATGGGTCCCCCTTGCCCCCCGGGAGTGCACACTGTGGCCAGGAGCCAGCCCTGCCTGAGCCCATAGCAGGGAGGCACAGGAGGGGAGCCAGCTCTTCCGCTGGGGGCAGGGGGCTGCAGACCTGGGTCCCTAGCCCCATAGCCCTGGCAGCTGGGAACCCCCTCCAGTAGGGTTGGGGAGGCAGGGGCAAGGGGTACCAGTAGGGCTGGGGGCTATGGGAGAGAATAAAGGGCACCAGTAGGGTGAGGGGGAGCTGTGAGGGGCACAAGTAGGGCTGGGGGGCTGTTGCGGGTGAGTGAGGAGTACCAGTAGAGCTGGGGGACTTTTGTGGGGGGAGTGAGGGGCATGAGTAGGGTCAGGGGTTGTGGGTGGGAGTGAGGTGCACAAGTAGGACTGGGGGAGCTTTGGGGAGCCTTTAATTTTAATTCCAGATTTTGGAGGTTTTTATCAGAGACTTTTCAATTTTTTTATCAGGAAAAAAACAGGATCCCTGCTTATCTCTACCTATTTACATTCTCACTGATACCCTACCACACTTTTAGCTTCTCTCATTCCTTGCAGTCTCACAC
>JAGPOW010001918.1:16041932-16059505 GCA_030014935.1 Caiman crocodilus | reverse complement strand
CACACCAGCCAAGATTTCCTATGCCTGACGAACAGTGACTGTGCCCGAAAGCTTACTAAGAACTTTTTTCCAACTATTTAATTGGTGTAATAAAAGATATCACATCTACCCAAAAAACCTTGCTTGCCTGCACCAACCGAGACATTCTACAGATAGCAAAGTACACCAGGACTGCATGATCGCTCACAACTTCCTTCTGGGAAGAAACAATACTTAAGGATCTGACATTTATAGGACTCATTTACAATTCCATTTCTTATCTTTACTAAAAGCATTATGTTTCTACTAAAAATATTAGTATAACACAAGGTAGTTCAGGTGACTGATAAAAGTATTAAAAAAATAAAAAGCCTTTTCCTGGGTCAGTTCTGGCCTAGGCCAGCAATGGATAAAACTCATAATTAAAATTTCATTACCCTGTCTAATGGCCATTCAGCATTTGTGTGCAAATGAATTGCTGGTCTCAGTCCAGCTAATAGTGTCCATATGACAGAAACACACTGTTGCAACAAGCATATTTTTGTTGACTGTGGTGAAGGACCAATCATTAAGTGGGCATTGAGACAAAGTTTCTGTGAAAAAGGCAGGATATCTGAATGACAGTCTTCAAGTACCTGGTTTATATATATGGACAGATGTTTGGATTTACAATGAGGAGTCATGGGTCTCAGGCCCCCAATTTTTCAGGGGCTCCATAAACATCAGTGCTGGACTGTCAGCCATGGAGCAAGGGCCATGTGTCTGCCATTGTGACTTTTCCTTGTTCCTTATTCTTAGTCTATTCATTGTGCGCCTATCATTCCAAAGTAATGTTGCTGTCAAAGGTATTAGAGAAACTACAGAGGACAAACAACAGTGGATTGCAATAGTGGACCAGCAATTTCATGGGCTTCAACTACAGCTGTCACCTGAGAAGAAGATTTACAAGAGGATTCCCACACAAAGCCATCTACAACAAAGCCAAAACTCATTTTGGTTCTGGACAGACTTGTGACTGGTGAGTCAACAGGGAAATTGGCTACCTCAGTGTTACTTCATGTGACATTTTTTAAATTCTAAACCAAAAAAGTGGTAAATGCAGCTGAGGTGGAAGAAAGAGAAAAACGAACCCTATTCCCTTCCCCAATACATGATTAGAGCCCCTTCCTCCCTCATACCATACATCTGCACTCCAAGTCCTTTATCAGGGGCATTTTTTTAATGGGATAAAAACAAGTCCTCCTTACACCGTTTTGACAAGCTCACCATATTCAGATTTCCACCTTACTCTGGAAATATGACATTCAGAAATGGATTTCCAGATTTTGTTACTCTTAGTGACGATGATGATTATTAATTGATGGAGTTTTTGTGCATCTCTATAGTTACACTATCTTACAGTGGCTGCCACAACTCACAACCATCTGTAACAAAAAATATACTTTAGTTTTGGCACAGACTTGCCAGAAGTCTTCAATCTTCATTGAGCGCAAGTGTATTTTTTTTGTATTTCCTTCAAGGCAAAAGTACACCACATTCTTCGTCAATTTTAAATTCTAAGACAAATACTTTCGCTTCCAGTTTGCTTCAAATGAAATCAACACTGAGAGACTATGCAGCCCTGTAGGAGTTTTATTACATAAATATGCCATCTAGAAAACCTATATGTTGTTCTACAGGATTATTTTATAGCCCAACAGTATTACCATGGTGAGCTGTAAATTACTATGCAGTCAGAAAAGATTAATTCATCCCTCTTTGGAATTAATATGCAATACTAAAGGATTATGTTATGGTCCTCTTTAATTACTTATGATGCCCTACAGAAACAGAAAGATACAACTCTAAAATATCAGCACATTTATGTTTGCAAAATGTTGCTTGCCTGATGTAACATTTTCATATGAGACATTATGCCACTACAGTCTTCCTTTGCCTTCTGCACTTCAAGTTTTTACATAGGGTAAAAATCTTAATTACAGTTATATACTAAATTAAAAAAAATAATCTGAGTCATTCCCAAAAAATAACCAGGCACAATAAGCAAATACATTAAAAAAGATTTTAACTTAAAGATATATTTAGATATTATTTGCAGTGGCATTAAGTGCCTTGGGTGAAATTCTAGCTCCCCTCAAGACACGTGGCATTTTGCCACTGACTTCAAAAGCAGTAAGATTTCACACCCTTTTTTTACAGCCTAAAGATAAAGGGGGAAAAGAATGGTAATCAGTGATTATTTATGGGTGGGGTGTTCAAAAAAGCCTAATTATCTATCTAGTAAAAAGAACCAGAACAACAATTTGTGCTTTTCACCACTGCTGCTCAAGTAGGTAGGAGGGCATTCCTGTTTTGAAATAGGTGCTCCCATTTCAAAATAATTCCCCATTTAACAGAACAATGTCTCTGTAAATAGGACATTCTTATTCCAGAATGAAAAATATCTACACATACTTGGACAGAGACAAAAGAGTTAATTAAACCCATCTACTTATTTTGATTTCAGTTAGGATTGAGAGAAGTCTTAATGTAATTAGGGACGCACATCTAAGTGAACAAAAATAATGGGATTTGAACATATAATGCCTTTGTACTCTTGAAAATTCTCTCTCACCTATTTGCATTACAAGAATGTGGATCAGTTACTGGTGTCCACTGTGTTAAATGGACATAATTCCTGAATCACAAATATGCAACAACCAAGCATAACGAGCAGTAAGAGGATACTCAATACAGATCATAGAGCGACACACACATCTTATGTATACCATTTATCAAGAATGCATCCTGACAAGGAGGTTGTTCAAATATGCTGTATTAATGCAAAGGAAGAAATCAAAATAATGTAAACTTGTAACAATAATCACTATTGATGATTAAGTGAAATGTCATGTGTGCAAGGAGAAAAACAAAAATATTTCAGGCAGTGCTAATGCTTCTAATTACACCTCCCTAGAGCCTCCTGCTAACTGGACCATCAGTGTAATATAGTGATCACAGATCATTCCCTCCAGCCCCTTTTAACTATTGTAGTTTCTGCTGTAACCAATTTAAGTCACTATTTATTTTGACCTTATTAAGTCAGAGCTTGTCTTAGATCATAAGGATCTTTATGACAAGATTTCCCTACCTAGCCCTTTAAATTTAAAATTAAAAAAAAAAAATTAAAAGGTTTCCACATTAAGCTACTTCACTGTTATGTTTTGTTTCATTTTTGATGGCTAATCTGTCTGAATATCATTACACATGTAATGGCTAAAGCAAATAATGAGATGGTTATCAACTAAGCAAGTGATTTGCAATTTTCTCCATCGCACTCGCATACACAGAATAATCAAGTGGCTCAAATTTGGCCACCGTGTCATACTGAAGAATGACTAAGGTGTGTTTTACTTGGTTAATCCTCTCTGAACAATCAATTACCTGAATTCAACTCATGGGGGCATCTACACATGCACACTTAATGAGCGTTAGCCCGATTTAAGGTGCATTAAGGGTGAATGTCTACATGTGCGCACCCTTAATGCACATTAAAAATGGCAATTTAAGGCTATCTGAACCTAAATTTGAAAGCCTCCATAAAGCGGATATCAAATTTATATGTGAATAGTTAAATCACAATAGTGAACACGTAAACACCCTAAGACACATTAATGAGGTTGTGTGTCCATTGACTTGGAGCTAACTTTAGTCCCAAGTCAGTTCGCACACCTGTGTTAATGAGCATTAAGCACGTGCAATGCATGCCTAATTCGCTTTAATACGCATTAAGTTTAGGCGCACATAAAAGCATGTGGGGACACACCATGCAACTACAAAATAAACAATTGCAAATTGTTTCTTAAAGTTGCTAAGGTATGTATCATGTGAGACCTCTGTTTCTATTTCCTGTCAGATTATTATGAAGTGTTCACCTTTTGAGCAGTACAAACTGGGACACAGTCTGGGATACTCCATAGATCAGTGGTTCTCAGTCTTCTTAGACTCAAGCAATCCCTCAGACTCAAGGCAACCCCCCATAAAACTTTTATGAATCAAGTGGCACCCCATTTCAAAAACTATTTTATTTTATTTTACCATTTTATTACTGGGCCAACTTCCTTGCAGAGGCATAGATAGTGGGGGTGGGAAAGCAACTAGGCAGGGAGGGGGTGAGCCTGCCCTTATCTGCTCCTCGCCTCATATTTGAAGCCTGAGCCTGACTTTGTCCGCTTGTCTCCTCATGCCTTGCTCATCCTTATGCTTTCTGCAGCCACCCTTCAAAGGATCTTGTGGTATCCCAGGATACCCCAGCACCCCAGCTGAGTATTACTGCCAGACCTCCATAATTAGTAGTAGCCTACAGACCACTTCTGTTACCAGTTAACATAGCTTCCTTAGGGAGGTGCTGTGGATGAGCTGATGAACTCTGGATCTCAGAAAACATAGCAGGGACAGTGTTATGTAAATGTAGGAAAAAAAGTCTTCCTAACTGGAGACTGAGGAAGAAACCCTCCACATTTGGGGCAAAAATCAGCATTTCAGGGACTCTCTGGGGATCTAGTTCCAAAACTTAGAACTGGCCTTGAAAATCTGGGATTGAATGGTCACTTTAATTTACCCTGCTTTCTACCTGTCTTCAGACTAACACAGCTCACTACCTCACTTTAATTTATGCATTCCAGTCTAAAAATGTGACATAAGAATAGTGAGTTATTTAAAATAATATGAAAGCCAAGAAATCCCCTTAGGCTAGAACGTGGTTAAAATAAAGGCCAGATTCTGATCACTTTAACCAAGTTGAACAATGCCACATTCAATAAGTAACTCTGTGGAAGTCAAAGGGTGTTCATGGAAATAACGTACATTCACTATGATTAATGAGGTCAGACTCTGTCCACATTTGAACCAGAGAGAATTTTGAAGTTCTTATTAATATAAAAATTTCAATAAAGTACTGAAAGAATTAGGAGGAAACCTCACAAAGGGAGCCATCAATAGCCTTGAAAATAAAATTTAATTCTTGTGACCCCTTTTCCTCATCTTCCCTTTCCTACTGAAGCAACCGCTTCTCCCAAAAACAGCTGTATTTTTTTTCTGCTTATATTGCACCTCAGTGAATTGAAATAAATAGGTTGGGACCCTCATGAGAAGAGAAATTACATCCGTTCTTAGAATCCTAACAGAAAAAAAATACCCTGCTGACTCTTAGAACTGGAAGGGGGAATAAAAGCAAACAAGATAAATCATAGAGTTTAACTCTGTTACTTAAAGAATTCCCCTTTCAAAGCCTGGACAGACCTATTTTTATTGCACTTTGGATTTTTTTCCTTTGTTCACAGACCAGCTGAGTATATATATTTCCATGACGGCAAACAACATGGAGATTCTAATGAAAGATGCCAAACTAAAGACTCATGGCAGGCATGGTTCCTGGAGTCACAGCACTGTTGGGACTAAATCTTATTTCCCCCCCATCACGTGGCCAAGTGGCACTTGCGTGGTCACAGAACTGCAGAGTTTTATGGCCAGCTTGGATTATACTTTTACTTAATGCAAAACATGAGCTCACTGTAGGTGTCCTTACCAGAAGTAAAACAGAAGGGGCAAGCCCTGCAGCCTTTTAATTCAACAGTTTAGTGGCTAGGGTACCAACCCAAGCAGGAGGTGAACCAGGCTCTAGGTCCCAGAGAAAAAATGCCCTGTTTGAACCTGTATTGCCTGCTTCCCAGCACAGCTCTCCTATCATTAGGCCATAGGCCAGATGCTGCGCTCTCCAGCCCTCCTTCGTACATGAAAATATGAAATCAGAATGCACACAGCTTTCCCCCTTCATTCTGACTAGCTGGGACAATTCAATTTCAATGTAAATCAAGATAACATTGTGAAGCTAAATATTGTTTTGTTAGGAAATTCACAGATCAAACTTTGAGCTGCTGCAAATATGCCATATCATATTTTGCAATGTCATGGTATTACTCAAGACACTATTGAAGAATTGCCTAGATTTCTTGGAGCAATATTTGTTCATATTTTATGCATAGTTCCATTTCTATTTGCATCAAGTCCTTTTACTGAAATGTTAAAAGTCAATGTTTTCTCAGTTTTGCAGTGGAGTATATTGTACATTATAGTAGGGGTGGCCAACCTGTGGCATGGGTGCCACAAAGTGGCATGGGCAGCCTCTGTGTATGGCACGTGGCAGACTGGGATACACCAGTGGCAGATAAGGCAGTGAGCAGAAGGAAGAGCACAGGGTAGGAAGTACCAAAAAAACCCCAAAACACAAAAAAAAGAACAGCAGCTTGGTCAGGAAACACATGGAAAAGAGCAAAAATCTGAGTGAACCAGATTGGGTAAGGGGCAGACATAGGAGACGGTATAGAGCAAATACGTGGATTCCTGCCAAAAAGGGTGGCCCCCACTACATTACAGTATTTTCATTTTTTTCTTTTTTTTTCTTTCTACTTCTTTACACACTGATCATCATATCATTTTATCAACCTTTACTGTGGTTAATTACATTAATATTTCATCAAGCTTTGCATTATAAGACATCTTCTCTGACCTTATTCATGCCTCATACCTCAGATTTTCTTACAATTTAAAAGGGAAAAAATTATGTCAGGTAATCCACCCAACTCAGCTTATGCGATTCCTCTGTTGAGAAAGGGAAAAGTCAGTCCAAAGACTTGCATGGAACACTCCCATGTCATCCAGCATGTCTGGCTAAAAGAACAGTTTCAAGAAATATTTATAAGAAGAATAATGTAATGTTTGCAATAAAATCAAAAACTCCACATAGGTGTCAAAAACACCCTAACAGTAAATCTTTTTTCTAGGATTTTAAAGTACTTAATTCAAATCAATCCAAAACTCCCTTTTGACAATAAATACGCCCTTTGTGGGAATTCAAATATACCACCACAGTAGGGTGACCATCTTTTCAAAATGGAAAGGCGGGACACATTTCCAGCTCTTCTCTCCCCCACCTCCTCTGCTGATGGCATGGCCAGAGCAGAGCATAGCCAAGTTGGGGTGGATGTGGGCTGCCCACTGAGGGCTCAGCGCTTCCTAACCCTACTTCCTTTCCCCAAGAACCCCACACTGGCCACATGCACCCTGCCTGCCCAGAAGCAGTGTGGGGTCCAGAAGCTCTGAATGGGCAGAGTGCCTCACTGTGGTGGCATGGCCAGTGCTGTGCTCCTGGGGAAGGAAAGCATGGCAACGAGTCCCAAGGCTTCAGAGGGCAGCCCACATCCTCCCTTCCACCATGCACAAATCTACGTGGCACATACCTACCTATGCTCCACCCCCACAAGTCCAGCCAGTGGCAGGGAGCTACTAGCCCCCGTCCATGGACATACTGCCTGTGGCTCCATTCCACTCCCCACCCCGGTCCCAAACCCTATGTGCCACCCTGGTTGGGCACTGCCCCCAGCCCCTGCTGTACTCCCTATCTCACTGCGGAGGCCTCAATCTGCACTCTCCTATCCCCCTTGATCCATAGACTTACCTGTAGGGACTTTCTCTCTGCACTGCCAGACTAGATTCCTAGCCACGTGCATGTGTGCAGGCATGCACATACACTTGACACCCAGTCAAGTGTCCCGCTCCCAGCAGCCCCAAGCAGCCTACAAGGGAAAGCCTGCTGCTTCCCGAAGCCGGATTCCTGCAGGATACTGCAAACCCAGGACAAATGCTGTCCTGTAGTCATGCAGCCCAGGACTGGGACCTGATACTCCCATTCTAGGACTGTCCCACCCAATTAGGGATGGGCGGTCATCCAACATCACAGTGAGAGAACTGGAAAACAGATTGAGCTGCAAAAGTGACACTTCAGTATCTAATTCTAATTGTGTAGGAAAGGCTGAGTTTTTCTCCAAGGTAAATGCACAAAAATATCAAGTTATCTACATATTAATATGTAATTTCTCTGCTTGTATAAACAAAAGTGAAACTAAACAGACTGTGTTCATTGTCAAAAGTTATGAGGTGCAGGAAACAAAAAACTCATTAGCAGGTACAGTGTTTACCACTTCAGGAGAAAAGATCCTGTTTCCTTGGGCAATCCAATTGCCCATTGTTGTTTTTGATGTATATAATCTAATTTTCTGCCATTCTTTTTAAACAATCTACCATGCTATTAGTAACGCAGGTATTTTTTTATTTTTATTGTATTTATTTTCCTCTTAATGCCATATTTTTTAAAGTCTGTTAGAAAAAGGGAGATGGACGTCTCTTTTCCACACACATACACAATGTCAATGACGGATCTCACACACACGCACATACAATGTTAAAAGTAACCTTTCCAAATAGATACTTTAGATTTATCCATAGAAATCACTTGTAACAACTCTTAATGTTGAGTATGAATTTACTACTTGAAACACAAGAATAAATAAGCTCTTTTCTTGATGCTTTTGTTTGAAGGTTACAACCTGAAGCTAATGTACACCATTTCACTTAACCTTGACTCCCAGAATAACACAAACACAAGAAAATACACTTCATCCTCTTAAGATCAAATTTATTTGTACCATTCTATATGGCTATCAGCTGCTATAGAAACAACTATCTGAAATTCCACAAATGTAAATTAAATTCTTCTTATATAACAGCTCAAGTAAAACTTTTTTTACTATTTTTGAAAAATGTAAAGCACAAAAAGGAAAATAACTATCTAGACACCTTCCTGTATCAAAAGTAATGACAGCTTAGATGTTCCTTGACATGGTTTCAAATATTCTTTCAAAATGCATTATTTTATGCTTTTTTCTGTTAAAGGCTTTATGCTAATGCCCCATCATATTAATTTTTTAGCTAGCGAACAGGTTTAAACACACACACTTAGAGTATCCTGCCCATTCTGGAATATTTAAATTTGAGGAAAAGAGTATCAGTTTAGGAATATAGCCAAGTTCCATGGTAACAAAGAAAAAGTATAGACATGTGATTTTGTACGGATAGTACTACTTTTGCAAAATCTTCTATATAATTATCATTATGCATAAATATTTCCTCAGGCAAGAAACTATGAAACCGAACCATTGTGCTGGTAGCACTTACAAATGAGGCTCGTTTCCAACAGCTTCAGTATGCACATGCTGGTAATACTGTCTTTTGTGCACTCACAGCGGAGGAAAAGACTTTCCACTGATAGCTCAAACTGGTGCACAAATATTAATAAAAAGGTCACAGTCTGAGGGCTTACCCTGGGTCAAATGAAAGAAGCCCAGGACCATCAAAAGCTATTTCCAATGTCCAGCTGAGAAATCTGAAACAGAGAGTAACAAAGACAGTTTGTGACAAAGCTGACATGCAGTCCTCTAGAAGGAACAAAATCAATTGTGACATTTTTCATTTATTTGTAAATGCCTCTTTGGCAGTACACTCACTCAAAACGACAGTTGCCTCTTACAGAATACAGGAGGTGATGGTAAAATAGAGGAATCCTGACAGTTGCTTTAATGAGATTCTGCATTAGGACCACTCTAACATTCCCCTCCACAGACAAGGAGCATACCTTTCACTTTCAATCTTGTGCCCCTCCTAATTTGGAAAGCATTAACCCTATGAAAAAACTGAACTCAGCCTTCTTGTATTGGCAATAAGGCTCCATTTCCTCCTTCTCTCCCAATCTCATCTTTCCCACTGAAGAAGAAATTCCATAAACGGTGAATAGGTGCAAATGCAATGGCCCAACCATTAAGTTTCTCCCATTCATATTGGGTCTTACCATTAAAGCCACAAAGGCCCTGAGAGTGAGGTATTATTATCCTCAAAGTATCCATAAGGGCAGTAGAAAACAGCGCCTTACAAGGAGAACTCTACCTAGTCCGACATTAAATAAATTGCTGCTGAAAAGTGTCTGCAAGAATCATCAGCAGCAATATCTCCATTATTCCTGACTATTTCAGAGTGCTGTATTGTACACATCCTCTGTTTCTGTAACTGATTGCACAAATGTATTCCAAGTTTAACAATAAAGAGATCTGGTTTGAGCTTTGTTTAGTCTGACTTATCTTTGGTTTGTTAAAGTAAGGTTACCTCCACACCTCTATTTAGTGTAAACCACAAGGTTCACCTTCAGCTAGATTCCCTGTCTCCCCACACACAGCATGAATCCATTCTAGGGGAGCCCTTCTAGGAATTACTCTACCCACTACTTGTCTCTCCTGCATGCTATGGCTTTAATTATGGATAATTGAGACAGGAAGTGGGGTGCAGAAGACTAAAAGTTGGGAACAGGAAAGTGTGGGACTTGCGGGCAGACTTTCTCTGTTCTCAACCTTCAGCACCTTGGTGAGCGGCATACAGGCAGCGGACTCTGCCCCAGCTCTGGACCACACTAGCACTGCTGCAAAATCCCAGCTCCAGCCCCACACCAACTCCCACCCAGCCATGCACCCTGCCAATGCTGCTGGGGCCAGTCTCCATGTAAACCCTAGTCCTGCACTGTTCTGTCGCACCACTGCTGGGGTCTCCATGGAAACCGAACACTGCAAATCAGGCAGGGGCTGCTGGGTAATGGAGTCCAGACGCCATCCAGATCCACCCCTGCACTAAAGACACTGGTAGAGTCTTTACTGGTAGAGTAGGATAGGAAGAGCTAAACCTCAGATTCTTAAGTTTAATACAGTCTCTGAGGCCAGGCCAGACTCTAGGCACATGTCACGCTTAGGGATTTTCACTGAAGACAGTTTGGCAGGTATGGCCTTGAAGTCAGCCATAGAATCAAAGGATATGCCTACACTGTTACATAGGTTACTTTATGACAAACCTAAATAAAGAAAATGGAGACTGCTTTCCTGTACTTATCATACTGACCCCTGATCTTGCTGTCCTTACTGTCCTTGAGATGTCTTGGAAGACAGCAGGACACTCTCACATGACTAAGAATTACTCATAGAAATAAGGGCTGAAGAGTTGAAGATCAAAACTTGGCTCTTTTAGGACCAAAAATACCCTATTTACTCAAATCCAATGCAAGATTTTCCACCTCATTCAGTATGAGGGGGTCTCATCTGAGATGTGAGTATCACCGCCTGGGGCAGGTGGCAACTCAGCTCTGGCTTTGGCCCCAGACTCAGAGCAGAAGCCAGAGCTAAGCTGCTGCCTGCACTAAGCTAAGTGGGGTAAGGTAGCTCCTGCGGCAGGGGGAGGAGGCTTGCTGCCAGGGAAGCACAGGGGAGACCTACTTGTGCAAATTCAGGGGACATCACGCAACTTGCCCCGCAACCAGTGCCCAACTCCTCAACCTGCTCCAGCCCTTCCAGACCTGACTTGGTCTGGCCCAGAGTTGCTGCCACTCTACCTGCCTGCAAGAATAGGGCTGGGGTCATGCCAGAGTTGTCAACCACTACCTTCCCCAAAGATGGAGCAGAGCAGAGCACAGTAGCAGAAAGTAAGCAGCAGGGGGTGGGAGGTTACAGGGCGTGGGGAGAGCAAAAGACAGGGGAAGCTTGGACAAACAACTTGGGAGGAGTATAAGAATAGTGCTTGCTTGGGCATGCAGGAATGAAGTCAGGAAGGCCAAAGCACAACTGGAGTTGCAGCTAGCAAGAGACAGGAAGTACAAGGTAACAAGAAGAGTTTCTATAAGTATGTTAGCAACAAGAGGAAGGTCAGGGAAAGTGTGGATCCTTTACTGAATAGGGAGGCAATTTAATGACAGATGAAGAAGAAAAGGGTGGGAAAAAAATCAATGCCTTTTACCTTGGTCTTCACAGACAAGTTCAGCTCCCAGACTACTGCATCAGGCAGCACAATGTAAAGAGAAGGTGAGCAGCCCTCAATGCTGAAAGTACAGGTTAGAAACTACTTAGAAAAGCTGGATGTGTACAAGTTCATGGGGCTGAAGGCAATGCATTCAAGGTTGCTGAGGGAGTTGGCTACTATGATTGCAGAGGCACTGTCCATCGTCTTTGAAAACTCATGGCAATCAGGAGTGGTCCTGCATGGCTGGAAAAGGTCAAACATTGTGCCCATATCTAAGAAAGGGAAAAAAGAGGATCCAGGGAACTACAGGCCAGTCAGTCTCACCTTAGTCCCTGGAAAAATTATGGAGTAATTCTCTGAGGAATCCATTTCTAGGCACTTGGAGAAGAAGGTGATTAGGAACAGTCAGCATGGATTCACCAGGGGCAAAGTCATGCCTGATCAACCTGATTGCATTCTAAGATGAGATAACCGGTTCTGTGGATGTGAAGAAAGCAGTAGATGTAATATACCTTGACTAGCAAGGCTTGTCATATCATCCCCCACACCATTCTTGCAAGCAACCTGAGGAAGCATGGGTTGGATGAGTGGGCTGTAAAGTGGATAGAAAGTTGGCTAGATTGTCAGGCTCAATGGGTAGTAATCAATGGTTCGATGTCTAACTAGCAGCCAGTATCAAGTGGAGTGCCCCAGGGGTTGGTCCTGGGGCCAGTTTTGTTGAATATCTTCATTAACAATTTGAAAGATGCAATGGATTGCACCCTAAGCAAGTCTGCAGATAATGCCAGGCTGGGGGGTATAGCAGATATACTAGAGCCTAGGGCTAGGATTCTGTGCCACAGGCAAATTGGAGGATTGAGGCAAAAGAAATATCATGAGGTTCAACAAGGCCAAGTGCAAATTCCTGCACGTAGGACAGAAGAATCCCATGCAGTGCTACAGCATGGGGACTGACTAGCTAAGTAGCAGCTCTCTGGAAAAGGACCGGGGGGTTGCAGTGGACACTAAAATGGATATGTCAGCAATGTGCCCTTGTTGCCAAGAAGGCTAACAGCGTACTAGGCAGCATTATTAGGAGCATTGCTAGCAGATCTAGGGAAGTAATTTTCTGCTCTACTCTGCGCTGGCAAGACCACATCTGGAATACCATGTCCAGTTTTGGACCCCTCCACTACAGAAAGGATGCAGACAAGTTGGAGACAGTCCAGTGAAAAGCAATGAAAATGATTCAGGGGCTGAGGCACAAGACTTATGACGACAGACTGAGGGAACTGGGCTGGAGAAGATTGGAAAAGAGAAGACAGAGGATTTGATAGTAGGCTTGAACTACCTGAAGGGTAATTCCAAAGAAGATGGACCTTGACTTCTCAGTGGTGACAGAATAAGGAGCAATGGTCTCAACTTGCAGCAAGGGAGGTTTAGGTTGGATATTACGGAAAAAACTGTCTCACTAGGAGGGTAGTAAAGCATTGAAGCAGGTTACCTAAAGAGGTTGTGGAATCTCCATTCTTGGAGGGTTTTAAGGCCCGGCTTGAAAAAGCATTGGCAGAAATGATCTAGTCAGGGATGGTCCCACTTTGAACAGGAGGCTGGACTAGATGACTTCCTGTGGTCCCTTCCAACCATAATTTTCTATGATTTTAGGATTCTATAGGGAAGCAAGCACAGGCATAGTGGGGCAAGCAGCAGGGGGAAGAAGGGGTGGAAGGCAGGAAGTAGAGGACAGGCACAAGCAAGGGGGCAAGGGAGACAGGCAGCAGGGGTCAAACAGGGCGGGCAAGGGGCACATGGAAAAGGGGCAAACACAGACACCAAGGGGACAGGTGGCAGCAAAGACAGGTGGTAAGATGACAGGCATAGGTGAGCACAGAGCAGGCAGCAGGATACAATGCATGGGGGGGACAGGCAGAAAGGGCAAGGGGTAACAGTCAGGTCCCCTCACCCCCCACTGGTGCTTTCCCTGCTACAGCAGCAGGAGGGTGAATTTAAGATGACCTTCCACTAATTAGATTCTATATATGGAAAATTACAGTTGAAGTGGTCTTGAAATACAGTAAATACAATACTCATAAGCAACACCATAATGATTACAACACAGAGATTACTAGAAAACGCAATCCATGTCGACTGCTACTCTTAAATTTTCTAGGATGTCTGTATGACATCCACATAATATTCTCTCCCTATGTGCTCTGTATTCTTGTTTCACACCTGAACAGCAACACACTACACACCCTAATACATTTGCAAGAGTGAATCCTCTGTATTCTCTTTCCCTTAAAATAATATGCAAAGGGAGAAACGTATTTCATTCCAAGAATTAACTGCTCACTTATGATTAGGCTTGGCAGGATTTAATTTTTTAATCAGTAAATGTCAATAAACATTGATTTCACCTCACACTCATGGACAAAAAATATTTCCATTGTTAATAACTGAAGACAGGAGAAGAATAGAAGGGGGTCACAGGCTGGCGTAGAGAGGGCTGGTCTCTAAAGAAGAAAACAATGAGTGGCCTAATGACTCGTCAATTAAGCAATTAGCTGCTTGTTCATAGGTGCTAGGACAGGGAAGTGAGCTGTAAAGAGGTAACAGGCTACTTAAGTCGAAAGAAGATGGGGGAAGGAATATTCAAGCTGGATGGAAAGCAGTGGCAAGGAATTCCTGATGCTTCAGTGGGATAGCTCAGCTAGAACCAAGGACAGACTGTAAAAAGAAGTGAACGGCCTACTAGTGAGACTGGTATGTGGAGAGAAAGACTCCAATTAGAAAGGATACACCTTTTGGTGTTTTCTTGGCTATTTTGTTGGGCTTTTTGTTTTGTTGGTTTTTTGCCATCCTGGGGGCAGAAATCTTTATGTTCTTAATTTAATTAAAAATTGATACAAATCAAAATAAATGCTTTAAAATAGACATCGATATTATCTATTAAAATTATTTTTAAAAAATTGAATTCTGCCAAGCCTGCTTATGAGGTATAAAAATGGAATAGATTCTTAAAAAAAAAAAAAAAAAAGCGTTTGTAATACTAGGAACCTGATGCCCAGTAAAGCACAGGTTTTAATTCAAGTGCTACGCCTACTTAAAGATACACAATTAGTTATTGAATGACACTTGCACATCTGCACTGTACATATGTGATATTTGCAGGGTATCAGGAAACAGTGCTTTCCCTCCCTCCCTCTCCCTTCAAGGGGGGGAGAGCAGAAGATCGAGATACTGGGTGTCCTCCCCATCCGAGAGAAGTATACAGCCACTCAAGTTGCATCAGGAAAAAGGAGATCTACCTGGCAGGTATCTGATCAAATTTCTTGTGGAAGAGAGAGTTTTCATTCACAAGAAATCCCTTGAACAGCTCTGTACTCTTTATGCTGAAGGAAAAGAATTTCTCTTAACATAATTGTAATACCCATTCCCAGCCCCCAAAATTTAGCCTTCACCTTTATGATCATTTCTTGTCAAGTATTTTTCCTTTAAATGTCATGCTGAATGTTACGTACAGTGGAACCAGTAAATTTTATGATCTTTGAGCTTGTATGATTCCTGTTGAAATTAAAATCAGCAGGTGAAAGCATTTCAGGATTGGACCCATACTGTCCTCTTGCCAAAAAAATTAAATAAAAATTTCAAAAAAACTTGGTACATTTCATGGAAGTTTCTTGTGGCTAATACCCATTCTCAAAATTCAAAAGACATTTCATATTTAATTTCTAGAGATAGTTAATCTAGCAACCTTTTCCGCTTTCAAAGAAAATGTCAAAGGGCCAGATTCTGACCTCCGTTTCAGCATTGAAATAATACTGAACATCATGGCAGTTACTCTGCCTTTAGTCTGATGGAAAAGAGATCAGAATTTAGCCCTGGGGAAGACTGCATTACAGTACACACTGGTGAACCAGAGGCATAGTGGAGTAATACTGACTAGCATCACAATCTGGAAGGTATACAGGCTTCCCTCGCTTTATGCTGGTTCTGTATGTGCAAATTCGCTTTTATGAAATGATCGTTTTTATACCAAAAATTCATTATATTGGAACGTATCCCTATTTGTTACATTGGAAAGTAGGTTCTTTTTATGAGAATTTGAGTTACGCGCCCTTTTCCACAAACGCGTATACAGCAAAAAACAAGGGAATTGTGTATAAATGTTAATGATGTCACTCATAAAATCTGCATTTTAACCGTTACAAAAGAGAGCTTACAAAGAAAACACATAAATCATTCAAGAGTGGTGTGGGATATCTGCTAAGTTAGTTTCAGAACTAACAGCCTTTTCATCACCAAATAACCAGAATATGCTTTACTTACATACACCTGGACAGAAGAAAAGCAATACACCATAGTTGAAATAGTAATTGGCAACAAGAATAATTCATACTATGAATATATTATTTTTCTCCCAACAGAATAGCTACAATCAGAGTGTAGTTTTCTCCAGTTTATTCATTATTTAAGTAATATTTTTCTTCTGAATGGTTACAATTTTTTTTTTAAATGGGAGCCACGCAGCTTGGTCACGTAAAATCCTGTGATTATTTTTGTTCTTTGATGAAACACAAGCATGTAACACCTGTTCAGATACACTCCAAATTTAGTTTCTACAAATCCCCAAAATGAACATTTACATCAGCATCCCTGATCGGTTTCTGGAAAGTAAACCTGAAAAGAGACATGGACATAAGTGAAACAAGCTCATTAATAAACGTATAAGAATAGTCAGAGAATTATTTACACAATTTGTTGAATACAAATAAGCAAATATTATTCCGTCAGGGAGAAGGAAAGTCTTGACCAATCTGTATTAACTGTGATAGCTACTTGGCAGAGCATACTCCTTGAATCTCTTCACATCCTTCAGCCAGACCACTCTCCTTAAATTCTAGGTACGTTTCCCACTCTGTGCAGTGGCAGGAACATCTGGTCTTTAGAAAAGAAATGAAACCTACAGCACTTCTTGTATTTCTAGGAATAACAGCTATCAAGTTTATACTTAGGTTCCAAAACTATTTTCACAATGCCTTGCATCCAGTAGCTCCACAGTAGCAGCTCCTAGGAACTCAGTGAATATGAAAAATAGGGCTATATCGCTCTGAGACAGAGGGTGAGCTAGAAAAGAAGCATCAGAGGCAGGCAAGACAAAACAGTATTTGGCATGCCAGTGCAAGCTCAACCAAGTTTGTATGTGCAACTTGCCAGACAAGTTGCTTGTCACACATCGGACTCCTCAGCCACTCAAGAAGCTGTGGTGGTACCCAGTAACCTACCAAAGGTGCAACCTCTATGGTCTCCCAAGACAAATGGCTGCCAATGAATGAGCAGCTCCTGGGAGCAAAACATATAGGAAAAATGAGAATGCCTCTTCAGAAGCATAATTTGGGGGTTTGATTTTTGAAAATAGCATGAGAGAATTTGTTTTAAAATAAAGAAGAAAAAATATATGTGCTTTGAATGCCCTCTCATATAATCTAGTCTTAACTATCATTTGCCCATGTAAAAATATCCAGAGATTTTATAAAGTTTGGTGTTTAAATTTCTATGCATAAAAATTAAACACTATGCATGTAAATGCGCATGCGCGTGCACATACACACACACATTAGATTATGTATTTGTAGAATTCAGTGCAAGCTTCATAGTATCTAGGGTCAGAAGGGGCCTAGAGCAGGCCATCTAGTCTGACCCCCTGCCAATGACAGGAAACAAGTGCCAGGGTCACAGGACCCCAGCCAAGTACCTATCTAATCTACTCTTGAAGACACCCAAGGTAGGAGCAAGAACAACTTCCCTAGGAACCGGTTCCACATCCTAGCCACCCTAACTGTGAAGTAGTGCCTCCTAATATCCAACCTAAACCTGCTCTCCAGTAACTTGTGACCATTGGTCCTAGTTAC
>JAGPOW010001918.1:16026672-16039155 GCA_030014935.1 Caiman crocodilus | reverse complement strand
TGACTTTGGGTTAATGAGCACCATAAATATTGAACCTTGACATTCTTTTGTTATTTAAATCTACAAACCATTACATGAGCTGAGCTGGATTTCACAGAACTCAGCAAAATCACGTGGCTGGAGTGGTCTCTACTCCTTTTTCAGCGAATTCTGTACCTACAACCCTCCAGCTACCTGAGAAAATGCCTCTTTCTTTGTGTAATGCCATTGCACTTGCCATTTGTGGAGATAATGCAACAAGCAAACCATTTGTTAATGGGGGGAGCACACTGAAACACAGCACTGTGCGAGGAATCTTGCACTCTGCAACTTTCTGATCACCTGAACTCCATAGTGTTGATCTTCAATGCTTACTGCAGGCTAATTTTTTCTCCAAATGTAGCACTGACAACTATTCCTATAAATGGAGATGGCATTTGTTGGCTCAACTGTT
Source organism: Caiman crocodilus (assembly GCA_030014935.1). NCBI lineage: Eukaryota > Metazoa > Chordata > Crocodylia > Alligatoridae > Caiman > Caiman crocodilus. The sequence continues at coordinate 16,038,722 of JAGPOW010001918.1, read as the reverse complement.
GGGGCATTTTTTAAGGGAAAGACAAGCAGAAAAGATAAATATTTTATCAATGGTATTCAGCTTATCGTTTAATGAAGCCACAGAAACCTGACTGAATAACATCATACCGATTCAAAGAAAAATAGATAAATGGAGTTTGAGAAGAGACCCTCATAGCAGTCGTTTGACCTTTCTGCTGAAACTAACAAAGCTAGAAGACAGGCCCTCATCCATCCCGTTCATGTTGGTGGAGACATTTATACTGACCAGGCATATCACGGACACATTTTATTCGGAAGTTGACGGAGTTTATACAGGGCAATGATGAGATGTTACACAGTTCTCGCTACTTTAAACTAAATTTTAAAACAGCACGATATTTTAAAACAGCAGTATAGCTCTTACAGGCTCTCTGTACAATTCCCAGTTCCCTGAGCCTGTCAGTCCCTTTTAAATTCAGCTCTATAAAGAAAAATCTCAGTGTCTGATTTACAGTAACTTCAAACTATAAAGGGCCTCTCACTAAAATTTATGTCCAACTTCTAAAGTTTCCTTCATACCTCCTCTCAACTTCAGAATTTTTTACCTATAACCTTAGAACAGGGGTCAGCAGCCTTTTGGCAGCATGGGTCAGAGCTTACAACCAGCTTTCGGCCAGCTGCCCCTGCTCACTCCTACTGCAGATTCCTGACCCCTCTGCAGTGCAGCGATGGGCCCCAGATCCTCCCTGCCAGACCTGACTTGCAGGCTAAAGGCTGCTGATCCCTACCTTAGAAAAGCTGTAAAGTGTACTCGTAAATAATACCACAATGTGCTAGTAGCTTTGCAGTCTCTTATTTTCCTGAGGAAATACTTTTAAGAGGAAAAAAACTCCTTAAACAATGATTTAAGCATGAATATAACAGTGAACTTTAGATAAGACACATAATTGTGCTGCTGCAAGATATGACTTTCCCATGGGAAAGAAATGGCCTGGCAATACAAAAACAGCAAAGTCAAAAGTAAGGTATAAGCTTGGGGCGGGGGAGTTCCCCCTCACCCCTGGATGGGATAAATATAATTTCTCATGGCAGTGTATATCTCTCTTAAGCCTCAGGTGGTATTAAGTTAATGAGATTAGTTCCAGCAGGAGTGAAATCCCACAAGATAGGATTTATATTTCATTGGTTTTCACTTCATCCAGCAACTACAGCATAGTCAATCTTTGTGTCACTCTGTTATCACCCTGGTTTGGGACTTGTTCTCAAACTCAAACCAGGCTAAAGCAGCTCATGACACTGACAAAAGCTTAGGCAACATGCAAAGAGCATGTTTAAATGTTTGGAGAAAAGATGAGGGGAAAGGAGAAATACTTAATCTCTCTCACAGACTGTGATTTTTATTGTAATATTATATGTGTGTCAATGTTACAGATTTATTGACAATGTCAATATGACACGTGTCAATGTTACAGCTTTATTTAACCTGAACAATGAGAATGTGACAGAAGTTAGAAAACTAATTAACATTATTAAAGAAAGAATTTCTTCTTGGATAATAAGAATGAGGTGTTACTTTTACATCAATGTTAAGAACGGAGGAAGCAATTTTTTTTAAATTTGGTCACTAGGAAAGCAGACATGGAAAGGTTTGGAGGACTGGTAGCAACCGCACTAGGATACAAAGATACAAATCTTTCAGGCCTCCAACTCGGTTCCTAGCTGGAAGCTGCACATAGGCTGACAAAGAACTATGCTTCACTCCCATTCCCGGTGCTGTCCACATTGCAAGCCTACTGTTGTTTATGCACCAATTCAGTCTCACCAGTAAGGCTATCTTATAATAATCCCAAACACTAGCACAGCTCTGTCTGCTATGAGATATTTTTTACTCCGTGGCCAGAATGAGACTCACTGAGGAAGCACAGTTCAGGGATCCTTCAGTTTGTACCACCAATGAGTTACTTGTGATACATAATTCCTGGACTTCAGCCTCCAAGCCATTAAGCTGGCACCTGTGTCGAGCAATAATTTTGCTTGAAAAAGGCAACTTTATGGCTAAAATCAAGGCCAGATGATAAAAACAATTTGTAGGTATTAAGCCTCCTTAACATGGTGGCATTGTTCCCAATCAGAATCACTGAACATTAATAACTATTAAGCTAACAGCTCAACATGCAGCAATTACAGTTCGCTAACAGAATATTATTTTTAATTGTGAATATAACCAAGAAAACAATTACAGCAACAACAGCCCATAATACCTGAGATGAGGCTGTATGTGGAAAAGCAAGTGCTATATGGTGTTCTTGGACAGCTCTTTCCCTGCGTGGTACAAGAATGAAGAGGAGTGCTTCTCTTTCAAAATAAAATGCAAGGGCATCAATATAATGATCTTTACTCAAGTCTTCACAATAGTTTCAGGCTTCCTTCCAAGCAGCAGCCTGGTTAAAAGTATATACTGGGAACACATAGAAAGATCTATTTTTACTGGTCCTTAAACCTCAAAATATGAAATAAATCCATTTTCTAACCAAAGGAAAAATCTAGCTTTCCAAAATGGTGATCTCCAGACTGCCACAGAAAAAGTATTACTTACCTCAATTCCAATGAAAAACTTTTTACAGCACTGTACTTAACTTCTTCCTATACTGCCAGACCATTCTCTTTGTATTATTTTTTTCATTCTCCACCCCCTGTTGGTGCCTCTTCCCTATCTCAGGCTCCTGTATACCATGTAGTAGCCAACTGTCTCTCGTTACATATGTCAAGTTCAATACGCTTCTAACAGGAAAATAGCATATTTTATTGCAGTCCTCAGCTAGTACAAGTCAGTAGAGTAAACCACCAAAAATGAAATACAGGAGTAAGTTTTCAGAACAAAAGAGGCCTATTTTCTCCTATGTACAGGCTCACTGGGCTACTCCTCAATTAAGGAGTATCAGCTATATGCAGCTGAAATGGGCCAATGCTAACTTAGACAAGCGAAGGAAGTGGTGGCCAGTAGCTGACAATAAACACACTGAAAATCCAAGTCTAAGGACATGCAACCTGACTGGTGACTGCAAGTAGGCTAGCCCAAGGTCCTGGAAATGTGCCCACCAAACACTGAACTGCATTTTGAAAGCTCTGACATAATTTTGTGGTTGCAAATTGTCATATCAAAAGCAGAGGCTGCCTGACCAAAAATGCATGCCACAATGCTTCTTGTTCCTATATTTAAGTAATTGAGAAAAAAAATATGCATTTTGCCCTCCTCCCCAAGTAAAAACCACTGAACATTTCCGGTACTACGCAGCCTTGTCAAGCAAGTGTACCAATCAGTGTATTAACACTGTTTTCAATTAAATCTAACAAGCAAGTATAACTCCAACAATATGAAAATGAACTGCCAGGGTAATTGTTCTGGAAGTGCTGCAATTATAAATGTCATGGAAATGCATCATGTTTTCTCTTGGCAAAAGAATAGTTCTATAGTACAACTAGGGAATCCCTCCTACGCACTTTAATAATCAAATGATCTTGAAAAAAGAAGTCCAAATTTTACACCACAAAACTTTCCCATTGCTACCACAAAAACTTACCCAAAATATATGCTACTGGAAAAAGGTTACCTTAGAATATTTTACTAAAAACAGTTTGCAAGATTTCCACAGAGCATCATAAGCATGTCTGATCTGTTGTATAACACAAACTAAAAAACCTACCCAGCAATTTTCACATCCCACCTCTAACTGGTACATGCAGCAAACCCATCCCACAAATTAAATTCTCCTGTTTCAAAACTGGCTTGCCAAGACTGACAATTCTGGAAGACACTTAGAAATATCAATAAAATTATATCACTGTTTAAACGATCATCTTTTTTCACAGCCTGTTAAGATCCCCTAGTCTGACCTTAAGAGTAAGTGAAAATACTTGTTTTTATCTTGCCTTTCCTATGTGCGTCTATGGTGAGCTCCATTTCTGCCACATTTTATTCAGTGCCAGGCTATTCACTTACATGCTCAGAAAGCAACATAGCCACTCAGTCCTTCTCTACCACTCTCTTCTCCAATTTTGCAAACTAAGTTTTGCAGATACAGAGACGTTTAAAAGGAGCTGACATTTTTTTTCCACCGATAAGGCACCTTAAGTATGCAGAGCTCTGCATCAAGGCACACAAAAAAGCTGTACTTTGGCTCTTTCGTGCCCACCTTACATAAAATGCAGAAGAAGGCGTTACTTCACAGTCAGGGCGCTAGGACCTGAAACCAACTTCCAAGCGAAGTGGTGCTGGCTCCTACCCTGGGGGTCTTTAAAAGGAGGTTAGACGAACACCTAGTTGGGGTTGTTTGATTCCAGTACTTTTCCTTGCCACGGCAGGGGGTCGTACTTGATGATCTGCTCAGGTCCCTTCTGACCCTACTAACTATAAAACTATGAAACTATGAAGAAAGGCCTCCCAATCTCCGTTAGTTTGAACTGCTGACATAAAGGAAAGGAAGAGAACCAGAACAGCATTCAGCAAAGGAGGCATAGATAAGTGAACATTGATTCACATATAGTCAGCCATCCTTCCATGATAGAGTCTGCTTCCCTCCTGACCCAACAGGGGCAATAATAATAATTCCTAGAAGTCTACTTAGAGGTACATTTTGACAATCACCTTCCACAACTTGACTCTGTTGCTATACAGCAGTCTTAGAAGTGAGAATGGCTTACTCTATTCTCACATAAAGGCCTATTAGGGCCTCCTCACATGGTAATTTTGGGTGGCTCCTGGAGCTCTTAACCCATAGATTGTTTGCATGTTAACACTTGAACCTAGTTTTAAGCACTCACTGAACAGCCCAAAATTATGCCACTCCTGTGTGGGATTATCTCTGCTCCATGTTACCCAGGTTATATTGCACTAAATTGTAGCCACTCTAAACTACACCTTAGTGTAATAACAACACCTGCCCCTCACCCCCTGCTGCACTAGATTGGACCCACCGGCCCCTCCAATCCCCCACCTCCCTGGCACCCCAGATTCCCACTCACTGCCCCTTATCCATGGCTGCTTGCCCTGTGTGTCCCAGGGAAGCAGGCAGGCAGGGAAGGAAAGGTTAACTTGCCTGCCCAGCTGCCACTCTCTGGGTAGGCTAGCCTGGAGAAGAGCAGCAGCTTGGCAGCGGTGGCAGGGGCTGGGCAGGAAGGTTAACACTTCCCTTCATGCTCCGCCAGGACAGACAGTGCAGGCAGCCACAAGTAAGCATGGGGGGCAGGGACTGGGGGGGACTGGAGGAGTGTGAAGGGGGAAACGTAGAATGTTTGGGGCAGGGGGCGCTAAGTGCAGAGAGTCAAACAATCTGAGGCTGAATCAATTCAGTCTTTGCAACTTAGTCTAAACTGCACAAATTACATTGAAACGGAAGTGAACAGACATTTACCTTTGATTCAGGAAATGCAGCCACATACTTGCAGTGACTCAGGCCAGAAGCCAGGGGGTCCTAGAGCACAGGTCTCTGGCTGTGTGTTCACTTCCTCTTCCTGCTGCCCCCAACGTCTCTGGGATTTGTAATCCAGAATCAGAGGAGCACGATTCTGCAGAGTTGCTCATCACTTCCTCTTCCTGCTTCCAGGTGCATCTGGGATTTGTAGTCCGCAGTCTCAACCAGCAGTAAATTTGAGTAGAGGAAGGGGTGTTTAACCCCCGTCCCTAGTCCCAGACCCCAGCTGGAGTTTGCCTGGAGGGGGCAGTTCCCCCCATCCCTCCGAAAACTGGGCTGCATCCCCAACCGGACTTGCCACCCTTTTGTCAGCCACCCATCACTGGTCCAGCTAGGGGCCCAGCCCTGCTCTCTGAAGCAGACAGCCCAGCCCAGCCCAGGCCTGAAAAATACTGGGTTGTTTGAGGACTCTGATTTAGGTTAAACCAGGAAGGGGTCTGAGTTAGAAGTTCCAACCAGTTTGACCCAAATCAGGTTACGTCTGATATTACATTCAACCAGGTTTATCTTAAACCAGTTTCAGCCATTTTGAAACTGGTTTATGTGCACTGAACTTCTGTTCTGTTACAGGTTTAAAGCAGTTTCTGATCACTTAAACCAGTTTGTGTGTAATTTCTGTCCCTACCCGTGGAGGGGTGATTTGTACCTTTCAGTCCTCCGGGTACAAATCTAGCATTAACACCCATCAACATTTGGATGGCTCACAGTGCAAGGTGTAATATGGCCCTTAAACTCACTTTTGAAACAGTGGAAAGACACCTTGATAGAAATAAGAATCAAGACCCACAGGCTCAGAGACTTCCTCAACAAGTTTCTGCTTCAGACATGGGAACAAAGGAAGAACAGTAGTTACTGGATTCAGATTCATGCCTCAGCTCTGCATAGAGCATACTGCATGTTTTAGGCTACCTTAAAAGGGTATAAACTGGAATATGAAAGATTGAGTTTGGCTAGTGAACAGCAGCATCACTCTGTTGCTGTACTTGGTTTGTGAATATGCTAAAGTTAGACTATATTAAGGAAAAAGGGAAGAAAAATGAAATGGCAGAGAAAGGATTATAGTTGAAGCCCTGTATTTCCTTGCATTTGCCTTCTACTATTGTCTGGATACAACAGTGAAAATTCAATGTCACCATTCTGAGGGAGTGAAACAGATGAACCTAACACAGAAGGCTGGACCTTATTTGGGAAAGGAGAGTGCTGCTGGCAAAAAGCTGATGTATATGGATGAAGACAGGCTACAGAGATTTGAGGAAATGTGGTAACTTTTGGAGACAATTTTTGGTAGAAAAGACGGAGACTGAAATGGACAAACATTGTCAAGAGACTTTATGTTCTGGATTTTACATGTACTCAGATAAGTATTGATAGATACCTTCACAGTTGATATGTTGCTTTGCATGACAGCTAAAATAATTTAAAAGCTCCAAAGCCACAACTTCGTTAGGTCTCAGAAACCTAACTAAATCAGAGCGTGAGGAAATAGAGAGGGAACCCAGCAGCTGTGGAAAACACTGGGGGGAATTAAATAGGAATTGCATTGTATCAACAAAAAGGGCAAGGAATGCAAGCCTTAAATTAAAGGTTCTAATAATGATCACAGGATCATTCAAGGTCCAATTGCACTCTGCAAATGTTGACCCTGCTTGTCCCGCTTCCAAAAAAGAAGGAGCTGTCTAGACCTTCAGGCAGCTTATCTGAAATATATACTAATATCCATGATTTGGCAGCTTGAACCTGCTGCCATTTGTACAGCTGGGTAAGGCAAATCTCACTCAGGCAGAATTGAGCAAAAATGCCACAAGGGGAAAATGTCCTTTCAATTGCACCTTTCCCTAGTCCTTTTAATCACAGAGGGAACAATGTGGTCTCAAACTGGATGACTGCATTCTCCCCAGCCCACTTCTATACTTTGCCCAGACACAGCAGTCATCACTTGTTCTCTTATGTCGATTTGCCGCACACTGTGTTACACGTTGTGGCACGTCAAGAGTAGAAAAAAAGTGAGATTCCTATAGATCAAAGAACAGAGCTACATTCTCTGCTGGTGCAAATGGCAGGGATCCACTAAGTTCAGTGCTGTTTCGTCTATTCAAAATGGCAGAGGAGTTGGCCAGTAATTTGCACAAGCAGCCAGCACGTTTTATAGCAAGCTTTGCTTTCGGGACAAAAAGCTGCTACATAAATGTTAAATGCTCAGTATTGGAAATTGTGTAGCTCTAAACTGGAAGAACCAGACTGTCCATAAATTTCAGAAGTAGTTGAAACAAGAACAAACAAACAAACTCAGTGTCTCCTTTCCATCTAAAAGTTAAAAGGAAAAACAAGTCAGTCACTATTTTTTACCTGTGAGGTCTTGCTAGCTCTGCAAGTTAATCTGCCAGTGGCCCATGCCATCAAGAAACATGCAAAACATGAAATATAACATCTATTTTCTGAATGACATTATCAAGTAAATATCATCAAACTCACATTCCCAAGGTGAAAAGTTACTCTGGCAAATGCTATGTCGAGCTTTCCTCTTTCTTTCGCCTCCCTGAGTTTTTATGTTGCATTGATTTTATCACTGTCATAAAGGATAGTATAGGCTTTCCACTTCACCACTGTGGAAATCATTTCTGTGCCCAGTCTTAAGCAAATAAACTGGAACCATGACTTCTTATTTGAGAAGATAGATAACCTTGAGTATTAAACCTTACCTGCCATTTCCATGATCTTGACTTGCCATTACAAAGGAAGAGCATCCTCATCTGCAAATTACTAAAAATAATCAGCTGCAAGATGTGACCTTGGATGAAGCAATGTTAAATTGGCCAGCAAATTTTTCTGAGGCATCACTGTTATTAACTTGCAATTTTTTCATTTCAGTCTGCCACTGATGCTTGGCAGGTTATAATTTTTCATTTTCGCACTTGGCTGATGCTCACTCAAGTAGAGATTATGGAGATAGCAGTGGAGAATTTTTACAAAGGGATTTTTCCCCTTTCACTCCATCATATCAGGATACAAATACAAAACAGATTCTCTTTATGAGGCAGTTTATCAGCTAGGTATAACAGGAAGGATGCTTGAAAAGTAGCAGTCTTACAGTACTGCAATGGTAGAAACTGTTCCTATCTTACCTCAAATGCAGGGTTTCCAAATTGCTGTTGGTCACATATGCCTGCTGAAGTATAGAAGTGTAATGACACACCTAGACGACCCATCATTTGTCATGATATCTGAATTGAAAGGACCATGTCCATTAACTGGAAGACTCAACCTCTTTATGTGATAAAGTCACTAGAGGGAGACACAGGTCCACACTGTATTAGTTCACATTTAAAAAGCTCCTGGTAAATCAAGATTTAAATTAAGCCAGTTTTCATTTTTTGGCAAACTTTTTTTCCTTTAACATTAGAAGTCTAAGAACAAGACACAAGGGGGTGTTTCACTGTTACTTTGCAAGTGGCTCTTCAGCCTGCTAAAGCAATAATGAGTATATCACCATGCAATGCCTGATCCCGGCCTCTCTTTTTAATAGGCTTAAACTGGCAAACCATTAGCTATGTTGTGCCATTTACTTTTAAAAATACTCTATGGTTTCCATTATTTAAAAAAAAAAAGTTTCCCACATAATATGGATTAATAGCAATAATAGCATTTGTCTTTCACTTGTTGAAACTGGGAAAGAAAAATGGTCTGGAGGGAAACATACAGACAAGAAAAACACCAGTTACAAAACAAACAGTACTTCATTGCAACAAAACTTAAGCTGTCACTTGACGTAGTTATTTCTGAGGCTTTTAGGCTAAACTTTCTTTCCTATACAAAATGCTTCTGACAGTCCAGCAGTTTATCCAAGAAAAGGAAAATCTTTGCCAGTCAAGTTGAAGGACTTGTTTGTATCCCCTGGCTCTCATCCAGACTCAGCATCTCATTCTCTCATTTTCTGAACAAATTGCTGGCCTGTCAGGCACACAATGCAACGAAAGTTACCCTAATGGTCCAGTTTGGAATTACACTTGCCATTTCAAAATTTTCTCTCAGAACAAACTGCTTGTAATACTTCTACTATACAAATACCACAATGTTATACCTAAGCAAAAAAGAAATTGTCTATGTACTGTGGTAAAAGCCACTGAAGTGGCTTTTAGTGGTGTTTCATATTAATCATGGAAAATGTGGATTTAGGGGTTTTTTTAAACCAAAAATTGGGGACTTTTTTTAATCAGAGAAAACTAGGATCCCTGTTGATAGCACAGGGCTCTTTAAACAAAGGCAAATCAGGATCCAACGGCAAAAAAGTGAAAACAGATTTATTAAGACTAGAACTAAGGCACAAGTTTGTCAATGGGGTGGACAATTAATCGTTGGAAATAGTACCTACAGGGAGATTCTGCATCACTCCAAGTCAGCGCTAAATATCTTTTAAAATACATGCTCTAACTTGTCAAGAAAGTATGGGTTTGACATGGGAACCACTGGATGAGATTCTATGACCCATGTTACACAAAAGCATCAAGCCAGATCAAAATGGCTTCTACTGGCCTTACAGTCTATATGGAGCAAGTGCAACAAACCAGAGCAAAGAAGACAAGGGATGCTAAATGCTGCATCACCACTTTGTGGAAGCAAGTAAACTCCCCCATTTTGGAACGGAGGAGGAAGTCACTCCCCTCTGGGCCCAGAGGCACTGCAATACCTGACCGATGCGTGGAGGGGCCAGAGCAAGCCCCTTTAAAACAGGACAGCAGAAGGGACAAGGAAGCATGAGACACAGGTAGAATCAGAACTGGCGACTACTGGAACCATTCTGCCATTTTGACTACGGTTTGTTTGTTTTTTTGCTGGAATGAAAAAATCAGGACTATAGATAGCATTTTCCCAGAGAAAAGGAAACATTGAACATTTCCATTTAGGAAAGGGGAAAATATCCACTTCATTTTTTTTCAAAAATGGAAAATTCCCAAGTTTTCCAGGCTGGCTCAGGTGCCTGACTCCACTTTCTAGATATGCTGGAAGATAGGCAGGTTGCCACATGAGCATCCAGGCAGCTAAGGGCAGGAAGCCTGTCTATCTGCATGGCTGAGTAGCTATCTATAGAGCCAGGGTGGCCCATCAGCCTGCATAAGAGCCAGGGGGCCTAGGAAGTTCATCAGGCAGGTGAGGGAAAAGCCAGGCAGCTGGAAAAAAAAATAGCTAGTCAGCCCAACAAGTTGAAGTCCATCAGGAAATAAGGAAGTTGCATCCTTTGACAGCAGTTTTCCGTGCAGAATTCTGTACCAGCTCTATGCAGAACCTGGAATAGCCCTGACATGAATTCAGTGGTAGAGCCATGTCAATAGGACAGGAAGTGCCACCGGGCATATAACTATCAAGGTTTTCTTCCCAGAGCATTGTGGAAACTAGGCTACTTAAGCAGAGCAACTATGGGCTACGCTTACTGTATATTGGATCAGAAGCTAATGGTATAACTATACATATTAAATAATAATACACAAACTTGTAATTAGCTACAATTATAGGTGCATAGTTGGTATTTGAAATCTGCCATTCTCCTGCAGGAATGCAACCTGAGTCACAGGAAGGTGGATTTTGGCAACTTTTTATTTTTGTAGCACTTTTCTGTTTACAAAATTAATTACTATGAATTTCACAACTCCTCCTAAAATAATCCTTTGGTGACCACTTGTGGCAGGCAGCTTCAACTTTTCAAGGGCGAGTAAAAGAAGAAACTCCAATATTTTGGGTCAAGTGATCGAAGCAAGAGAACTGGGGAATGCATTCCATCAGTGAATTCAGCAAGAGAAAAACAGCAAGACTTTCAGGGACTCCTTTATAACCAATTTAATTCTAAATTACCAAAATTCGCTAGAGGCCTGATCCAAACCCCTGTGATATAAATGATGCCTCTGACTCAGGCCTGAACTCTAGCAGTTCATTCCAGGAGCTGCAATTCTCAGGGATTCTCCGAAACAAGAAATAATTTTCAGTTAATCCTCCACAAAACGCTACTGAACTCAACTGAGACTTTAGTTTTGTCATTAGTTGGTTAAGAAAAATAAATTCTGTGAAGACAAATCTGAAATAACTACATGTTGTAATGGAGTTTCTTCAGATTTCTCTAGCAAAATTAAGAGGGAAAAAAGTGGCCTGCAAATACAACGTATTATGTCTCTCATCTTTCAGCGGAGATCCCAACATAATATTATCACTTATTTCAAACATCAAAACTCTTTGTTCATGGGGCTTAGATACCATCATGCTCTCACTGGAACATGCCTATTTGAGGGATGTAAATATCATTTTTTTAAAAAATAACTTTGTTTAAGCTCCTCTAATTATCTCAGTTAAATGATTAACTGATAACATAGCAGCTCGTATATGGCTGCTACTGGGAGCTGCTCCCGAGATTCCAGGGAGGGAGAGAGGAGGCCAGCCCAGCCAGACAAGGCAGCCCACAGCTCACCTGAAGCCATGCACTGAGAGAGAGGGAGCACCTGTGAATGAGCAGCTAATTTTTTAATTAATGAGTTATTAGACTGCTCTTGTTTTCCTCTTAGCCTTATGAATATTAATCCCCCTCTCCTCCCTCTCTTCCTCCCTGCCCTGCTGCCTTCTCATTGCTGCTGGGACC
>JAGPOW010001918.1:16011959-16026572 GCA_030014935.1 Caiman crocodilus | reverse complement strand
ACCAGACTGTGCCCACTCTAAACTAAAGGTTAACCGGTAAGCTAACCAATAGGTCATCACGGAACTTATTGGTTAAATGATTAATCATTTAACCTTTCAGATCCCTAGCCTATTTTAACCATGAGCTCCCAACTTTCGGTTTGGAGAGCAAGTATGTGAATTAAAAGGTATATTCCTCTGCATCGCTACTAGTACGCGTGCCAAATAGGGACATAGGGGGTGCATCTACACATGCACTTTACAGCGGAGTAGACTAATCAGCTCCACAGTAAAGCATGACCGTCTACACGTGTGACACTATTAGGGAACAGTAAACTAAATAACTCTGCTGTAGGACAGTACTATCTTACCGCAGAGTACTTTACTGAACTGAAACCCACATGGAGATGGTGTTTAGGGGAGTAAATTGTGCCTTGTCAGCCAGAGGCCTGCTCCACCCCAGCTCAAATTACTGTTGGCTGTAGCTCAAACTACTCTGGAGTTTATTGCGTCACATTAGTTGCCTGTGTAGATGCACCCAGGGTGGAGGAAGGGAAATGGGTGAACCAACTAGTCAATGAAAAATTAGTCCACAAACCAGAGATGATCATCAAAGAGCAAAATCATCCAGCTAGGAGTCAAAGTAGCTAGTCAAACTTGTTAACTTCTCAAAGTACCCAACTGCCACTTCAGAAAGGATGTGCTGAGGACAGTACTGGGACCAAGTTTTAGCTTACATTTTTGACAACCAAGAGACACCCTTGACAAGAGACTCTTTCACATTCGTGTTGAAAACGTCTACCCAGAAACAGAGAATTTCTGTGGTAGGTACGAGGTCCTGTGAGCCCTTCCTTATCTGCCCCAATTTGATTACCATTTAGTTTAAAACTCCAGATCAAAGACTCTCCCACTGGGTCTAAGTTATGGAAGGAAAGGCAAGCACTCTAAAATAGTTTATGCCCGATTGCCTCCCACGTTCATAGTGCACCTTCACAGTACTCCACCTGCTGCTATACTCTCCTGTTCAGAACCCCAAGATGAATCCACAATCTCTAAACCCCCAGGCTGGCACCAGAAGACAGCATCACAGGGCAAAACAGAAGATGTGCACGTCAAAAGGAAACAATATTTGGTACTCCCAGCATGAGCAGAATTATATAAATCCGTTAGAATTCCCTAGGCCCTCCTAAAGCTACTGTACTTGTGTACAAATCAGCAAAACCTAGTTTAGAGAAACTAATCATGCCGCTAATACTTATGCATAAAATTGTCAAATTCTCACAGGGAATACAATTCAGACAGCAATTCTTGAAGGAATCTTTTTGGCACCAACATCAGGTATTTAGCATCATAAGGAGTGAATTCAATAAAAACATACTTCAGCTGCTTTTGCTGGACACTTTTTATTGAATCTAGCCCAAGGTTGGTGCTACAGCAACAAATTTTAACAATTCATGGTTTTAATTAAGTAGATATCATTACTTTAGTTTCATTTTTATATTCTATTCTTTTTATCTGCCAATAATACAGACAGTCCCCCTGTACCACACACACTGCTTGCTGCTGTTAAAACAGGGCTGTCAAATAGCCACTGATGTATAAGATGTCATTTTCAAATCTCAGATCAGCAACGACTTGCAGGGGAGACTCATCCCATATGAGGGCATATGACCTTATACTCCAGTCTTTGAGCTTTTTGCCAGAGACAGGCATCCTTTACATGCACTGAGGATGGTATAAGGAAGCAAAGTACCAACAAGCAGCCTAACCACACAACCCTTTAAGTACCCAGTGACCACACACACTTCTTGGGGCAATGGTGCAATCAGACGTTTTGTTTTGTTTGATTTTTTTTTTTTACCAAACCTTTTTGAAATTTGTTTCACCAAAATATTTTTCCAACAGACAATCTGTTTTATAACTAAACACTTTTCCCACACCAAAATTTTCTTCCTATCAACAGAGAGTCAAAGTTTTCCACTGAACAACCATCATCCACTGGCCATGATCACAGCCCCTTGCTAACATGCATGTTGCTACTGACTTTCCATTGCCACAACCCCTGTTCTGGGAGACTTTCCACAGATGCAATTTCTGCCTAGGAATGTGATTAGCATTAGGGTGGTAGAATACCTTGATAATAAAAACTGCTCTGAACGGGCTGACTTGTATTCATGGAGAGCCCTAATAAATCTACTCACATTTTGGGAGATTGCTGGGGACAACTTCCTAGTGTAAGTGTTAGAGATGACAACTAGAGCCTGTGCTCTTCTTGATCTGATGCTCACAAACAGGGAAGAATTGGTGGGGAATGTAGAAGTGGATGGCAACTTGGGCAGCAGCAAACACCAGATGGTTGAGTTCAGGATCCTGAGGAACGGAAGGAAGGAGAGCAGCAGAGCAAGGACCCTGGACTTCAGAAAAGCAAACTTCGATTCGCTCACAGAGCGGATGGGCAGGATTCTCTGGGAGGCCAGTCTGAGGGGGAAGGGAGTCCAGGAGAGCTGGCTGTACTTTAAAGAAACCTTACTGAGGGTGTAGGAATGAATCATCCAAATGCACAGAAAGGCTAGCAAGTATGGCAGAAGACCGGCTTGGCTTAGCAGGGAACTCTTCAGTGAGCTAAAACACAAAAAGGATGCTTACAAGAAGTGGAAACGTGAATAAAATGATTAAGGAGGAGTGTAAGAATATTGCTTGGGCATGCAGGAATGAAATCAGGGAGGCCAAAACACAGCTGGAGTTGCAGCTAGCAAGGGATGTAAAAGGTAACAAGAAGGGTTTCTACAAGTATGTCATCAACACAAGGAGGATCAGGGAAAGTGTGGATCACTTGCTGAATGGGGGAGGCAACTTAGTGACAGAATGCAAAAAAGGCTGAAGTACTCAACGCCTTTTTTTACCTCAGTCTTCACAGGCAAGATCAGCCCCCAGACTACAGCACCTGACAGCACGGTTTGGGAACGACATCAGCTGCCAACAGTGGCAAAGAACAGGTTAGGGACTATTTAGAAAAGCTGTACAAGTCCATGGGGTCGGATGCAATGCATCTTAGGGTGCTGAGGGAGTTGGCTGACACGATCACGGAGCTGCTAGCCATTATCTTTGAAAACTCATTGTAAAGAGTCTAGCGGGGCCTCTTTGCTAGAACGCGGCACCCCAAGCCACAAGTCCTCTGCCCAGAAGATTTCCATGCTGTAAAAAGAACTCCCAGCACACCCGGAGCTCACTTCACTGCCTCGCCAGGTGCACTGGAATGGCTCGCCATCATCCCAGGGGCTATTTCTGGCCGGGCAGCTCTGGCAAGGAGAGAAGAGGGTGAAGGAAGACAGGCTGGGGTGCCCTGTTGAGTATTTTCATTCTAGGAGAACTCCCCAGGAATGGGGTGGCAGATCGATTGATCTGCCAGCTTAGAGGAGCTCATTATCTGTAACAAGTGTTAACTGCCACGGCATTCCTTCAAATACCGTGGCAACAAGTCAGTTAAATTGACAAAAGCTACAAGGAGTGTGCGGCAGGACCCGTGAGAGCCGACAAGCTGCAGGTAGGGCAGCAGCCAAGCCTACCGGCTGAGCGGTTTTTTTCTTTTTATTCACTGTTGTGTTTTTTTTCTTTCTTTGGAGCCAAGCCCCACTGGAGATGTCTGAGCCCAGATCTGACTGGGTGGACACCATCCCTCCTGGAACCCATTAAAACACCAAAGTCATGGCAGGCAAGAGCTAGGAGGACCCCAGTTTGACCAAGACCCCAAAGTATTTTCTGCAGGGTATCTCTCTCCTCTGATAAACCTCTTTAAATCAAGAAATCTCTGTTTTGTAATTACCAACACAACAAATACCCTAAAAAAAGAAAATGCCACTCTTACTGAAGCTCAGACAACAGGGAAACAGGAACACATAGTATTTTTTAAAATGTTGTCTGAAATCTAAATAACACAGTAGATCTTGCCATGGTACATTGGATTTTATGGAGGTGTGATTTATGTGTATGGCTCATGCAAATTACAACCATGTAAATTCTGACCTCTGAAACCAGAAGCAGGGGTGGACAGGGGACGGGGATGCAGTGTTGTAGTTGCACCCTGCTTTCATTCTTGCTCCACCTATACTTTAAAACCAAGTGCCCAGGAGAAGCAGCAGCATTTCTACTCATGCACTGTTGAGGGAGTCAATCGACTTCATGGCTCATCATAATGTACCCGATTCCTCCTAATCTGTCATCACTCAATAGGGGTTAACAACCTTCTCTCCTTTTAATGTTCTTGATATTACATTAATCCATGTATCATCTTCTGCAATGTTGCTCTCTCTTCCTGGTAATATCTTTCTTCTATTTCACAGCCCTGCAGGCTTTTTAGTTCTAGCTAAAAAGCTTAATTCAGGTATGTTAAGTAACTTAGAAGATTAACTCAGGTGTGGAAATGATTGACAGTGAAGTATTCCAGCCTTCAGATGCTCAAGAAGGTTATATTTTGTTTTACAAATATGAATGAAAGATGGGCACTTAAGCATAATGATTACAAAACTAACAGATCTCTGGACTATGTTTTCCTGGTTGGTCTCTTATATTTTTAAAACTTAGTATATAAGCTACCAAATAAGTACATATTGCAATGAAGTTATATTTTCACTTTAATCTTAAAATGAACAATATAGCACTAGGCCCCTGGAATATTAACACATTTAGTTTCTCTTTAACTACAAAAAATGTGCGTTGTTTTATATGTGATTATGCACCTCAATATCAGCACCACACTTGTCAAAATCCTAGATCTGCCCAGGGCCAAAAGAGTTTAGCTTTCTAGAAAAGGGGGAAGTGTCTGAAAACAACTAGGAACAACTTGTCTAACACATATTTTTTTCCATGAGCCATTAAACAGTAACAGTTCCCCTCCAAGATAGTCAGGTTTATTATACCACATGCCTACAGGAGCTAAAGCCAGAAACAAGGGGGCACTAAGAACAAAGGTCTCTGGAACATAGTGAGCATGAGGTGTGTGTTTGCTTCCTCTTCCTGCTGCCCCTGAGGTCTCTAGAATTCGGAGTCCAAAATCATATCAGTAGGACTCTGCAGAGTTGCTCATCACTTCTTTTTCCTGATTCCAGGTGCTCCTGGGATTTGCAGTCCACAGTTGCAGCCAGTACTAAGTAAGCAGGGCAGGGAAGCTCTGTACTCAGGGGGAAGGAAAGTTTAAGACCCCTCCTTCGCCCCAGACCCCAGCAGGGGTTTGACTAGGGAGGCCAGTGAGCCAGCCAGTGAGATCAGTGAGTCGGTCATCACTGCTCCAGCTAAGAAGCAGAGGAGCAAGGTCAGCCCTGCTCTCTGGAGCAGACAACACAGCCCAGAACAGGACTGAAAAATGCTGGGAGACTGTAATCTAACTTGAACCAGGAAGGAGTCTGGGACAAAAGTTTCATATACTGGTTTATAGTATCAGACTTAATTGATTTGGGTCATTCATCCAGGTATATCTTAAACCAGTTTCAGCCATTTTGAAACTGGTTTATGTGCATTGAACATGTATTCTGTTACAGGCTGAAACCAGTTTATGTGCAACGTCTGTCCCTAGCCATATAGTGCAAAGTAGATAGCTTGCTTCATGCAGACTTCATAGTCAGAACCAGCATAGCAATGCTAGCTGTAGTAAAGCTAATAAACTGCTCTTCTCCCTAGCACCAATTAGTCTGGGCACTCAAGAGTTAATTCAGTTCTTTCTTGTAGATCTGTTACTGAATATGGATCATGATTCAGGACAGCACAAAAGCACGTGCTTAAAACACCTTACGATCAACAGGACTTAAAAACATTCTTTTCCAAATCAAGTTTGTTAACTTGCAAGCAGCAGCCTTTCACTCAAAAGTTAAGTAACTACTTACGTGCAGCTGTGAATAAGAACACCTTGCTGGACTGGGGTTCCGGTCCTTCCATTCAGGCATTAAATGTTCATGCTTTGATATCCAGAGATCTAAGGCTCATTACCACACGTGGCCCAGCCAAGAGGCATTACATAACCTTTTATAATATCTCAGACACATTTTAGTTCGGGTTCAGTAACACTGCAGGCAAATCTTCTTATTATTTCACCCAATATATTCACTCATCCCTAATCCAAATGGAAATCTGGGCACAGGGGATGCTTGCAGGAAATCTCAAGAGGAGCAAAGCTGGTGAAAACAAATCATCAGCTTTTCACAGCTGAAAGACTGGAAACGGTTTGTGTCATCTATGAAAAAATATATAGAAAGCTTTGCCAATTCAAGTCATCTATTTAAATGAGCAACAGGTTATTTAAATTAAAATATAACTTATTAAATTATGGAAAGTAATGATAATCAGTTTTGAAAATACAAACTTTCAGCCAGAGTTTATGAGCCTCACTACATCAGGTTCCAAAATCCTGGTAGTCACAAGTTCCATGTATTTACTTTGGCTCACTCTTGGCCGTTGTTGTTGGGTACTTGTGACACAATCGAGGGAGTATGTGAAAGAAAACATGAGTACTGCAGAAATGTCAACGCCCTTCAGCAATGTGTGGTGGGAAAGCCTGAGTCTCTTGAATACATTGGATAAACACTATATGAACCACTGCTCTCTCTAATATTATTCTGTTAGCACACTCATGACCAACACAATTTTCCGTGCCAAGTCATCAGTAGGTAGCACTGATCAGCTGAGTTTTCATCAACAACTTCTTTTGGATAACAGACAGCTGTCAATCAAAGTGACTAACAGTACAGGCTGGAGACCGGCCGAAGTGAGCACGCAGGTCTCACACCAGCAGGGGACATGAAGGAGCTGTGCTTCATGATCCCGGATCACCTAGGATGATACTTTAAGGGCAACCTTCAATATACACAACTGTTTGCCCATCCCAACAGTCTACATGACCACATTACTTGCTAAGGGTGATTAGATAAGCCAAGAGTTATTGTTTACAACCAGATGCCACCTTTCCTGACACAGCAGAGGTGTTAATAGTTTGCACCTTTACAGAACCACAGCACATCAACAAAGTGACAATTAAATTCTGTCAGTCTCACCAGCCTCTGCAATATTTCTACTCTTAGATCAGTTCTAGAAGAACCAACAGCAACTTGCAACCTCTAAGTTATACAGCCTTGGAGTTATATACATATATAGCCTTATACTTTCACATTAATTTTTTTCCTGATAGACTTATATACCATATAACTTCCAGTCTCTCCAGCAGTAATTCATTTAACTGAAGAGGACTTTATGTGTACAATTTTAAGACTATCTTATGCATTCTGAATCAGTAAAGATGCAGTAAAGTTAAGATGCAGGAAAGAAAAACGTGTAGAACTAAACAACAGCAACATTTACTCTTTGGCTGTGTGTAACCCACAGCAACAAAGGACCAGAAAGTATTTGGGAAAGTATGTAGCTAGCTATCCCTTTCTCTTCTCCTAGGAAGGTTACAACAGAGCACAGGGTTTTTGTTTCTGTCAGAAAGGTACCTCTTAATCATGGTAGGAGGAAAAACAGACGGTCTACTTATTGACCTTGGCTCCAAAACCAACTGAAAAAAAAGAAAACACCTGCTGTACAGACCTGAACTGCTGAGATGGAAACTTGATCAGAAGAGAAAAAAAAACATGAAAAAAATAAAGAATATGGAAACACATTTTATTCAGCCTTATCTGGTGAGACAGAAGGGTATTATTTTGTTTTTAGGTAGAAAACATTTTCTTCTGAACATGCCTGCTGTTTTTGCATTTCTGTAGGTATAAAGAAACATATGGGAGCTACTGTACATGCATCCTTTTTATAGCAAATTCCTCTGAGAAATACCAACCCAACATGACAGGAAAGCTATAAAAGAATCCAGTTCCCTCAACATAAGTTCAGTGAAGAAGACTACAGGATACACAAAGTTGAAACAAAAAGGTAAATCATCAACATCAATCTTTTGCAGAAGTGCTAAAAGGGACACATTCAAGATGTTTCTTGAGATTGATACCATAATTTTGTCTTGCAAGATGCCCATGGAAACTTGTAAGCTGCTTCTTTGCAACATTTATTTTTAAATTGCACATGCAAATTGGTTTGCTACGGTGGACTGTTCCAAAAATAGAATATTAAATATCTGCAAATTCTAAGCATTCATAGCATTTCCATTGCAATTCTACCAAATTATACAAACTCTGATACCTAGCCTTTTGAGATGAAGTAATAGCTCCATTCGTGACTTAGTGAAACGGGCTACTGTCTTTTTAAGCCTCCGGCATAGCTGGAAGGTAGTGAATAGGCAGAGCTGTGAAAGCTCCTATTTATTATTATAATTTTCATATAATACAGTAACACCCCTAGAACAGAGAAGTGGCCAATCAAACTGAGATGGAAGTTAGCTGCATTTTAAATAAACTGTAGTCTCTATATACTTACGGTATACATTACAGTAATCCCACCTGGAGGTGATGAGGGCAGTAAGCAGTATTCCTAGACCCTCATCTCTAAGAAAGGTTAGGAAAAGGCTGCTGCCATTTCCTAAGGTTTCCTCCTGGTTAAGGACAAAACTCTGAGACGCTGCACAGTTTTGAAGAAAAGCAGAAAGGTATCTTTTTTATAATAGTTGGATTGCATCCTTACTAGGCCTTCAAAACATTTCCTCTTCTCACAAGTATCTCTATTTCTTCACAAGAGTTCAGTTTAATCTGTACTTGTTCTCTATTCACAAACTGATCTATGTAAGCAGGATGTCATCTTCATGGTGTTTCATTGCACATGTGGAAAAGGAGACCTACATGGAGGTCACCAGGATGTGGCTAGCAGCAGGACTATCATCTCTTCAACTCTCCAGGAAGGTTCATTTACATATGAAAGAGTAACCCCTCCGGCAACTCACAGATGATGATTTTTGGAAATTATCCATTGCAACTCTCTGGGTTCTTCTGATGAGCAAGCACAGTCACCGGAGCCTTAACAAAGCAGCTGGTGTGGGAGACCCGGATTCAATCTTCTCCTCTACTAAGGGACTATAGCCCCAAGAGGGCCCAACCTCTCTGGAAATTTGAGAACATTCTTAATCCCTCTGCTTGACACTGTGACAATTTGCATGAGATAGTTTTTGGGCCAATGAATGTTAAATTAAAGCAAAAGTGAGCATTCCTAGTGTTCCTGAAAATGGAGAAAGTCTCAGCATCCAGTCTCTTTATTCAATGGTTGTGTCTACTTACAAACAGAAGGAAGCCAGAAGTTTAGATTTAATGCATCCAGTTAAGACACTGGGCACATGAGGGCAAGGTTTAGTCTAAGTTTTATGTCTCCGTTGCAAGACACAATATAGACCTAATAAATAATAATCTAATTTCCCCTACGATTTCAACCAGAAGAATGATTTTAATTTACTTCTTGTTATAAAGCAGTATGGTGTCATATTGCTTGGCATTTATATCAGCTGCCACGTTGCAGGGGCAATTGAGGTGACTCCTCTATCTAACTATATAAATGGTAAGGTAAAAGAAGTTTTCTTATAATGTGGAAGCTGTTCTGGACAAAATTACTCTATAGAGCTAGTGGTTTACAGTCATGTTTGAAGAATAATAGTAACCACCCTCCAGGTTTTCCAGACCTGTTGGTTAATTAATTCCTGGGTCAACTGAACAAAAATAAAAGGCTACTCTGCCAGAATAAAAAGCACATTTCCATATATAACTTTACAAGAAGTTTAACTTTGAGACCTAAATATCTTGACAGTATCCATTAAAATCAAATCCATTTCAACTAGTTCTGAAAAAACGGAATTACCTTTGATATATATATTTTACATTGATATTTTTTTTATGCCATCTCAGGACATCAGTGATTTTCAGATATTTGAATCAGAACTAAAAATAGTTAAGCTTTAAAGGTCATGGGAAAAAAATTTCTCCTCTCCTTTTTGGTTATATTTCTTTTATCCCCTCTTTCTGAGAAGTGTCATTAATTAGTGCCTTTCAACCAAAAAAAAAGTATTAGAAGTGTCTCTATTAAGCAAACATACATTTCAAAACTGAAATCACAGAAAGTGTCCATTAAATTCAAAGGGGATAAATTGCCTTGCTTGGCTACTCAGAGTCTTTTATACCAATTAGAAGGACATTTTATATCCCATAAAGCAGTGAGCCACAGAAAGAACACCCAGAAATACTTGAGACTTTTGTATTAGCATCATTTCCCAAGGATTCTCTCCAGCCTCAGAAAGAGGGAGCGAGATTTTTTCAAACATCTTTTAAATCTCTCACTCACATTTGAACATAGCAGGATTTTCTTTTCATATTAATTTGGTATATGCTTCTCAATAAATATTTTTTGTTGAGGCTATACTAATTCAGCAAGGCAAGAAAGGGGCCTTAAGCATGTAGATAGGTTCCACTGTTAATGAGACCTAAAAATATCCTTAAAACTATAGCAGTGTTTGCAGTGCATACCCAGGACGCAGGGACTGGTTTCAACAAGTTAAGGGGCTTAGCTTAAAGAAATCAATTTGACATAATTGGAAATAAAAATATATGTAGTTTAGAGCCATTCTAAGCTGTTAAAGAAAGCAAGTTTGACAAGGACCATTTCTGCAAGATCTTAGAACAAACTGAACATCAATTTACAAGATAATTTCAATCCGACACAGATCCCACATTATCATATTAGTATATTTCAAAATAAAGTTATGTGTGTAAAATTCAAAGAATAATATCAAATAGCAGCAATCCAGTATTAATGCTAATCAGGTAATCATTTAAAAATCAGAGCTGGGTGTGGGGACCCCTAAAAGTTTTCTTTTAGAATTAAGTTGGTCACTGTAGTAGTTAGAAAGTGAATAGTATCTGGTATACCTCTCTGTTATCTATTCCTAAACCCAAGAGACCTCTACCTCAGCAGAAGTACTCACACGTGTCTATATCTTACAAGTTTATAATCAGAAGAAAAGGAAAAGAAAAGCAGTTACTACAAATTCACCTATGCCCACGTGATTCTTCATACCTTAAAATTGTTAAAAAGCAAAGACACAACCTTGTATATTCCAGGCCACTTTTTTGACCAGTGAAGTCAATAAAGCTACATTGATGTATACCAATTATGAAAATTATCCTCCCTGTTCTCAACAAGCAAAAAATAGTAATATTTTAATACTTACAAACAACAAGAGGAAGAGGAATAGAGAATAGTGTGCAAGTACTATGCTTAAAATTGACTTAGTGAGAGAAACTGCAGCTCCTGGGAATTTTTGACTTCCATGCATTTGCTTTCTCAACCTTAACTCTGCATTAATAAAACATTTTGTATTTAAATATTTCATGTTTATTTTGTTTTTTAAATGTCCTGTATATCCTATCTACCTTGGAAGAGTGGGATATTGCAATGTATATTGCATGGGATTCAGATTTTAGACACATGCTAAATAAGTAGCTTTAAACATTCATAACTTCAAAGCTAATGATCCACTTCACTTCAGATTTAGATTGTTGAAGTGCTGCCATAGGATTACAAAACAAGTCAAGTGTCTACTTCAAGCCATTTTTGAGTTATACAACTTCACAACTCACAGTATTTTCATTATATTTAGTATGGAAAAATTTCATCAAGGACACACGGAACTATGCATTTTGCACATCCTTCCAATCCAATGTCCAAACATGGAAAACTCGAGTGCAAAAGGAAGTGTTTTGAGAAAATTGGGGGAATGATGAAGGGGCTATAGCAGCAGTAGGGCTAAGGACTGAATTTACATATAAACCAGTTTAAGGGATCAGAAACTGGTTGAAACCTGTAACAGAACAGAAGTTCAGTACACATAAACCAGTTCCAAAATGGCTGAAAATAGTTTAAGATAAATCTGGTTGGATGTAACATCAGACTTAACTGATTTGAGTCAAAACAGTTTATGAAACTTCTGTCCCAGACCCCGTCCTGTTCCAAGGTATATTAAAGTCTCTCAGCATCCCAGCATGCTTTGCAGCCCTGGGATTTGCTGTCTGCTGCAGCACAGAAGGGCTGGGGTGAAGGGTTAGAGGGAAGCAGGGACGGCCCCCCCCAGTCAAGCCCTGACTGGGATATGGGGCCGGGGAGGCAGGTTAAAGGCCCTTTCCCCCAGTTAAATTCTCTACCCCTGAGTACAGAGCCACCCTACCCTGATAAACTTACTGAAACTTAGTGCTGGCTGTGACTGTGGACTACAAATCCCAGAGGTACCTAGAAGCAGGAAAAGAAAGTGATGAACAACCATGCAGCATCCCACTACTGTGTTTTTAGACTGCAATTCCAGACACCTCAGGGGCAGCAGGAAGAAGCAGCAAACACACAGCCCATACTGGCTACATACCACACAGTCATGCTCTAGCACACCAACCTTCTAGCCTGAGCCACTGCAGGCATGTGCCTGCATTTCCTGAACCAAAAGTAAATGTGTGTCTAATTGTTTCTCTGTTTAATCTCTGCAGCTTAGACAAACCTGCAAAGACTGAACTGATTCAGCCTCAGACTTTTCGACTGTCTGTATACTTAGCCTAGGAGTTCAATGACAAAGACAAGCTGCTATGATGAAAATGGTGAAAGTCTGAAATTGACGTCCATCAAAGAAAGAAAGTAGTCATCTTTGTCTCTCTGCATAACACCATCTCCCCCAAACCCTGTGGAATACTCTCACAAGTGACATATTTTTCAATTGTGCAACTGCCATTACATCATTTCTTTCCACATCAGGACAAAACTGAGAACTTCTGTAAAAACAAAAACCTGCACAGAACAAAGAAGAGTCATTAGCCCAGTGGTTAAGACTCGGCTGGTACGTGTGAGCCCAAGATTCAAGACTCTGCTGAGAATCAGGGAAAGCAGAAATGTGAACTTGGGAATCCTGCATGCCAGGCAAATGCCCTTATCACTGAGCTATAACATCCAACGTTATCTGGCTCACTTGACATAACGTCTAGCAGCTCCACAGAGTAAAATAAGTGGGAAAAGAAAGAATGACCCTAATATTCTAGTGGTTAGGGTATTCATGTGGCACATAAGATTCAAACAAAATCAGGGTCTTGAAGCTGGACATCTCATATCCTCTCACATTTCTCCACATCATCTTATCTCCTCAGCTGCATCCTACCATAATAATCCTTCCCAATGAATGAACTGCTTTTTCTACAACTCTGTTGACTAAATTTGGACTTAAGATTCTACATCAGCAACCCCAAGTTACCATGCAGGACAAAATATTGTGCACTTACTTCCTCCCACCTTACTGCCCAATTTAGCTAAAATACTTAGACCATAAGAACCACCACAGAATTCTCCACAGCAGATAGGTGGCAAGAGATATATAAAATTACTACGAATGGTTTCATTCTCATCTCCGCATTTGCACACTATTCCCTTTAGGAACAGGAATTGCAATTCTGTTCCTGCTCCTATAGAAGCCAAAGAAAAAGATGCACATGCTCTCAAAAAAAGAGACTCCTTTGTATAGTCTGTACACAAATAAGAGGGTTGTTTTCTTTCAGGAGGTAAATGGAGTCAAGTCAGCCCCAGTCCTGTAACATGGGACTGGCTTCCAGATGTGTACGTCAACTTCCCCCATGAGGTAAACATGCGTTGTTAGAAGAAACTGAGACATGCAAAAATAAAATTACTGTTACCCAAAATACGGCACAACCATTAACTGAATTCAGACTCGCTGAGTCCACAGTGCTGCTGTGTCTTAGCCAAATAGCAAGACCATCCTTCATTGCATATATCAGTATCTTACTTACTCTAGATAAATAGACAACCACCTTTTACCTATGAACATTTTTATAATTATTTAGTGATGTTTATCCTTGTTTGGTATTATATTAATATGAATAGAGCAGAGGCAGTATAGCTTTTCTTGCTATTGTGAATATGGGCACAGGGTACACAAGTATCTTCTGTACTTCCATCAGAATTTTGAATTCCTTCTCACATATTTCAGGATATGAGCACAGGAACCCCTAATATTCAGTGGCAGTTATATTTTCTATGCAACTTGCTGAACACTTCCTGTCATCTGAAGCACAGGATGGCAAATAAGGGTATTTTGCATAGCAACACGCTTTACTATAGCAAGCACTCCTCTTAATCATGTCAATTATTTTCTGTTGACATTTTCAAAGCTCCCTAAATGATCTGGTCTACAAATATTTGAATAGGTGTCCAAAAAGATCAGTCTTAGATACTATTTAGTACAACAGACAGAAGTAGAAAAAAATATATATATATTGGATCTCATAGGTATGTTTTCTCCTCAAAACAAAGTTCTTATTGTAGTTCCTCTGTAATGGTTTCCATAGCAATAGTTCATGGTAACAATGAGACTGTAATACTCTAGAGAAGTCCCTAACACAATTCTTCCCCTATTCTAGACACCAACCAAAAATGTATCACTTCAAAATGTTCATCCCTCCAGTTTAATTATCTCTAGAGTGAATATTTGTGAGGGCAACTTTAGTGATAGAGATCACACAGATTTGTTCTATGCTAATAATGGCTGTAAAGCTAACTTATTCAAAACAAATCTCTGCATTGGAAACATATTCTTAAGCTGGAAGTGTTGTTATTCCAAAGCCAAATTAAACAAGGAGGTACCACAGAAAGCCAATTAACTAATTTAGACAGCAACACAATGTA
>JAGPOW010001918.1:15991660-16011186 GCA_030014935.1 Caiman crocodilus | reverse complement strand
GAGGAAATTAGGAACAGCTTAACATGTACTCTAGTATTTTCCCCTCTCCAAACTGGAATGGGAACAAGGGTTCTAATGTCTCAGTGTTCTTCTGCTGTCAAAGATCTGTAAAGCTTACTAAGAAGAAATGCCTCATTCCCCCTTACTGGTCAGTCCAGATACAGATTAACAGTTACACCAATATCTCAAAATAGCAGATGCCATGTTCTTAATTGAACAATTCCAATTCATCCATGCCAATGACTTATTTATGGGTCACTACGTGACCCCAATGAAGTTGAGGTGGCCCAAAATCTATACAAATTCTCCAGTGTTCCTGATCTCACGTATAGTATCAAGACAGCATGTAGAAAAGTCCTAATTCTAAAAAGAACAAATTAAGCCAGGGATCCTATGGGTCATATAGGACTTATGAAGAACTGAGGGCATTTGTTGATACTGTTGGACCTATGTCTGTATATATATATATATATATATCCTGATCATTTTACATTGGGCTTGATTTTCTTCTCACACTAACATACAACTGGTGAAACTCCACAAACTGTCTGAGAATTCCTCTACCAATGTAAACAAGCAGAAAAATTGGTTTTTAAAGTCAATAGTTAGACCTCTGTAATATCTGATGTGAATGAGTCAAGCCCAGAGACATGAATGGGGATACTCAATATATAAGGAAAACATTAATTTTACTTTTAAATAACTTCCCCTGGGCTACACCAGTTTCACCACATTTAGGACAGGAAAACTTTCACCCTCCTCCACATTTTAGGGAAGAATGCAGAATGTTTCCCTCTTCAGACAGATTACTTCAACAAATTTCCGTTCCTTTAAAAAAATTACCATTTTAAACAGTTTAAATTCACTGGGGATATAGATTCAATCGTTTCCATCAGGTTTCCTTCCTTATTTAAATTAGCATTTTCCTACATATGTTCATGTCAGCTTTAATAAACCTATTTCAGCTTCCAATGTGCATATCTGACCTTAGACATTGCCTCTCTAGGCTCCTAAAAGAGTCATGTTGCATTAAGTAAAAGGATTCTTGGAAGAGGTCCTTAATTTTTTTTTCCCCCCAATCGAGAAACAGGTGAATTATTTAGATTCCAATTTTTGTAATTAGATTAGATGCTTGATTTATTTCTTTGTCTTTCTGCCAAAGTACCATGTACCTAGCAAATTTTAAAGCAAGCATCACTTCTTCCATCCGCACTAGGGACCCAACTATATTATGCGAAACTAGTATCATTTGAAAAAAAAAAAAAAAAACGGGAAAAAGTTTTCAAAAAGTCAATAAGATGTTAAGATACATTTGTCGATTTTAAACATGCTGGCATCAACCGTAATGCAACCTGGTACATTCAGGGAGATCTAAAATCACTAATTTCACTTACTCAATCTGGAGGAATGTTGTAGCTTCAGCAGAATAGAAAACTTACTTGAAGCCCTATATACAAACACCATCTGCTCTCTTGCAAAAGGTATAATGTTTGAAATAACAACATTCCTTTCTCTTCCCCTCACCACCACACAGTAACACTCTTGGTGGAACAGAATGATTCTATTTATATGAAGAGCCTGCAAAATAAAGCACTATAAAAACAGAAGCATATGGCCAAATAACTCTGCAGTATTTAGCATGTTCACCTGTAGAGCAAGAGCTATAAAACAAGCAACTAAATATACACAGGTCCACCTGGAAACTGCCAATAAGTGCATGGTGTTCTTCAAATGAAATCCCATTCCTCACTGATTATGGTATATAGATGCCTTGTTAAAGGTTTGCCAGAGTAATGGTTCATATCACTGATCCTGTCTTTACTATCTAAAATCTTGTGCAGCCATACTTACGGTAGGCCTCAATATGTCCATCCAGTTGCAAGCATTTAATTGCTTTGCCTGCTAAATTTAATGTAATTAATTACCTTACTCGCTAAAATTTACAGGTCAAGTTTAACTGACCCCTGAAAAACCACTGTAAAAATTTCAAATAAGTTTAGGATTCCCTGACGTTTTCATTGACAGCAATGTGCCTACCATCCACTGGTCTTTAAGGCTATCATGCTTTTCATTAGGCAGCTTCTTTTCAGGAGATGGCTTACAGGTCTTGCACTTCAGTCTGTTTGCTGTTTGTTCTCTATGTTGCAACAAGAAACATACACCTGTTCTCAAATCCGTTCTGCTTTTTTTTCTTATGACCAGTGCAACAGAAATGGGCATTGAATGAGAAGGAATGCTTCAACATTACCAAAAGCTTTATCAGGCAAGGAAGAACTATACAAGTCTTGAATCTTGTGAAATTTCTCTTTCTATCCTCAGGTCTTCTTTTCAGCTCAAACTGTTAAAAAAAAAGTTCTAACAAACAGCTGGCTTTTGTCAAAATCACTACAGAACACCTTTCCACAGTATGTTAAGTATTATTTTGGTCTCCTGATTAATGTTCCTCTATGGTCAGTTCTCTAATCATTGCTTTGAGGTCTTTAAGGCTTTGCACAAAAAAAGTGTCAGTTCCACTTACCAGTTAAAGGATGGCCCATGTCCTTTTATCAGGATGCCTTTCTCTGGAGAAGAACTAAAACCATCCTGAAACGGAAAGAGAAGAAAAAGAATTTACATGAAGGGAAACCTTATTTGACTTTCTACTTCTTGATTTCTGATCTTCTTGTCAAGCTTGTATGTCAAGAACAGGATTCACAATTCTTATTTATGGCTCCTTCATGGCTTCCTACACTGCTTCTATTTCCACCATGTCAGAGACTTATTCATAGTTTGCTAACGGCAGATAAAAGCTGAGAAAACCAAAAACTGCAACGTATTCCTGCTGATTTTCCATTACAGGAGAAAGTGTAATGTAGAATTTCCACAAGTCTCTGAAGGGTCTTCAAATTCCTCCTAACAAATATTACAATTAGGTTATTTTTCACTTACTTAATACAACAAGCTATATTACAGAAGAGTCTTCCAAGGAAGTTGATTTGTTCTGCTTTCAATTCTACCCCTTACTAACAGACTGAGGTCTATTTCTGCAAGTGTCTTTGTGAAAACCTTGTAGAATCTTGGCGATAGATATGAATCTAGCTTTTGTGTTCCTTATTTCAAGCAAGGAATCATCATTTGCTTATCTGCAAGTTTTTGGAGGGTCATTCAGCTTCACCCGCTCTGGTTTCAGCAGTAGGAAGAATGAAGACTCTTTCTGGGGTTTTTTTGTTTTTGTTCTTTAATTATTGACCACTGGGTTACAGGGAGGCCAGGAGAGATAATACAGATCATGAGTTTTTCCTGAATTATTTCTGTTTCAACTACAGTGTACCTCAATTTAAATATTTCTCATGATGAAGAACCCAATCTGACACTGTGCAACTTTTCCCAAATGTCCTATACCCTTACCATTGAAAATGTTACTTATTTCTAGTCTTTTTTTTAGAAACAGATTTAAATCTTTATTAGTGAATGTTCTACATTCAATTTCCAGTCATTAGCTCCTGTTAAAACCATGTCTACTAATGAACCTTGATTGTCAAATTTCTGTTGCCCATGTAGATGCTTAAACAGAGCTCTTAAGTCATCCCTTAATTTTCTTTTATGATTTAATATAATCAAGCTCCCAGAATTCCTCACTGAAAGGCATGCTTTTTAATCCGTTAATGATTTTTGTGAATCTTCTCTGAAGCCTCTCCAAGTTTTCAACATCTCCCTTGAAGGTTTGGCATCACAACTTGACACAACGTTCTGCAGCGTCTGCACCAGTGCCAAATACAGGGTTACACAACCTTCCAAATCCTGTTTAAATTTTCAACATTTAGTTCCCATTCAAATCCTTCCTTCAACATCCCCTACAACAGAATCATTCCCTAATAACAAAGGCAAACACTTTTCAAATCACTGATACTTCTATGAGCTTTGCAATATGCCCTTTTTTCTCCCAGGCCTATGTTCTAGGTTAACTCCGCAGCACACTAGCCATCTTAATTTTTGGCTTTGCACTGCATTAAGCGCACAGTTGATATGATCAGTTGTTATGATGGTAAATAACAAGAACAATAATGACATATTTTAGTGTTGACATTGTTAAAACCTCTTGTTGTCTTTATTTACATTAGCAGTTATAATGACTGTCCACATAGAAATTTCTATTTTGGAAACAGTTTTGTACAAACTTATCTTTAAAGACAGTTGCAATGCTGAACTTGCCATTAACTAAGAAGACAGAGCTTTATAATGCATTTACTAGAATGTAACCTTGTTTCACAAATATATTTACATAAATACTTTAAGTATCATTTTAACAACTATGAAGATCAGTCTTGCAATGGGTTGACCACTACAGCACAAGTTCACCAACCATTCAAGAACCTGCTTAACTTTTAAGCCTGATTAGGCTCAGCAGAGCTAATTAGTGCTTTTCAAAATAGAATCCAGGCTGCTCAACCCCTTCCAGAACTGAGCTTTCCTGGGTGCGGCTACATGTGCACCTGTATTAGGACACAGTAAATTCATTATCTCTGCTTTAGAATAGTACTGTCCATGACAAGAACTACCTACAGTGGAGTAATTTACACCCAGCTCAACACATGTGTAGACGGTGACCGGGGCTGGCTAGGGCACCAGGATGCAATATTGCGAGGGCCACCTGCAGGCTTCAGGGAGCTACCTGCAGACCAGCCCTTCCACCGACTGACGCCACAACCCAGAGCCCAAGACTGACCCCCCCACAAACCTGATGCCAGCTCGAGGCTGCTCTGCTCCGACTCAAACTGCTGTGGTCCCAGACACACACGTGTACACTGTGCCCAGGAGCTACTGACTCCATGTGTGCACATGGAGATGCACACTATGTACTAACACAAATCTAGTATATTTTTTTAAGTAAATGCATACAAGTTTGATATCAAACTTATTTTTTTGCAACAGAAACATTTTCTTTCACAAGTGCTCTACAGGAATCTAGAAACATGGGAGGATGAAAGAATTAGAAGAAAGAATTCTGTTTGTGACACCTACTCAAACTTATGTTAAATCAATTCTAGTTTACATGCTGGGTTTTTTTTTTCTTTCAAAGCAATACCTACCCTTGAACAGAACCCAAAATATGGTCCATAGGGCCAATGGCCCAGTTAACTGTTACAATAGTGTAAACTATACATTAAAAAAATAATAATAAAAAAGAAATCAATATTTAATACATGTGGCAATCAGTATATTACAGTAAAACATCATTTTGCACACCACTGAGGTAAAAAGATAAAATTTAAAATAATGAAACAGTAGTCTACAAAGCATGTTAATTCCCCAAACCAAGAAACATGGCAGTTCTATCTATTATTCTTTTTGCCATTTAAGATCAGTTCCTGCAGTCCTAATTTAGGTAAAAGCCATGGAGAGTTTTATCCCAGTAAAGACAGAAATAGTGATCTATACTCACCTAAACCAGAGGCACTGCAATACCACTGTTTAAGAATGGATTTCATATTAAAAATATACTTGGAGATTAATATTTCCATTTATTTTCAAACAGAAGTCTCAGAAAAAAACTGCCGGTCAAATTCTTTGCCTGCTATACCTGGGAAACATATTACATTTAGCAGGAAGGAGTTCGGAAGAGACAATTTGAATATGTTATTGAATGTGTATTATTGTTTTGGCCTTGCTTACCAAAACAATAACTATTTCCCAACCCCTTCTCTTTAGGCTGATCTACAAAGTTGGGGTTTTTTTCTTCATTTTATGAAGAAAAAAAAATACTACAATAGTTAACAGTAGCGAAAATCTTATGCATATCTTGGAAACCAGCTTTGAAAAGAAAAAAAACCCTTAATTTTTCAGCACACACACACACACTTCCCACGTACCACATAAGCAATATTGTGAGATGTAAAAGAAAAAAGAAATCAAGTCCAATAGTTTCAACCCAGGGAAGATATAAGCAAAGGGGTTCAAATAGAAATTCTTCTGCAGATTTAAAAATGGGAGGTATTGCATTCTTATTGTACATTCAGTAGTGCTTTACTCTATCTTAAAAAGCAGCACTCCATGCATGGACAGTTTCCCCAAATGCTTCCCTTGATATACTTAAGGTATAATCATAAAATTGCCAGAGATTTAATTCTCTGCTTCTGAAGCTGGTTCCATTCTCTCTACAGTGATCTTTGATTTCAATACTTCATTGCACAAAAACCTAATGATCAACTAAGCAAGGTAGCTGCAAAAATTGGTAGCCAATATAGCAGTTTTATGAGACACTATTGTGCATACTCCTTGGAAGCACTATTTATAAAGTGGATGGATACAAAAAGGCTTATTTCCTTGCACCAGGACAAAATAGCGGTCCATGATGCTAAGGTCTATGCATCCTCCATAAATAGCTCCACTACTTGCTGGATTACAAACAATATGCATCTTGTCCCTATAAAATGACAAACGTGAAGTTGATACCGTGTATACACAGTACATGAAAGGGTACATAGCAAGAACGAATACAATGCACATTATCTTCCTGTCAGGAGAGAACTATAATTTTGTATTCGGTGCTGTACCATGCACAACATAAGGGAATATCAGGCAGATACTTGCTTCTATAGATCCTAAAACTTCCCCGATGCAATTCCCATCTTAAAGCAGGAATATAACCAGGATATCTATAGATGACAGGAAAGATAAATCTTTCTCTTTATAAATTAGTTTAAATTGAATAAAAATACACTCCATGCTTCACACCTTCAGAGCACTGCACAGAGGCACAAAGTTCACAGTTCATTAATACTCACAACCTCCCTGAGGTAGCTGAGTGTTATAATCATTATTTTACTCATTGGGAACCTGACACAGAGTTGAAGCGATTTGCCCAGAGCAATGGGTCTCAACCTTTTTAGACTCAAACCACCTTTCATTAGACCCAAGGTGCCTGATGGAAAATGCCAGCTCTTAGCTTTCACTCATTTTTTTTACTACAAAAAACTAACAGAGCAATTACTCTGTTGCAAAGCACTCACAAAAACCACAATCAGTCAGAAAAGTTTTTGGAAATCCTGTTTGAAATCTCTGGATTTCATCTTGTGCATTGTGTAGGTAATTACACACACAGCACTGCTAATATTGTGTGGCACCTTGCAGCACCCTTAAAAGGCTCTTGCAGTACCCCATGGCACCCTGACTGGGAATGACTGGTGCAGAGCTTCACAACAATTCAGCAGGAATACAACATAAAAAGTTCTTGATCCATATCCTACAGTTAGTGCAATACCTCAGTCTGCATCTCCTGTCGCATTATGCCACCAGCATCAAATGCATAACTGTATCTTGTCTCGGCCAGCCGACCAGTCAGAGCCGGCGGAGGGAAGTAGTGGTTAATTAAGCAGACGTCAGGCGGGCTGGCGGATGGCGAGGCGGAACAGCATATTGGGTTTAAAATGGATTTTACTTACGCCGCTGGTGGCCGCAATGCAGGCTGTATGCTCACTTACATAGTTACAATTCGGGTTACTGCATCGAGTGCACAGACGAAAGCGTGCAGGGAAGGGTTACGTTGGGAGGTCACTGACGGGGAGTCGTTGGTGGATGATCAGTCTGCCAAAGTCACCCTGCCACGTGCTCAGAGCTCTTCGCGGTGTGCTTGGAGCTCTGCAAGGTGTTTCCTGCAATGTGGTTGAAGTTTGCTGTGCTCCAACTTTTATACTTTTAGAATAGCCAATGAAAATTTGCCAAGTAGGAATACTTAATTAGGTGGAACATACCAAATTTAAGATAATGCCAATCATTTGGAGGGGCGGTCTATTGTGTCAGGGATACTCACTTAATTTGGTTATGACATATCTGAAATACAAACTTCAGTCTTTTTTTTTTTTACTAATGATATTACTCTGTTGACCCCATCCTAGCAAACATAAAATGACCATTGATGATGACAGACATACCAACTGAGCAGCCACTAAGCACCAAAAATGCAGGTGCTTCTGCAGACAAGACCTAGGAAACCAAGCTGGGACTGCAGAAGACTTTTATATCTCAAGGATCACGCATAGAGCAAGACCAGCGGTACACATTCAGCAGCAGCTTACACACAAACAAGCACCAAAAGGATATAATCACGCAGATACTTTCTCTGAAAACAATTTTTCTTGCTGAGGAAGGAAGTTCATGCTTAAACCACGCAAAGCCATTGTTTTGTATTATAGTTTGTTCCTGCCCAAAGAGTATTTGAAAAGAACAAGATGCAGGTGGCTGCATGTACCAGAACATTACTGATAGGAGTCTGGACATGGACTGCTATTGTTTGAAAGCTTGTGAGACACCACTGCAACTGGCTGGGACCGCAATGAATCTGAGACCATTCATACAACCACAAGTAGCCTTTTAATGAATTAAGCATAACTGGTTATTTTTTACTACTCAGAAAACGGAGATAGATGAAACCTATGGCAACATTTTATGTTCTTTATTCTGGGTGGGGGAAAATAAAGAGGGAGCCATCAAAAGCAGTTTGTGGTGAACTATAGTATTTGATCCCTGCACTGTTTAAAAGAATTTCTAGATTCAGCAAAACAGTTTTCACCCTGACTACTGAAACTAAAGGACAGAGCTTACCATGAAGGAGCCTAGTGAGGAACATGGGATAAGAAGGGGCCCTCTGGGCCAAAGTCCAGTCCCCTGAATTCAGAGGCAACATTTACTCAGAATCCCCATAATCACTACTCCAAACTCTCATGCACAGCTACAAGACAGTACCTAAAATGCCAGCAAAACCCTATAACATGCAATAGGTAAACGCAGATGAGGGAACTGCCAATGCCCTGCCTCTGTAATGATATATTAATTGTTTAATATATATGCAACCATATACTAATTGGTCAACATATGCCTGAAGGGGGGGTAGAGGAGGGGGGGCCGGGCCCCACAATATAGGAACTCTCTTCTGTTGGGAACCTGTGGCTTTCCTAAATTGTAGCAAAAGCATCAAAACTGCTTCATCAAATGTCCTGGCCTTCATTGTTTATGCTGCATAGAGATCACATCATTGTCAATAAAACCAAATTTGACCATACAACCAAATGCATTAAGATTGCCACTACAGTCATTTCTGGTAGAATACAGATAAATCACACCCCTAGACTTTTCTCTACAATACTGTGAGCTCAAGGCAACAGTAAAACGGGGAGGGAGAGAGGGAGGCTTTCATGCCTTCATTTTGTTAATACTGGGAATAAATGCTGGATTATGTATGCACTTGGTCTCTTCCAAGAGCTGGGTAGATTAAGAATCTAAAAATAGTACTGCTTGAAATACAGTACATCGGCATTGTTACAGTGCATACTCTCAACTGCCCTCCATACACCAAATCAATTTGCTTGCCAGTTCTAAGTCAGCACTACTAAACAATAAACAAGCCCACCTCAAGCAGGGTGTCCACACCATTACATGACTTTTAAGAAAGATTCAAATTATTTCCATACTAAGAATTCTTTCTGTTTCAATAACTCAACTATAGAATTGTTGGTAAAGAGAAAACCCTTACCGGACCCTACCCACTGCTTCTGGTATGGTTGTGAACTTACAAATGAAAGGCAAGCTCAACACCTGTTTGAAATCCTACCATAGGGGTTCACATCAGTACAGATCACACTGCAGTTTCTGAACCTGCTCTGCACGGAGTGAAAGTACTTGCATGGAATTCATATCATTTGAATAAGTCCAAACTGAAGGACCACTGCAGACGGTGAAGGGAGAAGGCAAAAGTTCAGGTACATTTGTGTTTCGCATATGTGGACCCTTTCTGGAAAGGTTTGCATATACTACTATTTCAATGGCCTTTCTGGAAAGTTTTTAAAATATTACTGAAAAAAGAAAGTCAAACTTTTTTCTCTTTCATTCTTTTGAACTTTTAAGACACCTTTCAAGCCTCAGAATAATACAAAACTGTTCTCTTTCTCTATATCCAAAAGGCCTAATTTTTTAACCACATCAACATTGTCTCACATATAAATCAAGCAAAGTTAATCTGTAACTGCACCAAAAAAAAAAAAAAAAAAATCAATAAACTTAAAGTTTGGATAGTTCAGGGTAACAGGTAGCAACTTAAAATTAAAAAAACAGCAACTAAATCATATTTATGTAAGGAATGTGTGCTGTGCAGACTGCCTGCTCTAGCACAACACTGCACAGCATGTTCAAGATAACACCTCAGAACTAGTTAAAAAGGTGAAACCATGCCACGCTAAAAATACTATGTTTTCATGTAGTACAAATCACCTTTTAAATTCACAATCTGCAGATAAGTGTCAAAGCAATTCATTTCCATTTTTGACTGGCTCCTAAAGCGCCGTGTGCAGCGTGAAAGAGAATGCTGGCCTTCCCAACATCTGCCAACCTCTTGTCGCAGGCGAGCAAAGTTGCCAGGTAGCCTAGCCCTGCTTCACACATGAGCTGCTGCAAGAGGTCCCATCGAAGCTTCTTCCCTGTACTGGGAACGTCTCGTGACTCGTGGCTGTCTTTTGTCTTTGCTTCTAAAGCCTGTTCTTGCTGGTTTCAACATTGTGTGTGTGACATACATTTAGATGACCAAAGGTGGGGGGGCATCAGACACATATAGATGACCAGTAGGTGAAACTCTGCCCAGCTGCCGGTGGCCCCTTCCCTAGCCCCATCATTACCCTGGTGGCCACAGAAGACAGCTGAGCTCTCGCCAAAGCCACTCCGAGCTGGCCGGGGCCAGAACACCTGGTGTTGTTGCCATGCTTCCTGCTGCTGCATTGTTCCCACATGGCCCAAAGGCAGGGACCCACTCCCAGCAGCGCAGCCCTGAGGAGGGGTCTCCCCCACAACCCTGTGTTTCTTGGAGCAGCTGGCTCAGCCCAGCCCCTGGGGGTGGGGGGAGACTGCAGGAGACGAGCAGACGAAGGGACCTGCAGCTGCAAACAACCGGCGCAGCCACCACCCCTGCTGCTTCACAAGCTTCTCCCCAGCTGCAGCCCCACACCTCTACCTGGAGAGGAGGTGGCAGGCATTGTATAGCGGCACAGAACTCCCCACAGAGGTTTTCAGCGGCCATAAAGTGGGCAAGCACTTGCCCTGAAATGCTTTGTGCCTGTTAGCAGGGATCAGCCCATCTGGCAGCCCCGCCAAGGGCCACAGAGAGTGGCTGAGTCAGAGCTAAGGCGACATGTCTGCTCTTTGCTGCTCATTGGCAGAGGGGGGTGGGGCCATATGAAACGCAGCCCTCTCTGCCAATCAGCCGCAGAGGGAGGGGGAATGGCCACCATCTTGGCTGCTCCTTTTCATGGCAGCTGCTTCCACCCCCAGTGAGTTGCGAGGCCAGGCCACAGCAGCCCCTGGTTCCCACTGGGGAGCTAGCTTTTTATTATCACTAAGTTTTTTTTCCCCAGCAATTCCGTACAAAATCACAGAAACTCCTATTTT
Organism: Caiman crocodilus; assembly: GCA_030014935.1. Taxonomy (NCBI): domain Eukaryota; kingdom Metazoa; phylum Chordata; order Crocodylia; family Alligatoridae; genus Caiman; species Caiman crocodilus. The sequence continues at coordinate 15,999,777 of JAGPOW010001918.1, read as the reverse complement.
TTTTCAGTGTTCATGGAAACCGCCTTTTTACATGGTTTCTGCAAAAATTACTCAAATTGCAATTTGAGTAGGTCCCTAGTTATGTAGTGAGCGTACAATTTAGAAAGCCTGTAAGGTCAGCTGTCTGGAAGTGGGTGAAGTGAGATGGACAAGTGAACGTTAACCAGGAATCCTGAACTCTTGAGTTTGCTCCACAATAATATATGGATCAGTAGGTTGAACAGTTACAAAGGACATTCTGCAAACTCTTAAAGTTAGCATGTATCAATACCAATTAATTCAGCAATGAGAGTGGTCAGTTTCCCAATGCCCATTATAGATTATTATGTATAGCTTTATAATGGTTTGAACCACAGTAATTTTATGGCATTGTTGAACCCCCTTGATGACAACAGGTAAATTCTGATCTTGAATGCAGTCCTATAGTAATATAGTCTGTTTGTAAAAAAAAGGAGTTTCCTCAGGGCAGATTAATGATTTAGTTCTGCTTGGAAGCATTTTTCTGCTCATTCAGTCCAAAGTCAGCAATTTGTCCTGGATTCCAGGATTCTAACATATAGGCTTTAGTACTCAGCAACCCATAGCAAATGCAGGAGGAAAAAGAAATTGTTGAATTTCATTCTCCAAAGTCAGGGTTAAGAAAGTATTGCTTATCATAAGTGAAGTAGTATCTTAAAAACCCAGGACATAGTTACAAAAATAGCTGTTGTAACATCCATTCCCCCAGCCCAGATGATTAAAAGCAGATGATTAAAAAGTACTTTCTGATTTCTAGACTTCTCCAGAGAAAGTAGCTTGTGCACTCAGAGAATTAGTGGTAGGTCTAAAACAGTTGATATTGCTCTGAAAGCAATTTCAGAATGGTGCAGAAAGCAGCACCCTAAGAAGAAGGAGAGAGGGAGAACCTAATCTACAGTATTAGTTACTAAAGCAGGTTGTTTTTTTATTTTGACAGGAAGACAGAAGAAGGAAAGGCTAACTAATTAGACTTTAGATGATAACTAAGGCAGAACCGGACAGGTCCTCCCACAGAATTATTAGAGGATCCACACTTATCAGTATTGAAGTGTACAAGTAAATGTAGTCAAAAGTTGTCCCTCTTTCCCTTAATCAAGCCCTTGCTCCTTTAATGGTTACTGTATTAATTTATCCTTTCTATTTCCTTAAAATCTACCTTCATCCCTCACTGAAATACTTGTCTATAACTTCTTCATTATAACTTTGACTACTACAATCTCCTTTAGCTTTCTGGTATGTCATTTAACCTGCAACAAGCCTGCTGTAAATGATCCCTCAACAGCAAGTAAAACAGCCTTTTTCACCTTTCAGACCCTGCCCCTCCTAAGTCTCCGCTCATACTTCTCCTGTAGGCCAGTAGCAGATGTGGGAACAAAATCCGTTTTCCTGACATCCAAATCCAGTATGATGGATTAGCCCATACCACCTTCAGCATCAAACTTTATTAAGCAATAATAGAGCCCTATTCTGAGCTATCTGTCGAAGCTGTATCTGGGGTCCAATGTCATGTAGCACACAGATCCCTTCTTTGGGCAAGTTTCCTTATGGGAGCTTCTTAATAACTGTGTACCATGCTGCTCTGTCTGAAGCAATGAAAAAGTTGGAATGCAGAGGTCTGGAATTGAAAACAAAATGCTTGCATAGACCCCTCTAATTTTTTTTCTTTATTTTACTTGTCCAATGGCATCTCTTCAGTCCAGTCAGTGTGTGGGACCTGCCAGTTCCGCTGGGATGGGAGAAGCAATGTTTTTGCTTCCCACGGTATTCAGAGTATTGCCAAAGGAAAAAGTCTGGGTCCATTGGCAAAGCAAATACATTAATTTAGTTCGTCTGGAATTCTTAGAGGTGAGTCACAAAAGCACCTGATGCATCAGCATCCAGAAAATAGATTTTGAGTGTGAAGAAGTGATTGCATATGAAAAACATTAATATAGGGCAAGGAAAAAAGATCCTTTGTTAGACAAAACAATCAAACTGAATGTCTAACTTTCCCAGGAAAGCTTTGTTTAGAAAAATAAAGTGTATTCTGAGCAATAAATCCATTTTCATAGTCAAATGTTCATTTATCTGACTACAAGAGTGGTCAAGCATTGGAACAATCTACCTATAGGATCTCCAGGAATCTCCATCCTTGGTAATGTTCAAAAGCAGATTGGATAGAGAGTTGGCCAGCATGGTTTAGTCATATTCATAGAATGTAGGCTAGAGTGGACCTCGGAAGTTCATTGGGTCCAGACCCCCTGCACCAAGCAGGAAAGATAACTGGGGTCAAGTGAAGACAGTTCAGGAGGATGCGGGCCAGGATTTTGTCCGCAATGGACAGGAGAGCAATCCCCCGGTAGTTCCCACAGTCAGATTTGTCCCCCTTCTTGTAGATGGTCATGATGGTCGTGTTCTTGAGATCCCTGGGTATGTCCTCTTCATCCCAAAGGCAGAGGATAAGCTGGTGGAGTTGTAATGAGAGTCAGAAGCTGCCGGCATGTAGGACCTCTGGGGGTATAACATCTGGCCTGCAGGCTTGTTGGTTTTCATCTGCTGGATGGCCTGCTTCAGCTCTCTGATGGTTGGTGGGTTGCCTAGGGAATTCACCACAGGGCATTGCGGGACAGCACGGAGAGTCTCCTCCAATACGGTGGACTCCCAGTTAAGGAGTTCAAAATGCTCCATCTAACACGGACAAACAGCATCATTGTCCTTGAGGAGCTGGGAGCCATTCTGTGACCGGAGGGGGTTTTGTCCAATGGAACGATGTCCGCAGATTGTCTTGGTAACCTGGATAAAGTTACGCATGTCATTCTGATCAGCGTAGCCCTGGATCATGTGCAACTTCTCCACCTACCAGTTATTCTTCATAATCACAGATGTACTGCTGAACCTCAGCCTTCAGCAGGCGGTACGCCGCCATCTTTCACCAAGTTCATGGATGGCTATGCCAAGTGATGAAGGCTGCATGCTTCCGCTCGAGCAGATTGAAAATATGAGCAACAATAGCGTCAAACCAGTCCTAGTTCCACCACGATGCGAACTCAATAGTCTGGACACAGGTGTCTTAGACAGCAGACTTGAGTTGCTCTCAATGTGCCTGGATGGAGAGGTCATCAGCAGTGGGGACTTGCTCCTCTGCACTACACAACTGGGCCTGGAATTCCTTTCAGTGTCCAGCTTCCTTCAGAGCTGCTACGTTCACCTGTCTCAGACCAGCCTTCTGGGTCTTCTGGCATCTTGGGGCCAGGCAGATGTTCACAACCGAGCCCACAAGTCAGTGGTCCATCCAGCAGTCTTCATATCTCTTCATGGCCATTGTGATGAGCATGTCCCTCCAGGCTCTACCTTGGATAATGATGTAGTCCAAGAAGTGCCAGTGCTCCAATCGTGGATGCTCTAGGTCTTAAGCTAGTCTTTCTGGCAGAAGATGGTGTTCGTCACAATCAGGCCATGTTAGACGCATTTGGTAAGGAGTAGAATACCATTGGCGCTGACCTTCCCCACACCATTCTTGCTAACAGTTCCTCTCCAGATTTCACAGTCACATCCAACCCAGGCATTGAAGGCACCCAGGAGAATGACTGGGGATGGAGGCAAGGGCATTGTCAAATTCGGAGTAGGAACTTCCCTTGACTTCTTCATCGGAATCCAGAGTCAGAACATTATGTGCTGCTAATAGTGGCACACTGATTTCAGCTGAGGTGCAGGCAAACAGTCATCAGCCTTTCATTGACACCTGAAGGGAATTTAGGGAGCACGTCAGCGATCTTGTTCCTCACAGTGAAACCGACTCCGTGGATATAGGGGTCACAGTCTGGTTTCCCTTTCCAGAAGGTGTACCGTACCCTCTGCTGACCTCCCTCAGCTGTCCCTCCCCGAGGAGCTGGGTTTCATTGAGAGAAGCAATGTTGATGTTATGCCTCGCTAACTTCTGAGCCACCGTGGCAGTTAGTCTTTCCAGACGATTGCTCTTTGGGTTGTCTATGAGCGTTCCCACATTCCAGGTTCCAAAGTTTAGTTTTTTCTTATTTTGACCCCAGAAATGGTTATCCTGCTGGGTGAGATTTCCCAGCCAGGAGAGATAGCACAGCCTACTTTGGGGGCATCTTTTTTAACCCCTTCCCCATTGAGGTGAAAAGAGGATATCTGAAAAAGGGCTGCTCAGTTGCAGATGCAGCTGCTGAAGGACACCTCTATCCTGACACAGGTGCCCGACAACCAATGCACATCCACCGCCTGTGTGCAGATTCTTGACTGGGGGCCTCCAGGTATCACAGCCCTGTCCCCACTGCCAATCTTCCACTACCACAGGGCTTTCGGACCTAATGGAAGCCTGCGCATGACACGTTTAGCATGGGGACTCCAGGGCATGGTCAGTCTTGGCGGTCAGTGGCCAGGTTCAGTGGCATAGCAAACCGTGAAGACTGGGGCCATTTCTCCATTGCAGCCTTCTTCCGCCTTCACAGCCATTAGGACCACAGACTTCCTCTGCCATCACACCATCTACAGGAGGGGGGAACAGCCCCTCACACAGTCTCCAGACCACGGTAACCCTGGGCAGCAACCTGTAACTATTTACCTGGTCCCAGTCATCCTCATTAACCATCTTGCTTGTTCTTATGTGGTTAGCTTTTTTTATTATTTATTTATACAGCCTGGTAAACGATTTTTCTGCAGTATTTTTGTGGACCAACAATGACATACAGTGATTTGTGTTAACAACTTGTAGTGTCAATTCTACCTTATGGAGATGCATTAGGAATAAAGGCATAGCATGAATTTTAATTAGGAACATAAGACCATTGTCACAAAATAAAATAAAATAAAAAATGTTAAAAGACAGATAGTAGCACCACCAAGCTTAGACCATTGAAACAGCAGTCAATTTGTTAAGTAAAACAAAACCACATGATCTCAGGAGATGAGACACAACCCAGAGGTAGGCAAAAAAAGAATCCAAAAAAACATCAAAAACCCTAATCTTGCCTATGTAAGCCCAGGGGAAATTCTTTCCTGACCTGGAATGAGGTAATCAATTCAACCCTAAGTATGTGAGACCTATCAGCCAGGCACCTGAGAGATCTTTCAGGGTCATTAAGAGCCCCACCACAGCTGAACCAGCAACCAATGCTTCAGAGGAAGAGGAAGTTAGAGAAAAATAATATATTCAAAGTAAGGGATGGGAATCTTCCTGGCCCCTTCATATAACCAGCAGAAACCCTGAAACATAGGATTATAGGACACCTCTTGAAAACCAGTTTGGTTCATCCATAGCAAATCATATCCTTTGCTTGCAAGGAATGAAGAAAATTCAACTTATGCAATTCACACATTTCTGCCCACGACTCAATGAGCTCCATGTTGGCAAACATCTTCTCTGTTAGTTTTAATGGGACTTTGCACGGTCAGAGAGGTCCTCAAGCTAGGATGTCACTACAGGCCTTAGAGCCAAGTCTTTAACCTAACTCTTTTTAACAAATTGTCCTTAATGTCTACTCTTGTATTACTTAATCAAACAAGTGACTCCACAGAAATCTATAGGACTTTTGGCTGTGCCTGGAATGCAATATCAGGCTTTTAAGCACATACGTGAAGAAGCAATACCTATTTAAATAATAGAAACACCAGCTGTGGAACTAAGAAATGAAATGTGATTAAAGGACCTGCCAAAGGCAGTTTGGAAGGCCTAAAATTGCTTTTTATGAACAGCCTCTGCTTTTTACACTGAAGGAATTAATTGGATGTATGTATTTTGTTGAACTGATTCATGATTCAGCAAGAAAAATTAATGAATTGAGCAGATAGCCAGTTAGGACAGCTGCCAAGGATGGTCATTTTAGCCCTACCAACCTTGGAAATGACCTTTTAAATAATGAACCCTAGAAAAAATATGTTACAAACCCATTAAAGTGAATCTTATCTACCTAGAAGTCTACTGATAGGAATAGCTGATAAGGGAGTAAGACATTAAATAAATGTTCCATATTATGTGCTAGGGTCATTTTTTGTTCTTTGCATGGCTCCAAAAGAATCCTCTCGACATTCCTGCCTCAATGAGTCTATGACTGATAGCTCCAATTTGACAAATATTTATTTACATCTCTTACATGTGATGCGCGTATCACACAGGGAGGCCCTAGTCCTCTCACACCCCCACACAAGCTGATGGAGCTTCAGGACTGTGGAGCACTACACATGTGAGGAACAAGTTGTACAATGACAACTTGTAAAATTGTTAGGTAGGGCTTTACTTTCATATAAATCCTCAAACAAAAAGCAGTGCAGTATGTTCAGATAATGTTCTTTCTATTTTATGCTGCTAGAATATCTACTGAAGATATAGATGACTATATCTATTTCAATGGGATTCATTTCAACTTCCTTGTAAAATACCCTCACTTCTCTGAACTCCACTGGATAATCCCCTGCCCATATATGCAATGTATCCATATAGGAAATGTCTGTCATATAAACACAGCAGCAAAAATAAAGAAGGACAGAAAAAAAAGTCATACACAACAGCCCAGAAACATTTTAGTATCAAAGAACAACAGTGCTGGGAAGGACTTCATGAGGTCATGTAGTTCAAACCCCTGCTCAAGGCAGGTTCATCCCCAGGCTGAATGATTCCAGCCAAATGTCTGTCCAACCAAATGTCTGCTCTTGAAAGCTTCTAAGGATGGAGATTGCACAACCTCCCTAAATAGCCTGTTCCAATGCTTTACCACTTTCATAAGGAGAAAGTTTGTCTGAATCTCAAATGTAAATTTCCTTTGCTGCAGTTTCAGGCCATTGCTCCTGGTCCTGCTCAGCCACAGAAAAAGAGTCTAATCTCCATCCTCTTTCTGTTTCACATACTGTTGACTCGTATTCAGCTTATGAGCCACTGTGTAATAATATTATTACTAAATCAGTGCAAAACACCTGTACACACATGTATTTACTTTGCTTTATTTTCAGTAACACGGTTGAGCGTCCCTGTATTGCAGTGTACATGTAAAAGGAGTTCAGGCAAGTGAGGCTCTACTGTACTCAATTAAGCCCTTGGTGTTATAGAAGATCCTGCCATGAATTCCAGAAATTGGTTCCAACTTTCCTGAGTGTTAATCCAAAGCAACTCCTTTGAAGTTTTACAATGCCCAGCTTGTCTGCATCTTTCTTGACTAGGAACACATCCGTTCACTTTGAATGGGAAGGGCATAACCTTAAATGCATCGCACACCAACAGTGGTGTTGCCAAAAATCATGAGAGTTGGCATTCTTAAAATCTATGCTTCGGGAATGTGAAAAACTTAGCTCTTTTTCATATAGATGCAGAGATCTAGATATAGCGGGGGGGGTTGTGAAACGGCACCTCAAACTGAGAGAGAGATCTAAATCTAGCTATATCTAGATATAGATATATGAAAGAAAGAGCTAACTTTGGCAGCTCCCATGATTTTTGGCATTGTTCTTGAAGTCTCCACTTTGAGAATGTGAAAACCTTGGCTCTTTCTTCCTTTTATGATGAAAGATACAGGATGAAACCCACATCAAAACAGGGCATCAATTTATAAATGTCGTGACGTTCGTCGCAACTCAAACTCCCAAGTCAAGGATTGTATTTATACGTACTTGTGGAGCTGCCACCTGACATCCCTCCCCCGCTGGGCAGCTCTTGCCCCAGCCCCAGTCCCTCCCTCGCCGCGGGGTGCACTGATCTGCCCCATCACCACTGGCGACACGTAGAGGGTGCATGCGCACCCCGAGTGTGGCGGTGCACCCACTGCAAAAAGGTGCTGCTGACACTGTCGGCGGTGCTTGCGGGTAGCTGCTGCTCGCCACCTCCCACCCCGCCTTGCTGCTGACACCGCCGGGGCATCTGCAGGCAGTCTGCGATCGCCCCTGGCCACCGCCAGCGCCACTGGCGACGTCTGTGGGTGGTCACCGACCACTGGCCAGTGCTCACGACACTCCCCCCGCCACGCTCACGCTGCCGCTGCGACTGTCAGCAATGCCGCCACCGCAACCACCTGCGGGAGCTCGCTGCACCTCCCAGCCTCCCGGGGCACGCGCCACTCACACCCATCACACGCCTTGCCTTCCCCTCCCCGCGTGCCACCTACCATCTGCAC
>JAGPOW010001918.1:15975631-15991560 GCA_030014935.1 Caiman crocodilus | reverse complement strand
AAGGGACCCATCCCCATTCCTAACCCCCTTCCTCTGGGAAACCCGGTTCTGAGCGACCACCTTTCGGCTTAAAAAACGCGGGTCTCGGGAACCAACGGCGTCGTAAGTCCGAGGAACGCCTGTCTGTGTGCATGTGTGAGTGCGCACACGCACACGCACACACGAGAGATGTGAGGTGTGCACATTCCCCAGACTCGCAGACTTTTAAGGACGACGCCAAAACACCACGCGACTCGCCCGCCCCGCATCGCACCCAAACTCCTTGTCAAGTCGGCTGCCACCAGCCCGGCAGGGCCCGGCCCCCACCCCGCCTCGCCTCGCCTCGCCTCCGCCGCCCCAGGGGAGGACGCCCTGAGGCGGCGCCACCGCGGCCCCTCCCCGCCCGGCTCGGCTCGGCTCTGCGGCGCGTGCGCGGGGCCCTCACCTGGTGCCGGCCGAGGCGCCAACCGCTTCCCGCCGGGAGCCGGGCTCGCGTCCCAGCGCCGCCGCCGCCGCCTGCCCCGCGCAGCACAGCGCAGCTCAGCCCGCAGCGGCGCCGGCCTCTTCCGGGGCTGGGACAGGCCGCGCCGGCCGTTTCCCGGGGGGGGCCGGGCCGGGTCGGGGCGTGGCGGGGGTGGGCGGAGCCTCCCGCTCGGGGCAGGGGCTGCTGCACCCCGCTGCGGGGGCGACGCCACGCTCCCATCCAGCCAGCCCCGTGCCCCGTGGAAGGATGGCGGCTCCCCGCTGTTCCTGAGCTGTGCCTAGACAGCACTAACTTTCTTTTCAGCGACAAGTGTGAACTCTTCCAGCTCCCTCCGTAGCGAGAGACATGCGTGCCCATGTTACGGCCCGTCACTAGCACTGGTGGGCCTGTCCGTGGCACGGGGGACCCTTCCCGCCCCTTGCCGCGGATGAAGGCCACCTTGGGAACATGCGGACAGATGGCTAAAGCAATAGATCGGCGCGTGCTATCCCAAGTATGCCGATGCCTGGGCGTCACACTCCGTTACAGCTCTTGCCATGACTATGGCAGGTAGTTTCTATCAACAGAAAGACAATGATCCTGCTGCGATCCTTTGCAGGTGGACCGTTTTAGTGCAGGGTTTCACACTAGGAGAGAGTGAAACTTGAGTTGCTGTTCCCAAATCCTCTATTTTAATTTCCTTTCATCTTAGTAATAGAAAACAGCCCACCCAAACCACTGTTCCCTCGAAGCAGTGCTGGGTCCTCGTGCGTTGGTTTGCTACGAAGGGCGCGTGCGTTTCTGTCTCCGGTGACCCGATCTGTTTCACTTCTTCCACTTCGTGCAGCGGCCTGGCTGAGGATCCAGCATGACTAATCCATCAAAATAAAACAAATAGAAAAGTTACAACACTGGAAGCGGTCATTTGACACCCCGCAGGGATCACGCTCACCACAAACGCACAGTGGGATGGCTTACCCAGCATCAGGACTAAATAAAATGCAAGCCGATAGTCGCCCCCTTTGAGAACGGAAAGTGGGATCGGTAATTTGTTCCGCGTAGAAAATGAGCGCTACAGCTATTAGGACTCGGGGCATTTTCTGGGTCCTGAGCATTTTGCTTCTCATGTGATTTCTTTACACAATCTGGCCTCCAGTTGCTTTTGAACAAGAAGATAAACGCCACAAAAACATGAACTGCGTAATTGCTTTATTTCATCAGGAGTCTCATTAGGTGATACTAGCAGAGGCAAAGCATTTCTTTATTTTAAAACCATATGTGGTCCTGTTGTTGTTTGTGTTGGTTTGTTTTATTATAAAATAAAATGCTCCAGCTAATAATGCAACTAGCAAAATAAGGGAGAACCTAGAAAAGACCAATGGTTCAGGCTCCCTTTGGTGTGTTAAAAGACAAAGCCCCTCACAGCCCAGAGGGTGTAATTTGCTTCAGAGGACAGTTGCTTAGAGCCTGTGATTTTAATGGTTGTCCTATACCTGCTCATTTTGTCAAGTACCAAATAAAGTGCTGTTAAACTAAACATTATCCTCTTACTCTCTGGAAGAAAAGCATTTTGTTTAAGCCATTCAGATAAAGATCATTGTTACATCTAGGGGCCTGGAGTTGAATTTGGGCGCTCTTTAGTAGACATTTTAACTCTTAAAGACTTGTGAGTATTTGGATCATGTCATGCCTTTTTTAAGAGAACATTCAAATACTTGGTTTAGGGGGAAAAAAAGAAACCCAAATCCTGAATTTGCTGCAAAAAATCTGTTGCTGGGCCCTATTTTGATCCCAGGGAGTCCCTCCACTGATGAACTATCTCTGCTGTTAATCAGAAATATAGTTGACAGGGGAACTGTGCACACCACACCTTCCCTCCCCAGACAACAATATAGTGTTCTGCGCATCTCAAACTTATTGCAGGATCATGTGTAGACAAGCAAGGGGCATGTGTACACGACACTTTAAAGTGGGCTAATTGCTTTTGCACCACTTTAATGGTGTCAGTGTTTGCATGCCTCCAAGGTGTATTCCACATTAATGCCAGCTACTATAGGAAATTTGGCGGCGTAATGTGCCTTAAATGACTTGGGACGCAGGAAACTAAAACGCCTTGAAGGAGTTCTGGTTTGCTGCCCCGACAGCTATGGAGTGAAGCACCGGTCTCTGCCGTGACTCTGCAGGAAGCCCTGCAGGCAGCCTGGCAGCAGTCCAGGAAAGCAGCTCCAACCAAGAAAGCAGGGAGCCTGATTTTCCCCCTACCTCCATCCCTAGAGCTTGCCTGCCTACCTGAGCTGCATGGGGGCCCTGTGCTTCCCTCTGGGACCACCTGAGCTGGATGCCTGCAGGAAGGTGCCACCTACGGGAGCACCAGCCCTTCCCCTGCAGCCCAGGGATTGCTCCACCCGCCGGCAGCTCACCCTCCCCTCCCCGCCACCAGAAAGGCAGATAAGTGCAGGGTGTGTGCCCAGCACAGGGGTTTAAAAACCCACCACCTCAATTTAGGGCCCCCTAATCTATGCATGACCTAGAAGAGCCCCCTCTGTTTCTCGAGGCTTACTTCCCTGCTCCACTGGAGTTAAAAAATGGAATCCTTTACAAAATAACTGCATGTTGACGAACAGAAATATTTTTTTTTTGCCAATAAATATGTTGCTTCTCTTAATAGTTCTACAATCATGGTGCCACAGTATATTCAGCGCCACAGATGCTGCCTTTCAAAGACTCTGTCTGAGTGTAAAGTGGTAAAGATAGCATTGTCTAGCAGTTTAAGTGGAGTCAAGAGGTACAAATGTGGAGGAAGGATATCTGGTATGATTATTGATCAGAGGCAGCTATAGCTCCCATTGCTATAGTATGTAAGTGCTTCAGTCTTTGCTTTCTCCCTGTGAAAAAGGAAAATGCACTTTTCCCAGACCCTACTCTCCAGCTGCAGTATGGGGGCACCGTCCAGCTCAAGAGGCGCTGTCTGTGCCTATGCCGTTGCTGCCTCTCCCCAACCCCTCGCCTTGGCTAACCACAGGCACAGATTCCAGCAGACAGGGAAATTAGCTGGGGCCAGGCAACTGCAAGCTGCATGCACATTAGGGCTGTGTGAAACAGCACCATTTCATTTTGACTTCTGTTTCACCATTTCGAAAGTACAGTGTTTCATTTCGCTGTTTCGAAGCACTGTTCCATTTCGTTTTGTTGAAGCTGTTTTGCTTCATAAAAATGCCTACAACTTTGTCATTTCTTGCGTGGTTCAGATGAAAATTGCAGGGATGGTAGCCCCTTCTGAGGGCATGAAGCCTATCAAGTTTCAAGGAAATAGGTGCAGGGAGTTTTGTGAAACTGCACCTCAAACTGTTCAAAGCAAAACTAGTATCACTTGCTGGCTGCAGCAGCCTGCTGTCATCCTGCATCAGATCCCGGGACCCACTCCCTCCAGGAGGAGTCTGGCACAGCCCCGCAGCCCTCCCAGGGGGCATGGGCCCCCAGATGTGTGTGCTGCGCCAAGCAGATTTGGGTGCTGTTGCTGGCCCCAGCTGGCAGCAGCAGCATGCTGTCATCTGCATAGGCATTAGAGCTGGAAGAGACCTTGGAAGATCACTGAGTCCAGCCCCCTGCCCCAGGGGAAGTCCAGCCTCCCACCCCAGGGAATGCTCTGCAGCTCTGCATCCAGTGAGTGCAGAGGCAGGGGCATTGCATGAGTGCAGCATGGCTCAGTAGGGTACCATGTGCTGTCCCAGAGCTGGGGTGGCTCCACTTGACAACCGGAGCTCCCAGTTCGATTCCCCAGTTCTATGATGACTCCCCCAGCTCTTTCCAGGCTGCTGCTGCCAGCTGAGGAAATCTCCCAGATCCACCGCCATCCCCAGCTGGCAGCAGCAGCCTGTTGTCATCCCGCATCATCTGGGAGCCCGCGCCCCCCAGGAAGGGCTGGGGGAAGTGATCAGAGATCTGGGGGAAAGATGGAGGAGCTGGGGAATCGAACCAGGAAGTAGGAGAATGTTCAGGGACCTAAACCATGAACACCGTGTGCCCCTGGAGGCTGGGGGGCACGCACAGCAACTGCTCACGGGAGGTGAACTGCCAAGCTCAGGGGGTGCATTGTGCACCCATGTGCATCCTCTATGTGTCACAAATGACCTAACTATTCCCCCAGCCCTCAGTTCAATTCCCCAGCCACCAGTTTGATTCCCCAGCTCCTGGTTCAATTCCCCAGCTCTCTGATCACTTCTCCCAGCTCTTCCTGCAGGCTGGGCCACAGTGCACTGAGCACCGGGTGCAAACTCTGCCAAGGGGCTGCCACTGGCCCCAGCCTGCTGAAACCCCGCATGCAGATCAGGGCCCACACCCCACCCCCGCCCCCGGGAAGAGCTGGGGAAGTAATCAGAGAGCTGGGGAATCGAACCAGAAGCTGGCAGTTGAACCTGGAGATAGATATCAATATCTGAGCTGTTAACATCCCTCTTCCCCCTCCCTCTCAATTTCTGTTTAGCTGCAAGCAAGTCCGGCTTTGACACTCAAAATGTTTTGAAACTTCTTAAACCTTTCAAGTGCCCTCATTTCATGTCAAAGCTGTTTTGAAGTCTTTCATTTTGTTTCTATTTCACTGTTTCGAGCTCAAAACGCATCAAAACAGCTTCAAAATGAAACAGCCATTGAAATTTTGCACAGCCCTAATCCATACTTGGTGCTCCCTCAAAACCCAGAAGCCTTCCCACTCCAGCTGCAGCACAAGCAGAGCTAGAAGCTGCCCAGACCCAGCTCAGTTTCCCATCAGCCGGAAGCAGCACATGGGGACAGGGAGAATTGGCAGCTATGTGGGCTTCATAGAATCATGGACGCACAGAAAATTAGGGTAGGAAGAGACCTCAGGAGGTCATCTAGTCCAGCCCCCTGTTCAAAGCAGGACCGTTCCCTGCTACATCATCCCAGCCAAAGATTTGTCTAGCTGGGTCTTAGAAACCTCTATGGATAGAGAATTGGCAACCTTTCTGAGTAACTTGCAGAGTTTTACTATCTTCCTAATGAGAAATGTCTTCCTAATATATAATCTAAACTTCTCTTGCTGCAACTTGAGACCATTGCTTGTTTTGCCATCTGCCACCACTGAGAACAGTTCAGCTTCATCTTCTTTTGAACCCCCATTCAGGTAGCTGAAGGCTGCTATTAAATCCCCTCTCAGTTTTCTCCTCTCTAGACTAAATAAGCCCAGTTCCCTTAGCCTGTCCTCATAAGTCATGTGCCCCAGCCCCAAACCATTTTTGTTACCCTCCACTGGACTCTGTCCAATTTTTCCACACCCTTTCCACATTGGGGGGGCCAAAACTGAACACAGTGATCCAGATGTGGCCTTACCAGTGTTGAATAGAGGAGAATTATCATTTAACTTGACCTGCTGGCAACACTCCTACCAATGCAGCCCAGCATGCTGTTAGCCTGCTTGGCAACAAGAGCACACTGTTAGTTCATATTCAGCTTATTGTTCACTATAACCCCCAGGGCCTTTTCTGCAGAGCTGCTCCCTAGGCAGTCAGCCCCAGCCTGTACTGGTGCATAGGATTGTTCCGTCCTAAGTGCAGGACTTGGCACTTGTCCTTGTTGAACCTCATGAGATTTCTTTTGGCCCAAACCTCCAATTCATCTAGGTCAGTCTGAATCCTACCCCTACCTGCCAGCATATCCACTACTCCATCCCAGCTTGGTATCATCCTTAAACTTGCTGAAGGTGCACTCTATGACACCGTCCAGGTTGTTAATTAAAATATTGAACAAAACCAGCCCCAGGACCAACCCCTGTGGCACTCCACTTGATACCAGTTGCCAACTAGACATCGAGTCACTGATTACTACCCTTTGAGCCTGATGCTCCAGACAGTTTTCTATCCACCTTACAGTTCATTCATCCAGCCTGATTCATGCATCTTCTAGCTGCCCAGCCCCAATACAAAGCCTACCTGCTCAGCCTCAGCAAGGTACACACAGAAGCAAAGCCTTCCAAGTGGCACTGCAGCCTAGATCTGGCCCATGGGCCATATGTTGTCCAAACCTCGTCTAAAGTGATGGAGGAAAATATATTGTTTATATAATTTTCCGTGACATTTAAGAGCTTCATAGTGCCCAAAGACTTAAAAGTGTTTATAATTTGAGGCTCTTTCTGGAATTTGTATACTGGTATAACACCCCCAAGTAGAGGTGTTATACCATTAGATAGTTATATCAGACAGTTATATCAGTATGGACATCCTTTCGCATCTCAAAACTTCATATTCTAGTATAATGCATATCTTTTCCTATACAGGAACAAGCTACACAACTATGAGATCCTCTATGCTGGTGTAACTGCAATTCTATTTAATTTAAGTGTTATAGTTGTTTGGTAGACAAGGCTTATGTTAAAAACTAAATGCAATGAACTAAAACTGATTTCATCTGCATGCCTAAATGACACTTCAATAGCCTTGCAAGGATAATTTTTGTCATTTTTGCACAGTATGGATTCTGCTCCCCCCTGTGGCAAAATTGGATTGCCTTGTATGTGTACCTGCCAGAAGTAACATGGAAAAGGAGGAACTTCTTCCCTTCTAGCCTAATAGTTTAGGGGCTTGGACAGTGGCTCAGGTAGTGGGAAGCTCTCATCCAGAAAGGGCTTAATCCTGCATTTCCTGCTTCCCAGCAAAGTGTTCTAGCCACCAGGCCATGAGTGGCAGCATCCAGAGACTCCACTTTGCTCTGATCATATACATAAAAGAAACCTGAACAGTGTTACATTGTTGTGAGAAAGCCGAGTGCCACAGCATCAGGGAGCACCGTCCAAAAACGTAAAATTCTTATCAAACTATCACAAAGCCAAGAGGAAGCTACCTACTTCCATGCTTACCCAGCATAGGCCCAAATAAAATATGTCTGCCCTGACCCTATGGCGAGCCTGGGACTATCACTGAGACAAACTCCAGAAATTAGGAAGTGTGGCTCATTTAATGCAGACTTAGGCACATGCCTAGAGCTGTTCCCAGGCCTTCTGTCTCAGCTATGCTTCTTGTCACTGCCCAGGATTGCACTAAACTTGTGACATTGCCTAATTTCCAGGCTTTGTTGCATACTGGGTGGCAGCGTATGTCGGGCCATGCTTCTCAGTGGCAGCAAAGAGGCATCTGTAGTTCAGATAGGCATTCTTCTGCTTTACTCTTTTTTTCCTCCCTCTGTTCTCTTAAATCTTGTTTTTAAAAAGACCAGATAAGACCACCATTGTTTTGCAGTAAAATCACAATGAATGCTTTTCAGAAGCATAATTATAAAAAATAGTGCAATCGCTGTTTTAATGAGTCAAAATTTTCCCTCCGCACTCATCCCGCAGAAAAGTCAGAGCCCATGCACACTGTGTGGTGCCTCCTCATAGAGCTATCTAATTAAGCGAACCACATGAATTAAATGACCACATGGAAAGTCAGTGGTGGAGCGATGCCACAACTTGGCAGCAAAAAAACCATCACGAGACAGATTTCTAAAGCAGGCAAGGCAAGTGAAAGAGTTATGGTAACAAGAGACATGTTTGCCAAACTCCCTGCACATTCCAGTATGAGCCACATGCAGGAGGGAAGAGAATTAAGGAGTATCCATGGAAACAAAATGTTTTTGTATCAAATCTTCGAAACCTTGGGGCATGTGAACTGTCTAAACAAAATCACAGAAATTGAAGTACGTAATCCTTCTCCATCTCATCCCAGCTGTAATGGCAAGACACCCTTCTGTGTTTGCATTGTGTTGTATATTGCTGTTTGTCCCATTAGAGTGTAAGCTCTGCTGGGCAGGGCCTACTTGTTTCTTTGGCACTCGTTCCCCTATTATACAATATTGGGTACACACAAATAGGACTCTGCTTATTATGTTAATCCTCTCCCTGAAGCAGGCTAATTAAATCTAAAAACTGATAAAATGGTGTTACAGTTCTCACATAAATCAGCAGAATCAAGGACGTCTAAATTTAACTCACTCTGAGGCTGGTGTGTATGTAATATGAAATAGGACTTATAAAGCATCATTATAAATGTAATATTGTAGTTTGTAGTGATAGGGACAGGGCCAGACTGGAAACATTTACCGGCACTGGAAAGCAGTTTACTCACCCTATGAGCTCAGCTGACATCGCTGATGCATAAGGACCTGCTTAAATCGCAGTTTTGCGGAAACAGCGAAATCTGGGATTGTCCGCAAAATCCACAAAGTCAGAAACAACAACAAATCTTCATACAAATAAAATGCTGGCTCTCCAGTGGGAGCCAGGTCCTTGCTACCAGGAGGGGGAGGCACCAGCTGGTGGGGTGGCACGAAGGGCAGGAGACAATCAAGATAGCAGTCACCCTCTCATCCCTCTCCCCCACCCCCCCACCAGGGACTCTCTTTTCTCACCACAATTGAAGTAGGTCCCTACTTATGCAGTAGTACAAGGGTATCAAACTCAGCTCATGCCTCAGGCTGGATCTGGACCATAAAGTTGAATTCACAGGACAGTCTAGACAGTCAGTGGGGCAAGCAGCAACACAGTTGGAGTAATAGGCTGGGAGCAGGACAAAAGCCAAGCAGAGCAAGAGGAGCTGTGCCGGCACAGCCTTTGTTCACCCCCCTGCTACTGACACTCATGGCCAATAGGGCCCTTGAGCCCCAGATCCTGTGGCAGTCCCCACTAGTCCCGCTTCCACATTCCCTGGCCTATCAAGAACCCCACAAGCCAGATGGAGCAGCTCCACGGACTGTATCCTTCAATGAGGCATACAACTGAAATACATGTCTTCAGTACTCCATATGCATAGCAGGAGCTGACCCCCAGCATCCATTTATAATTTTGAAATGTTGACCAGTTCTTGGTCCATGCTACTTTCCATAGTGCCAAATATGGGTAACAATGATACCATGCATCCCTATACTGTTTTCCATCTCAGGACCTCAAAATCCATTTCGAATGATAAGTACTTGACATGCCAGGTAGTCAAGAGCTTCATACTGAGCTAGAATTACTGATGCCTTGTACCTGGTCTGGTACAGGGGAGGCACTTTGGATGCCCACTGCCAACTGCCTTCAGGAACCTGTGACTCCCCAAACTTAGGTATTTTTTTCAAAATGTTAGACATGTTGGAATCTACCTCAACCACACTCTGTCCCACTCCCTTTGTCCTCTTCCCCCTACTCCTCTTTGCCAAAGCAGGCCCTCTGGATTCACACCATTTGCGGAGGTGGCAAGGTGGCACTGAGCTGACCAAAACTGGTTCTGCACCAGTAGCAGCTTCTGATAAAGAGCTATCCCATTAAGTACCTTATGTTGCACCTTTGTTTAGTGTAATGATGAATTGGGCCCCCTGTCTAGTCACAGACAACAGTGCAAAGAGTTATACAAATCAGATAGCACCATACGGTCTTTATGCAATGTTTGAAGTCACTACATAAGATGGAGCACAATGGTACAGTGACTGATTTAAAAGGGAGTTTAGGGTATGCAGCAAGTACATGAAACCAATTTTTTGTTTATAGTCTTGCAGGTAAATTTGCTCCTTGGTTGGTGAATATTACTGTCACTCATTTCACTATGAGCCATGAGTGCACAAGCAGACTCTGCAACTGGCCCCTGGAGTTTACAACTGGGTGATTGTCTTGTATTCACAATGTATAAGGGGTTGCAAGTCTATTGATTTCATCAGAGTTGCCTCTGTTTTCATCACACCTCAGTTAAACTCTTGATTTTTTAAATCACAATTAAAAGACAGCTTAACTTAATTAATCTGCGTTAAAAAAGTCAGCAGCCTGATTTACCCATCCTAATGCTGTCCAGTGCAATTGAGATGTGATTAAACTCTTATCATTTTGAACACACTTCTGTATTTGTGATTTACATAGAATCATAGAAAATTAGGGTTGGAAGGGACCTCAGGAGGTCATCTAGTCCAACCCACCTCTCAAAGCAGGACCATCCCCAACTAGGTTATTCCAATCAAGGCTTTGTCAAGCCGGGCCTTAAAAGTCTTCAAGGACAGAGATTCTACATCTTCTCTAGGCAACCTGTTCCAGTGCTTCACCACCCTCCTAGAGAGAAGTTGTAACCAAATATCCACCTTAAACCCCCCTTGCTGCAACTTAAGCCCATTGCTCCTTGTTCTGTCATCTGCCACCACTGAAAACAGTCCACCTCTATCCTCTTTGCAACCCCTCTTCACAGACTTGAAGCCTGTTAGGTGGCCCTCTTGGTCTTCTCTTCTGCAGGCTAAATAAGCCCAGTTCCCTCAGCCTCTCCTCATAAGTCATGGGCCCCAGTCCCTGCACCATTTTTGTTGCCCTCCACTGGAGTCTCAAAAATAATTGGGATCCTAATACCCCAGCTGAGATCCTATGACCCCAGCTGACTTCCTGCCTTCGGTGAAGTGGGGGGAGGTGCTGGACTCAATGAACTTCTGAGGTCCCTTCCAGGCCTAATGTCTATGAAATCTATGAAATATCAGCCAACTCAAGAGAATGAATGACTTTGAATTTCCCTTGATCTCTTTATGCTTTCTTCGGCAACACATGAACCATAATGTTAACCATGATTGGGAAGGGAAAGGTTGTTGGTACGCAAAAGGAGAAGAAGAAAGCTGCTAATTGGAGACCCAGACCCACTGCATCTCCAGATGGCAAGAAGGAAAGTAGGCAAAGAGATGAAGGGCAAAGAGATGAAGAAGTTGAAGAGATACTAATAAAAATAAAAGCATAGGTAAGTTTTTATAATTTCAAAACTTTTCTCAGCAGATGGAAAAAGGTTCATTTAGTAGTTTAACTGATTCTTATTTCATTTAAGTATTACTTGGGATAACAATATTTTTCTTTCATTTAGCCAAAGTTTTGAAAGCTAAACATGATGGGCTTGGCTTTTACAATTGTTCTCCTGTTAGCAGTTTGCCTGCTCTTGGTTTTAAGTACAATGAAAAATCTTGTTTGCATAATACATGGTATCCTGCAATGGCTGGATTTTTTTTTAATAGATTAGTTTATTTTGATATTGAATGACAATGCAATGACAATGCACCAAGCGCAACAACAATTCAGTACTGCACAGATGACTGTTTGAAGCATGATGGTCTACTTAGTTTCAACACTAGTGAGGGTATGAAGAGCTGTCAGAAAGCAGTGGGCTTATCAACAAGGATGTCATTTCTAGGAATCAGGATGGATTCTTTTTTAATATATATTTACAGCCCCAAGGGAAAAATCACAGCTTCTTAAAGAGCTGGTTTGTAAAAGTAGCAAGGGCAGTGAAAGTCATCTTACAACAGATGCACTGGTTGGTGGGTCATTTAAATTTTGCCTGAAGGGTAATAGCAGCAGGATGGGCATTTGAACTTCGTTTAGCAGTGTCCCCAGCAGGGATAAGGATGTCTTATCACTTTATTAGAATAACAAAGTCATTAAAGTAAGATTTGGGAAGGGAGGAAGAAGTATTTTTAGACAGATTCAGTTGGATAGTTTTACAATAGCAGCAAGTCTCAGTGACCAGCTTGAGGTTGCAGCTGTTTATAGCTGCATCAAGAGGCATTCCAGCTGTGTTCCTGGTGGGTAAAAAAGTTGGCCTGCTAAACAGAAGGCAAAGGAAATTATAGTGAGAATGAAACGATGACAATACATTCAAGTGTTCTAGCTAAAGATCACATCCTGTTGCACCTAAACATATAGAAATCTGAAAAAAAATATTAATACAGCCAGTATGTGTCTCATAAATCTTTGGTTTCTGGAGTAGCAGAGTCTAGCTGACTCATCTCCTAATTGTAAATGCCTTCCATTTAAAATCCTTGTTTTCAGTGTCCCAGTCATGCAATGAGCCCTCTGCTATTACTGAACCCCATTGTTTCCATAACCTATGAGTTTGGGATGTAGTTAACTAAGCTATAGTGTTTTCTCATATGGCTATATCCTCTGATAGAAAATTACAATAAAGTGTTCCAAACAAGCAGAAACATGGTACTAATTAACTCAAAGTGAGCTTTTATGTAGACTTTAGCCTCTCTTCCCACTTAGGCATCTACATCTGTTACTGAACACAATGTCACTTCTCTCATTTTTCAACAAGTTGCATCTTACATTACACATACACTGTCCAACGCTGAATAAGAGGAGGCAGTACAGTACCATTTTGAAGCACTGCAGTGTTAGCCAGAAGATTTTTCCTCTAATTACTTCTGCTAAGTGATTAGAACATCTTGGGATCGGGAGCCCAAATGTCATGAAATCTGTCCTCATTTGTTTTTGGGCTACATGCCATTTTTTTATATTGTTTGTTCATAACACAGTTTTCGAGCACAAGAAATGTGTAGGAGCTTGGAGACGCATTAAGGTGAGAAGCATTGTTCTTAAAGTGTTGTGAGTAATGAACCTTTTTTTCCTGGGTTCTAGCTATGTATGAGTATCAATGCAAACAGCTGTTTGGGCAGCTGAACCTTGTTTGTTCCTGCGCCTCTTGCCTATTCCTGGGCAATCTCATAATGTGTAAATGGCCTGGCCCTTTGTTGCCACGTCTTGCAGGATCAGGATGCGTCAGAATTGTAGTGTAACAACAGATCAGTAGAACAACAGTGTTCCCCTAGTGCCTATGAATAAAGGCTAGTGTTAAAAATCACAGGGTTGTGGCGGAGCAGGAAGGAATTGCAGTATGCAGTGCATTTTATGTAAAAACATATAACATTTATGTAGAAAGAAGAATGGGGAAAGTGCCTATAGACTTCTCATGAAGTACAAAAAAAGGGTTGGTTGCTACAGTGGTTGCAGTAGACTGGGAACTGAAAAACCTGGGCTCCAGTCCATTCCACATGCTCCCTGCGTGACTTTTGCCAGAGCTCCCATAGTCCTCCTGCTCCTTGTGGTGGTGGGGTTGCAGAGCAGGCTGCAGGGAAAGTTAATTGCAGGCATGTGGAGCCATGATCAATATACCTGGATGCTATGTCCGAGTGCAATGAGTACATCTAGATACTGACTGAGTAAGAAGCCAAATGGAGCCATTGCTCTTCAGTCTTAGTGGGATTGATCTCTCCAACCCTTGTGTCACGTGGCTGCTGTACATAGGGAATTCTCCACCTTGGGGACTGTTTGAACTGCTGCAAGCCCATTTCAATGACAAGCAGTAGCTAATGTTAAAGCTTGTGCTCAAGTGACCCCATTCAGCAGAACAGTGAGGAACTTTAATAGGCTGCAGCTGAAGTCAGTTGAATTTAAGCTTGTGCCTGAGGGCTTGGTTGAATGGGAACCTAAATGTACAGTGAAAACAAGCTCTGAATGCAAATATCACAGCGTAAAACAATGAATTCAGTTTTTGCTATTAGACCAGATTAGTCTGAACCTGTATTGGGTCAAAGGGCCACATATGGAGTTCTGTGTTCAGTTTTGGGCCCCCACTACAGAAAGGCTGTAGATAAATTGGAGAGTCTAGCAAAGAATGACAAAAATGGTAATCAGGCTGGGGCACGTGACTTATGAGGAAAAACTGAGGGAACTGGGCTTATTTAGTTTAGAGAAAAGAGGACTGAGAGGGAATTTAATAGCAGCCTTCAACTACCTGAAGTGTGTGGTTCAAAGGAGGATGGAGCTGGACTGTTCTCAGTGGTGGCAGATGACAGAAAAAGGAGCACTGGGCTCAAGATGCAGGGAGGAAAGTTTAGTTTAGATAGTAGGAAAAACTCTCTCAGAAGGAGGGTAGTAGAAAACTGGAAGAGATTACCCAGACAGAATCTCTACCCTGGGAGGTTTTTAAGCCCTGGCTAGACAAAGCTTTGGCTGGGTTGATCTAGTTGGGGATGGTCCTGTTTTGAGCAGGGGGTTGGACTAAATGACCACCTGAGGTCCCTTCCAACCCTAATTTTCTATGATTCTATGAAAAAGGAGTGTATAAATCCTTATCTCAGAATACCTTCTAGGACAAATCTTCTATTTGCCCTCGTCAAGCTGCCTCTCCATCTGGTAATCTTATTTTATTCCCAGCTATGTATATGTGTGCCTGTACAAAGTGCTACCCCTTTCTCTGGCATGGTGCAGGCCTTGTGCTTCACATATAAAACAAATTTTCCTTTCACTCCCAGTTTCCTTGTTTGATTCGCTTGCCATACCTTGATGTTAAATCAGTGGGTGGGTCCCGGGGGAGAGAGGGCCTTGCTGTCAGGGTGTAGCACTCCTCACAGTCTGATGTGCTACAGATTCTTAACAGCCAGTCCACCCCTTCCAATGTCGTTCATGATTTGCTACCTACCCATCCCTGTAGGACTCGTTCCTGCATTCCCATAGTCTCCATCAGGTGTTTCCAAACATGGGTCTTTTCCTAAGCCTCCCTTTAAAACCTTCAAATAAGCCCTGACTAGTCCTGGCTCTCCTTTGGCCTGCTCGGCCTAGCCAAGTATCTCTGTTTCCCTTGTTTTTCCCCAAGCCTATGCTCAGTATCAACTTTTTTCCACTGCCCTTCTCTGGCAGAAGCTTTTCTGCTGGCACACTTTACTGATATTCCTGGAGGGTAGGATCTTACAGTCTGTTCTGTCCATCTTAAATGGCTCTTCCCTTTCATTTTTGTAATAGGGACCAGAAGGGGCCCTGTAAAAACATGGAAATGTTTTAGTATATGATAAGTGTTCTAAGTATCATATCACTTCATAGATATATATATAGATATATATAGAGAGATATTTGGCTTCTCCCCACATATAGCCATATAAAATGTAGCTATAAATGTAACTGTTTTAAATCATTTATAACTTAACTTAATGTGGGACTATAAGTTATCTTTGAAGATGTAACACACATAAGAGAACCATGGTTTGAAAACTGTCTATTTATTTTATGTACTCTTGTTCATCAGTGTGACTCTAAAAATAGATTTAGCTACCATTTCTTTTTAATGATGTTAAAATTAGCAATGGTCACTGGAAAAACAAACAAACAGTTATCTCAAATCCAACCTTACTGTAAAATTCTCCAGTACTTGCAAGGCTGTAATTGATGGACTTTTTACTTCCCATCATAATGGGCGCTCTTTTACACATCTCACAAGCATCAGACCCTTTGAACATTATCCTTCCTATAGCCAATTGTATCATGTCTAAAATGTACAACAAAACTTTTAATTAATCTCATGATGTTTTAGCTGGCTTTGGGCCAAAGACACTCTACAGACTGACTAAATGTACAGGAAATGGACTGTGTGCTTCAGTATTCATTACAGCTCCTAATAGTCCATCAGTTAAACTTGGATAGCAATTAAAAGATTATGGACAAACTTTTTTGCCGATTCTGTTTCTCTTTTCTCCATTTTCATGGACTTGCTCGGTAACATTTCTTGTTCAAGGTTCCTACACTAAGAAAGACCTTTTAAAACCCAATTCATTCACACATTAGGATTAACAAGGGCCGCAGGAATAATACTATAGATATAGATATTAAGATATAGATCTAATAATACTATACACACACACACACACACACACACACACACACACACACACA
>JAGPOW010001918.1:15962900-15975531 GCA_030014935.1 Caiman crocodilus | reverse complement strand
ACACACACACACACACACACACACACACACACACACACACAAAGATATAGATCCTCATGCCCCAATGTCGCTAAGGTATGCTCTCCCAGAGGAGCTCCTTACATCATTGCAATTATTTAAATTTGCATTCCCTGGAAAAGGAGAGAGGAAATGAATCCCCCTTTTGATGTGGGTGCCCCTACTAGTGCACACCTGGCGCAAATTGTGCCTGTGCACCAGTGGAGATAAACCAGTCCTTGACTCTAATGTCAGCTTATTCATCTGTTCTTACCATAACTAGCTGTGCTAAAAATGAGACCTACTGCCTTCATTTTACAGGCTCTTAAGCACCCCAGTGTTAGTGATGATACTCACATGTATCTCATAAAAAAAAGAAAGAAAACATTTTACAGTCAAATTCATTTCACATCCCCAGATACCCACAGCTGGGGACAGCTCAGAAGTAAAGCAGGTCAGGCAATCACAGTTCATCTCATTGTTTCATAAATCCAAGTTTCTTTCATCTTGAGTCTCACATTCCCCATTGTCCCAATCTCATAATGGATTAAAGAGTCTTCCCTGCCTGTCCTTAACAAAGTAATCTGCAGTCTTCTTTTTATATTTACAATGTGACTCACACACAGTGCATTTGGCATACAATTGATAGCACTCACAGCAGCAATAATAAAAATATATGCAGTCATTCACTACACATGGAGTGAGGGAAAAACTGTGGAGGCTAGAAATAGGACAAATAAACAGGACTCTATCTTATGCTACAAGTATAATGACTGAGAAAGTTTGTTATCTTTCAACAGTCTAATGGGAGTATGAACTTATGCAGATATAGGTTCGTAGATGTGAGGGTCAGAAGGGACCTCAATAGGTCAATGAGTCTGACCCCCTGCCCCAGGCAAGAAAGAGCACTGGGGTCAGATAACCCTAGCTAGGTGCTTGTCCAGTATAATTAACTTTAACTGTGGATTTGCTAATAATTTTTTTGAGATGGCAGGTAGTGAACTTAGAATTTATGTATGAAGCTCCAAATGTAAATTTAGTATTCTGTTAAAATACAAGTTTAGTACTTTGCATTTATAGCACCCACCTCTCAGGAAGGTCAAAACAAGCCAAGTCACTCAGGCTTTTATCCTGCAACTTGTTCTATACCCACTGAATTTGAGCTCAAGTTCAAAGCAAATTGGCCTGGGATGCTCAGTGAAGCATTTCCAAAAAATCAGTTTTGAGGTTCCAATAACTGAAAAATGTCAGGTATTTGAATTTCTCGCAAACTCAAATATTCTTCCAGAAAACAAACTCTAAACCTAATTTTCCATCACAAAACAGTTCAGATGAAAATAGTTTGACCAGCCCTGTGTAGCTCAAAATGCTGAGGCAATGCTGGGATTAGAACCCAAGTTTCCTTGATACCCAACTACAAGTTAGTGACTGAGCATCACAGTCATAAAAATCAGTAGTGATGACTCTGGAGTCATTTATCCAGCTCTGGAAAATAATGTATTTCATAATAAGGAATGGCAAAAACCAAACTGACAAAAAGGTCTGATATAGTAGATTCAATCTTGTTTGCTTGTTATATTGCAAACACCTCTTACTAAAAAAACCCTACAATTTGCTGACAGCAATCTGAATGTGTTAAAGAAGGGCACATGTATAGAACATCTTATTTGCTAAATCAGAATTATTTAAAAAAAAAAAGCTGAATACAGAACAAGCTGTGTCTTGTTCTAATTTACAGCTGAGCTTCCTGTTTACATATTGTTATTTGTTTTGTGCAACCAAAAGCAGTTCTGAAAGATTTCAATGTGTTTCCCATCGTCTTGCATATTCTTTTATTATACTTCCTTCAGAAACAATGGCTTACGGTCAAATTAACTCATGCAGAGACATTTAAGATGTGCCGTGTTAGTAATAGTGACATCATTCATTTATGTCGCTGCTCTGTATGACAAAACGTCATCTAAAAAAACCCTCGCTACAATAGCTTTCTTTTTTTTTTTTTTTGGCCAGGCATTTCTGCCCAGTCTGGCTTTATGAAATATGTACGACTTCCTTCCGGCTCTCGAACAACAGAATATTGTCCAAATGAATTTTTAACTGTGATCCTTAAATCTTTTTCAGGGTCTGGGCACACTACATGTTTTAGTTGAGGTAACATGTCGTTACATCAGTATAAATGAGCAATGGACATGTATGTGATGTATAGCTTCATATCAGTGTGACTTACTAGAATCCAATTTAGAATTAGCTCAGGAAAAAACTCAGGGTAAGCCACACTGGTGTTAAATACTGTACACTGATGCCAATGTCACATATCTGTTTCTGTGCAGGGGTAGCTATCGCCCCAATGCAAATAGGCTGTTACTGGGTTCTCCACCACCTACTGATAAGGTACTTCATTAGTATCTCCCACAACACCAAATCTGAGACAGCTAGTAACCTGCCCATTTTGTTTGCCAATATAACCTGTACATCAGCACATACATCAAGTGTCATATGCCTAGGCCTTCAATCCCTTATCTTTTATGCATAAAATTGTTAACACTTACACAATACCTACCCTCCCTCTCATAGTTGTAGCACTGAGATTCATTTAAGTCTTACTCCTCCAGGATATGTAAATACATACATAAAAATAAGATCATGCTTGGCCCCCACAAGAAAAAGAGAAAGCAAGGCCAGCCCCATTGGTGGACCAGTGCTCTGCTCAGTACAGCGGAGCTAACCTTCGGTTTTTCCCCCCCAGAATGCTCCAGAAGTGAGTGCAAGTCCCATCTCTTTCAAAAGCTCGTTCAACTGTTCCTGCTCACGGCTGACATTGCGTGTCTCACTGCATCAACATACCACATATGGGGCATGTATACATGAGACATTTACTGTGGAGTTGCCTAATAAGCTCTGCAGTAAAATCTCAGTGGGCATGTCTACACGAGATGCTAAATGCTCAGTAGACTAATTCTACTGTGCATTAGTGCACCAGGCAAAAACCATGCTAATGTGCAAATGTACAGTAGAATTAGTCTACTGTGCAGTATGGTCACCTAAAAAATGTGCGCCGGCACTACTGTGCAGTGGCACTGATTACAGCACATTAAGTTAGTACTTGTCATTACAGGTACTAAACTTAATGCACTGTAATTACAGAGCATTAATGACTATGTAGATGCACCACTATCTACACATGTGGAACTATTAGGCCACGGTAAATTAATAAATGCTGCTGTAGGTTAGTATTTGTCAGCATAAGTACTATCCTGTGGACAGGATCACTATGCACATGTAGACACTGATGGGGCTAGCTGGGGCACAAGGCTGCATCAGTGTGGGGGGCTGCCTGCTGGCTTCACACCCCAGCCAGCCCCTTCACAACACATTGATTTGGGCCAAAGCAGCCTGCTGACCTGCAAACCCTTGTCAGCCAGGGCTTCTTTGACCCGGCTTAATGTGGTGCGGTCCCAGGTGCATTCACTTTTGTGAAGACTGTGCCAGAGTTTATTCAGTCAAATTCACTGCATGTGTAGATGCGTCCATGGAGTAGGGAAATAATGCTGCAGTATTTCATAGAGTTTTAAAGTCCTGTGCCTAGTGAAGCTCTGCCAGGGTTGATGCAGGGCCTCCTTGTCCTCAAAACAGGTCTGTTCCAGGGCTTGGGAAAATATTTATTCAATATTGACTATAGCACTATACTGTGGGTAAGCAAATGAAATGGTCTTGATCTCTTGCTTTTTCAGCTCCTTTCTTCGCAAGTAACATATTTCAAGTAGTAGTTGAAGGGAGGCCTTATGGCAAAAAAGCAGCATGAAGCAGTTCCAAGCACAGGGAAAACCATGAAGACCAGAAGGAGAGAACAGAAGGACACAAAAAGAGTGAAAATTTCAGGTTGCAACACAGAGGCCTCACAATTACTAAAACTGGGACTGAAGTAGTATATAGGCCTTGTTGTTTTGTCTCTCTGCGGAAAGCAAATTTCACACAGATGACACTACTATTTGGTAGCTTTACTTATGAGTAATGATAGAAGTAGAAAGCATACCATAGATTTTTCCATTGTAAATAGCAAGTATGTGTACAGGAGCATTGCAATGCCTTATGGCTAGGACTGGGTAAATTTGCTATTCTGTCTGTGTGCGCTAGTACTCGCTCTATCCCCCGCCCTTATCACTCTTTGCCTATCCTGAGTTGTGATTCTCATCAGAGGTACTGTATGGTGGCACAATAGCATTTCATGCAAAATTTCTTTAAAATACAAGGTTATGTAGGGGGGGACAGCCAATTTCTTCACCTCAGGGGCAAAATTGGAGTTCACATGTGCGATGGACTGAATAACACTTCATTTCAAGAACCAATTTTCTTCCAACCCCCTTCAGCAATCAAAACATGGATTTTTAGTTTTGTACCTGATTTGCTAAATAGCTTTTTCTCTCTTCTCCTTTTTTTTTTTTCTTTCAGAAAGGCAAATATAGAATTGTGATTTGCTGCACTCATCAGAAACTAGTTATTTTTAGCCAAAACTATTGTTCTCTACAGACAGGCAGCTAACTGATTAATTAATTCCTTTTATGTGTGAAGGAGTATTCTTTCCGTAGTTGAAATAAGAGGCCAAAAGGAAAGAAAACTTTAATTGTTGTGGTTAATTATTTGTGTTGTAGATGTATGTAGGAACCCATTGTGGTCGATGCTCAATAAAATACAAGGTGTATGCAAAAAAGAGAGAGCGTGTTGTTGTCTTCAGCAGCTTAATTTGTATAGCAAATGGTAAGCAGAGACACGGAGGAGAAAAATAAAGAAGAAAAAGAAGAAATGGAAAGCCCAAATATCTGGAATGTTTTTAATCATGTGCCGAATTTCACGGACTCCATCGCCTGATTGGCGGAGTGCAGCTGTATACAAATGCAGGAGCTTGAAAACATTTTCCTATTGTGGACTATTCCTTCAGAAACAGACTCCTATATTTTCAGAACAGACCTGCTCCCCACTCAAGGATGAACCTCCACTTCCATTTTTAGCACCTATACTGTTTGGTAGGTTGGAGAAATAATCTCAGAAACATGCCGACAAAGTGAACACGAGCTTGTTTTAATACTAATAGGTGTGATTGCATTCACATAGTTGTAGGTTTTTGTTTCTTCCTGAGTAATGTCAAAGCTACCATGAGCATTTATGACAAAAATATGTTTCACTCATACGTATCTTAGAATACCAAACAGCGCATTTCTAATTTTAAGTTGTAAGCCATGGACTAAGTGGGTGTTATAGTCGACAATAATATTTATCATAATAATAGGCTTATTACTTAATATTTATTATAATAATAATAGGCCAATCACAATGCTTACTGAAACAACCACTCAGAGTGCTCTGAACAGACAGAATAAGTCCATTATTATTATAACAGATATTCCTAACCCTGTGTTTACACATGGACAGCTTTATGTAGCCTTTTCAAGGGTGAGAAGTTTTGATTCTGTTAAAGTATTTGGTCAAAGGATAACTAAGAATCCTGTATTTAAAGAAATACTTTTGCAATAAAAATTTAATCACAAATGTTTTGTGGGTTTCAGCTAGTCAATTCATAATTTCAAATAGTGAATATATTCAACAGTACCTTGAGTCATTTGTGGGTATACCGTGAACAAAAAGAGGCAAAATCAATCTTGTTATTTGTTATGAAATATTTGTTATTCATAATATTCATAATTTATGGGCAAAATGTTCAAACCGCAGTGACTAATATTTGGTTCTTAAATTTGTAACTATGCAATTTGTTACCTAAATTAAATTGTACCTAAACAAATTTTACCTATAAAATTTGTACCTAAATTAAATTGGTTCGATTTTCAGAAATGCTGACAAACAGCCACAGGCTTGCAGAACAGTGGAAGCCATATTCAAGTTCAGCTCGAGTCATGCACGAGATTTTTCAATGAACTGTTTGCAGTCTGACCTACTGTCCTTTCATGAGCAAAGACAAGCAATATTTGTGTAAGAAGTCCTTATTTGCAGCCATGCCCTTTCCTGGGAGCTGAGGTTTGAAGGTCTTTTTACCTCCTAGATCCACAGCTCTTCATTTACAGTATATTTGTCTGTTGCAAGGCAGCACCATGCAGGAATACCCCCAGATTAGTTCAGGAAGTGCCAGTCTTAGAAAGTAAAGTAGTATAATCATGTTAATGTGAGGGAGCATTGAGCTAATTAGCTCTGCAGTTGGGAAGTAGAGTGAATTATCCGAGATTCATTGCCTTGCATTTATCTGTTTCTTTAGATCCCTCTTCCAAGTTGGACATGCTCTGCAGACATAATGGGGCAGTCAGAGGCAGAGGGAGAAAAAATTATTTGCAGGGGCTAAATACACGGATGCACACACGTGCCCTCCCTCAGCAAGTAAGTCTGTGGGGGAAGGGCCATGGAGGGTGGGCAGATCAAGGCCCCAGCAGTGAAGGAGGAAGCGGGGCACAGGCAGGGGCTGGGGTGAGTGGGGTCCTAGCCTGGCTGGGTCAAGCAGAGGCCCAGAGGGGCACATCTTACCGCGATCTTTGTGTGGGGCAGAGGCAGCTGCTATTGCACATGGGGCTTTGAGCCCTCCTGGCCCAAGAGTCACACAACGCAATGTGTATCCCACTGCCGGGCAGCCCAGCACTCAGTGGCTGCCATCTCCATCCGGCCCAGAGATGGAGGAGGCATGGCCTGGGCCTCTGCTCATCCCACTACCAGGCCAGCTGGTGCTCCACTCACCCCCAGGCCCTGCCCATGCCCCCACTTGTGCCCCGCTCCCTCCGTCACTGCTGGGTCCTCAGTTTTCTGTCCCCCCACGATGGTGAGGGAGGGAGTAGGACTGGGGCTGGGGCAGGCCTTGCACAGCCAGGGTGTGTATGGAACCGAGCTGCAAGTGGCTTGTCCAGGGAGCTCCCAGTGTGGAGAGGGGGTGGTGGCTCCCGCTGCTGCACGCACCTCAGGAGGCATGGGGGACGTGTCCATGGATCTACGCAGGGCGAGGGCAGGCTGTTACAGTGGGCTGGACTTGGGGCAGGGCTTTTAGTGGTGCTGGGAGAGAGGTTGAGGGGGCCTACAACCAATTTTGGGGTGGCTGCAGCTCCCCCCACCCTGTAGCCCTTGTCCCAGCACCACTGCCACCCACCCTGAGCACAGCCTAGCTCCCTCCCTCCCCCTTCCTCTCCCTGCCACACCGGGAAGTGCCCGGTGCTGCCCCAGCCCCAGCCCACAGTGGCAGCCCGTCCTTGCCCCGTGCAGATCCAGGGCACATGCCTCCAAACTTCCCGGGATGCACATAGCAGCAGGAGCCACATCCATTGGATGAACCATTTGCTGCTCCATCCCTCACCCTGTCCCAGCTATGCAGCCCCAGTCCCACTCCCTCCTTCACCACTGTGTGTGCACCCCTCCCCACCCCTGCTGCACCAGCTGGAATCC
Organism: Caiman crocodilus; assembly: GCA_030014935.1. Lineage (NCBI taxonomy): Eukaryota > Metazoa > Chordata > Crocodylia > Alligatoridae > Caiman > Caiman crocodilus. Next base: position 15,968,106 of record JAGPOW010001918.1, on the reverse strand, counting down.
CGCAGCCAAGCTGCTTGGCAGCCCTGCTGTTGACCCATATTTGGGGGTGTAAGCCCCATTAGCACCCCCCTTCCACCACCTCTGGCAGAGCTCCTACAAAATAAAACAGTTAATTATAGCATTTGTCTGGATAGTACTGGGTTAGTCATTTGGTATCTACATAAACTTTCCCAAAACAGGAACCAGGTTTCTTGTCAACTGAACTTAACTCCAGTCATGCCCAAAGACACCTTGGTCTGCCTTCCCAGCCAGATGCTTCAGTTGAAAGTTGTGTGGTTGGAAGGACTAGTGACAGTACAGTACACAGGTCAGGAACAGCAAGCCAATAATCAGCTAGTACTGTCTCTATATATATGTCCAGTGTACAATATGGCATAGGACCTCCCAGTATTGCCAATGAACCTTACAGTTCCATCAGACCCTCCATCAAGGAAAAAAATCTGCTTACTGTCTGCTTATTTTCTGAATTCTGAGTAAGGATCATTTTTATATATGCTGCAGCTAAATGATCAGTGGCTCAGTGTCCTAAAAAACCCATTGTCTTAAATCAACACATCAAGTCCTGGTGATGAAGAAAGCTCCATTCTATTCCCTGTTACACTTAACATGTGACTAGTTAATCATGTCTTAAGTAATGACCCAGCCACACATTCATGCAATTAATGGTGCAATAAAATAGGGAATAAGCCACAAATGTATTACACAGAATTAAATTGAATGTATGGCCAGCACTAATTAGCTGACTTGTGCTCCCAGCCTCAGGGTCACACTAGCAAGAAAGGCTCTGGGTGCCCCCAAGGCTGGGAGAGCAGATCAGCTGACTGGTGCTCCCAGCACTGGAAACACACTGAAGCTAAGGGCCAATGTGCCCCAAGGCTGGAAGCACCGATCAGCTTGCCAGTGCAGTGGAAAACTGGGATCACGATCCTGAGGTCACCCTGCAGTGCCAATAGAGCACTATTGGGAGTGATCATGGCTCAAATCCCGTTTCACCTTTAACTAAGCTTGGGGCTCCGGATGCTCCCTTACAGCCATTCAGTTGAAGAATGAGTGACAGATCCTTCACCAGAACTTGCAACTGTTCCTTATGCTGAATTCTCTGTAAAAACCTGCGGCCGAGTCCCAGAAGCCCTTCTGCTCCCACCTTTAATTGAGGCTACCTTTACACAGATCAGAGTGGATCTGGTGGGCTTTAGGAAAGTGTAAAGTGCTACCAGTACACTGTGGTCCTTCTTGATTATGTTACTAAGATTCAAAAGGCAATTACACTGAGTTCCACAGAAACCATAACATCAGAAGTGATTACACGTTTTGCTTACATGGCAGTACTATGGGAAACACTGACAGGTCAAAGTACCAATTTCATGTCCCATGGAATTAAAGAAAGATGTAGTCTGTTGCAGACAGTTCATTCAAAAGTCACTCTACCATCTCCAAATGGGGGGCCTGGACGAAACGATTTCATCAGACCATAAAGGTAACATTGAAGTTTGTGGCCTTGGACTCCAGACACCCGGACTGGTTGCAAACCTCCTCGTCCCTGACACTGGGCCCAGTTGCATCCCCCAATATTTCTGAATGCCATTTGAGAGGTGCCACAAGCTTCTACCGGCTTTTCACACTGTTGAACTTCTTTATGGGAAATGTCCCAAGGACTTCTACATCTCCCATTAGAGCCCCAAGAGGAACAAGGCTCTCAGGCAGCCAGTGTCAAGGTTCCTTAAGGGGCTTAAAAACCCTGGACTTGGTTTGCTCAGGAAACTTACCTTGATGAACAACAGGCCCAGGAACAGGTATGTAATCCAACACTTCTGAGTATTTTAGCCTGAGGATCAGGTACTATTGTAGGTGTCTAGCACAGAGCCCAAACTGTTGGCTCTTTTGTCAGGCTCCTCTTCTGCTAGGTTCATGGGGCAATTCTGTTATAAGGTCTCCAATGTGCTTTAATGGTCATCTCTTCTTAGATTTCCATATTGTGACCTGTTTTTAGGGAAGTGGTCTGCTTAAGAGGAAAAGGGGAGGGACTTCCTCTGACCTCGAAGTGACCAGCGTGTTTGTTCCGAGTCTATGAGATGACCCTGTCTTTGTCTTATATATCTGGACGGGGACAGTCAGCTTGGCTGAGCTCTGTTTAAATAATCATGTTCCCTAAAGACTAGGTCTGACCCTATCTATACACCACAAAGGGGAAGTCCTAGCAGAAGTTACCAGGATGTTCACATAAAAATCAAATTGCTGGAGGGGAGTGTCTCTTATCCACTGAAGAAACCCACGTCCTATCAGTCAGGAGGTTCCTTGTGTGGACTGCAGCATGTTTAAAGTTTTTCTGTACTGACTCCACCTCACATTGTCCAGGCTTCTTGGTTGAGTCTGCCCAAGGAGATTGTGAAATATCCATCCTAAATGTTGCTGTTTGTCCTGGTCCTACTCCTGGATGACCTGTTCCCACATCATCTTTTGCTACCAGTCGCTGTGCTGTTGCTGCATGACCTGCTGTTCTCTGTCTGTTTTAGAAAGATATCCAGATCCATCAAACATCAAGACTCTCACTCACCCCCTCCACATAGAAAATGTAGTTTCCACAAAATCTACACTTCCACAGCACTGGGAAACTGGCCTCACGTTTTATCCAATTTATGAGGCTGGTTTCCTGCAGGGGCCTCGTTTTCACTCAGTCTCCAAGGATTTGGTAGCGCAGGTGCAGGTAGGATAGAATTACTTTTCCAAATGGCTATTTAGGGACTACTGGAAGACCCAAAAGAAAAAAGCAAACTTCCAGCAGTTGCCAACAGACCTTCCTTCAAGTGCCCTCAGGCAAGTCATTTATGAGAATTCTTCTCTCAGCTATTTAAGGTCTGGCCCTCCTCCCTCTCCGGGCACCCAAACAAGCAGCACTTGTGTGAGCCCTTGCTGTTCTCCGCCTAACCCTTCTCCAGAAGCTGAAGTTCAGAGATCTGTTCCTTTCTGTCAGCTCCAGTGTTAATTGATCAGTGCTTCTCTCTTTTAAGTCCTTCGGCAGTCTAGTCTTAACAAGCCTTTCAGATGTGTCTGAGCAGTGCTACTTGAGCTGTTAGCAATACTTTAACTCTTACCTGGCCAGTGTGACATTTGAATGCTCTATTACCATCTCACTGAAGCCACCACCTTCAAGCATAGACCACTTTTATTTAGGTGCTGAAATACAATTCAAGAGCCTATGTTTGAGTACTCACATTTGAATTTTTTGCCCGTTACCATAACTTCATAACTCCACCTTCCAAGGGAGGTGGTCCTCACTCCATTCTTGGGGGGTCTTCAAGAGGACACTGGACAGGCACCTGGCTGGGATCACATGATCCCAGGCTTGGTGACCCTTTTCTTGCCTGCCAGGGGCAGGGGGTCAGACTAGATGGGTCACTGAGGTCCCTTCTGACCCTAGAATCTATGAACCTATGAATGAATTTGTAACTAAGTAATATGTTCCTGAGAGTCCTTTTATGTTATAATGGGTAAAACTTCTGCAAGAACTTAGGCAGACAAGGTTCCTTAGGTGAATTTGATATCTTTTATTAGACCAACCCAAATGGTTGGAAAATATTGTTGTCTGCCTATGTCCTTAGACCAACACGGCTACGACCCAAACCCCTGCAAGAACTTATAAATTTCATAGATTTCATAGACATTAGGGCTGGAAGGGACCTTGCAAAATCATCAGGTCCCACCCTCGGCCTAAAGGGCAGGAAAGCCAGCTGGCATCAGATGACCCCAGCAAAGTAAGCATCTAACTTTACGTTCATCACAGGTCTTCCTGTGCGACCCTGCATGTTGAGGGGGCTTTTCTAGAATCTAAAAAGAGGTCATAATGGAATTTTTTCTTCATTGTAGTTTAATACAGATTAAATCTGTCTTAATCGTATTGCTCTGCTGCGTTCTTCAGCCCAAAGCTCCAGGGCACTTTTGTCTTTTATTACTACACAGATGCAAAGGTGATAAAAACAAGAGTTGTTTTGAGTTCCATATACTTTGCTACCTGTGATTTACTGGGTGGGTCTTGAATTCTCTAAGAAGGAAGAAGTAGAGGGAATACAGAAAGGAAAAATGCTACCACGTCTGTGAGCATACTGCGTGACTCTGGGGATCTACTTTTGAAATAAGATGCTGTCGTTTATTTTGTGGAATCATATTCTTCATAGTCATTAAATAAAAAGGATTCAGGCTAAGTAACAATATAATCAATGAGAATCTTACCATTACAGTCCATTGGAGATGAATCAGGCTTTTACTGTGAAAAGTTTCAAAAAACGTATTTCTTGTAACACGACAGTTATGCACTTTTTTTGACTAGGGACAGACATTCAAAAAGCTTGAGCCTGAATTGATTCAATCTTTGCACGTTAGTTTAACCTGGCTATGCTGAACTGGTTTGAAACTGGACAGACATTCTCTCTGGACTGAGGAAATTCAGGTACATGCCTGCAATGGCTCAGGCCAGAAGCTAGAGCAGCCCTCCCTCCCCTTCTGCAGGGAGCTGAGATGAGGGGGGCATAGTCAGGCCCGGGCACGACTCTCTCATTAGGAAGGTCTGCCTGCATGCTCCTAGGCTTTTCCCCACTGGCTGCTCAAGGGGCGAGAGCGTTGCCAGCTACCAGCCCTGGGGTAGCACTCTGAGGCAAGGAATGAATGTACAGTGCAGGCATCTGTTGATGATGCAGAGCTTTTCAATCTCCTTCCCTGTCACACTGTCTGCAGCACATGACCTTTAAGCAAGCTTATACAGCCTCACACAGCATTAGCTAGCATACTGCTTGCTTGCTATGGTCCGTGCTGTGGCAAAGAGGAGGAAGGGATGCCTGTCTCAACAGTAAATGCTGGGGGGAGTGGGAGATGGGCAATCCAGCAGACTCTGTTATGCCTGCAAGTCTCTACCGGAGCTCTGGCCAGGGAGCAGAAGGGAGGAGCCAGCTCTGTTGTGGAGCAGAGAGCTCTGCCCAGCCCAGGATACTAGGGGACCCTGTTTTAATTTAATAGAACCCAAATAAGTCGTAGCAGGCCTTCTTTTACACATTCAGGAGCACTGCTGGCTTGTATGTAGGGGAGAGAAGTGGACTGAACCATAGGCCTGCTTCCTTTGGGTCCACTTTGAGACACCTTTGCTTCCAGGGGAGTTGAACAGGATCAAGGACAGCCCTGTTGATCATTTTTGGATAGCGTCCAGAAAGTCACAGAC
>JAGPOW010001918.1:15920707-15958770 GCA_030014935.1 Caiman crocodilus | reverse complement strand
CAGGCCTTGATCTGGACCCAGGTGCCAGCAGTGCACCCTCATCAGCGCAGACCACATCATCACTGCATTATATAAATAACATGGATTATAACACCTGAGGTTCATTTACGTGCATTTCTACCAAAATCATGTATGCTATCACCTGCTTATGGTGCCCCCCCTGCTGCCTGCATGGCACATCTTCATGTGCCCCTGTGGCATCATTGCTTCTGCACCGTTATTTAGTGCTTCCTTTTGGAAGTACTAAATGTCAGTGCAGTAACAGCCTGTACTGTGCCATGCCAGTGTCGCATGAGAGGGAATGTGTTGCTACAGTGACGTAGCTGAGGCATCGTGGTGTGCATTGGCGATGCGTAGGGGGTGCAAATGGATGCACGTGTACCCCCTGAGTGTGGCGGTGCATGCCCTGTGAAAAGGTGTGTTTGAGAGCAGTCACTGCTTGCCACCGCCCTCACCACCACCACCACCCAAGCATCTGCAGGCGGTCCGTGATTGTCACTGGTAACCGCTGATGATACCAGTGGTGTCTGCTGGTGGTTGCTGAATATTAGCTGGTACTTGGCATCCCCCACTTAGCTGCCAAAAGTGCTGTGGCTGTCTGTGGCAGCTCCCCACTTGTCTCTGCCATGCTCTGACCACCGACAGCACCGCCGCCACTGTGGGACCTCGTTGTGCCCCCTCCAGAGCAATGGCGTTCATGACGGTTTGTGCCCACTGATGTTATGGCACCATAGTACATTGCTACAGTGACATAGTGTCTTGTGCAGACATAGACATGCCCACATTGTACAAATGGGTGATCCCTATGTGTAAGAGTGAATGAACCCTGTCTGACATCTATTCTAGAAATACAAACAAACTTGGAGCAGAACAATTTATCCTCCCTGGACATTTAATTACTGACCTCCAGTTGGCTGTTCTTAAACAACAAAACTTTAAAAATGAACCTGAAAGGGGAAATTATGGAACAAAAAAATGCATCTACAGACTGGATAGTGTTAAGCATTGTTTAAACCAAGACTACCAAGTCTTATGCCATTACTTGGATTAGCTTTCATGAGCTGTGTGTCCCTCACTGGGTTTAACTGCTTATTTTCTCTCCTATCCACTTTGCCTCTCTCAGGAGTGCCCCCTATTTTTTCCCTTCTCCTTGCCTTGCTCTTTGTAGTCTAATTACTGCTTTCTGTTTAGCAGCTCAGTCTCCTGTAGTCCTTCCACAGCATCTGACAAATTAAGCCCTCTCCTTATGAAAGCTTATTCTATATGTTGCTGATTTAGAATTCTTTAAAGTGCAAATCTACCCTGCCCTCTTCATATAGCCAGCAGGAGGGGAAAGTGGGATAAGTACTCTCTGCTTCCATATCAAGAGGTAGGCCCAAGTGGGCAATATTCCAAGTTGAAGGCAGTCTTCCAAGTAGTCAGCACCTTCATCAGGAGGCATGGCAGGTCCTAGGAATCTTAAAGAGCTTTCAGTTTGCAGCACAAAGCACAAAGAGCAAGGGAAGAAACATGCTAGAAGTGATCACAGCCTTTCAATGATTGCTCCATTGCTTACCACTACAAAGACAGCAGAGTGAGCGGCCTTGGCTACTCATCCACTACACCACACCACATCACACCACATCAAAATGCTTTTGGACAGACTGCTGTTTTTCAAAAGCACACATGCAATGCATGACTGTGCTCATGCATGCTGCTACTGCCGGTCATTCTGCAGCTGCCCTCACAGACAATAACAAGCATGTGCTCAGTTGTCTGTCCAATAGTCCATGTGTCTGCGGTCACATGTATAATCCAGGCCCCACCGTACTGTAATTCTATGACACTACCTTTTTAGCAAAATGGACACAGCCAAGGAGTGGCCTCCTGGGAACAGCTGTAGCCACAAATTGTCTAAAGCCTTCATTTTCCACCCCCATGGCTGTGACCATAGCCAACATCTTCACATGCCACAGAATACCGGTCATCATATGTTTGCCTAGTCTGAAGAAATCCTGCTGAAGTCTGTGGAATAGTACTGCAGAGCTTGCTGAAAACACAGAAAGCATCAATGGTGTCACTGATTCGCAGAAGTTTAGGGCTGGAAGGGACCTTGTGAGATCACTGGGTCAAATAGCCCCAGCAAAGTATGTGTCCGGTCTTTGTTTGAAGATCTCCAGGGTAGGTGCCTGCAACACTCCTGCTAGGAGTCTGCTCCTGTTTTCCTCTGTGATAGACCAAGTGTCATTTACTTTCCTCTTGAATTTTTTCCAGCATATTTGCTTGGTGATTGTGTGCTTGTAGTTTACCATTCCTCATGTACCGGGCTGTTTGAAGTTCTGACACAGATGGAGTCTGTGTCTGTCCAGCTGGCAAACAGTCAAGGCAGAGCCCTCAGCATCAAGTTCAAACTGGTTCCAAACCCAGGAACTTACCTGCTTGCCTTTGCCAGGAAAAGATTACAGGGTCGGGGAGGCATAGCTGGCAGCATTTTTTTTTACTGCAGAGTGGGAACATGGTGTTGTTTCTTCCACGCCCAGCAGAGTTGAAGGCAATGTCCTTTCCCCTACCTGTGCCTAACTACAGACTTTGTAGAAATGAAAACTAAATCAAACACAGTGGTGGAGTGAACTGACAGATTCTGGTCAGATGCTTGCTGTTGTGAGATGGTACACCACCACACATAGTGCTGGACTAACTAGACACATGCCACGATATTCCTTCTTAACATCTTCGTGAACACTGCCATCTCACTCAGAGCGGTCAGTTGTTGTCGAGGGTCCTCTTCAGTGAATCCATCTTACCCGATAGTTTCCCACTTTCATTTCCCAAGATCATGCTTCAGAACTTACCCAATCTCCTTTTTCACTGGCAAGTTTCTAGAAGGGATCCTCCCTTTTTCTTCTCTCCCCCACCTCCCAACTATAAAGTGCCCTATTGAAGGATGAAGCTTGCAAGCCATTCCATGTTCTGTCCCCCAGGGCTAGCAACAGAGCCCTAAGACGGGAGTCTTTGGGCAGTATGCCTACTTGAACTGGCAGCACTATCAGAAAATAACTTATTTTTTTGTGAGTGTGACAATGTTTGCCTGATAGCCCCTTTTTCATCCTAAGTGTAGGGCAGAATAACTTCACAGGCATAAGGCAATAATGAATATTTTTTGCCTCACTTAGCATGGGTGCAGAGGAAGAGAGTATCTTCAGAACTAACACTTACTGTCCTGTCATGAATGATTGGTGCCTCCCAAGACCGTGGGGAGGACACAATTTGTGGGTGGTGGCGTTGGCAGCGGTGTGGCGAGTGGTGACTGCCTGTGGAAGCTGGCAGCAGAGCAGGGTGGTGGCAGGGGTTGTGAGCAGCAGGTGGCGGCGGGCGGTTGTGCGCAGTGATCGGTTGTGCGAAACCGGTGGGGGTTGTGAGCAGTGATCAGCGACTGCCCACAGAAGCCGGCGGCAGTGCAGGGGATGGTGGCAAGCAGAGACCACCCGTAGAAGCTGGCAGCAGTGGTGGCCAATCTCACGGGGGGTATGTGCCCCCCCCCGTGTCTCCCCTATGAATCACCTATATGTCCCATTATACTGGGAAAATTCTCTCAAAAATTACCATTTCTTATGCGTCTTTCACCAGGGCTATAGTCACCTCTGCTGTACGCACATTTTCAAACAAACATACGCTCCAGTGCAAAATGAGGCTGAATTCAAGCAGCTCTTCAAAGCTAGCTCCCTCCCCAGTCAGAAATAACATACACCCCTCCAACGAAAGCATGCATCTACTAATAGGAGACAAGCTATTTTCAGGTGAGACATGGAAACAGAGACCTGAGACATGGCATTTTTTAGATGGCAAATCTAAACAAAACGGGAACTTAGGGGCAAAATAGCAGAGCCAAAATAAAATCGAAACAAATCAGGACTTGTACTAGAGATGATAGAGAAACTTGAGGTGGTAACGTGAAAATGAAGCTGAAATACTTGGAGAAAAAGGTAAAGTTCCAAATTAAACGGAGGCTCAATAGGAAATGTGTCCAATCAAGCCAAACCCAATCAGTGAAACAGTCAGAAAAAATTGTAAAGCTTAAATGAAACAAAAATCGCAACGCTGAAGCAAAGTAAAATAGTCAGTTTTTGCTGAATACCTTCTGCATGGGACTCATTTTGGAATTGATTAGATTGCGCGCCAGTGGACCTGACTTTCATGTCACCTCTCATTCTCTTCTTCTACACTTGAGCCTTTTCTCCATCTTCCCGTATCTCTTCATGAACACAGAGGCCCCTTTTTTCTGTTCCATTTATTGAGTGTGTCACTGTCCCATTCATTATCATGCTACTTCTCAAGAGAATCCCTGGCCCTCTCTTAGGATGCCACCAAATGGAGACAACTACTATAAAGTTATTTTTTGTACAAGTCAAACCCTGGAAGGTCTTTTTCTTCCTGCTGCTGCTGCTGTTCGTTTTATTTCCATTGCAGGTGTAAATGTCCTTGTTGTGTTCCTCACTAGTGGAGGAAGGGCAAATGTCATATTCACAGAAGCCAAGAGCTTGCTTTGAAGAGCTATTGATTTTCCCTTTTCATTCTGAAGCTTTGCCAAAATACACTAAAGCCTGTCTCTTGTTCAGAGGCTCTTTGGATCGAGAGACAACAGTGAAAGCAGTGACAGCAGGGTGCAAAGGACAGCAGCAATTATGGAGTCTAGTTGGGAATGAGGAAAAGAGTGCCTTGATGTTTTTTTCTGTAAAAGCTCAGCTACTTTTATTTTGATCCTAATAGGGCTGTTGAGGACTCTCTGTGACCAGACCAAAAGAGAGGAAAGACGCACAATTTGTTTCACAATCTTATTTACACCTGTCCATGTTTTCCCTCTTTACTTTTGACTTGGAATGATTTCGGTTTGCTTGATTTATTCTGCGGCAGTCAGTCAACCGGAGCGAGCAGGGGTCATTCTGTGACGATCCTTCTAGAGACACAGCTACCTTTGGTGACAATTACCTGTATTAACTGTGCTAGTTTAGTTATAATACACATCAGTACAAAAGTTCAGAATGCCTTCACCATTCCCCACGGAAATCTAGGTATTTCTGGCCTCCTCCAAACCCTTACGCATCTCTGAGATATATGTACTGACAAATATAAACCCAATAGCTACCTCTTACCTCATTTGTGCTGTGGCAGTATGCTACTTTGAAATTTCAGGTTTAAGGTTTATGGAAAAGATGACCCCGCCGAGGGTGCAGTGTCCCAGCTCGCTGCCATAGAGTTCAAAGGGATTGGGGTTCGCTGCTCCAAATATCAATGCCACTTCTTGCAGCACCCATGTGTTTCCTGGAGGAAGTGAACTCCTCCACCCAACCCTATGTAAATTAATTTGTGGTCATCACAATACAAAGTGCGGTGCGGGAAGGGCATGTAAGACCACAGTCTGATGATGAAGTTCAAAAATATCTGTGTTTTGTTATTGACTTTTGTAAGAATGACTGCCTACAGCAGCTTTTCCCAGGGTTTTGGGTTTAAACCCCACCAGAGTAAAGTCAGCCCCTATTCAGCTGCTGATTGCCTCTGATCTCTGCTACCGCTGACTGCTGATCGTTCCCTCTGCTGTTGCTGCTGCCGATTTCCTTGCCGCCTCTAGGAACCTGTTGCACCCTTCTCCCTCCCGCCGGCTCCCCAAGAAGGCACACCCCACAGCTTGGGAACCACTAATGTACCATACTAATCGATGAGCAGGGCAGAGAAAGAAACAGATACAAAGAAGAAAAGCTCCTGTGACTGACTTGAATCTCTAGGCCCCATTCGCCCTCACCCGTTGCACTTGCAAGAAACAATACCCAAAGCATTCTCCTCTATTCCTTTTTCTACATTCAGACATGTTTACAGAAACCTAGAAATGCACACAATCCCTTTCAACCTCTTAGCCCTTAAGAATACAACAGGGAAGGGTGCACGGCAGGGCAGAGGCTTCTTTTGCTATCTTTGAAATATGGTTTTTATCAAAAAATAATAAAAGGGATGAGCTGATTAAAGGCTCTTTGGAACAACTCAGAATGCATAAAAAGAAACATCTTTGGTCAATAAGGATAAGAGGAGTAGCTTCCCCCTGAGTTTGACATTTTGTCTACTGACCTATATTTTCTTCATCAATACTGCTCCAGCTGGCAATAGCACTTGTCAAAGCACTTCAACATAGCATAGCATAGTCCTATCTTCTTTTTTTCCCCTTCCCACCAGCTGTACCTGTCAGTGCAATTTTACAGTCTCTTTCTCAGAGGGTAGGAGGTATCTGAAAACCATGACACGCTGCATGAGGGAAGGAAAACATTACTGATCCTGTTGGCCTCATCAGGACCCAAGCACAGCAAGCAGTAAATACACAGTAGCTTTTTCAGTGTCCTGGGTCAGACTTGACTTTACACAGTCTCTTGAGATATAGATGAGGGCATGTCACACTATCCAGCGGTGCTTCTGTGTCACCTGTCCAGTTGTCAAGGTGCATTTGTTTTCATTACCGATCCCCCCTGCTGTTTTCCTTGACAAGCTTGCGATTTGAAAGCTGCATTGCTAGACCTTTAAGTCACAGATGATCACCAGCTACAGTGCATATGGAGGGCTGCAGAATGGATTTGTTTCCACGAAAGGCACATAGATGATCTGCCTAATCAGCAGTTACCTAGTTCCCTCGTGCCACATAGAGTCAATTTACACACCAGGCCTGCTGCTGTCCTTTCCTGCTTGCTCTGGCTTGTTTCAATCAGTCTCCATTAACTGAAATTAAAAGTTAGTGCCTTTAATGCCTGCTTTATACATATCTTTGTTGGTTTCAATATTCAATTCCTTGTGCACCTATAACTGTCTCAAAGGAGAATAGGAGGGATTGGAAATAAAGAGCCAGATCCTGGTACCGAGTAAAGCTGCTCTGTGTCACACTGAAGACATGTACATGGGGAGTTTACTGGAACTGGAGTATACTGGAGAAACCTCCAGCTGCCTGTGCCATCTCTGCCTCATTCCCAGGAACCCGTGTGTCCAAGAGCCCCCAGCTACTGGAATGATGCCCTGTGAGATTGTTGCAGCCATGACAAATCGGAGCAGCCACGAGGCTGCACTAGCTCTCACCTTGGGGCTATAAGAGTTCCCAGAACCCCATAAGGCAGGGGGGTCAAACTCATCTGCTCCATGTGCTGAGTGAGTGGTGCAGGGTTAGTCTTCCAGCCAGATCAGACGCACAGACCAACCCTGCGTGCCAGATGCAGGCATGTGCCCTGGAGTGGGCACCGTGTGCAGCTGCTCTGGAGCTGTGCTATATACAGTGGCTGCTCCACTACTCTGGGTCTGTGCTGCACAGTCTCCAAGCAGACACTGTAGTAGTATTTCAGCAACTATAATTGCTTATATTGCTATTTTGCTTTTTATATAATGAAATACTTGACCATTAAGATTAACTTTATCTTGTTGTGATTTACTTTTTATAATATTTTGATCAGTCATTATTAGTGTTCTGGAATTAACCATCTATTTTAAATTTCCTATTGCTTAGCATAAGTGTATTTGATATATTGGTCCCGTGATTTTAGATATATTTGACCTATTGGTCTCATTATTTTAGAACTTAAATTTAGTATAAGGAAAATGCTTATGCAAGGCTTGTGGCATGTCTAGTATATGTGGAAAGAGGTAATGAAAATGTCAATGATGTATGCATGTGACAAAGTGAAAGAAAACAGTCCTCTCGCAGCAGGTGAAAATTGCCTTCTGTGGTTTAATGGTTAAAGGCTGCAGCGACATCAAGCCAGCAGTTAAGGATTACCAAATTCTAGATAATGCTTCACCCTGATGACTAAAGATTTCAAGCAACAACTCCGCTGAAGACTGCAGACCACAAAACCAGAAGATCATGTCCTACCAATCCCAGCCTGCCAACAGGACAAGAAGGATGACCTTTGCATCTGACTCAGTGGAATCCAGAGGCTTGTATGGACAGCTATCACTATAAAGAATAAACACAAAAGACAAGACTTTGGGTCTTTTCCACCTGCAAGAAGGAGTTTTAGGCCCGTCCAACAAGACCTGATTCCAGCCCCCGTGGTCAGTCTGGCCAGTCATCAAACTGACCTGAGCAACTTTAAAACTTGGTAACACCTTAACCTTTGCAGGACTGTCTAACTATTTGTGTGTGTGTGCTTGTCTCTTTTGTATGAATGAATGCATGCGTATGCATAGTAATGAGTGATGCAGATAACTTTACTGTTCTTTAGTCTTTGCATGTTGCATGTTTTATGTCTTATGTTCCAATACGCGGCACTGTGCCTTATCCCTTGATAAGATTCCTGCTTGTTTTTAATTCACACGGTATGCCCTGTGCGCACAACACCGTGTGCAAAGCAGACCCAGAGTGGTGGAGCAACACACGGCTCCTCTGGGGCTGTGCTGCATACAGCAGCTGCTCCACCACTCTGGAACGTGGAGTGGGTACGACACTGCCTGCTTTGGGCACTCCAGGACAGTGCCACGTATATGCAGTAGGGCTGCGTGAGGCTTTGGACAGAGTTTTGGATCCAGAGACGCTTCGGACACTTCGGGGTCCAAAGCAGCACATCCAGGTCGAAGCCTTGTTCGGCTTCCCGAAGTGGTTCAAAGCTGCCTTGGAGCCACCTCTGAGATCCGGCCATAGGGTATAATGGGGAAACAATAAAATACCTATAGCTTTGTTGTTTTTTCTCTGATTTGGATAAAAATTTCAGGGCTGATATATGCTGCAGAGAGAATGAATCCTGCCAAGTTTCAAGAAGATTGGTATGGGGGGGTTTGGGGGGAACAGTACCCCAAATTCTTGAAAGCAAAACTCATGTCGCTTCCAGGAGTTACAACATAGCGGGGTGAAAACTGCAGGAGCGGTAGCCTACGCTGAGTCCACAAAGCCTGCCAAGTATAAGAAGATCCGTGCAGGGGTTTTGGGACAGCTGTACCCCAAATTGTTGAAGCCAAACTCCTGTCATGTCTGTATGTTACAACACAGGGGGGTCAAAACTGCAGGGGTGGGGGTGTAGCTCTTACTGAGGCCACAAGGTCTGCCATGTTTCACGAAGATCAGTGCAGGGGTTTGGGGGGAACTGCCCCTCGAGCTGCGGACAAGCAAAACTCCTGCCATGGGTGCTGTGGGACTGACCGCATCTGGCTTGGGGCGGGGAAGGGAGACACTGCTGCAGGCCTGGCTGCTAAGCTGCTGTGTTCCCAGTTACCAATCAATCAATCACTCATGATTCACTCAGGGACCGGCTCAAGGCACAGGACCTAGCTACTACATAACAACTCAACAAGCAGCAATTAGCACCTACAAAACCAGGCTAAGGAGAGGAAAGAATCAATACAGACAATCAACTGCCCCCAAACAGAGACAGTCTTGGCACCAGTTTTGCCTGTCAGCAGCTAGGGGTGCAGGCCCCGATCTCCTCCACAGCTGGCAGGCATCACCGCAGGGGCCACCATCCCTGCAGCTGTCACCCTGCTGTGCCTTAACACATGCAGTGTCACCCATGGCACAAGGTTTGCTTGTCTGCAGCTTGAGGTGCAGTTCCCCGCAAACCGCTGCACCTATCTCCTTGAAACTTAGTAGACTTTGTGGCCTCGGTAAGAGCTACCAGCCCTGCAGTTTCCAGCTTTCTCTTGGGACTTGAATATCAGTTTGGATCTAAATCTAAAATGCTGCCTTTGTTGCATTTCGTATTGTAGGATGAAACCTGGCTTTCCTATGTGATTCTGCTCTACATGGCAAGTGGGATTTATAGCCGAAGTATAGCTCCATAGGACATAGCTGTTCCTCAGGGTAGAGTAGTAGGGAAAGGGACAGGCTGGCGGGTGGCAGGACAGATAGTTCTGCATCACTGAATACCCACTAGTCAGCCCGAGAGCAACTGAAAGCATGCTTATCTCAAGTGGCACGGGCAACCTGTGTGTGGCATGTGGCAGACTGAAGATTGAGCAAGGAACACCATGGCAGATAGGGCAGGAAGCAGAGGCAGAGCAAAAGGACTGGAGTGGCACTTGGGGGAGGTGTGGGGTCGCCTCTGGTTTCGACTTCAACTTCTCTGATTTTATAATAATGGCCACGGGGGGGCTCTACTCCCACTCCTTCTCTTCCAGGGTCTTTGGAAATCACATATATACAAATTAGTTCATGCACTGATAACGAGAGATGACAAAGGTTATGATATTACAAACTCAGGCACCTGATAATGTGAGCGGGTAATAAAGTGGCGTCCATTATGGAAGCGTCTTCTTTTAAATAATAGGGCTATACAAATCTACTGAGCAACTTGTCCTTTAAAGCCCAGCTAAAAAGTACATTCAAAATATGCCAATCAGTAACAAGTGCTATTAATCATTTGTACAGTGGTAGCAGTAACAAGCCTTAGGCATGGATCAGGCCCATATTATGGCAGATACTCTTTGAACATGGTCCTATTCCCAAAGATCTGACAGGACTGCCTCACTTTTCATAGTATGAAAGTATGTAATTATTACTTAGTATGTAAGTATGTAATTTTCATAGTATGAAAGTTAATTATATACATTGAAAACTACTAAAACCTCAAACTCTGCCAATGGGCTCCAGTTGCTTTCCCAGGATTTCCTGGTATCCCAGGGAGGGCCAGCTAAGATTAAGGCAGCAAGTAGTTTGAAGATCCCTTCCAAAAAATCCCTCTGCTGAGGAAATAGTATTTTAAGAGCCAGCGGTGAATGTAGCAAGCACTGAAATTGCGAGGAAGGAGGCATACTTTTGAGTAGCACAGTAGGACTGGAAGGGACTTCATGGGCACGTCCAGATGTGCAGGAACGTGCGGTATGTGGCACCGCATACCTGTCTGAGGTACCACACAGCACACGTGCAGGTGTTCCCTGCATTGCTAATTTGTGGGGGGTGGGTGTTGACACCGGGGGATGCCTAAAAAAGGCAGTGCAGTGCACGTGGCGGCAGCAGACACTGCCCAAAACTGGAGTCTGGCTGGCCGTAACTACACGCCAGCTCCTGACTAGGCTACCTGCTGCAGGATCACTGTGGCTGCAGCCCCCAGAGGCCGCCGGGACTCCAGGTGAGACTGCTGGAGACAGCAAAGGTGCTGGCCCAAACCTCCCCTACCCCACGCAGGGCAATGTGCCACGTGCCTGCTACTGTGACATGGTGCTGTTTGTCCCCAGGGAAACGCATGTTCCCACTTGTGGGACGCACCCCATGAGGCCATTCAGTCCTGCTCCCTGGTCAAGGTGGGAATCATCCGTGACTAAAGCATCCCACCCAAGTGTCTGTCCAACCTGCTCTTGAAAATATCCAATGATGGAAATTTTACAGCCTCCCTGTTCTAATTCTTGACCACTCTTATAGTTGAAAAAAATCCCCCTAATCTCCAAACTAAATTTCCTCTGCGACAGTGTGAGGCCATTGCTCCTAGTTCTGTCCCCTACAGGCACACAGATAAGGCTAATCTCAATGCTCTTTATAATTGCCCTTCAGGTATTTGAAAACTGTTATCAAATCCCTCCTGATCTTCTCTTTCCAGGCTAAATAATTCTGGTTCTTTCAGCTTTTCCTCATTAGTTATGCTTCCCAAGACTTTAATTATTTTAGTAGACAGGAATCAAGTATTCAGGTCCTTAGCAATGAAGATGAGCACCTTATATTGCACCTAGAAATCAGCTAGTATCCAGTGCAGATCACATAGCCCTGGCAAGTAAAGCTTTGTAAGGGGGCAAAAGCATTTTGCCTTTGATACTTTTATTGGATGATCTTAAAAGTAGTATGATGGAATAATTCAGTCCTGATACAATCTACAGCCAATACAAATGCATTCGTGCATACATAAATACATAACTAAATAAAATCAAAATTTTCTGAGGCGCTAACAGAGGAAGCAATCTTTCCAACTGCTACTGCTCAGGCAGTGAGTAGCACCTAGGGAATAAACCCTACACTCACTCCACTGTGTAAGAGCCTTCATAGCAAAGAGGGCATACTCCCAGTCTCCCCTATTATTTCCCTGGCCTATGAACATCATCTCAGCATTACCTGAGGTCAACCTAAAACAACCAGCCCTCACTGGGTGCATCTACATGTGAAATGAGTGTGCCTGAATAAACTCTGGCACTGTTTGAACCAAAGCTCATTTACATGTGCACCTGGGACTGCACCATGTTGGGCTGAGTGGCACAGCCCTGACTAGAGGAGGTGCAAGGGGCTAGCTGCCAGGCTGAAGCTGCTTTGTCCTGGTTCAATGTGCTGTAGAGGGACTGGCTGGGGCATGAGGGTGCTATAGTGTGGGGCTAGCTGGAAGGCACCCCCACACTGTAGCACCCTTGTGCCCCAGCCAGCCCATCCCCGACTACACCTACGTTGCGGGAGAATAAATAACTCTGCCATAGAATAGTTCTTGTGTCAGGCCATACTATCCTACAGTGGAGTTAATTAATTTACTCTGGCCTAATAGTTCCCCTTGTGTAGAGGGTGATGTTTTACCATGAAGCCAGTTAGGGCAACTGCGCAGCAAGCATGTCATGCAGATGCACCACTCTCACCCAGCCTCTTACATACTCGACTACCTTGTGCAAAACAGCAGAGGGAGTTAGATCCTTATTCTGAAGGCACTGCAGCTCATGCTCCTTTCCTAATGTGCCTGACATGGACCAGACCCTTAACTCTGCATACACATATAGTACACCAACTTAAGCTGACGGGATCTTATCACATATGTTGCACAGCATTTACTAAAAGCCCACCTGAAGGCATCATAGGGTATATGCAACGAATCTGTCTCAGGATCTCTTAAAAAAAAAAAAAGGTAAAGGCTACTTAAGAGACAGCTGGTCTGAGACAAGCCACAGGGTTTTGAAAACACTTTACGGTCAATACCAGTGGCAGAAACTTACCTGTACACAATGGACACATCTTTAATCAGCTTTAGGCAGAAACAGTCACCTGACTCAACCAGTGTAGTCGCAGTACTAAGCTGAAGCCTAATATCAGACAGAGGCAGAATTTTAAAGCTTGCTCTTAGTAGTAGCTGGAGTACACGTTCTTTTTTAAAATACTCTTTTGTACACACGCATGCACACACATGCACGCACGCACACACAGTGCAGATCCTTTGCTGTTCCCTTGAATCCCAACCTGTGCAGTATTAACACTCCAGTTCCTTTGTCACTAGTACCCCATAGCAACCCCAAGCTGAGCTGCAAACTAACATATCCATGATGTCATATCCAGACAACAGTCATATCTGAACTGGACCACACTGAATTTTCATAAGGCAATGAGGCAAAGGCAATGAAATCCAGATAAGGAACTGATGTGAGCAGCTCACTTTTTCTGAATTCCAGGTTGCTGGTTGGGAATGTACAGCATGGAGGGTGACTCAAATAATGCTGGCTTGCTGAGGGACCCCAGGTGCACAGGAGCCTGCAGGTGGGCATCCCTCAATGTCAGCGAATCCTTCGGATAACCTTAACACAGCTTCCTAGTATGACCTCCACAGGGTTTCACAGGTCCAAATGATATGCAAGCTACAGTGTTTGCATCTTCAGTGATGAATGATTATTGTAGGTGATCATATTTTCACTCTATTCCTGGGTTCCCGTGTGACTTCCAGTGACATACTTCTTTCAGTACATGCATGTAAGTGAGACTAATAATGTCCTGGGAGTATTTTGAGGCAGACTTTTTCTATTCAGAGGTAGAAAAGGTACATTCAAGATTTCTGGTTTAATTAAAGCATACCTGTAAGAATGGGGAATTAAAGAAGTGATTAACACAAATCTTATTATAGAAGTTAATACCTAGGCGCTGGAAGAGAAACCTTGTCATTAAGGAGGAAATCAAGACATCTCCTAGTTCCTAGAAGCACTCTTCATTTCATTCTTGAAAGCCAAACAAAGCTATTAACAATTAAGCATGCAGCACAAGCTCTCTACCTCAACAGGAATAAAAGTCACACTTAAAGCAAGACTGACTCCGGCAATATGTACACAAGAGTCAGTATTTTGTTCAGCCATATTCAGAAAGGGCTGCATGTTGCCTGATTCACTAGATACCCCAACCAGACAATGTGAGCAATTGAAGTCATGGCATCATACAATGCAGGGGTGGGCAAAATGTGGCCCACGGGCCAGATGTGGCCCACCAGGACCACATTATCTGGCCTGCGGGACCCCTAAAAATTAAAAAAAATTAATATCCATTTCTCCTTGGCTGCCTGTCATGCAGCCCTTGATGGCTTGCCAAAACTCAGTAAGCAGTCCTCCTCCCCAAATAACTGCCTGCTCCTGATAAAACTGAAACAATTCCACTGTAAACCAGAGCTAACATCATCTAGTATTTAGCTGAAGCTGAAGAGGGAACATTTCAGATCCACAGGTATCTGAAGGTGTTGCTAGAACTGAAGATACTTCTGAGAAACAAAACTACAATATTTTCGTAAGGCCATCTTTAGGATTGAGAGGATACTGAGTCTTCAGTAAGACCAAATCCCCTTTGAATAATGAGAAAGATGTAGGAAACCATATAGCTAGAGTAGTCCTGAGCTGTTTACTCAGTCATGGTATTGCTTCAAACACAGTCTCCATCGTTCTAACACCAAATTATTCCAGGATAGCACCTCACCAGGAAGTTTAACTACTTTGTTCGCACAGCAGATTTCTTTGTCTACGAGAGTTCCTGTACGTTTGCCTGTCTATGAGTTCTCTGAACTGATGGTCAGAAAGCTCGGATTGTTGTTCCCTGAAATTGAAAGTTTTATGGCTGTCAATGAGCGCTTTCACCTCTGATCCTTTTAAATGAGAAGCCAATTGGCAAAATTTTCTGAGACTGACAGTAGGGACTTCTTGGTGTTTGCACCACGTTTAGTCTCCATTAAGCCGATGCCTTTTTTATTGATCTGTTCCCCAGGTGGATCACATTTGCTGTCTTAGTGAGGCAATGAAACTGTAAACATTTGTTGGTTTTGGGCAACTTTGACCTCAAGCTTAGCAAACACTGCTATAAAGTTTCATCAGTTTTGTTTGATCCCCCCACACTCCAAGTTCATCTGATTCCAAAACTCAGCATTTATTTTAGAGGTTTCAGCAAATGCTGATTTTTTTAAACATTCTCCCTACACAGGAATATCATTTATGAAAGCATTGTTCAGTTATCTGTCAAATTATAGTTTACCGTGGTTTAAACTAAGCATGGCTCCAGAGAATCTTTCAGAATTGCTTGTGATCTTAAGTACTTGTCATCTGGATGTCAGGGACCACACAGAAGGCTGAAAACACAATAAGTAAAACCATCTACAGCTTGAGATAGATCCTTCTATTGTACATCTTCAGTGCTCAACATGGACGGGTTAAAATACTGCTCTCTCACAAAGCCAGTTAACTGTGACATTATAACTAGAGGCTGCTAAGCTGACAGAAATACATTTGTTATGCTGCTTAATAATAACAACCCCCTTCCCTTATGGGAAATTTTGCTAATGTAAATCTTATCCTTTTCAAATATGCCCTCTGTCTAATCCTACCTCCCCTAGCATCCTTTAGTCAACAGTCTACTAAACATAGGCATACTATGAGATAGAAAGGAAGTCACCCACCTGACTCCACTACTAGGATTTATTAGTGGTCCTGATTTTACAACAGGTTTTAGTTTTGCATAAACTACTATGAGGGTGCATCTACATGTCACCCTACGGCATTGCTGCTACAGCACCGTGCTTTAGTATTTCCTTTTGAAATTATTAAAGCACGGTGAAGTATGGGCAGTTACTGTGCCGTGTGTGTGACACAAGAGTAGATTTTGCTGCTACATCACCATAGCAGCATGCTGTACTGGGGGAGTGCACCACTATGGCGATGTAACTGCCAATCACATGTAGACCCACATGATCGCTATGTCACCGTAGCACGCCATACGGCAATGCAGCACAGTGCTACCAGTCTGACATACGGTGATTCTTTACACTCTGTATAACAAGTGATCTTCAGCATTTATATGACTCCCTCACAGTCTTTAAAGTATTTATCATGAGGTATAGAAGGGCTATTTTACAGTTGGTAAACTGATGTACAAAGGTCACACAGCTAACAAAGGTCAGAGTGAAGAAGTGAACCCACATGCCTCAAACATTAAATAATCCACCCTCTCTGGAGAAAATGGCACAAGGTGCAAAGCACTGGAGAACCAGGCTCTCTGTGTCCAGGGTTTTTATAATGAATCAGTTACGTTTAATGATCTGAAAAGAAATCCTGGCTCCATTTAAGTCCATGAGAATTTTGTTATTGACTTCAATCAGAATTTCACTTTAGGAAGCTTTGCCTGTTGGAACTCATCTACTAAGTGGAACTATGTGTAACATAAATCAGATCCATCTTGACAAAACTCTTTGAGAACCAACATATATTTTCTTTTGAAACAGCACATTCACAGGGCTCAATGTTGACAACTCCAGGGAAAATACATTAGTTAATCTGCTTCTCCTGGATGGGATTTAGAGCCAATAGTAGGAATATGCGTATTAAAATGCAGAACGTTGCTCCTTAACTGTAGGTATGAACTCTGCTTGCCATAGAAGTCCTACATAACAACATCTCCATAGTGTTTCAAGGGGAAAATCACCTGTGTGTGTGCAGTCACCAATTACTATGAATTGCTGGTATTTGGCCTTTGGGCTAGGGACAGCCATTCAAAAAGTCTGAGCCTGAATTGATTCAATCTCTACAGGTTAGTCTATCCTGCAAAGCTTGAACCAATTTGGAGGTGGATAGACATTCCCTTTTCATTCCAGAAATGTAGGCACATATCTGCAGTAGCTCAGGTTAGAAGCCAGGGGGTGCTAGCACAGCTCTCCCTTCACTTCTACAGCACTGAGCTAAGGTGGAGGGTGAGGGGGGCATGGCCAGGCCCCAGCAGGATGCTCTGTTTATTCCCCCACTCCCACCAAGCTGTCCAGCAGGGAATGTTTATCACCCCTAACTCAGTGCTTATCAACCCATTATGAAAACAAAGTCTCTTTCCATTAATAAATGGAGTTCCACTTCAATAGCTCTTTCAAGGAAGGACATTAAGCTACCTGTTGATTAGCTCCAGAAAGCCTGTCTGCTTTTGTCTCCCACAGCACACACTGTAGCCAGCATGTGGTCTGCTAGTTAAAGTATCTGTGTAAGGCAGAGGGGTAGGGCAGGGCCTCTGCTTAGCAGAGAGAAGCTAGGCAGATGCTCTGTGCCCGCAAGTCTCAGCTGAGCTCCAGCCAGGAAGCAAAAAGGAGGGGTTAGCCCTTCTGTAGAGCAGAGAGCCCCACCCAGCCCAGAAAGCATGCTGGGATGCTGGGGGAGTCTGGTTTATTTAAACCAGCAAGGGGTCTGGAACAGACATTGCATAAACCAGTTTGACCCAAATCAGTTAGGTCTGATACTTCAACCAGGTTAATGTCAAACCACTTGCAGCCATTTTCAAACTGGTTTATGTTCACTGAACTTCTGTTCTGTTACAGGTTTAAATCTGTTTTGATCACTTAAACCTGTTTATGTGTAATGTGTGTCCCTAGCCATATAGTCTAGTCAATTCTAGAGTCAACATTTAAAAAGTAGTAACTCAGTAAAGATTAAAGCTTTACACTTCAGTGAATAATTGAAGGCTTTGGACCATAGACTAATAGGGGATAGATGGGCAGAATTTTTTCCCATTGGAGGGTTATTCCATAGTTGTTGACTGAAGATATTTGCACCTTAATTAAAGCAGCTGGCACTCGGTTTACATGGAAACAGGATACTGGTCTCATCATTTTCATCCAGTATGACAAGCCTGTTCTTGTGGTTTTAGGGGGCAAGACTTTTGTCTCTAAGGCTTTCACGATGAGTATGTATTACCCCACAATAAATTCACAGAAAAGAAAAAAAGTTTTGAATATCCTTGGCTACACAGCTATGAAAAAAAATCCAGATAAACCAAAAGTCCAATTAGGAAGAACAAGAAGAGTGATATTTTTTTTTTTAAATCAACAACATGAAAGCAGTAAGGAAAAGAAAAGGAAATAAAACATAACAAAGAGTACTGGAATATTATCATTGTCAAGAGAAGCACGAATCAGAAAATTAAAACATTGTATACCTTGCCGCAGTTCAGATGTATGATCCAACCATGTTGAATAAAAGAACATTTCGTTATAACCTCACCTCTCCTTTGAAATCACAGTTTTGAAAGAGCTAGGGATGCTACATAAAAAAGGTATATGCTGCACCAGAATATAACAATTTAGAATGGCAACAACTTGCTAATTTGCAAACATTATCAAGCCAAGTACCTTCAAACAGTAAAGGAGGCTTGGAGAAGACCACATAATGCCCCCCCTCTCCCCACACTCCCACCTCCCAGGGATTGTGGATGAGTAGAAAAGCATTTGAGACACTATGAGATAAAGTAATGGAAATTTGTATAAGCATTATGAAACACTTCACCTGAACAGTAGAGCAAATAAACTCGAGGTTGAGAAGGCAAACAAATCAAGGGCCATAGCTTTAGAGATACGGGGAACATATCCAGTTCCTAATTACACCCTGGTAAGTTTGGAGCAATTCCACTACCTTAATTGCAGCTATTTGGGCCACAGCCACTCTCATTGCTATGGTCTGAAAAAATATCAGTTTTTTTGTTGAAAAACCGATATTTACAGCTGTAATTAGTAACATCAGTTTGTGCAGTCCAAGTAGGGGAAGAACAGTTCACTGGCTGGGACACTGGATTTGGACTCTGGAGATGGGTATTAAATTCCACAGACTGTCACAGGTTTCTGATTATAGCCTTAATTCCCCATCTGCAAACAATTGTAATAAGAATAGTATTTCCCTACCTCACAAGGTGTGATGGTAATAAAAATATTAACAATTATGATAAAAAGTAGGGTGTTTCTGTACTACATCCTGTACACTGCAGAGTAGTGTAGAGCTATCCAAGTTAATTTTAAGAGTGAGACTAGGTACTGAATAGGCTTGTAAGAAACGGGCCATATTTGATTTGGATTTGGCTCAGAATGGGAGACAATGATTCAATTAATTGATTCAGATTATAGTCCTGATTCTATTTGGCCAAATCTGAATCTGAATATTTGATGCTAATTTGGAGAACCAGTGATTCAGCCACAGACACAGCTTTAAATGTTTTTTCTACATATCTCGAGGTACCAGGCACGCCTTATGAATGCTGCAATGGTGGGGCAGGTGGAGTGTCCCACAGGAGCATGGGGGAGCCCGCCACATGCTCAGCAGTGGACCCAGAAATGGACCAGAAGTACTTCCGGTTCATTTCCAGGTCCACTGCTGAGCACGTGGCGATACCCCTGTGCCTGTCTGGCTTGACAATCAGCTGTGGGAGGACCCCAGGTGACCCCCCCAGACCCAGAAGGCACCAGTTGCTGAGCTGGGGGGTGGGGAGAGGGTCCTGGAAGTGGATCAGACCTGGAAGTGGATCGGAAGTGCTTCTGGTCCACTTCTAGGTCTGCCACCAAGTGTGCTAGAGACACCCCCATGCTCCTGTGGGATGCTCCATCCACCCCACCATCTCAGCATTCACGAGCCACCCGGTACCTTGAGATAAACATTTAAAGCTGTGTCTATGTCCGAATCATCAAATCTCTCCAAATTGATTTGGAGAGCTCTGATTCAATTCAGAGAGATTAAAGGGTCTCTTGATTCAATTCAAATTCAGAGATTTGGCTGCCAAATCAGGCTGAATCTCTGCCAAATCAAATCAGCGACTGAAGCTTCGCACAGCCATAGTACTGAATGCTGTGGCAACACAAGCTAATTTACCATGTTGAGGGGAAGGTGAATCTGCCTGCAGTTAGCTTTGTGCTGGCAGGACTGCTTCTGGTATTCCAAGCATGGCTATCTCTGTGCTACACAGCAAGCAGCAGTGTAGTAAGATCCTTAGACAGTATGATGATGAAGACAAAGTACCAACATGGGAAGGCACATAATTCCACCATATGACAGATGATATGGTGCCTGGCTCCCAATCAAAGATCAAGTATAAACATGAACAAGGAATTTCCTGCAATTGAAGTCTGGCTAAGAGTCGAGCGCTGACACTAGCACTCTGTCTTTCTGGGGATAATGCAAGTATAAATGTTTTCTCACTGTGTCGAATCCCAACTCAGATTAGGAGGCAAGAGGACAAATTCATTGCAACCCAAATAAAGCTGATTGTCTTTTTATCTAAAGGCATAGAAAGGCTTAGCAAAGTCCCTTTAATCTGGAGCTTCCACTTGCTTAACTTTATTACAAAATAAACTATAACACCAGGGACATAACTGTATTGACAAGGTACAGTATAACTGTGTCATTGAAAAAAAATGTTACATTTCAAGAGAGAATATGTTATCAGTACAAACCTAAGCATACAAAGATTTGCAATATTTGTGTATACGTAAGAACAATTCAAGGCCACTTTTCAAATGAATGCAAGGGGGAGGGCAAACAAAAGTACCTGGAATCTTTCCTCAGCAGAGTATTTTGAGGCTGATTCTCTGGAGAAGTCTCTTTTCCTGAGTCCAGTCATGCCCTTCTGTCATCCAACCTAACCAGGCACAGAAAGGCACTGCTCATTTAGACGCTTATGAAGGGAGAAAACATGACCATGGTTAACAAAGCTCCTGGCTCAGCCATTCTTGGTGGGATCCCTTCCTGGCTTCTTCATGAACCAACAAATGGTTGCAAGGCCAGCACTTGGCTATGTGTAAAAGCCAAAAGTCATGCCTTGCTGTTTTTCCTTCTTCCTTTTGATATTCTGGGTGGGCACAGAAGTTTTGACCCACAAAGGAGATCAGTGGTCCAGCAATTCCAGCTGCATTGTAAAGGACGGTAACAGTTTATTGGGCTGCAATTTAAAAATAATGGCA
The DNA here is from genome assembly GCA_030014935.1 of Caiman crocodilus. Classification (NCBI taxonomy): domain Eukaryota; kingdom Metazoa; phylum Chordata; order Crocodylia; family Alligatoridae; genus Caiman; species Caiman crocodilus. The sequence continues at coordinate 15,937,885 of JAGPOW010001918.1, read as the reverse complement.
GGAGGCAGGGTAGATTTGCACCTTAGACATTGTTTAAATCAGAGATTAGTAAATGTTAGCAAAATCAGCACTGTTTCAGATAGGCTTCCAAACATTGTCAGAGGATAATGACTTTTGGACACTGGCTTACCTTGTCTGGATTTGAGCGAGTGCTCTTAAAAGAAGTTCCCTCATGACATTTCAACTTATTTAAACCATCCAAGTCATACTAAATGGAAATCCAGATAGACACAAGCATAAATGTGAAGAATATTTGCTTCTTGACTATTTGGTCAGATTCTCAGGGCTACCCATATACACTTACCATAACACTGAAGCAGCCTTACGATGGACAATGCATTAACTAAGGAGAAAAACAAAGGGTTGCATAACCATATCAGTCAAATAGAGTAGAAGAATTAGACTGAAAATGAAGCTGAAAATGAAGAAGGCAGAACACTTTTCAAGGTAGGACTTTTCAATTAATTTTGGACTAACATGTTCTGCGCTGTTTAGCATATTAACTCAAAACAAATATGTATCCCACCATATGCTACTTGGTACTAAAAGATGCACATATATGTAAAGACATGATGATCAAATACCCAATAGTATGCTTTTTCCATAGTTACATTTAAAACATGCAAGGACTTAAATACCTGCTCCAGGAAAACCATTAACGATATAATTTATACACATGGAAGAGTTAATACATCATTTAGGGTTACAGTTTTTCTTGATCTACTTAAGCACATTGGATAGAGGCCAGAGGAACTGTGCAGTGGTTATACTGCCCAGGAAAAACCACAATTTGGTGGCTGGAGGTTCCTGGGCTGTGCAAGTTGGCATGACAGTGACACTATCCTTGCCTACAGCCACACCACAAAGTTGGATAACTCTGCCAGCTACTTGATGAAGAACTGAATTAATCCTCTCTTCCCTCTACCATTCCTGTCCCCTTATTATAGCGATAAACTCTACAGATTGCTGGCCCATGAAGTGTTCAAAGTATCCCAAGGACTGAAGGACCCAAAGTCATATTTATTTAAGCAACCTGTTTTAGGTTGCACGGAAATGTATGCAGACTTCAGGCGCAATCTTTCTTCCAATCAAATAGCAAAATTCCCATTAGCTACAACAGGACCAAAACCATACGCACTTGCTTTTTATACACCACAGTGTCAGTGTTATAAGCTAACAGGTATATTAGGATTCTTATGATATGTGGCTATGTTCTTGAACATCTGCTTGTATTACTTTCTTACCTTTCCTATCTTATATTACATTTTCTAAAGAAAATGTTCCCAGCCCTTATGGCTGAAGGGAAAACCTTGAAAACCTAATCTCTAAACTCTCTAACCACACAGGACAAAAATCTGTAGACATTTAATGCCTGGAGTTTCCAATACTGTAGATAAAACAGAGAGGCAGAACTCCGATGTCAGTGTCAATTCAGAGTTCCTGCACCAAATCGGAACTACTATCGCTGAAATTAAGAAACAAGATTTGACTCAACATTGGACTTGTTCCTTTACCAGGCAAAATCAGGAAGGAGTAGCAGAGGAAGGCTGCACACACAGCAGTGAAATAACCTAGACCAGATCCTCAACTCTCTCTCTGACTACAGGTGAAGGTATATTTTATAACTCTTGAGGCTCATAGTTGAGTATATGTTATTAAAATATCCTTTACGAGTAATTTGGATATTGAAAATCTGGCTCAGTAAATACTTTCTCTGTAATAACTTAATCTGTGGAGTTTTTACGTGCACCAAAATGTCGTTAAAGCTAGACAGCGTCTGTTAGTTCCAACCTTTGGGTTTTGGACAGTCATACAAATGATTTCAGGCACACTGTAAAGCACAGTCAGCTACCCGACCACATTCATAAATCTAGCAGTTCTACGCACTTCCAAATATTGCAAAAGGGTGCAAGATGTGCAAAAGGGTGAGATGAGCCATGATGAACATTCAAGGCCTGGAGGCAGATCTGCAGCTGGTATAAATTGTCATAGCTCTGCTGACTTCAATGAAGCTATGATAAATAGGACGTCAAATGGAGCTATGAGAAATTTACATCAACGGAGCATCTGGCCCCCGACAATGGGGAAAGACAGGATCAGGTGCCAGACTCTCTTCAGTCCAGAACGCCGACACTTGCCCTTGAGCTGTATCCACAAAAAGGTCACAGAAAATATGCCTTGTTTATGCATCAGTTTTGAAGGCCTGTGGCGTGGCATATTCACCAGAACAGAAACAATGGCTATAACGTGCCAAAAAATGTTAGTCACAAATACATTTCTTTGTCACTCTCATAACTTCCATGCTACTTTGTCTTCATTTGAACTATTCCAAAGTACCGTACAACATTTACCTCTACGGTGTGATGTTACTTCCAGGGAAGTCAACAACAGTTTTATCAACAGCCGGGAAGATCAGGCTAAGACCAAGCCTTATTTTACTATTTCAAATGTTAGTTCATTCTTTAAAAAAGCAGAAAAAGAGTAAGCAAACAGTCTAAATAAACGACATTGCTTCATATGTGCACAAGCTATTCAGACATGTTTACTGTCTACAGCAAGCAAAGAAGATTGAATTGCCCATCACAGATCTGGAACTCAGTCATCTGTCAATCCAATGAGGTTTTACACAACATTGTTTCACCAGGCAAAAAGGGGTAACATGCTATACACTAACTGTACACCCTGTTGCTAAATCAAGTTTCCACTGAATCTGCAAAGAAGAAATCAATTACACAATAACATTAACAAAACCCAAGACAAAAGGTACTTCACACACTGCTTGTGGTTAATTCATTGATTCTTCTGTATCGTACTGTTAAACACTTTATTAAACGTAGTTAATTTCTGGCCTGCATACAAATTTAGTAAAGTGCCAAAACTAAATCAAATCAGCATGTTTAAGTGAAAGAATCTACTTCACCAGGTCATGTTTCAAATCAATCACATTTATTTGGAGACCTCAGAAGGACAGCTAAATCATATAATTGTTACCATTTCAAATGGAAGAGCGGCTGTAATATTTGCTAGAGAAATTCCCTTAGTTTACTGACTCAGAAAAAAGGCCAAACAGCTGCTGCAACAGCCACCTTAACAAGAGAGTTGAATGAATGATAACAAAGCCTCGACAGGGACGTGCCCACTCATTTAATTTATTTGGGAGCATCTTTTCACAATAATAACCAAATTATCTTATGTTTGCTTACATTAAAAAGTGATAGCCTATAACAAATCATTACTAGAAAAGGGAAAAAGGCCAATACTTTGAATTAATACCACAGAAGAAAACGATTAGCAAACGTAAAAAAATGCCATCACGTTTGACAGCTTCCTATGAATTCGGTTCTGTTTTGTTTCTTCAGAATATATCAGTGAAACTCGCAACTGAAATCCCAGTAATTTCTATGCAGTGATGTCTTTAAAGCTGTAACATATTTGTTAAGGCTTCTTTTCACCTTGGTATTTTCCGCAGCAATATTTCTGTTTTCGGAAACCACCATATACGATAATTTAAAAACTACTGTTTATAAGAGCCATTTTTAATCCATGTAATAGCAGCAGTGATCATGTTTTCCTACAAAACATCCTGTTTACTGAGATTGTTACCAGAGTCTGTAAATTGTTGCTGGACAGAATATAATATGTATCATCAACTGAGATAATATGAAGTAAAATGAGTTATAATATGCTTTATTTCCCTAGAAAGGCCCATGCAGCACAGTGTTTTGTCTTCAGTTTTAACAGAAACAGGAAAGTGCGATTCCACAGAACTGTTTTCTTGAAATGATCAAATTTTCTTTAAAACACCTTGAACATAGTCACAAAACCATGAAAGCAGAAAACACAGGCTTTTAATATGTTTCCTAAACCTAAAATTTCCAAATCCTAATATCCTGATTTCATTGGTTCAATGAAAGGATACAAATGTCATAAAACTTGGTTTTCCATGAATTATTTTTGTGGGGAAAGAATCAGATTAAAAAATCACAGTTAAATTCCATAAGTATAATAAAATATTTCAAAATGTCTCCTCTATTTCTTTTTATGTTTCAGCTTTAAAAACAGTTTCTGACCTTTCTTAAAGTTATATTCACACGTGGGATGTAGGTTTACTTTCAGAAAGCCAGGGACTCTACTACAATAAAGCACCAACTGGAACATCATTCATGATATCTGCATCACATGAATAAATTTTTTTGAACAGGATTAAAAGTTATGAAATTTGCATTGACGCCTCCTCCTTCTACATTTAGACTTTTGTTGGCTGACAGAAATAAAAAGTGTAGTGTCATGCTTGGTTTACCTAAATCATTTATTTTGGAACTAATAAAAGTAAACAATTACCAGATACTGTATATATAGAGATATAGATATAGATATATGGCCACCATCAAACTATAGTAGAAAGTTATTTGGTTTTGATAAAGTTAAGAAAAGTACATAAAATCATATTTCATGTATATCTTGTTTATGGCCATCCATATTTTTGTTCTTTTTTGTTTTAGTTTGTTTCATCAACATAGCAAAATACAATCTTCCTATTAAACAATAATTATCAGATGGCAGACAATTCGTTTTATTGGTTTACACTGGCAGGTCACAGTCTAAAAGCACAACCACATCAGGCAGAAATTGTACATAGACCACTCTGGATTTTGAAGACTCTGAAGATTACCCTTAATGATGCTCTCTGACATAAACCTTTCCAAGCCAGGGACCATAATTTATATTGTATTCATTATTATTATTAGCTTAATGACATGCCTGAAGAGGAGGCAGGAAGGAGGCAGGGGGGTTTTAGAGGAGGAAGGTAGGGAGGACGCTATTTGAATTGCCAGTTTTAAAATCCGTTGTTGGTATTCTTAAAAGCACCTTGAAGGATAACTTTCTAGCAATGACTCTACAAAAGTTTAATCACCCATAGAGTGTGAACCAGGTGATTTTCATTTCATGGAGTATTGCACATTTATTTCGATTAGGCCTGTTCCATGGCTTTTTCAAACTTCCTTTTTTTGCATTTTTAAAATTTTTTTACTTCTGGCTGAAAAACTATGGTAAGTTTGGAGTAATGAGAAATCATCTAGCACTAAGACATCATACATTCACAATGTCAAGGTTTTTATGAGGAATTGTTTTAGCTGGGACTGGTTCATACATATGCAGTTCTATTACATGTAGAAGGCATGTTCATGTCTTCAAAAACCAGACTGGTCTTAAGAAATGACTCTTTATTTGAGACAGTTACCATTACTTCATTAAAAAAATGACAAAACAGCAATAAACATTTTAGCTCTTTAATGAGCAAAGATCAGGTCTCTTAGCATTGGAATAATATTTGTTATCCAGATTATCTTTATTTCACTCAATGACCAGTAATATGGCCAAGAAGTACAAAGTAATTTTCCATCAAGTAGTATACAATTTTTTTTGTGTGTAATAAGCCTTCATTCTTGAAAAAGAGTAACTGAAAAGAAATGTTACTGCAGTTAGTTTGTCAGAGAAAGTTCTTTGCATTATCTTACAAACTATCAAAATTGCTAGTAATTTGAAAAAATGTAAAAAAAAAAATCACATAACTTTCGTCTAATAGAAATATAGTACAGGTAAGAGAGAAAGTATTTATCTGGGATGTGCTCTTAAGTCCATCTCAATTTTTTTTTTTATATAAATGTACATCTGATTACATATACAAACATTTTGAAAGGATTGATTATACCATTACTGGAAAGCAAAAGGGGAATGAAAAGTTTTTTTTGTGATTTCAGGACATTCATTTAAAAATCGCATAAATATATGTAAGATTCTGGTTTAAAAATTTCCAGTTTTTGGAGGTCTCCAACTTTATGCACCCTCTGCATCTACATTTACACCCTATAGCAATCTCGTCCAATTAATTCACTTGAATGGCAAAGATAATGTGTACCAAAAAGGGAAATAACTTCATATTAAAATAGTATCAGGACACTTTGTCACATGCAACATGAGTTAAACCAATGACTGAGAGCTGTAATCAGAGTGGTAGTACTGAGGCTTCTTAATATTGCAAAATAACATTTCAATTAAATCTTTGGACACACTTTACCTTACCAATATGAACTAAATATATTGTAACTTAACCACAGTAAATTATAAAGCCTGCATCAAAGGAGATTCCATTCAGATTACATTTTATAGTATTATTTAGGTGGAAATGAAACAGAACATTAACAACACAGAGATTTTTTTCCTGGGATTCATATCAGCGAGTGTTCACCACCATATACCTACAGGACCATCAAATACCTTTAAGAAGTACCACAATTCCTTCTATTACTGAAGCTACTGTGAAATATTTTACTGTAATTACTTTTGCCCCTTTAAGGAAATCTTCTTTTGGTTTGCCAATTGATGGAGGACGCTTCTATTAAAAACTCCAATGGGATGAGAAGAATTTTAATTACGGCTTAATCAGCAGCACAGCCACCAAGCATATAAATTATCATGCACATCGTGCTAAAAATATCCAGTTTCCCTTATTCCCACAACTTTTATACTGACAGCACTTATGTGATAATGTTTTACCTGCCAAGCTTTAAAACTTCTTTGTCTGACTGGCAGATTTTAGCATGAGCCCCTTACTAAGGCCTTAACAGCATTGGTGCTTTGTGTACTTATCCAAATATGTAAATATGGTCTACATAATAAAACAGTTCCAAATAAAAATTGGTGAAAATTATCTGACATTCCATTAGTGTGTCCCTTGTGCATATTTATAGATTTTTTTTTTTAAATTTTCAGTCATTGTTCTTTCGTTTTTGTGTTGCACATGCCTAATTCAATTATGTAACTTAAATCTTCAAAAAATGAATACTTGAATGTAAATGAAAAAGTATCATTCAGGACAACTGCTTCAAGCAATTGCAAACGGTTGGGTTTGTTTAAGTTCATTTGTATATATGTACAATTCATTTTTTTTCAAAACCCCCAAAGTTCTTGATATGTATATTCACATAATATTTCTCCATATTTAAATAATAAGAGTCTTGTAGGTTGAAAGCCAAGTAATCTTCCGTAATCTCACCTACTGTAATCCATCAAAAAATAAAGTTTGTTTCATCTTGTCTGGCTATACCCTGGTTGTTGAATGTGAATGAGGATGGGGATGGGGGTGGGGCAGAGTATTGTTCTGTCCTCCAGTAAATGTATTGAATGTGTGTAGGGGCTGAATCCCCGGTATAGTGTTGGGAATCATTGTAATGGTGTTGGGTGTCATTAAGGGAATATCGTCAGGAGACCTTCTCATAGCTAGTGTGTAGTCTGGGGGACAGGCGGTCCTAAGAACCACCTCATGTGGATGGATAGACTCACATTCATGATCCAAGTCAGTGTGCTTCATTTGGAGGGACATTATCTCCTCTTCTTGTGCATGGGTAAGATCATTGGTAGTAGTACGCTGTGGGCTACATCGCCTATGAACATCATGTCTCCTCTTGTCCTTTTTGTAGTACAATGCTGCAAAGGCCAAAATGTTCAGGAATAGCAAAGATGCTCCCACCGCAATCGTAACGCTCAACTCTGTGGAATAGTCCCTTTGATCCACTGAAAATGGACTTGGTTGCTGTTTAGAATCATCTTGTTTGGCCGTGGGAAAGGCTGAAGTGACAGAAACAGAATTTTTCCTTGTTGGTCTGAAAGTAATATCAGTTGATGGCACTTTAGTTGTGGTAGAGGTATACTGTGAAATGTCGTTAAGATTGTGCAGATGAGGTACCAATTCCAACCACAGGTTCACTTTATTGGCCCTGTAATGTTCTTTCACACGTGGTTTTAATCCAATGTGAAGATACAATTGGTCCTTTTGAGAGTATCGGGTCCATGCTACTTCCTCAAAACGATTGGGCTTTGTATGGATAAATTTCGTGTCTTGTGGGACTGGCTGATTGGGGTCACTAAACAAAAGGAAAAGAAGAAAAAAAGATGAGATGTTTGCATGTCAGCGGTTCTGTACTGTCATTGTAAACCAGGCATGTAAGAAAATAGCATTTGAGGAACTGAAGACAATTCTAACAGCAGTCTTTAGGATCAACCATCACGGGGCCAGGTTCCCTTGCTTAGCTTTGTCAATGAGCTTCATGTGCCTCAATCCGCAGCAACGCTAACTTTCTAGCCCTTGTTCCTTCAGAAAACATTGACAACAGTCCGTGTTAGTGATTTGGATTACTCTCTATTAGAAACTAGGGTGAGAGGACATTAAGCTTCTTTTATACATAACTTAAATTCATGTCTTTTGAGGTAAGAGGCCTGCGAGTTAATTTGGCATGGCATATAACAGTTTACAGACTGATCCAATGAGTACCTGAGTGCTGAAAAGAGTTGTCAACTCCCAGTGAAGTCTGCAGGAGCTGATAGCGCTCAGCATCTCTCTAGTTCTGGACCTCCATATTTTAAATTGCTAACTGCCTGTTATTTTAATAAGAGCACACTATTAAAAGAATTGATGTTTCATTTCTGCCATCTCCTATTTCATGCAATCAAAATGCCACCAATACTGCAGTACGATCAAATATTGGGGTATGTTAATTTTTTTTTTTAATGTTCTGCACTTCATAACTTCTACGTACCACCTCAGCATGTTCCTTAGTCAGTATGATACATGTCACAATTTCTTATACAATGGTCACACTTAAATATTAGACATTATTAGTCATTGCAGCAGAGTTCCCCAATTTAAATGTAGAGAATCTCTCTCAAAGCATCAATATCTTTCAAGGCCCAAAAGTATTTTTAAGGGCAGTCATTATACTATAAGAAAGAGACACATCAGGTTATAAGAGAAAAAAAAATGTCAGGGAAGCTGTTAGGTATAGAAAGGTCACCTAGACCACTTAATACCAAGAACAGAGACATTAGAAAAAATGTAACTCCCAGCCCACTACTGCAACCCTTCCTCATATCTATACCCCGTCACCCATGTAGTCAGCGTTGAACACAACAAGAAAGGACTGTGGTATCAGCTCCTCAACTTTTACAAAAAGTTACTTTTCCACACTAAGACTTACCCAGTTTTTGCAAAGTTTGTCCAGTATGTCATCACTACTGCACTTAGCATAACATCGTTTTTGGAGAAATTACAAGGAAACAATTCAGTAGGACCAATCATAGGGATTCCTAATACATAAGGAACCTCATCCCCATGGGCTGCATCTGCCCAGGCAGGTACCTGATCTGTTTGGCAATGATGGTAGAAGGCATAAAAGTATGTAGGGGATCCAAAACTGGAGTGAAGGTCTGCTGTTGCCACTGCTGGTGCAACCCATTGGTGATCAGTGAACAAAGCAAGCAATGTTTTCCTTCTCGTCTCAGGATTGTGTCGATCTGCCCAGTCAGTGTACATAAATTTGATAGTTTCTCTCAATATATCTTTGCCTTCAGGGTATCCATATAAATTGTCAACAAAATTAGAAACAGCAAAGTCAAAATCACTAGCTGATATGCCATCTTCACTATCAACTATATTTTCAACAAATTTTAACCCTTCCCCTTGGTTTACTCCCAACATGATATCATAGTTGAGGAATTCTCCTTGTTCCATTAGTATCTGAGGGTCATCTGGTATCACATCACCATCAATTACTGGTCCAAAGGCTATATGGTATCGCGCTGGTTGAATGTCCTGGTCAACAAGTTCTCTATAAGGCTTCTTCTGTAGGCATTCCACCAATTCTACAGTGTCTGACATGTTGCAACCAACTTTAGTAGCCAACATCCTGGCATATTTTGCAGGTTGAAAACTCACTGCCCAGCTGGAGAGAGCGGTCCCGCTTTGAGAGATTGCTCTTTGAAAAAGTCCTGTGGGAAAACACGTACAAAAAAGTACTGAGGTAATGTTTAAACAGTTACGTGTTCATAAATATCAGAGGAAGTTTGTGAAATAATAGGAAACTTCATTTTTACAATACAGAAATTTGGGGGGACGGGGTAGGTGTCTTCCTAATACATAAATGCAACATGATGGTTAGACCTAATACTGGTCTAACCAATGGTTAGACCTGCCACATCTAATGTGTACCAAAATTAAACGCACCAATGTGCATAAACCATGGACCAACAGAGAGGCAAAACTGAAGCATAATGGAGCTGCAATGATTTACTCCAGCTGACGATTTGTCCTGCAGGTAATAAGTGAGGAACACAAAAGAGTGGCAGGAATTGCTTGATGCTGTATCTCATGTATGATAATATTATTTACATTGAAAAGTATCATAACAATAAAAGTAATTAATTGGGTTAAAGGAAAAGCTCTGAAACGGATTAATTTCTTGGCCAATGCTCAAGCTAGTAATGGCTTGCAGGTGTGTGACCATGTTTTAAATTAAATACTGGATAACACCTAATATATAGCTTTTTTACATTCTGGTTAGGACTGAACTTGGCTTGAGATGTACAGTGCTTCTGAATAATATACATAATAAAGCTTATATTCTGAAGCCACATGTGACAAGGTGCTGGACAGCTTTTAGACTCCTAACTGATTTATCGAAAAGTCAAGATAATTTCTCATTAAAAAACGACTCATATTTTTAATCAAGGTTTATGGCGATCACATAAAATAAAAGAGGAAAATGATGTTTTACACTGAATATCTCAAAATGCTGCTTTGTGACTTAGACTTTTAAACATATGCTGAAGCAGTCAGTTGTGAGAGGTACAGGGACCACATCCTCATCCCACTAATGCTTGTGAAAAACCCGAGGTATACTCCATCAACTCTAGTGCAATTAATTTGGATGTAAGAGAAGAACCTGGACCCAAATAGCTGTTCACAGATAAAACCAGCCTTACTTGAAGTGGAAATCTCCTCCCCTCTTTCAGTATTTTTATCTACGTTGTGGGAGGAATCCCAACTCCCTCAAGGTCTATTACTGGCTAGACCTAGTAGCACTAGGACTTCAGTAGTAGTCAAAGCCATGACTCATACAGCAAGTGTGTGCAGAAAATCCTTTGGGTGATTTTAAGCCTGCTCATTGAGAAATCTTGCAGGTTTGACCCTGGGATGACTGTCTTTACATGTCTCTTTCTCCTTTCTGCGTTGGGCCATGGCACCTTTTCACTCCTTCCCATCCCCTCTGGAGAAGTTAGCTTTGCTTTCAATAGGGCTTTTGCAAGAAGGTCATGAAGGACCTTCTCACTTAGGCTTCTGCCTTTCAACCAAGGCTAATAACAAAAATAGAACGTATCTATGTGTTATATTTTCTCCATCTTGTTAAAAAACATTTTAAAACGCCTTCTGCATCCTCACAAAAGTGTTACAGCAGAAGGACAAAGAGCTGTTTGCAATTCCACAGTCTCTTTGTGCACTCTACGGGAAAAAATATTTTGTAATTTGACCTATACATCACAGACAATGACAGCTAATGAAAAATTCCAGGTAGCGCACACAATTTGTGGTAACAAAGTATACGGGCTAAAATCTGCTTTTATTTACATTGCTTCAAACCTGAGATAATTCTATCAACTTCAAGCCAATGCTCTAGTTTTGCAAGTGAGCGACTGAAGGCAACATTTGGCTCCCTGCTACTAAATTATGCAAACCCTGTATCCTTGTATTGAACCATGGTGATCACGCAGCTGGAAACTCCCATTCAAGTGAACGAGAATGGTAGGTGCTCAACCTTTGTCCGAATCCAGCTCTTTCACAATGAAAGTTATGGTCCTGATCCTACAATGTGATTTTCCTAGATGGATCCAAAACCACCAAGAGAGTCCCAATGAAACCAGGAACCTGTCCACATGTATCAAATTGCAAGATCAGGACTGCACTGCAAAGTTAGCTAGCATTCATTGCAGACATTTTGTAAATTAGGCTCTTTGGGGAGTTTCAAAATCCTTTCAGAAGCCAACAGAGCCAAATGCTAACCCTTTATCTTTACTTGACACCTTTCTGCAGGCAAAACTGAAATCAGGCAGTGATGAGAACTTGAAAATGGGACTTTTGTCTATTTCTGGACAGATGAGTAACCACAATATTCTTTCCCTAAGAGTTTTGCCTTATAAAGAGTTAGGTAAAAGTTAAGAAAGAACCTTTGAAACAGAGCAATTGAAAAATCTTTTTTTTTTTTTTTTTTTAAATCCGTAGGACCAGCTTTCCAGTGAATGTAAATCATCTGGAAGGCAATGGAACAGCAGTGATTGGTGCCAGCTGAGGATGTGGCCTTTGGAGTGTGTATAGCAAAATAATACATGCAGAAATGTTCACAATAATGTATTTGATAATGTTGCACATTTTTTTCTTTCTGCATATTCTGTAAATATCTTATGCTTTTATTGTTTAGAAATATTGTATAAACCCATGAGGGAGCAAAAAAGAGTAAGTTTCATGTCAAAAAAGTGCTGATATAAACATTATGGCTTGTTAAATACTACTTGAAAGGCTAGATTAAGTTAAAAGTCCAGTCCTCTGGCCATAAAGCTTAATTCAATTACTTAAAAACAATACTTCTGTTGAACCTTTCACTGAAAAATGGATGACACTGTGAAAAGTAATTTTCATACTGTATCTGATTTCCACCAGCAACCATGTATAATACAAGAGATATAATATAATACAATGCCTATACCCTCACTGTGACTCACAGGGGAGCTGGCTGATGTACAAGGGATTTTAACACGTAACATGCTATATCCTGCAATTTCTTATATTGAAAGTCTCAGGAAGGGAATAACTTATATTTATTCACCTTCAGATTTTAAAGTACTTTACAATGAGTAGGAAGCACTGCTTCCTTTTTGCAGACAAGTGAACTAGATTATTTAACAGCATCATCTAGCAAGTTGCCAAGTGCCTCTTGGCAACTGCCTAATGCACCGGTCAGTGGGAGTAGAGGGTAACCAGAGAAGCACTCCAAACTAGATTCAGGTGAAAATTTTTTGGTAAATAATTTCACCTGAGTCCACAAATTTGAGAATGCTACAACCTTTCAAAGCATCTTAAATGACACATTTTGACTTTTCATTCTTAAAAGAGCATTTTTCTTCTTTTAAAATTGACCTGCATTTGTATAAAAACAAAATAAAACACCTTGTATTTAGAGTCAACCCCAAGACAAATTTTTCCCATTTTACCAAACCCCCCAAATATACACTTTTTAGTTTGAGCCACTTATTAATTTTTTGGTACACTAACCAACCCAAAAGATCCCTTATTTGCCTGGTACTCAGCACCTAGTTAGATCAGTTCCTCCATAGACTTCTGCTCTTGACGATTTTCTTTTTGTGTTAGAACATGACAAGGAAGAGTTTGCTCACAGAGCAACGGTCCAGTTATTTCAGATGAAGGCATAGGGTATTCAGCATTACATGAGCTGCTTTGGATTAAATTTAAGACCAGAGAAACGAGTGATGGAAGATGGAAACCAGGTTGCCTGACTCTCAGCTCCATGCTTAATACATTATGCCACAAAGCACCTTCATTGTGAGTTCTGCTGAAAAATTGACTGCATAATATAACCCGCTGTCTCAGACTCAAAAGCTAGATAAGTCAGCTTCTGGCTCAAAAGGCCATTTCCCCAAAATGTTGTATTTGCTTAGCAAGCTGAAATAGAAAAATATCTAAATTATTGTATAAGTCAAATGTATACCTGACCATACACTTAGACCCTAGACAGACATTGAAGTAAAGGCATAATAGGGTCTGATGCACAATCTCCACAATTGCACCTCTGGACATGCCACATGTGCATGGTAAGAGATGGGATTATGGGATCCAGCATCAGTTCCAGTCATGCCTTATTGCCGGTGCAGAGAGAGCCCGGGATCACAAATCCAGTCTCCCCCTGCCCCAGCAAGGAGCAAGCTCTCATGCCTGGAAGTCTGTAGCTGACAGGGCTCTCAGTCCCAAGGAAGCACCTGGCTACACATTCAATTAATGATATCATAGGGAAAAGCTACAGCGCTATTACGCATTTTTGCGGAGGCTGACATCACTTGAGTTAGATTTGTCTGGCTGTACGCACAGAGCCCAACAAGGTAAATCAGAGAACCCCACACGGCATTCTGAGACCTGCCAAATACTTCTAAAATAATGCAGCATAAATCTGTGACAGCAATGAGAATACTGGGTAAAAAATAATAATTATGTCATCAATAATCAGTGGCCATGCAAATGAGAAAAAGTGTGTGGAACTCTGGTGCCAAAATTGTAGGACAAGGAAAATAGGTTTTTTGGCCTCAAACAGCATGCATTTTATTTCCTGCTGTCTGCCTTAACTAGGGAGAAACAGTGTTAGTTATGGAATAGGAAAAACATATATATATAAAATCCTTTGCAACCTGGATGCTTTGACAATTTTGGATCATGCATGCAAAACATTCAAAACATTCTTTTCTCAGATGACAGCAAGTGAAATTCATGCAGTTTCGGACAAAAGATTTCTGAACTAGGCACTTGTTTCCGTCACACAAGATAATAGTTTTAAGCATTTCAGCCATTAGCCCTGAAAAGAGAAACTGTGTCATTTTATTTTTCTTTAAATCCTGTTCCTCATGAGAAACTAAACATTTCTTTGATGACTGATTGAATATAGGGGGCCTCATCTACTGTGAGCATCACTGACTGGCTTTCCAAAGAGTACACCCTTAGGTAGGAAAGAAGAGACAAAAATGATGCACTTAGTGTGTGCTGTTCAGAAGTCTACTGTAAAAGTGTTTCTAACAAAGGTCCATAAGAAAAAGAAGAAAGTGACCCAAAATTTAAACATGCACAGAAGAGCCAAGGGAGAAGGCAGCTAGTACAGCCTTTCAAAAGTCTGCTTATTATTGAACTCAACGGTCCATAGGAACAGAGAGAGATATACAGAGCATCACATACTACTAATGGTGGTGGCATGCAGACACCAAAATTGTCAAAATTTGCAACCGGCATAATACCTTTGGTTGAATTGCTCCAACGGTTACCTTCAGAATAATGGGATAAAGTCAACAGATTGACACATGAACCGCCTGCACCCGATCCAAAAACTGTTATTCTTAGTGGGTCACCACCAAAGAACCCAATATTTTCACTAGTCCATCGCAACGCTTGAATAAGATCGAGGAGGCCATAGTTTCCTTTTGCTGCTTGATCCCCAGTGCTCAAGAAACCTGACAATGTAAATGAGAAACAGAAAAGGTTTAGCAGGTGTTCTTCAAACCATGTTTACTACACTGCAATAAATAACTTTTCAGCAATGTTTGTAATGTAAACGGTGCTAAGTACTACATATTTGCACTGTAAAATGTTGCCAGGCGGCTACAGGAAACAAATGACTTAGCCATCCTACCCGATAACCTTTGGTATTCATTGTCCTATTAGCAAAGATAAATTAAAGTGGGTAACGTACAATGTATAATGCATCATAGACCTTCATTTCAGTATCTAATAGGTCACAACTGAGCAGGTACCTATGATTTTCAATTGTAATAAATTGGGTAACAGAGTGCTTGGGGACAGGAGCCATAATTTGGGTGTAAACCGAGACTTCCGTGTTGTGGGCACCACCAAAATACAAAGATAAGAATAAAGAAAAGAAAAATAATAATGTAGAATATGGATGCAGACTAGAAGAAATACAGGGGCATGTTTAGCGCATGCCTGCTTGGCAGCACCTTTTGTCAACATGGTGTTCACCAGAGCATCCGACTGCCATATGCATGCATGGACATGGGCTCTGGGTATGCTGGATGGGTTACTGCTGTATTCAATTCATTGCTTGGGGCACAGGATCCCGGTACCACACCATATGGCCCCTTCTCCTCTTTCTTTTTCTGTCCCTCTGTCCTTACTCCTACCAAACTTATGTCGAATAGATGGGATTGAACAGCTTGACTGGCTCCCCCACAAGCTCCAAACCATTTCCCTTCAATTGGGTTAACTGAATCTGCTTTAAAAGACACACAACAGGCAAGAGCTCAGATGTAAGCCACAGAGTGCGAGGACTGTTTCCTTGTAGTTAGGCGTGGAGAGGAACGGAGGTGTGTACTAGGTGCAGAGATGCCTGTGCTTCCCCAGTCACAGCAGGCCCATAGCTTTGTGTGTACTGCAGTTCTTTTCTTCCTTAGAGCCAGCTGACTTGAAAAGATGAGCGATCAACACAGAGAAAAGTTTGAGCTGGTAAAAGATACCATTTTGCTTTTTGATCCTATTGGATACTACTTCCAACCTGCAAAGTCTTATGAGCAAATGTTTAAATAATACCAGCATTTTTAAGGAAACTGAAAGCCGCTACTTGCATATGGAATTGATTTAACACCCACAAAATGGACAATATAACAGGCTTTCAGTGCACGCCCTGTAGAGAAGTACAACCATTAAAACACTTATCTCCCCATGAACTAAATGTTAGTGGGTCCTCTGTTCTACTTGAAATTGCCCTGATTTAACTCTCCTCTGGCACCAAGATTGAGACTCAAAACAAAAGTTTACAGTACTTTCCCAGAAGAAACAGAAAATAATTCTCTGACAAAACTCCTACCATTTCATCAACAGTGATAACAGCAGCTCTTAGGTTTTAAATTCAGAAGAACAACTATCTATGTAATGTTGACAGGACTAAAAGAACACCAAAAAAAAATCTTAATTTGCAGCTACTGGTTACTACAGCCCAAAGGTGTTTAGGAACCTAGCTCCATTGATTTTAATGGTTCAAACACTTTAAGTTACTGAACGATGTTAGACCACTATCTGACAGGTATAACCTCATGGGCTACATCCAGACAAGCGCGGCCACGCAGTATGTGGTGCCACAGATATATCCGTGGTGCCACATACCGCACATTCAGTTGTTCTTTGTTCTGCAAGGTAGCAGCAAGGGTGTGGGTCCCAGGGTTAAAAAAAACTGCAAAAGCAGATCAGCACATGCGGTGCTAGTGCACACTGCCCAAAACTGGTGCACACTGGTGCTGCCAGTGCACGCTGCCCAAAACTGCTCCAGTTGCCAGCCAGACTCTGAGTGGCAGGATCACCCCTGCTGCTAGCCCAGCACCCCAGTGCTGAATGAAGAAGACCCCCAGCACCCTGGTGCTGGCCCCAGCCTCTCCTACTCCACCTGGGATAACCTACCGCATGTCAGAGGGCACATGGCACAGGCATTTCCCCAGGGACAAGTATCAGTGGCACAAGATGTCTCACTGCTCCCTTCTTGTTCTGCGGGAAACAAGTGTCCACAC
>JAGPOW010001918.1:15852987-15904954 GCA_030014935.1 Caiman crocodilus | reverse complement strand
TTTTTTTTTTGCACTTTTTTTGCACTTTTTTTGCAGTTACAGAATTTTTTAATAGGCAGACAAGGTTCTTTAGGTGAATTCGATATCTTTTGTTAGACCAACATGGCTACAACCTACACCCCAGGATTGTTTAAAGCATTGCTGTGGATGAACTCCAGTTGCAAGTAAGGGCAAATGGATAACTACCCATTATGTGAATGGATAAAATAGGCACCTAAAACAATGAGGTGACCTCCTTTGAGCCAGCTACAAAAAGCAGGAGAATCTTCTTTTATTTATATATGTGTGTGTGTGTGTGTGTGTGTGTAATATGGTGTGTGTGTGTGTGTGTGTGTATATATATACACACACACACCATTTCTAATACTCCTAATGTCAAGGTGGGTCCACAAGAGGAATTATTTCATTAGCCACCTACACTTGTATATAATATTCTCCGACAAGTCTTATATACATTGCTAGTACATCATAATGAAATATGCAGAATTCCAGTACCACCCCATGCTGGTCTTTGGGTGGATGAACTCCTCAGCTGGCATAGAAGAGCACTCCTATTGGAGTCAGTGAAGGTATGCCAGTTTACATCTGCTGAGAAACTAACCCTGTTTTTGACCTCTACAAATTTATATGCATTGCATGTGCAAGAGACATTCACAAACATCATAGGAAAAATATACTTCCAATGACAGTTCCTAAAATGGATTACATTTCATGAGCAGCAGAGCATAACTGATTTGTAAGGCAACTGTCAGTCCATGAGATGACCAGAGGCTGAAACACCATATTGGACACACACTTTGGAGGAAAAGGCATACAAATATTTTAGCTAATACATAAGTATTAAGATAGCTCTTTCTGGATAGGCAGGCCCTCATAAAAGTTTTATGTTCCAGCAATACATAAAATTATAAGAAAGGAGCAGTTTTCCCCTGAGGAAAGTATCTAATAAAGTACTGTAAAACTGGGAGATGCAATTTTGCATTGAATGCTAACACACTGGATCAGAGGTTGGGAGACAACTATATTGTTGTGTTAGCTCAGTTCTCTCAGCACCAGCTGTCAGACAGGTTAGGAAAGCCCCAGGTAACATATGCCTGGCTGACTTTCCTTCCACTTGAAGGCTAGGGACACCGACAGGAGGAGCACACCAACCGGACAAAACACAAAAGTAATTTGAAAAAAGAAGACAGAGCCGTTCTTTTGTATTTCAATTTTTCATGATTTCTTGGGGTGTTTTCAGACCTGACCCTATGCAAAAAAACCCTACCCTGCAATGATATTTGAAACAGCACTTGTGATAAAAAACAATTACAGGCTGTCCTCAGACTTACGACACAATTGGTTCCTGAAAACGTCTCAAGTCGAAACATTGTGATTCGGAACCGATTTTCCCATAGGAAACATGTTATAAATGGGGGATTGGTTCCTGAACCAAGGTCCGATATCCTATGGGAGCTGCGTGGGCAGCAGGGCGGGGGGTGAGGGGCACCGGGGAGGTGGGGGACTGTGGGTTAGGAGTGCGGGGTATCAACAGGGATGGTGGGGAGAGGTTGGGAGAGAGAGAGGCACCAGCATGGTCTGGGGAATGGTGCACTGTGGGTCGGGAACGAGTGACAGCACCAGGGCTGGGGGGGTGGCAGGGGTTTGGCATCTCACCGACTCCCTCACAACCATATTACCTCCCCACCCCCTTGCCAGGTGTCCTCTTTTTAAAAACTGGAAATATGGTAGCCCTACACAATCACCTGGCCTTTGGCCAGGAGAATTCATATTTTTAAAACATTCTTCAGATGTGCACATCGAGAACATAAGAACTGCCCTTCACTGGGTCAGACCCTACGTCCATCTTGCCCACTATCCTGCATCACAGGCAGCCTAAATGAGGTATCTTAAAATCCTAAGGAACATTTACCTTCAGTAGAAGCTGCATTGCGACCATTTTCCTGGCACCAGAAAGAACAAGAAGAAAAGGTTGCCAGGAGCAAATTCCTCAGCACAGAGTAAACAGTGAATGCACACACAATTGCCAAACACAACAGAATATAGGGCAGGAAAGGACAGACATCAGCCTGTTTATCAAGTGAGGGAAAATCTTAGCACAAAAAGTAGGTTGCCAGAGACGTGAACTTTTTATTTCTGAATTGTATGTATTCCAATGAAACGCCGATACCCTGCTGTAAAGTGGATAACTATTTGCAATGCACGGGCATTACATAAAACAGCGACCATGTATTTTTTTTAACATAGTTAACCAAGCACCACAGAATCTAGCAGCACTTTCATGGGCTCAGATGAATTAGTGCAAAATTTAATCTGTGCTAATTTGCTCTAAACAGATGGTGCATGAATTAAGCTGTACAGACTCATTTTAACTCTCACTGTATTTGGTCCCTTCAGAGATTACTTAGACTAATTATTTAGGACCCAGTTCTACTCCACTTACTTATGATAAAAACCTAACAACAAGTGACATTCCCTGTGTCACGAAAAAAATGTTTCATGTGAAAAAAGTGGCAGTGGTGGGCCATCAAGAAGTTAACTTATTCCCTGTGGACTGCTATTAAAAAGTGTAAATCATACATACAGACCACACAATGGTATCTGTGTTATCTGTGGTTATAAAATATATGTATATAAGCATTAAACCCCCCCAATAAATAGTTACCATAAGGTGGAAAGCTAAGGCCAGTACTTTACCTGGATGACCTTCATTTGTGCATATTGTTCCGCTGAAATCTGTGTTGCAGGTATGAGTAAGGCCTGCTGCAGTGCTGAACATAAGCTGCACGGTATAGGTACTGATAGCGCTATTATTACCGAAGTGCCACGTAATCTGTCACAGAGTAGATTCTTGTGGCATTAGATCGTTAACAAAGTCTCTGCCCCACCAAACTCAAAATCTGCAAGACCTAACTCGTGGACCAAAAAAAGTATAGGAAAAAAGTATAGGAAAACCTTGCACCTCTCCTGAGGCAGCTTCCCATCTTGCCCTTTTCCAGCTGATAGTCCTGTGACTACGCAAGGCCAGCAGGCTCCGGGTGGCTGCGGAGGCCTTGGGTCGATCTGCCCCACCAGGTAGAGCACCGGGCGCCGGAAAGCAGGGCCTGCCCAGGTGAGGTTGGGCCCGGGGGAGGGTTGGCGCGAGGAGAGGCTCCCAGGACGTGGTAAAGACAACTAAAACTTTACTCACGGCAACGATGGCCCAAACTTATGTACAGGGCGGTGAACCGCTGATACAGGTGACAACCAATGCGAGGGAAATGACGGCGGTAAGCATACGTGGTCTCTTGCAGCAACTGCAACCAGCTGTTGTCGTATCGCAGTGCCTGGTTCCAATCTCCCTAGACCCTCTAGGGACCCAACGGTACTGAGCTACAGTGATGGTCACAGCACCGCGGTATCTGTGTGAGTTGGGAATGAATTCTTCCTCGCACAGAGGCGTAGGCGCCCTGGCTTCCCTCTCTCTCTCTCTTGAGAGAGCCAAGGGCAACCCAAAACACTCTACACTCCACCACTAACTCCTGACAACCCACCAACTCCTGACAACCCGCACCCCCTTGCAGCCAGCAGACCCTCTTATAAACTTCTTAACCAATCAGTTTGCTGCATAAGAGGATGGTTCTGGAACCTGCTCGGTGGTTCTGTCTGTCACAGCTATCTGAGTCACTACTATCTAGGTCAGCCGCTTAACCCTCTATTATCCAAAAGCTTTGGTTGGTGATCTCCGCTACCGCTTTCCTCATCGCTTTGGTCAGGTCACTTAACATGCAAGAAACATTACAAACAGCTTAGTTTAACAACTTTCATAGACAACAGAATGTAAAATATCGTGAAACAAGTATAAGGACCATTAACAATCTGGAAGGGGTCACAATTTTAAACTTTTCTATGACAAGTCCAACATCTTCCCTTGGTGGATGAGAAATTTGGAGTTTGAGCCATTAGCCTGATGTCTAATTGTTAGTTTAAGGGCATGGGTATATAGAAAAGTTACCATGAGAAAAAGGAAGACAGGGCTTTATAGCATCTCATCTGCTTCACAGGGGGGGTGTCTACATGAGACGCTAAATGTGCAGTAGACTAATCCTACTGTGTATTGGTGCATCATGGCAAAAGCTGCGCTAATGCCCTCATGCATAGAAAACTGAGTCACAGGGGGTGCTGACAGAAGGACGCATCCCTACTATAACTCATGGTGCTTCACAGAAGGCGCCATGAGTTACGGCAACCCCTGCCTCTCCGACCCTGACAGATATTTGCTGTTGGTCTGGGGTGGGTGGGGAACTGAGCTCCACATTGGAGCCAATCCAAGATGAGTTGCATGTCTGCAGCCTCTCTCCCCTAGGTCTGCCTCTTCCCATCCCAGCTCCTGCGCTATCTGCAGGATGGGAGGGGGAGAAGTGAGGGAGAGAGCTGCAGGCCCAACACCCCCGTTCCCTCCACCCTTACTCTGCCTTTCCATCCCGCGGACAGCACCAGGGCGAGGCTGGGCTGGATCAGCTCACCCTGATAAGACAGAAGTTAATGGAAGCAGTCCTCTTTAGAGCACCTTCATTTGAACTCTCTTTAAATAAGGGTTCATTTGTCATGTGATTGGTCCCTTTTAAAGCACTTTGCAGCTGTGTACTACTGTCAGGACCTGGCTGTAGAGAGCTTTCAATGGTCAGTCATGTGACAAACGTCACTTCTGTCGGTGTCCATATTCTTCAGCTGTCAAGCAGGCAGAGAAATGCTGTGCTATCTTATTCCCGTGATTCTCAATAAGCACTGTTCCTCTTTAAAGTTATGCTTTGAATACTTTTTCAACATGCTGGACAAAGTAAATTACGTGTCAACGTCACTTAAGATTATTCCCCCCCCAAAGTATTTTTTTTTCTCCTTGTGAAGCTTCATGCAGCTTTCGGGAAAAAAATACGAATTTTAAAGCATATCTGCCAGATTGCAGTTGTATTCAGTGAGGAACGTTTCCAAAGAAATGCCCATTAATTCACAGAAAATGTATTAATACTCCAGAGAAATTCTGCTGACTTCATGGATCTCCTCTGTTTATGAAGGCATCTCTGACAGTGTGGAATCGTGTCCTATTTCTGGCAATACAGTAAAATGAAAATACTAGCTCTTTTCTAAATCAGTTAAATGTGATACAGAGACTTGATTAATCTTTTTATTAAAACCTTACCCTCTAATGAATAGAAGACAGTCCATGACTTGTACTTGACAGCACAGAACATTTGACACTTTAAAGTTTCTTATTTTGACTCATGAGGGAACTACTGAACAAAGAGAAAGGCCCAATTCATCTCTCAGCTTTGTAAGCCTCAGAAATCAGGAGTGAGGAGGTAGTGACACAGACAATAAAAAGGTGGAACATAGTGAACAGACTGACATTCTTGAGTTACACACGGTAGCAGATTTCATCTGAAAGAGAAAGAAGTGGAATGGTTTCAAGGGCAGCGCTACAGTTAGTGGAAACGTAACAAATGGTATATTTGATCTGCACAAATGGTTGGTAACATTCAGACATTCACTTTCATAAGAATAAATAACTCCACAAGATGCAAGGTGATGGAAAATTGGCTATTTATATTTTCTTTTGTAGTGTCTTGTGCTTAGTGAGAACTCAGTGGTCTTAATTCTGGCATTGAGTGGATCAATCATGCTGGATTTCTGTCTATTCTAAAGCGCATGGTAGTCATAGCTAAAGCGGGGCCATCAGTCTATTTTCCTAAGAAAATGTTTACTTTCTAGCACTATGAAACCTACAGAAAGTTGTTTGTGATATAAAAATATGTGATATTCTTGACTGGCTTTTGCCTTGGAGTGTCATATAGAGCATATGACAGTACACTTATCTGAAGATGTATATTCACTGAGGAGTACCCCACATAATTCAATTTTTGCATTTTTGTTTTAGCTTTAGTTTAGTGGATGGTAAAATAGTCCTTTTAATTAAACAACTGGCACACAACACCTGGCCCTTATGTTGCCTGCTGTTTAAAACAGAGAGCAAGCTGCAGTAAAAGATGGTGTACCACAAGCGTTCCTGTTGCTGAACTCAGCAAAGACTACTCATTGTGCTTGTTACATAATCCCCAAAACAAAAGCCCTGCGGCCCAATATTATGACAAGAGTTATATATGATCTGAACATTACACTCACCATATGTATTTCTGTGATGTAGTAAATGCACTGCTAGGCACTGCTTGCAGTCCTACAACCCTGTGACTTCATGAGCTCTCACAAACCAAACACCCTCAATCACTACTTGAATTGTTATGCAGCAATAAAGGTATTAATCAATGTTAAATATAGCTAGCGACTAGAAATATGGCTAGAAACTATGTGCAAGTATATTCTCTTTGCCCAAATTTTCCCTGTAACCTCAGTTCATTCTCTCTACCTATGTGTATATGTATTCTCTATTTCTTTTCCTAACTGTTTAATGTTGCTGTGCTCTGCTAAACAGTTGCTGTATCCCACCCCAAAACTGGCTGCATGCTACTAATACAATTAAGACAGACACTGTATTTGATAATGTCAGCAAAGATACCTTATTGATACCTTATTGATATCTTTGCAGACATTATTGAATAAAATGTCTTTCACAAGTTACTTATTGACATCTTTGCTGACATTATCCCTTCTTCCGCTGCCTTTCTTTCCCAGCCTATGTCAAAAGTAGACATAAGATTGAACACTCAGAAAAGGCCAATACTATCAGTATTACACATCAAAAAAGACTCCAATAAAAGAACGTTAAGGTTACACAAACACTCAAAAGTTGGGAAATGCTGAAATTAAGAATCTGACAACCTTAATTTTGAATTCTTGTACACCATGGCTCTTTGTGCTTATGCATAACGACAGCCTTAAGTACATGATCATCTGTTATTTTTTCATCACACCCTTCTATTTATAGCGGTCTTGGTGACTTCAAGGCTGATTATGAGAAATGGCTTCATAAAGCATAACACAGATATACCTTTTGCATACAGCAAAGGATCTTGGGTAATTTGCTGAAATCTCTCCATGTACTAATCACCTGCTTCTCATTATCTGCAGTGCCACTTTAAGCTCTGTATTATTTGGCAGTTTCAGACTCTGAGGCTCCGATCCTTACATTTTTAAATCAATACATGGTGTTTTATCCATATAGGTCCTATTAACTTCAACAATAGTTGTGAAACTAAAATCCAGGTTGTTGCTTTGAAAGTACAAGGTCTGGTTTAACTAGCTTTACATTTAACTGAACAAATGAAGCTTCAATGCTGACAGTCAAAGACTGGGTAGACTTTCTGTGTGCCAAGATCTTGATATGCATGACTGCTTCCTAGTGTCTAAAGGAATTTTAAGGAAGGCACACCAGTCTAATAACCAGGGGAACACCACAGTGAATCAGGTTCCACAGTTATTATTATACCAAGTGCAAAGTATGTATAACATGCGTTGGAAAGGGCAGATAAAGAAGGAATATATGGTACTCTGGATGGACAACAAACAAACTAGCTACATTATAGATGCATCTACATCTGTGTTTGATATAGGTTCAGTTTACTAGCTGTAAACTACACTGGAGTAACCAGTCCCGGGCAGGCATCTACACATGCAGGGACAAGGGAGCCAATTTGCTGCTTTCAGCACCAAATTTCCTGCAGCCCTGCAATGAACCCCTACTGCCACTGAGGGGAGCTCCACGCTCCAGGTGCCAGCAGCTGGCTGCCCTCTTCAAAAGGCGGTCCTGCTTGTTGTTCTCTGGCCACCCACTTCCTTGCCCGGAAGCAGTGTGCTCAGCACAGGGACAGCACATGGCAGCTCTCTCCTTGCCTACACTGCTTCCCCACTGCTCCAGCCTTTGCCCCTGGCAGCAACAAACAGTGTCCCAAGCTCCTAGGGGCTGCTGTACTGGCCCACTGCACTGACTGCCACCTGGCCCACAGCTGTCTTGCCTGGCCCTGCTCTCCTCTGCACAGTGACTGTCTGCCTGCCTGCAGCATGCCATCCCAGGGTCACCACCGCCACACAGCTGCCACCAGCAGAGATGCCAATGAGGGGTTTCTAAACACCACCGCTGGGGCCACTGATGCTGTCCTGGGCCTCCAGCCCTCCTGCCTCTGGGCCCATCAGGCCAACCAGGACTGATCATGGCATATAATTCAGCTAACCTGGGACAACGAGCAATAGTTGGAGGCTTCCACATGACCTGGGCCACCTTCCAGGCTCCTCCTGGAGCAGTCCTGGCCCCACCTGGAGTGATAGGACACTGGCATGCAGCTTCCCCTCCCCGCAGACACCTGCCTGGCCCTTGCCCTGCTGAAGATGATCATACCCACCAGCCTGCAGTACATCAGCCACCTGTTTGGCATGGGCAAGGCCAAAACCGGGGAGGTCATCCTGGAGGTGTGCAGCACCTTCTAGGACGTGCTGTTTCACATGCATGACCCCCTGGCAGTAGTGACAGGATTCTGTGCCCTGGGATGCCCCCAGTGCACTGGGGCCATGGATGGGCCCCACATCCCATCACCTGCCCACCCCCAGAGACAGCCCCTATTACAGCCAGAGGGTCTTTCACTCTGTGGTGCTTCAGGCCATTGTGGGCCATCACAGGACCCTCACACATGTGAATGCCAGCTGGATGGGCACTGTCCATGATGCCTGTATCTTCCAGAACTCAAGCTTGCTGGGCCTGGTGGAGAGCAGCCACTTTGCACTGGGGGTGCTGGACCTGCAGCTGGGTGTCATCACCACCCCACCCCTCCTCATCAGGGACACCACCTATCTGCTCCTGTCCTGGCTCATGCTGACCTACAATGGCCACCTGGACCCCTGCCAGGCTACCTTAAACCATTGCTTGGGCTCATGCACACCATGGTGGAGCGTGCCTTCAGGTATCTCAAGGGCTGCTGGTACTCCATCACTGCCCACCTCAAGGTCTCCAAGGACAACCTCCTCCAGATCATCATCACAGCCTGTGTGCTGCTTAACATCTGCGAGGCTTTGGGGGGAGCTTTTCCACAAGGCCTGGGTGGAGGAGGCACGGTGTGTGGAGAATGCCTGGCAGTGAGAGCATCACCTGTGGAGGTAGCAACAGTGGTAGCCCTCCCCTCACACTGAGGCTCCAGGAGAGCTTTTTACCCATCAGTGCAGGCCAGGGCACCGGGTGTGGGAGGCCCTGGCTGACCATCTCCTCCAGCACTCCCTGCTCTAGCTCACCTACACCACTACCCACAGACACCCTGCCCTTCCTGTCCACCCCCAGCACCACGCTCACTGCACACATCTCACAAGAACAAGTTTTTATTTCTCTCACATCAACCAGAGCACCCCTTCCTCCCCCCAAAAAGGTGCCTCCTCAGTAAACAGAATCACTTCCCCCTCTCTCCTCAACAAACTGAGCCTCTCCACTGCCTACCCCACCCACCAATAAAAATATTCTCTGTGAAAACTATTTACAATGGCCTTTGTGGGCTGTCCCAGGGTGGGGGTAACTAGGGGGAATACCTAAAAACAAAGCAGAAGGAATTAAGACTAGTGGGAAGTCAAGAGACTCATCCCTGAAGCCAGCATACTAACTGAAAAAGAACATTATAGTACAATTTCTCACTTAAGTCAGCAGGGCTCTACTACAATCTATGAAGCCAAGATGTTTTATACTGGCTGAGGATCTGGATTTTGTAGACAAAAAGTTAACACACATGGTATTGGTATATGGCTCAACTGTTAGAAAAGGCAAATTCATAACTGAGCTGAGAGCCTGGGGACTATCTTGTACTTCCTGGCTGCCATTTAGCTAGCACTGAAAAATCAATCTGTTCTGGGTCTGATACTGTTCAACATCTTCATTAATAATTTGTATGATGGGACTGACTTCATGCTTAGCAAATCTGTGAATGACATGAAGTTGGATAGAGTTGCAGACACTCTGGAGGGCATGGCTAGGAGCTAGAATGACCTGGATTGACTGAGAAATGTTCCACAATCAAATCAGGTGAGATTCAACAAGGACAAGTACTGCACTTGGGACACCATAACTGCATGCACAAATGCAGAGTGGGGAATGACAGGCTAGGATGCCATACTGTAGAGAACGACCTGGAAGTTGCAGTAGACCATAAGCTGAATATGAGCCAAAAGTGTTCTTATGCTGCAAAACAAGCCAACAGCATACTAGGCTTTATCAGCAGGAGTGTCATAAATCAAAGAGAGTGATTCTTCTTCTCTATTCTGCATTGGTGAGACCTCACCTGGAGTACTGTATGTAGCTTTGGACACCACCGTGTAGGATGTGGACAGGTTGGAGAAAGTCCAGTGCAGAGTGACAAAAATGATTAGGAACCTAGGAAGCAAGACTTATGAGGAAATCCTGAAAGAATTAGGGTTATTTTGTCTGAAGAACAGAAGACTGAGAGATTAGATAACAGTCTTCAAATACTAGGGTTGTGTGAAGCTTTGGTCCCCAATTTGAGTTGGTGGAGATTCAGCCTGATTCGGTGGCTGAATTTCCAAATTCGAACTGAATCAGAGAACCCTTCAATCTCTCCGAATCGAATCGGAACCCTCTGAATAGATTCAGAAAGATCTGGAAAGATTTGGTGATTTGAACATAGACACAGCTTTAAATATTTTTTCTACATACGTTGAGGTAGCAGGTGGCTCGTGAATGCTGCGATGTTGGGGTGCATGGAGAGTCTCACAGGAGCATGGGGGCTCCCCAGCATGCTTGTCAGCAGACCCAGAAGTGGACCAGAAGCACATCTGGTCCACTTCTGGGTCTGCTGGAGAGCATGCTGCTCCCCCCCACCTCTTTGGCTTCATGACTAGTGTCTCCTGGACTGGGGGGGAGCACCCAGTGAACCTGGAAGTGAACTGGAAGTACTTCTGGTCCACTTCCAGGTTTGCCATCAAACATGTGGGTGGGCCCCCCAGACTCCTGTGGGACGCTCCATCCACCCCAGCAATGTAGTGTTCACGAGCTGCACTGGTATGTCACGTTATGTAGAAAAAACATTTAAAGCTGTGTCTATGGCTGAATCGATCGAATCTTCAGATTTGGATTTGGCCAAATTGAACTGGGGACAGTGATCCAAATCAATGAATCGAATCACTGTCCTCAATTTGGGCCAAATCCAAATCGAATAGGCCCATTTCACACACCCCTATCAAATACCTGAAGGATGATTATAGAAGTGATAGAGATGTCTTACCTTTGTGGCTGCAGGGGACAAGACCAGGAACAATTACCTTCAATTGCAGTAAAAGAAATGTAGGTTGGAGATGAGGAGCAACGTTCTTACTAGGTGGGTGGACAAGCATTGGGACAGGCTACCTGGGGAAATGGTGGCATCTCCATCCTTGGGAGTTTTCAAGAGCAGGTTGGACAGACACTAGGCTGGGCTGGTTTAGTCAGGGATGATCCTACCACCCTCCTTGCTCTGCTTGGTGCCTCAGACGGCTCAGATCTACCTACATTTGAGGTAAGCAGCCATTATAGGGCATACAGGCAGATGCAGGAGTCCCACCACCACCCATTGCTGTGACCTCGTGAGCAACCTCTCCCTTCACCCTGCTGCTGCTGACACATAGGCAAGACCCCTCCATCCCTCTGCTTGTGCCACATGAAGGCCATGCAGGCAGTGAGCTTACCGGACCCATCCTGCCATAATGCCCTCCCCAGAGTCTCCAGCTGGCATCACAACAGCAAGCACAATGCGGGGAAGTGGCACCTGGGCAGGAGCCTGCAGTTGGACAGCCTTGCCGTACTATAGTACACTATGCTATACTATAACCGAAGACTCTCATCAGGCACACACAAATTAGGACTGGAGAGCCAAATTTAATGCTGACATGTTCTCCCTTTGAGAGTTGAATGTTGAAACATTATTATTTTTGTATTACAGGTTTTGTAAGAAATATGCACGTGCTTTGTGTGTACAGGATATTTCTATATAATGCATGCAGTAATAAACCTCCATCTCATGTACACAAATGAGAGGCTGTCTCAGTCCTGCTGGCATAGCCCCAGGTGTCCCACCCAGGTGAGGTTTTAATTTGTATTTATTGCCTGAGACTGAAAAAGCAGCTCTTTCCCAGTTTTCCCTAAACAGGAGTGTCTCACACTCTGTGTACAGCTGCCACAGCAGCAAAATCTTTCATATATGTCTTAAAACCCTGAAGCTGTTTATTCCAAAGTGATTAATTGATTGGGAAAACTGCTCATTATAAAATAATGAACCATTTACTTCATAGCCCATCTACTGCATCTGTTTACTGTACCAAATAACACAGAGTGGGGAAAGAGGTCAATTTATCAATGTGGTGGGGTCTATTTCATCCACTTTCTAATGACTAATCCATTACCTTTTGCCTAGTATCACACCATGGAAGGGAGAGGGAAGAGTGAACTTTTCACTCCTGAGTCCTTGTATGCAAAGTTTTTTTTATTTCCCACCATGCTAAAGAAAAAATAATTATACAATCTTATGTACTGCAGGTACATAACTGGTTTTCAATATAATAAATGCATTTTGGCAAAATTAATGTGCTGTAGAATCAAGCAGACTGTATCACTCTTAGATACATATACCTAGTAAACCATCATTGGAAATAACAGTAATTTATGATAACGGTTTAATCATCCATATCAAACCCACCCTCTCTTGTCATGAAAAGTATTTTAAGATATAAAAACATACCCCCTTCTATTTGTTTTCACCGAACGCATTATTCAACCAGGCTACAGTGTGTGATTTCAGGCCTGCTCTTAGCCAGGTTTATAGCTTGACTGAAATACAAGCAAGTCAAGTGACTCCATGCAAGTTCACACGCAGGGAATCTGCGTCCCCATCCAGGCCAGAGCCCAGAAGGATCTTGGCAGGTTGTGCTTCCCCTAGCCACTAGATCCTCCTGCCTCCTATTTAAGAAAGCATTAACCCCGAGAGAAAAAAAAAATAGTTCTGTAAATTTTGTTTTCAGTCATTAAGACCTGGTGACAAGCAGTCAAGAGGGCTCTCATACTTGGAATAGGGGGCAAACAGCACTTTACTTTGACTTGTAAAGTTAAAGGCTCGCCTGCTTCCTCATCATTTTCACAATAGTACTTATTTTTCAAGCAACAAAACAGTGCAGATGCCAAAGTCATAAAAAGTATTATATACTTCTGCCTGCCATCCCTTCAAGGTGGGTTGGCACGGCAAAGGGCTACAGATAGGGAAATGGAGTAATAAAGTTTAAGTAGTGGGCAATAATATTCATCTGCAGTGCTGCAATGCCGATTAAGAGATTGAACAAACTCCCTGCAGCTCTAATTGGATTTTCTTGTGTTGTGTACAGCCCTTAGGGAACCTAGATTGATAAATCCTACTTTTGCTTCCAATTTATTCAACACGAGTGACTCTATATAATGGACTTATCTGTAAAAACATACAAATGCTTATTCTGCTGTAGAGCTGTTGCAGGATTCTTCACAGGCCACTGGGTATTACTTAAAAAAATTCTAATCAATTCATATACCACAGTATAGCGCTAATTGCTGTCTAAATATTTCATTTGTATAATAAGATACACAGCTAAAACAGTAGAAATAAAGAAGTCTAATTGTGGCCTTAAGCCTACTTTACATGATATATTTTCAGCCCTCACAAAGATCTGACATATGCAAAGAGAAGATGTCTATTTTAAATAAGGGTTTGAAAAAACTGATTTGTCTGGGTGAGAGAAAGGTTTAGATCATGAATGCCATCACTTTCCGCAGAACTGAATTTATGTTTTTGATTATCTATTCCTTCCACTTGTGAAGGCAAGCTGGCTCACTTAATTTCTAAGGGGCCATCCGGCCCTAACTTCTTCCTGATTTCAGACTAACTTGGCTAAACTACCTCTTATGCTTGTGCAGAAAGCCTTTCCAAAGCCAAAGCCTGAATTTGTAGGGAAAAGTACAGAAATCACTTACAGTTATGCAGGACTTAGAAGGCTCTTGCTATCATACACAAGAGGAAGTGGAGATGATCTGCTCTGTCTCCATTCCAACAGCCAGAGCCAGCCTTAGGGGTGGGCGACATGGGTGAATGCCCAGGATGCTGTGGATGGGGGCAGGGAGGTGGTGCCACACACATGAGTGGGCACTGCAATCAGCAGGTAATGGTGCCAGCCCGGGGCATCGCTCAGGGCTCCACACAACACTGGGGCGGGCAGACTGTACCCTAGGGGTCAGCAATCAGGCCTTTTTCGGCTGAGTACAGACAGGCAAAAAGCCTGAGGCTGCATCAATTCAGTCTTTGCAAGTTAGTCTAAGATGCACAGATTAAATTGAAACACAAGTGAACAGACATTTACCTTTGATTCAGGAAATGAAGCCACATGTCTGCAATGGCTCAGACCAGAAGCCAGGGGGTGCCATAGCACAGCTCTCTGACTGTGCGTTCACTTCCTTTTCCTGCTCCCCACCAAGGCTGTCCAATGCGTAGTCCAAAATCACAATACTGTGTTCTGTTACAGGTTTAAACCAGTTTCTGATCACTTAAACCAGTTTGTGTGTAACTTCTGTCCCTAGCCTTTAAGTCCCCAAAGCAGGTATGATTTCCCAGCACCCTGCCTTCTTCTTGCTTATAGACACACTCCCTCCATTCCTCCCCACCTCCACAGCCACTGTTGCTGTCCCAGAGGCAAAGGAAGCTCCAGAGCTACACCAGCCAGGCTGTGCAGGGGCCAGGCTCAGCCTGGAACAGTGTCAGCTGGTGGGTGGGTTCCCCCTCCTTGTGCCTGCTTCCAGGCTAGAAATTTTCAGAAGTACTCAGTGGTGGTCTAACTTTGATCTCACTGGAGCAAATGATAAAGCTGTCATTGACTTCAATAACAGCAGAGTTAGACTAATACTGGGTGCTTTTGAAAATCCCTCCCCTCCTTACACATTAAAATCAGCTTCTCAATATTTCAGATCGTTCACAAATAAGCTTTTCCAGCTGGGAGAATGACGTGAGTTTAAAGTTACAGTAATGTAGCTCTAGTTAAACCACTTTAGGAATGGACAGATAAAGCAGTCATCACAGTTCAGTGTGACCTGAAGCAATGTTTTAGAATCTGGATAATTATTTTGCTTATGCCCTGGGGCAAATAAAAGTACTTGAAAAACTGAATGTGAAGGGGAGGAACCTAGGAAAGGAAGTACTATTTCTATCTGTTTCCATCCCTCTACTATTTCTATAAGTACAGAGAAACAAGAGACAGAGACCTGAGTCTTGTAGAACCCATGTAGAAAGCTAGAGAGAAGATGAAGACAATCTTCTAAAGACACAATGAATATAAGAACATAAGGAGAAGACTCTGAAGAGCACAGTCCTGGAAGCCATGATATAATAAATGCACTGAGTAATTATATGAGAACTTATAACATAGTATTTCTAAGTTCTTCATATCATTTCAGTGAAATGTGGTATTCTTATTCCCATTTTGCAGAGCAATACAGCGAGGCCCAGAGCAGTGAAGAGAGATTTGTTCAAGGTCACATTCATTGTGAATGATGCCAGGCATAAAACCTAGTCCTCTGTTCCAGCTGCTAAGCCTTTTGCAGTTAGAGTGAAACATGTTTTGTTTCCAGAGGTGGTATTTCTTAAATTAACTACCTTATATATTAAATTATTACTGGACTTTCTAAGGCCTTCTATTAACTTGCTGCTAGGTCTCTGTTTATAACTGCAACTTCTGTATTAGTGATCCTACTAAATGCAATGTCTTGTCAACCAGGAGGCATAATGGGTAGGTTGATGGAGAGGACTAGCAGAATGTCTGTGGATAAATTTCAAATCGATAATAGCACTTTGCTCGTCCTTCTCAGCATTCAACTGAAGTTTCTTCTATTTAGATTCTAACTCTGTTTTTCGATTCAGATTGCTATTTGCAGGTTTCCTGAGCATGATCTGAACATGATCCACAATATCACGTAGACCAAACTGTTCAAATAATAGTTTTTAAAAATTGCAAACAGTAGTACAGGCAGTCCTCGGACTTACAACACAACTGGTTCCTGAAAACCACGTCTTAAGTGGAAACATTGTAACTCGGGACCGATTTTCCCATAGGAAACAATGTTATAAATGGGGGATTGGTTCCTGAACCAAGGCCTGATACCCTATTTTCACCCAAAATAACCCAGAATTTTTTACTTGGTCACTCATAGATGAGTAATATAGCTGCATTAATGTATTTATATTGTAAATAGCAATCATTTTGATTTGGAAAGACTTCTTTGAGGAGACTTTGCTGGACATTTTGAAGGGCTCTTGGTTGGACTTTTTGAAGGGTTCTTGACTGGAGTCTTCTCAGGAGTCTTGGCTACAGGTTTTTCTGGAGTCTTGTCTGCTTTCTTAAAGAAAGCAGCTGATGAAGTTTGGACAGATGTTCTTCAGGGAGAGGGGTGACGCAGCGAACTTGCTCGCTAGCGTGGCATCACATCAAATCAGGCATTGTAAAGTTGAAACAGGGAGTCAATTTATAAATGTTGTAAGTGTGAAACGTTGTAACTCGTAACATTAAGTCAAGGACTGCCTGTATACCAATCGGAGTAGAATGTGTCTAGTGGGATACCACATGCATCAGGCCTACCTCTGGTCTTATTTAACATCTTCATGAATGATTAGGAAGATTGGGTAAACAGCAGGTCAATGAACCAATAGAACTACACAGGGGGGTGCTGTGAAAATCAGCAAGGTTATAGAAACTATAGAGAATGGAGGCAGAAGGATCAGAAGCCCATTTAGAAAAAGATATGGAAGAAAACCCATAAAGTGTCAAATCTGGCCGGGGAAGGGGGAGTAGAGAATTCAACTGAGATCAGTGGTCACCAACCAGCGGATCTTGATCCACTGGTAGATATGGGAGCTTCTTGCGGTAGACCTCAGAGCCTCTTGGAGTTGATCCACGGCTGGGGTCAGGGGCTGACAGCCCACGCACTTGCATGTGCATGTCCCAGCCCAGCAGGTCAGTCCGTGGGGGAGGGAAGGGGCAGGGGTTAGATTGAGGCCCCCGTGGTGAAGGACAGTGCCACAGAGGCAGGAGCAGGGGTAAGTTGAGTGGGGCCCCAGCCGGATGGGACAGACCTGCTGGGGAGGTGCCCCCAAATAATTTTTTCTCCCTCTGCCTTGATCTGCCCCCCACCTTCCTTCCCCACAGACTTACCTGCTGGGGTGGGGGCGGAGGTGGCGGTGATGCACGGTAGAACTTGGGTTGCTTTTAAATGCCAAAGGTTATCTCCTACTTAAAAAGGTTAGAAACCACTGACTTATATTGGGTGTAAAGGAGGAGCTAGAAGAGTTGTAAAATAACCCAGACACCTTGAGGTAAGAGTGAGTAGAAAATTCATTACGAGTTGGCCCTGGGACTCAAAAACACGATGAACTGCCTTTACACAAGTATCCAATTCTAAAGCAGGACCATAACAGCCCCTTCACTATACAACTCTTGTGTGACCAGGTATCCTGTTACCAGAATGATAAGGAACAGAGTGAAAAAAAAGTTCATAAAAGAGAAATGAAAAGTGGGGCTAGAAGACGACTTTGGAAAAAGGTTTAAAAGAGTAAATATATAAAGCAAGAAGGTAAATTTAAATTGTCCAAAAAATGTCTTAGGCATGGAAGTCACATTGTCTATAATTATGTACTCAAGGTTATCAGTAGGAGCAACAGCACCAACGTAATAAAGGAAAGCAAACATGCTTCTTGGCCATGAGACCTGTTGGGAATGCGGAAAAGTCTCCCAAGAGAAGTAGGGGAAGCCCAATAGCTTGGCACTTTTGAAACTAGAATGGGAAAGCACTAGAAAATCCTGTATTAGCAAAGGAATGGGCAGATGAACAGACTCTCATTTCTCCAGTTCTGTGGTGCTACAGCTACGGCGACAGAGTGATTGATAAATTATCCTTACAGTATTTTACCATCAGTGTGCTCTTGCTTTCCAGTAATGAGAAGACTTTCTTTAAAGGGCAGCATATGGGAGACATTGTGTGCTTTATAAATTTTATCCTTGAAGCAGGCTGACTGCCAATTATTACAGAAGGTGAGAGATCCTGAATGTGAATGCGTGGTAGGCTTCAGACCTTGTACACAGTTCTGTAGAAAGAGGCATTTCTTTAAGGAACATTGCTATGATTTAAATAAGGCTTTGGAAATGAGGGTCAGATTTTGTGGGAAAACGCTGCATTTTATATCGCCGCCTGCCATCTAGAAAAACCACCCACTCTGGCTTCCCTTTATGTGCAGAAGTAGCAAAATAGACTTAACTGATTGCATGAAAGGACCAAGTTGCCATTTTATTCTAATTACCAACTCCCGTCCTTCCCTTTAGACATTTACATTCACTGCTCCCCATTCACTGAGATGAGCATAAAAGAGAGAGCGCACCTAAAGCTTTCCTGTGGTTACATAATCATTAGAGAAAGGTCTAGTCACACAAGTCCTGGCAAACAATGGGCTAAGATGGCCCCTGCCCTTTCTAGAAAGCAAACAAGCATCCATGCATGACAAAGCATTAGTTTAAAGCAGTCAGTATTTAAATTGATTGATCTCCCTTTTCCGTAGGCTTTGATGCATTATGCATTATGGCAGCATCTTTCAAAAACAGCTATAGAAATGCAAGCAGCATTTGTGCTGTTTACAAATGAGAGGTTGGTACACAGATCCTGTGTGCTGGCATTTGGTGTTAAAAAGCTGTGCTGAAAATAACCCTTTTTACGAACATTTTGCCGGTGACATCTAATCCCTCCAAAGGAGGCCAGTCATCCTGACCTGTTTTAGGAAAACGTGCATCTTGCTAATACAATGAAACAGCTCAGGTGCCAATTAAAATGTTTTTAAAATAAATGGTTTTCCAGCCCCTGGCTTTCAGCCCCCATTATTCACATTCATCATCAATCCTCTGCAACCACAAGTGCCTATAACTGCACTTCTGACACTTGCAAACCTGCAGGTGTTCGTATCTGGGACTGCAAAAACCATCTCTGAAGGCAAACGGATGCAAATTTTAGCTTTTACATGCTCAGTGGTTTCCATATTCTTTTTTGAAACTGAAGAAATACAGGTGCCTATGTCCACTTGTAATTCTGCACCAGCACAGGTGGAGCACTGGAAAGAAACCTGGCTAAAAACAGCCCCGGTATGCAGAAAGCTGAATGTGGCATAATCATAGCAAACACAAGGCAAGTGGGCTCAGTGGTTTAATGTGCTAACTTTCAAGGGCTGAATCCAAGTCTGAGATGGATCTGGCAGGCCGTCCCTCACTCGAGGCAATGAACTCAAAGCGCTGCACCCAACCTGCTGCACATTTTACAGGTCATGGCGGCCTTTCTCCATAACTATCAGGTCAGGGTGAACAAAATACTGTGAACCAGGATTTGGGAGGCCTTGTGGATTGGAAGGCAATGTGAATTGGATTGGGTTCCTGCACAGTGGCATTTGGAACGCAACTCCAGGCTCGAACCTGATGAGATATTCGCCATCTCTTGTTTCCATACGAGTAAGACACTGACTGGTTTGAAAGCATTTACAGATAATTTAAAGACCACATCTTTAGAGCTTTTACTTCAAGTCAATGGAAATTTAGCCTGGGTGAAGACAGTAAAATCTGAAGGGGAAGTCCTGCTATTTAGTGACTTTAGAGGTGCATGAGCCCGGGGAAGTGTGACCTTTTTAGTGCTTCCCGACGTACAGAAGCGACCTGCCTACTAATACAATTCGCTCCCAGCTTCATCGACTGACACAAGAATGATGGCCATGCGCAAGTGGTTGTATGTGATCTGCACAATGAGCAACTTGGCCTTTGACCTTGATTCCCTGATTAAACAAGGTATTCAAAAACTGAAATCAGTGGGGCTTCACAGCTACCTACAAGTACTTGGCTGCATCAGGACCCTCCTGTCAAAAGTGATTTAAAAAACCCTTCAGTCTGAAAG
The DNA here is from genome assembly GCA_030014935.1 of Caiman crocodilus. Taxonomy (NCBI): domain Eukaryota; kingdom Metazoa; phylum Chordata; order Crocodylia; family Alligatoridae; genus Caiman; species Caiman crocodilus. Next base: position 15,885,021 of record JAGPOW010001918.1, on the reverse strand, counting down.
AGAACTCGTTTTAGTTTTTTCTTGCATAAATTTAGCTTAAATACATCTCCATTTTTTAAAAAAAGCTTCGGAGCCAATTTATGAAACAAGTGGCAGCACAATTAGTGGATCATGTCATTTTAAACATCTCTATTTTCATTTTTAGAGTCATAATGCAATACTCCTTGCATCCAACCTCAGGCTAATTGTATTTTGAAATGGGTTAGACAGAAACAAAGCCAAATGCTCAAGTGCTATGCTTTGAATCTGAAGGCTGTCCTCAAAGGAAAATGCAGAGCGCCTTTACAGCTGCAAATTTTAACCGTGTGCGCACTGGGGGCTGTTTTATTGTATTTGCACTCAGAACACAGGCCACTTTCTGACCCAAAGTAACTCAAAGGGATCCAAAAGTGCTCTGGCACTTAAACAAAACTCTGATATGTAAAGCACACTGGAGTACAGTTCCTGAAAGGTAAGACTATCTCAGGATCAAACATAACATGAATAATTTTCAAAAATAGTATTCCTGCTGGCCATCTAGCCAGCACTTTTAAATCCTTCCTTAATGAACTCCTGCAGACTAGGAAATGATGTCCAGAGGCAGGTAATCCAAATGGATTTGCAGAAACCATCTGAAATAAAGCTGTTTGAAGTTTAGTTAATCTGCATATTAATAGTTTACCAGCCTAGAAATCCAAGACTTGGAAGAGTCAGTGGCGGGCGACACACTCAGCTCTGCTGCAGATGAAAGGCCACAAATGTTTAAAACCAAGGTCTTTTACTACAACTGGAGTTTCTGTGGGTCTTAGCGGTGGCTCAGCGTCCACACGCTAGAGACAGTATATTGTTCCTCTGCCAGAAGTACAGTGCACCGTTTTTGAGTCTTCATTTGAGTGACAATCAGCCCCCACTTCACTAGACCTATATATATTAATCAAGAGAAGCAATCAGCTGAACTGCACTGAATACACGAAGGCGTCACCTGATGTCGGGGCTGGAGGAGAGTGTTTGGTGGCTGGTTGGCCGCCAGCCAGCTGCCAGTCAGCCAGATAGCTCCATAAAGGTGCCTCCCAGTGGGGTTAGAGACCGTTAATCCTGTCTCCGGATAGATTAATCCTACCCCGTAAAACCTGGTTCGTGACTGCACTCAACTGGGATTGTCACTTTCTTTTGCCTCCAAAGCATCTGCAGAGTCAAAAGTTTATCCAGTCTCTCTCACAAACCGGCACTGTATCCGTGCAGCTCCGGGTACCGCTGTCACGCCAGGCAAACGAGTAATAAGAGAATCAGGGCAAACAAAGGACCCAGATTGATAAACGTGGAGGTTTCCATTTTTGTTGAGGGAAACTTCCCTTTAGCCCCTCTTATGTTGGCTCAGTCAAACTATTGTGCAGGATGCTCTAAAATCTGTGCCGGCAGGGAGGCAAGCTCCCATTCCTCCTTCAGACTCTCCAGAGTGCAAGCGCCCAATTGGGAAGGTCAGAGAAGGCACGTGCGGCAACGCTAGGCTGTGTCACAGTTGTGTTAACGAGAGACTCCTCTCCATGCGACAGCCCAATAGATCCTGCTCAGGCTTTGGGCCCCCATGAGCTCGCAGCTGCTACAAGGGAGCAGCACCTTGGAGTCAGTCCCAGTGTGAGTGTGCACCATTCCCAATCATAGGGCATATGTGAGTTGTGCCCACTACCATCAGCTCTGAGTCTGCCCCTATGATGCACAGACAAGCCAGAAAAGACAACGGATGGAAAGAACCAAGGTTCACTTTAGCACAAAATAAGTCACTGAATTGCAAACGTAGAAAGGAAAGGCCAGAAACATAGATTTCATAGATTTTAGGGTCGGAAGAGACCTATTAGATCATCAAGTCCGACCCCCTGCCTTGGGCAGGAAAGAGTACGGGGGCTGGATGAGCCCAGCCAGGTCTTTGTCCAATCTCCTCTTAAATACCTCCAGGGTAGGGGAGAGCACCACCTGCCATAGAAACAGTCCATATTTTGGCAACCCTCACTGTAAAGAACATTTTCCTGATGTCCAACCTAAATTTACTCTCCCTCAGTTTGTGGCCATTGTTCCTAGTTACCCAGTGGTAAACACTGTATCCCCTATTTCCTGCTGTCGCCCCACTGATGAGCTCGTAGACACCCACGAGATCATCTCTCAGCCTTCTCTTGCAGAGGCTGAAGAGATTCAGTTCCTTCAATCGGTCCTTGTAGGGGTTTTTCTGTAGGCATTTAACCAGATGGATGGCCCTCCTCTGAACCCTCTCCAGGTTATCTACTTCCTTCTTGAAGTGCGGTGCCCAAAACTGGACGCAGTGCTCCAGCTGCACAGAGGGGAAGTATCACCTCCCTGAACTTGTTTGTGATGCACCCACTTACGCAAGAAAGAGTGCGGTTAGCTTTACTTATTATCTCATTGCATTGGCAACTCATCGTTTTGGAGTCGACTACGACTCCGAGATCCCTTTCCGCAGTTGCGCTACTTAGAGTGGTATCCCCAGTCTATAGCAGTGTTGATGATTCTTCCTCCGTAGGTGCAGCACATGACGCTTACCTTTGTTAAACTGCAACCTATTCTGTTCCTCCCACTTTCTCAACCTGTCCAAATGAGCCTGGATTTGCTCCCTGCAAACTTGAGTTTGTTTACCTGCCCTCATAGGTGGCCAGTGAATCATTTTTGAGTCTGAAATCTTTATTTTCCTCAGCATGACCCCTGAGACTAAACTCAGATCTCATCTCAGTAGGGGCAAGTCTGCCTGCTTACACACGGATTGACTTTGGGCCTTGCTTTTTGCAAGTTATTCAAGAGAGCAGCACCATGCATTTAGATATTTCACCAATCAAAAGCCTCAGCCATGTCTATCAGCAACTGTTGCTGACAGAGATTTCTAAGTGATCAGGAAAACTGCTTGAGCATGTTAGGACACGCAGCCAGTTGAGAGTCATAAGTTGACAGCAGTGACTTCTGCTTCCAGCTATATTCAGAAAATCAGAACACATCAGAAAATCACACAGCAAATCAGAATGGAAAAGGCCCTTAGCCTCAGTCTTCCCATCTGCAATTTGCAAGTGTAAGATAAGCGGCAAGCAGAAAGAGGAAGAAGTTGAATTGGCTTCTAGGGTTAAGACCGCTGTTAGGATGGAGCACCTCAGTGTTGCTGGAACCAAGCATTCTGGGCAATGGGGTAGAGTAGATGTGGAAACTGGTGAACAGCTAGGGAAAAAAAACTTTAACTGAAAGTAATTCCCAGTCAAATTGTTATTTCAAAGATTCCTTCCCCAGAAATATGCCCTTTAACAACAAGATGTGGTAGGAGATACATGGCTGATTTCAGGAGGAATGCCAGGAAGAAAACAAGCAGTGTTGGAAGGGATCCATCTAAGGACAAGAGAGATGGTTAGAATGGGTTTCTGTGTTGTTCTGATCCATTATTTAGACAGTCTTGTCCAGCAAAAACGAACTGGAAACCCAGGGGCTTTGATAATATCTCTGCTACTGTTCTGTTGTTTCTGTCTTGGGCGAGTCATTTCATGGCCTCAGTTTCCTTCTCTGTAAAATTAAGATAATGACGGCTGGTAAATCCTAATTATTATTAGGGCTGTCGAATGAGTAAAAAAAACGTGATCATAAATAATTGCAAGGTTAGAAAAATAGTTGCAATTAATCACAATTTTAATCACACAGTTATAACAGAATCCCAATGTATTGTATTTTTGGATGTACGCACACGTACACAAACGCTAGACAGTTCCCCGAGACCTGTCCCTCCAACTCCTGCCCCCCCATACACTTACCTGCATCCAGCTACTGAGTTTGCTCCCAGGATCCTGCCTGGCTCTGTGTGTGCGTGTGTGTGTGTGTGTGTGTGTGTGTGTGTGTGTGTACACATCCATGCACATGCATGGATGCATGCACGTGTGCGCGCGTGTGGCCGGGCAGAAGTGAGGGGGGGGAGGGGCTGCTTTTCCCCCAGCACACAGGCAAGCACGCAGCATTGAGGGGAGAAGGGCTGCTTTCCCCCCATCACCAGCAGCAATTAACGCATGTTAAAAAAATTAACGCAAAATCAAATTAACACAATAATTGCAGGCATTAATTGCAATTAACTGACAGCCCCAACGATAATTTATTTACTTTATTAAAGCCTGCTTGCAAAGCACTCCGAGATGCTTGTATGAAAGCTTTTGCATTAGCCCCATGCTTTAGACTGGATCTCAGAGAGGAAAGGAGATGGTTCTGGAAATGAAGTAGCTAGTGACTGTATGAACAAGTCAGCCAAACACACTTATCAGCTGACATGTTACTTTATTACATATAAAACCACTGGTTATTACTACAGCTGCATCCTGAGGCCTGCAGTAATGCATACCTGGTAGCTAGGCAATCAATCACTAATGCCGTCCTTATGAGTGACTCATTACCTTTCACACACTTACTTATGAGATGCTGAATTTTCATTTTTCACTGCTGCTTTAACTGAAAAATAAATACTGCTTCAGTCTCATTGTTGCATGAGCTCAGTCTGTATATCAGTGGCACCGAGACACTTAAAACATTCCTGCCTCACTCCCCAAAGCAGCACAGCCAGGGCTGGCAGCACTAGAATCACATTTTACGTTGCTCTAGAGTAACACAGTTCAGCGTAGTCGGTGGTCTAGCTGCCTTGTCACTGACAGATTTTTTAGTGTGCGCGCAATATTAAATATATCTTAATCTGTCAGTTATTACTTTTTATTAAATGAACTGAATAAATTCAGTTGGAATGGCAGCCTTTTTAATGCTTCTGAAGACTGTTAGGATAGACACATACACCTTTTTCTTCTTGACAGTTGAGGTCACAGGGAGGAAAAGACTAAAAACCTGAGCAGTAGAGTTGGTTTTTCAGACATACAGTTGATAGCTGTCATTTCGTATTAAGAAGAATGAAACCTCTTTTAAAACAACATTTTCAGTGTCTACGGTGCTTCCATGCATTGGGTTTGTTTCAAATCAACTGTGGTTGAGAAGCACATGTCATTCTCACTATATTGATTGTGAGATGGGGGTGTGAGACAAAGGATCATATCTTGGCCCATGCTGAGGTCCTATTTGTGGTGAGAACAGAATAAAGAGACCAAAAAGTTGCCATATGTGAGAGGGCTCTATGGTGGGTGCAATGCCAGTGCAGATAGCTGAATATTAGTCATATCAATTCCCTTGAATTCTGTGTTTAGAGGAGGCATTCTGGGGCAGGGCTAGGGCACCCTTGTAATCCCTAACTTCAAAACATTACCTGGGAAAGAGATTATCTTAGTCCTCAGGGTTCAGTTTGGCTGCAAGGAGTGGTTTCACATGGTAGTTCATACAGAATATGCATCCTGAAAAATTAGGGATTGCCAATAACTATTAACAGCATTGGAAAGTTCTGAATATGATACCCAATGATTAGAACATGTATAGCTACCGCAAACACCAGTTTGTGTTAATTTCCTGACTTTATAGGCTAGGGACAGACATTACACATAAACCAGTTTAAGTGATCAGAAACTAGTTTAAATCTGTAACAGAACAGGTGTTCAGTGCACATAAACCAGTTTGAAAATGGCTGAAACTGGTTTGAGATAAACCTGGTTAAGACGTAACTGATTTGGGTCAAACCAGTTTATGCAATGTCTGTCCCAGATCCCTACCTGGTTTAAGTTAAAACACAGACCTCCAGCATCCCAGGTGCTTTGTAGCCCTGGGCAGGGCTCTCTGTTCCCCAGCAGGGCTGGCTCCTCCCAGCTGCAGCTCCAGCAAAGACTGCAGGCTGCTCCTCCCATCCCCTTACACCCCCTGCCAAGCAAGAATTCCCCACTCCCCTCTACCTTGCGGAGGGGAGTCTGTGTATTAGCTAGCAGACCACATGCTGGCTACCCTCCATGCTGAATGAACAGGTAGAATCAACAGGTAGCTGGTAATGTCCCTGTGCTGTTTTCTTAATGGGGTGATAAACACTGAGTTAGGGGGTGTTATCAATTCCCTACTGGGCTAATCAAAGCATCCTGCCAGGGCCTGGCCTGGCCACACCCCCCTCAGCTCAGTACCATACAAGGGAAGGGAAGGGCTGCTCTAGCATCCCCCAGCTTCTAGCCTGAGCCACTGCAGGCATGTGCCTGCACGTTTGGGATGTCTGTGCAGTTACAAACCAGTTCAGCCTAGCCAGGTTAGATTAACCTGCAAAGACTGAATCAATTCAGGCTCAGGCTTTTTGAAAGTCTGTCCCTAGCCATAAAGGTAAGTATTGCAAAACGTCATTCCCATCTATGTCATGTCTTGAAAACACTTTTTTCTTTTTTAAAAACAAAACTGACTCCCATTTTAGGCTTATCTTTATTTCATAAAGCTTCTACGCTTATCACAATTAGTTTTCTTTAAAAATAACTTTTTCAATACAAAGCCAGTGTAGTGTTTCATTAAAAAAATGTAAATAGGCTGTATGGATAATTTTGTTCATCTGAGTTGGTTCAGACCTTGCTGTAATCTAAATAACCTGATTTAGCTGTGAAAGATGGAAATGAGGGAGCTGAATATAAAAGAGAAAGCATTATAAGAAGGTTTTATACTAATTCTGATTCAACAATAACTGTGTAGCTCTTGGTATTTTTGGAAAAGCTGTAGATGGCTAATCTTAGAATTGATGAATGGAGGTTACAGTTCTTTTACAAAGAAAATAACAGGAGAATGGAATATTGAATCAAGTGAACAGGCACAGCCTCATGAATAAGACTGACAGCAAAGGCATCTGGATCAAATCCTGAGAAAAACTTTAACTTCCAACCAATACTGGTTCTGGTTGATCTGCTGTATATTCAAAAAGTTAATGAAAAAGAAAATGTAAATTGCTTGTTTAAGGTGGTGGCTTGTTGGCACTGGAGAATGAAACCTTTTTCCTTTCTCCCTAGAATGATGAGAGACTGGACAGTGGAAATATAAGATACACCATCAGTTTTCTGCTTTGACCTAAGAGTAACAAAACTTGGAACAATTCAGATCGACAAAATCTGCAGGTGACATTTTCCAGCTAACATATGAGTCAGGGAAGAAAGTGCATCTTTGCTTAGTAGATATTAAAAGGCCATGCACATTGTCCTTTAAACTCTTCACACAAAAGAAATCCATGCACAAACAACGTGCACAGCTGTGTGGGGAGGGGAGGGACTCGCAGACATTTTGGCGAGTTTCATGTCCAAGCTTTTCTAGACCAAGTCATAAAAATGTAATATTGCTGCGACATGGATGATGTGGAGTGGTGTATGGCAAAGCTGTGCACTTGTGAAATGGAGAATGCTCAGACATTCGGGGAATTGGTTTGGCAGGACAACAGCAACAGAAAAGAAGAGAATGCAAGCACTAGTTAGTCCCTTCTGAAGTCAGACCACTTTGGTAGCCTATAAAGAGACTTTGGTCCCTATGTTTAGGCATTTGAAACTTTCAACTTTCATTCTTATTAAATTTGGCCTCAGATGGAAATAAAACACAAACACTAATGAGGACAATCTATGCAACACTTACTTTGCTTTTATCACTAATTAACACTTATGAGACAACAGGTTAAGTCATAAGGCCATCTATCTATTTTTCTCCTTTTTGAAAACTTTTTTTTGTTGGGGGTTGTTTGTTTTTTAAGAATCAGTTTCTTGGCTTTGAAAAATGTAAAAGTGAGAAGTTTACAGCATTCAGCAATTTAATTGTAAAATTGAGTTACATTCCCACAATCGGCTGTGTTATACCTTTTTCACTCAGTCTCTGTCCCAAGTGGTGTTACGCAGTCATTTGCTGAAACCCCTAGATATCAGAGTCACCTACTTGCAAATTGGCTTCCCTCCCAACCTAATAAGTTTTAGACTCTCTTTAAGATAAATGTAATATTAAAATGCAGACAAGTGACCTAAAAATGGCCCTTGAGGGCAGGCCTGCAATTTCCTAAATCACACTTTCCTTATTCCCTCATTTGTTAAGTTTCGCAACATCAATTTTTATACTGTTGCTGTTTTATTCTGTCCAAATGGTTGCTGAATACTAATGAACTGTCCCTCCTTGACAAATGAGTTATTGTTTGATATATTACATTAGGGATGTAGAGAATAAACTACTTGCAGATACTAGATATTTGTATAAAATGAATTTGCATAATAGTATACTATTAGGGTAATGAGCTCCCTTATCTGTAAACAAATAGGGGTTGCAATAAACATAGATTTTAGCACTTATACTACTATGCTGTGAACCTTACGAAATACGGAGGTTAAATTAAAAATGGCTAGCTTGCTTTCCGCATACTTATTAATTTTGATGTTTTTTCCCCAACACTTGTTATTTAAGAGAGCACTACTTACACCCCAAGTAGATTACAACACCGAGATGCATCAAGGAAGTCTTCAAGCGGCGTGGTTATTATATGCTCTTGCTTTGTAAAGTAGAGCAATGTTAGCCACAGAATGAATTTGCTATGCTCTCACTCATATGACAAGCTCTATGGGTATGCACAAGTAAGCACTGTACAGGAGTGCTCCCCCCTGCCTCTTAACCGGTGGTGGCCAGCCTTTCCATCTGGCATGTCACAAGTTAAGCACTGACCCTCCAAATGCTACTCTGATCACTCCCTCCCCCAAGGTGTACCTAATAGAGTTTGCACTCCAAGGTGCAAGGATGAAGGCAGTGCATCTCAACTTTCTGGCCACACAGAAAAGAGTGGAAGTAGGACACAGCTCCAAGAGAGGTGTCGCAGCCCTGATTTTGGCAGAAGTTGCAGGGCCAGGGAAGGGTTAACTTGGTTCTTGGCAGTGACACCTCATAGCTCCTCTTGCAGCAATGTCCTGACTTGCTCCACTCTGTACTGCTGGAGTCTCCTGCCCCCATTGTGACGTCTTGTTTTACAGGGCACCTGAGGCTCATATGCCACACACTTGCTGCCCGTGCCACTCGTGGCAAGGATGCTATGGGCTACCCACCCCTGTTCTAAGCCATGCAAAGTCTTAACTGAAGAGGGACTTCTTCACTTTTGCAATCAATTTCCAATGTTTTTCCAGGAAAAAACAGAACTTGGTAAAAGAAGAAACAAAAAGAAACCACTCTAACATATTCCAAACCTTACTCCAACATACTTAAACAGAATGGCAGATGAACAGCATGTAACACATGATAAATGGCATGCAGAGGTTAATGTGATGGTGCTTTACTAGAATCATTAGACAAGAATCCTACAATTTATTCCGATTAGGTTTCAATGGCATTTTTTTCACTTGCACATAAACATCTCCTATGATAAAATATAAGAATTCCTTATTCAGTTTGAGTGCAGACAAGCTCCTTGCATGAAAATCCGGGTCAGTTAATAAAGCTCAGAATAGTACTGTACGCTCAGTGGTTAACACTCTGTTATGAGAACTCGGTGTTAGTGCTCTCGCCATTGCAACTATTGATAGTAGCAACTTTTGGAAATTTCAAAGGAAAGAATCCAGGACAGATATCCTATTACCTAAGCATCTGCTTAGTTCCAAGGCTCAGTAAAAGTACGTAAAGTGCTTCACGACTGGGCACCATTTTTTGACAAATACTTCTACACACTCTAATCACAATGGACTAGTTAAACTTTGACTATATGATCATTTTATCAAGTATGGAATTTGCTCTTTTACCATTTTTCAAATTTTTTCATTGGAACCCCAATAACATTTTATATTTCCACGGATTAAAGACGTTTCATTTGCACAAACCTCTGATTCATGATCTATTTTTCCTAGCTATGTTCTGACCATGTATGTTCTTCTCATTTAAGAAATCACCACTGTAAAATATTGCAATCTGTATTGGTTTCACCTCTTAACTTGTACTTTTTCCCATCTTTCCTTCCTGTACCTACGTCCCTGCTTGTTATGGAAGTGGATTATATGTAAGATAATGTAAAAGCTAGTTTTCAGGACCCATTAATAAGAACTTCCCCCTCAAACCAAGTAGAAGATTAATGGCTCACTTTTCCAAATATACACCTGGCTTGTCCGATCTCTCCAGATTTTTATGTTTTGTTATATTGAGCAGCTGCGTCCAAGGCATCGATATTCTTCTCTTGCTCAATACTGCATCCTGTGGATAGTTTATTTTTCCCCTGCAAGTTACTTCCGGGCTTGATTTATCTTTGTTCAGATTCACTTTAGTGCCATTTTCTGGTTTCTGTGATTGAACCTCTCTCTCGGCTTAAGGACAGTATTTCATGTTCAGCCTTTGCAAATGAATGGACACAGAAATGGAGGCCTTCCACATAAATATGGAGTGAAACATCTAATTTCAGTGGAAAGATTTTTTTTTTTCAACCAGGGTTATCAAATCACTGTAAAACAGGGTTGGAATAGACTTCAAGTGGTCATCCAGTCAACACCCTGCTGAAGGCAGAAGCTTCTCTGTCTAAACTATCCCAGACAAATGTTGGTCTGACCTGCACATTCTCTAGGTAATCGGTTCCAGTGCTTGACCACCCTTATAGTCAGAAAGTTCTCCCTAATATCTCACCTAAATCTTCTTTGTTACAATTTAAACCCATTTACTTTAGTTCTTTCTCCTGTGGACAGAGAACAATCGATTGCCATCATCTTTATAACACTCCTTTTTATATTTGAAGACTGTTATAAAATCCCTGTCTTCTCTTCTCCAGACTAAATAATCTCAACTCTTCCAGCCTTTCCTTACATGTTATATTATCTAGACCGCTAATATGTTTTGCTGCTCTCCTCTGGCCAGTCTTCAACGTGTATTTTTTGTTGATCTCCTCTGGCCAGTCTTCAATTTTTCCTCATCTTTCTTAAAATGTGGACCCAAAACTGGACAATCTAGACCTAGGTAAGATTTCATGAATGCTGGTATTCCTATTAATATATTTCAGTGCGTAATTGGCCTTTATTTTGCAACAATATTATACTATTGACTCATATATATATGGCTGGTGGTTCACTATAACTTCCAGGTCCTTTCACACGGTACTGCAACATGGTCAGTCATTGCCCGTTTTGTATCTGTGCGTGTTATTGTCTGTGAGTGCAGTATTTTGTGCCTGTCCTACTGGATTTCATCCTTTTTAATTAGCACTGGTTTCCAATTTCTCCTCTAATGTTCCAATTTTTGGAGGGCCAATTAATGTGTTACACTGTAGGGTAATTCATGTTTCAAATCAAACCTTTCTCAGACAATGACCAGGCATTATACAGTGAAAGATACCTCTATAGAAATTTTATTTATAGGAAGGTGAATTTTTAATAAAATGTTCTTGTTCTCTCAGTATTTTCAACAATCATTAAAGTGGGATATAAGTTCAATGTAACTAACTAATATTTTATAACCTTCATTTTCTTCTTCCCCTTTTTTTGGTAGAAGGATAAGACTATTATTGCAGCTCAGGGCAGTCTCTTTCCTCTAAAGTATGTAGTTATTTAACCACTTCATTTCCTCTATCTTGATCATATTTACCACTTATCATAACTCCATTCTGTATAAAACATGTTGCTTTATTTCTTCTACAGACTGGTGTCAAACAGTAGAATGGAAGTTGAATTATCCAAACAGCAGTTATGAAACTTCAAAAGGATAAAAGTTTCCTTTGGTACTACACACAGAATAACAAGAATGGTGTACCTTATGAAATTTCCTATATTTTATGCTCATTATGTGTTTCTGATTAGAACACACTACTGAGGAATACTGCATTGTTATACCATCAAGTCCAGTTCTAGGCTAGACCAAGAAGATCAATAAAAATACAAATAAATACACTTACCTGAAGCGGTCACTGGAGAACCAATGAAAGCTAATCACTTATTATAGATGACCTATAGCTAAAAAGTAAACAAACTTGTTCTGAATGCTGCATAGGCTTTGAAGTTGTTCCTTTAAACTGGAAGTTGTCTTTCATGTCAGTCTGAATTGTATTTTTGGTGATTAGTTCCTAATCTTAATCCTAATGCTAATCTTAAACCCCATGCATTAAGCAAACTCACAAATGACTAACTCTATACCATGCTTAGTAGATTAAGACATCAAAGGTTGATTACATAACAAAAATATAGCTTCTTGGACTATATATTTGACGCACCTCAGTTCCTATAAAATGTCATTTCCTTCTGGTTCTTCTCATGGATTCTATGGCACTCCTAAATGGTTTTTAAAAAAAAAATTCCATCCCCAGAGTATGTGCTTTTCCATATCATAGTTTATCCTTGGTAGTGCTGGGGTGACGATGTAGCTGTGACAGTCTAGTAAATATGGAAGTGGCAAGGATTTGTGTGGGTGATGTGTTTTATTGGACCAACTGCATGGTTAGGATAGATAAGACATTCAAAAGTTTGTCTAAGTCTGCCCCAAACATACCATTTGTCCAATAAAAGATACCACCCACAAAAACCCTTGCTTCTTGCATGCTATATCCTTGGTACTCTCTCCTTCCCAACACTTGCGCTTCAGAAAATATTCTCTTCCTCATTCAGGTCCTTCACTAAATCTATCAATTTAGTAAGAATCTTACAATCTAGTAAGAAGTATGTAGCCCAGAAAGGATGGCATCTACGTATCTATCAAACATGAACATTACCTGGCCAGCCAACCATGAAAAAGGAGCATTTCTCAAAAAAGATTTTGATCTTCCAGAGAGAACCTCATGTTCTTGCAGAATGCCCCAAACACCAGCAGCGCACAATAAAATTCATATGTGAGATTAAATCTACATTTGTCATTCTTACAGCGCAAAGCATGTTACAAGAACTCAGTAAACACTATCATATCTATAGCACTTTAAAACACATTCATCTATCTTTATACATTGGATGAAGCATTTCCAGGTAGATCTGCAAACACTGCTACAACACATGCACATCACTTATACCAGAAGTGATTAAAATTATCTTGCACATTAAGAATTTTGATATTAGTGAGGAGAATTTGTCTTGTTCATTTCCATTCTTATATTGACTGCATAATGTTTCTAATTAAGTATCCCACAACATCATAGTTTATGAAGAATTTTTATTAAATGTATTACTGCATTACCATTCATTTTGGAAAGGTTATTAAATTAGTGTAGCTGTCATTTAAAAATAACTAGGTGACAAGCTGAAAGGTATCATAACGAAAGTCAAATATAGTAATTAGATGACTTAGGCATGCATACTGTACCAGTGCATATTAATTGCTTGATAGCAACGTTTTTCTGTTTTTTTCAAAGTTCCCACTAAAATAACACAAGCAATCCAATTTCAGTTCTCTTTGGATGAAAAAGCATACTTTTTTTTGCATTTTTACACTTGTACCGAGTCATATTCGTAGAGAAGTAATGCTGGAAGGGACCTCCAACCTTGTGCACCCTCGTGCCTGAAACAGGATCATCCTTATCTCATCGATGCCATACAACCATAATCTAAACTGTATGCAAGAATACTCTCAATCTTGACACAGCATAGCCTTAACACACTAATCTGCCACAGGTAAAGCAGAACCATAGCAGCCAATGCTGTGCTTCTATAAATTGTTGTCAATATCTTCCCAAGAGGTTCTGGGTAGAAGGCCACACCCCCAGCTACAGAGGGTGGCAAAAACCCCCACACAGTCCATCCCAATATGACCATGAAGTTACAATTCCTTCCTGATGCCAAATACAGCAATGGGTCTGACGCTGAGAGGAGAAGCAAGACCCTCTAGGTAGGAACCTGTGGCTTGTCTTCTAGCAAGAGAATTCATGCTCAGTTGAAGTCCCCAGTCCTTAAAACCCTCAAACATGTAGCAGGGAAAAAAAGTGGGGCCAGGGCAGGTCGGGTCATAGAAACAACCCGCAAAGTCCAGAAGCATGGGAAATACCCATGGCAGAAAATGGGCATAGCTTCACCAAGATCATTCCTGATGAGTTGCTACAATTTACAAATTCTATTCAGAAGGGCTGAACAGCAAATTAGAATAAACCTCTTAATCCCACCCGTTAATCCCAAAGAGAGTGGTCCCAGCAGGTCACTGGCAGCTCCATACAGAAAAGGTAAGTTGATATCTAGCCACATTTTGTTTGGTTTAGAAACAGGGGTGGCACCAGCCTCTTCCGGGGGGGGGGGGTGCGCTGAGGTGGGCTAGATAGAAAATTGTGGGGGCTGTGCAGACAAAGATGGGACTTGGCTGGGCCAGGCCAGGAGCGCCATGCCTGCGAGGGCTGCATGTGGGAGTGGGGCAGGCTCAGCTGTGCGGGGCGGGCAGCAGAGGCCCAGGGGGAAGGTAGGAGATTTGGACAGGGGCGGTGCTGGGAGGGGTGGCTATGGGGGGCGGGGGTAAGGTGAATTTTGGCATGGCTACAGTCCCCACAACCCTCCTCAGTGCCACCCTTGTTTAGGAATAATGTTATTTCACCCCCATTTCAACTGCTAACATTTCTTGCATTTATTAGAACTAGAAGAAAGAAGAAATAGATGCCTCTTCAGATTTGCTCAGTTTTTAAGTAGCTATTTTAAAACGTATTTCCTATATCTCTCCAATGCTTGTCTACCAGGTGAATGGCTATTTCCTAACTCAGAAAAAAATGGAGAGCAAATGCAAGTAAGTTCTTGTGTAACAGATTGCTGGCAGTACAAAAAAAACCCATTAGTCCATCAAAAATGTCAGCACTACAACTAGGAATCAGTCCAAAGTGAGTGTGTAATTAATGAAAGACCTCATCAATTTTTAGTGACTGCTCCAAGCCAAAATTTCAGAGGGGAGAGGGCACTTTCAATGCCTTTAGCTGTACGGTAAAACAATCTTTAGGGCATTGCTTGTCTTTTATGCTCTACTGTGACCATCAGGCCGTTCCATTCCATGAAGACGGCCTGTTGCCGCTTTGGAAACTCCTGATGGACTCCAGGAGGCACTAGAAAAATCGGCCCTGTACAGATTTCTGAACCTTTGTTATGAAGATGAAAGTCTTTTGCAGCGAAACTAATAGCATTTGTATGCTCAAGCACTGCTAAGTGTCTGTTATCTTATTTTTACCTTCTAAAAAACTAACCTCCATATCTTTTGAATTTCCCAATTTATTAGTCCAAAAGATAATTGTACGTATTCATTACTAAACAAAAATGACTACTCTTCAACAATAGGCTGTATCAGACTCAAAATTTTACATGAAAACTAGTCATGGCCCTTCATTATGAAGTTAATGCTCTACTATATTCTGAAAGTTTGGGTTGTCTGATTTGGATTGCAATGAATGAAAAAGAGGGGAAGAGAAAATATGACTATTTTGACAAAAAACAACTTCATAATACTACTCTCTTTTCTACTCTGACAGCTCTAAAAGCTATGGTTTACCATAGTATTACAATATTTTGGCTTATTTTTTGTTATGTTTATACAATTTCATCAGGACCAAATGAAAATAAGGTGAAACATGACAGCAACAGCAAAAAAAATCAACAGAACAAGCAAGAAAAATAGGGAATGCCTGGAACAGACCTGAACTAGAATTTGAATAATTGCTTTTACTATTGTTTTTAGACAAGATCTGCAACAAATTACATCATCAGTAACATTAATAACTACCGCAGAGATATAGAGTACTCAAACCTCCTGAGTGTATGCTGTAATATCCCTTCCACTCTAAAACTCTGTCATTTTAATAACATTTATGAAACAAACCTATTTGAAGCGTATTGTTTCCTGTCAGCCATTGTTCTGATGATGTAATACATCAACCGAACAATGGAGCATTGGTGATGTATTACTGCAGTTTATCTGAGTGCCACCATGTTCTGTAATGCGATTACAATGATACATCATGAAAGCAGTGCCTGGCAGGAAGGAGTCCTGGAAACAGCAGTATGTAACCTTTACTAATAAGTATGCACCAGGAGACAGTTTTAGGTGTATGCTGGGTAACTGAATTCCTAAAATCCAACATGTAGAGGTCTCATGACTCTAGGATGTGTCCAAGGAAATTGAGCATGGACACATCAATGCATGCGACTAGAACAGAAAGCTGAGAATGGCAAAACTATTATTTGTCAACAACTTGATGTCAGGCCTGGTTTGGACTTTTGCTTGGTCTACAAAACTGTGAGCACCACATACGATGTTTACTTCTGTACATAAGTGTGCTCAAAACCCCTTTGCCACTTTTATCCTCAGCTTCCCCGCACCATGTATACAAAGCAAAACTTTGAAATCGAGGACTGCAGAAGTGCAATTTCTTTGTTATTTGCCCCTTTCAGCCAGGCATCCATATATAGATTTTATACGCATTAAGGCTGGAAGGGACCCTGTAAGAACAATCGGGTCCAAACCTCCTGACCACTGAATATATATTGGCTACTGAAGCCACAGGTGTAGGAAGACATCTCAGACCAATGGGCCATTCATCTTCAGTAACTGTTTTGTCAGAGTTCTCATTTGATGTGATAGTTTCCAACTGGCTCCCCTCTCTCCTTGGCTGCTTGGCCCTGTCACTGAACCAGCAAGATGCTGACTTTCATACTAGTAAATGGGCTGTAACATTTTTGCTGAGATACTTGGCAAACCCCTGCTTGCCAAGCTTGGGAAACCCCTGCTGAGATATTAAATAGTGGAGTGAGACCAAAAAAAGGCACAGCAGCCAACTTCCTGCTTGCACAGCCTCATAGCCCACGTTTGGACATTTAAAATATAATTCCAATTCATCACTTATATTTCTAAAAGAAAGACATTCGTAAGAATAGATGCAAGCTCCTTTCAGCAAACTATTCACAAGACCAGGGTTAGCGGAGCACCTGCCACATTTTTTTTGAGGATATTAGCAATAGCGAGACAATATAATAACTCAAACTTACTTCAGCATGTAATTGGCCAGTCTTCTATAGCTGCACATATTTTATAAGGCCAAATTTTTCAACAGTGTCCACTAACTTCAAATCTCTCAACGTTGGGGTGCCCTACATGGGATGCCTTGTGCAAAATAGTCACGAACAGTGCCTTCAGCTGGAATTGTAACTTCTAACCATTTCTGGAAACACAGGCCCAATATATCTAAAACTGGACCCTCAAAGATTGTGACAGCCATGTTTACTGAACAGCTTGGAAATTTTTGGCTATACTTTTTCTGGTGGAAGGCTTCATTCAGGTCCTATGGTATAGGAATGACAGGTCTGAATGCAAAAGTATCAATTGCTATCTTCTTCCTTCTCTGAAGCACCTGTTTGCAAGGGTGCCATGCTAGCTTCTGATTAGAGGAGAGTGTCTTCATAATGCTATAGTTTTACATAACACTATGTAATACCAAAGCAGATCTTTACAGGTAGATGGCATAAGTATACCTTGTACCTTGCTCCTTGTGGGAGGTGGTAAAAAAACAAAAAAGGGGAACTTCTGAGCAAAGCTTGACTTTGGTAGATGTTTCATAGCAGAGTCACATCAGGCTAGGATTACAAGGTGGGTGAAAACAACCAAGCCACTACTTTGTTGTTGCTTCTCTCATGAACAGCTAGAAAGAGATGTTTCCAGTGATTTTGAAAAAATCCAGAAAATACTCCACGATGGAAAAGGAGGGCTTAACAGTTATATATAAATTAGAAAAATATAGGCAAACTGAAACTATGCTCTTTGACACATTTATGACTATAACAGAATCGGTGTTGAGGTAACTATTGACATCCTTTTTTTTTTTTTGGTAAGAAAACCCTGTAAATTTTCCTCTCCTAGATAGCTGACAGGAAAATTTCAACATATCTTGTTATTGTGTAGTTCTTAAACACTCCTCTGTAATAAATCGGTGGAGAATAAGGGCAACTTTTTCTTTTTAGGACATCACTTCAACTTTAATAATAAACTACTTAATCTCATCTCTGAATTGAGTGCCTGGTAATGACAAGGAAAGCATTAGAGGAGGCAACTAGGCCAGATAAGTTCTGAAACCTCGCTCCACAGTACAAGGTACTATCATCATGTCTTTTGGGGCTGTTCAAAGACGGACTGTAACTCAAGATGTCACAGATCCTAGGAGCTGAAATCTCTCTGCTGCTCTGACACCAAGTCAGCCGTCAGGGGAAGAATAGCTGGCTCACTGCAGTGATGAATGGAAACTCCACTATTAGAAGATACTTTAATGATACATTTCCCCCCCAACTGACAGTATCTTTCCCCACTACGGATCATTTCTGAAAAAGGGCAAAGCATTTTTAGTAACTTTTCCATTAAAAAAAATCTCATTGTTCATTTGCAGACTGCACTGATGCTATGCTGTACAACTTTACTTGTTCATTCTGGAACTGTTACTTACCAGAATAATAATACAAGGCAATTTAAAAATTTTTCTATGGATCAGTCTGACCATTGCTTTAACACTTCTTGCCCTATGACTATATTTGCATTACCAACACAGCCTCTGTATCTTGTCTCCTGAATTATCTGTTGGTCAATAACTACATGTTATTGCAACTCAGACCTGGCACTATGATGCCTATGTCTAACCAACGTTCCCCAAGAGTAGATATAGTTCTGCTTTACCTCTGGACTCCTATTATGCATCTCCATAATTAACATATTTCTCTCAGACTCACAATAGGTGGGTTCAGACAGATTTCTCAACATTATACATATTTTCCGTGCAATAACCATTCTTCCAGTCTTTCTCATGATCCCTCATGTTATACTTACCTCCCTGAAATGTGCTTTCTTGGGGCTACTTTCACAGTTTGGGGCACTCAGCCTAAGAAAGGGGAGCAAAATCTGCCCTTACATTAGGAAAAGTGTAAGTAGATAGTTAAACATTGAAAAGCAAGGAGATGTTAAAGCTCAGATGGCAAACAGAATAGACTAGTTACCTATGCAGAGCCAGAGACCTTCACCTTTCCTGCTCAACACACAGAGTTCGTCTAATAAAAGATATCAGACTTATCCAAAGAAATTGTCTGCCTAGATCCAAATAAAAGCATTGCAAGTGATTTTTCTTACACTTGGCTTCTTTAGTGTCACTTTTTTGGCAAGTTTCAGTTGAAATTAGGTCTACATTTCAACAAATGACTTTATGCTATTCTGGTGGCTAGGTTTTCTTTCCTCCCCACCTTTTTTTTCAAGCGTCATGTAAACCACACAGATGAAATGGGCTCTCTACCTTCCTTTATGAAAAATCTGCAAGCTTACTCCCACTATATATTGCTCACAAATGCTTCATTGTTTCTCTGACAAACAACTGTGGCAAATCACGGAAATCATCTCTTGAAGCACTGCAGCTTAAAAGATTCATGCCATTGAATACTCTTCCTCAAAGGCTAAAGTCTAGCCTCAATATTCCAAATATTGCAGCCTAATAAAAATTTTAAAAGTGTATGCAACCCTCTCCTGGGATTAGCTGTCAAACATCTCTTGAAAGGAAGAGACAGAAACAGCCTCTATCCCAAAGTCTGAATGCCTTCGTCTTTGGGAGGAAAAAAAAACCCCACAGCAAGGGGTATTTTTTTTGCTGGAAAAAATTATTCTAGATGTGCTTTTTGATGTTAAAATGATAAGCTTTTGATCTTCCCTTGAAGACTATGGAAGGGGTAGTCATTCTAAACATTAGGGTCTGGTTTATAATGAAAACCCACCACACTTTTTTCTTCCTTCTTTTTTTAAACATCTGCTGTTTTTATTGATCATTCTCCACAGTTCTATGTACATTATTTCTATCACATAGAAAATCATGGCTAAATGGCAATGCTTCTCTTGGGCTTGCCTGCATGTCGTCAGGAAAGAGAAAAAGCTAATTTTAGATTAGTGACAATTCAGTATTTGCGGGTTTTTTTCTTTTTAACGAACGTTATCACAAAAACATTACCAGGCTTTGATAAATCAACATATATGATTTATCAACATGGCATTCACGGGCAATTAAATTCCCAACAATATCTTTTAGGACAGGTGTGATGTACCAGTTAGGAATCATTTAGTTCTAAACTGTGAATGAAGGTCTCTTTTCCTCCTCCTCCTTGTCTCCAAAATCTTTAACTGTAGATGTTTCCGTTACTAACCACAATGACAGAATATTTTAACACAATGCTGAGAACAATCTATGCCCATGCAATGCCAAGAAAATGTGCCTGCTTTATTGAATCTGTCATATTATTTTGAATGTAAACTATGTGAAACGTTGATCAACTGTTTAAGAACTGGGAAGACAGGAAGAGGTGGTTTAATGATCATTTATGAGACGTGTACTAAAACCTTAGCTCAGAGCATTCCCAAAGCTCAAAAAGGTGCACTGTGTGGGCACTGAGGGAGTTTTAAAACTTTCAAGTTCCAACCTATTGATCAATATAATGACATTTAGTGGTAAAATTACTGACTAATTAATGCTGAGCTGAAATTATACACCAAAGAAGGTGACAGAGGGTTTCAAGTACACTAGCAAGAATCCACACTCCATCTAAACATGTAATGCCTAGGGAATAGTCAATCATTTTTACCAAGTTAGCAAAGAGTATTTACTTTGAATATTAACTGTAGAAGACAGTCATACTGCTCCATTTTCAAATACTTCATTATGCAATAATACAGCCAGGATCCTTTAATTCCCTCCCATGCTACAATGAGAATACAAGTGACTTTCAAGCAGGGGTGGGCAAAGTCTGGCCCATGGGCTGAATCAAAACCGCAGTAGAGTATTTCTCAGCATCCACCAGACCTACCTGCCCCACACCCACCACCAGGACAGGCGAGGTCAGGGCAAACCTGGGATCCTGGGGGGGCAGAGCTGCAATCTGCTGTCTGCATGACCCTGCAAGATCTGCGGGTCCATGGGCAGGGACACAGACAGCAGACTGTGGTTCTGCCCCAGCTACGGCCCTGTGCTGTCACCACTGCAAGATCCCAACCTCATAGCACCTCCCCACCCAGATGCATGCCCTACCCGTGCTACTCTGGGCCAATCTCCAACAAGACCAACCGGGAGCAGCGCAGGCAGGGGTTGCTGGAAAATGGAATCTGGCTGCTGGCGGGATCCACCATTTTGCCCATCCCTGCTTTAAAGTGTGCTCTGTAGAAACAACAACGGTCTCATTGCACATCCCACTAAAGTAGGACTTGCCCCAAATTCTCTATTTGTCGCATGCGTTACACCAGCACTCAGGTCCAGCGCCCACTAAAATGAGGAACAAATTCTACTTCCCCACACAACAACGGCAGTTATATTACAGTGCTCTCCTATGCATAGATAATAGCTGTAAATTAACACAAATGATTAATGCACATTTTTCCATATAGCTACATTTATTTTGCATTGCCAATACAATCTTTAGGTCTTATCTTTAAAATTATCCATTGGTCATCAGACATGTCATTGCACCCTGGATCTGATCGTGTGATTGTCAATGTCTCTGTTACAAAGGATCTACATGATAGCTCATTAAATCTGCAAGAAAAGCCGCTGTACAGGAGACAACCATCAAACTGGAGAATACCTCAGGTAATCCCAAACTTGAAATGATGCGTCTTCTAGACATGAAAGCTACTGTACTTAAACTGAATTTACTGAGCCTAAACTCAGCCTTGATTTCTATATTAGCCAGCTCAAGTACAACACTCATTTGCTACATGATCTCTTCTGGATTTGTTCAACTACAACCCATTTTACTTGACTATGAGAATTTCAACCAGAACCACTTACTCAGATCTAAAGTAAAAAGCAACGTATTCACCAACTATAATTCAAGTGATCTTTATACGTGCGTATAAAGTTGTATGTGTTTCTTTAACAGCTGGGAAGTTTGCCATGAATACATGAATACCATTAAAGGTCTCATGCACAATTGTTGTGGGATTTTGCTTTTTAGCACAGACACAGCCTGGATGCTTCTGGACTTCCAATTTCTAGAAAGTCTACCACAGTGCAGTTCTGGTGTAAAAATATATATTTGTAGTAGGATATACCAGTGTTGAGTGATCCATAGGTGTGAATGGTAACAGCTTCCACTGCATGGAAATGCAGGAGAGCGGGCATCAGAAATAATACCAGGTGATCATCTGGAGATCATGTGCCAGCAGTAATGCCTTCAGTGGTTAAAATATATTATATGGATAACAGTATTTCAAGGATCATTTATAGTATTTATATAGCAAGACTGTAGGTAGATAAATGGGAGCTAACAACAGTTTGTCCGTTGGCTGTTGCCTACAAAACCTTGAGCCTCTCTGAACCAGATAGGCTTTTAGGTGCCACCCTACCCCCTTAGACCAATGTGGGTGGACACCTATATAGAGGTAGGTTAAGATAATCCCTATAGATCAGTGCTACTCAAATTTTGGCCCTGTGGGCTGGATGAATAGCACAGGGCTGGGCCAGATTGGACCCTCTGCCACTCCTGCATGCCTGTATTGGGCAGCAGGGCACCATGCCACCTCAACTGGATTCCACGCATTGGGATCAGGACCTTGGGCCCTGAGCCACTTCCACCTGGCCCCTTGTACTGGGATTGGGCCCATGCAGGGCCATGGCCCACAGCGCTCTCCACGTACTTGTGCGGAGTGCCACAAGCCAGATGACCCAGTGTGGGCACTGGATTTGACCCAAGGGATGGGGCTTGAGCACCCATGCTGCCAATGATTTGCAGATGGAGGGAAGTGGCCTCATATACAGACAGGATTTCAGCAATGCTATTACATGCAGGGCCTCAGAAAATATGGATTAAGTGCTACTTTAAAGGCACAGACCTGCCTTAAGAAATGTATGGGAAAATTCAGGAGGATAAAACAGAAGTCCTTCTGGAGCGGCACTGAAGAAATGCATGCTTCAGCATACTACGCAGAGGCAGTATGCAGTGTTCACTGTACCCAGTCACCTCCATAACTGTTGGGAAAATGGATGAGCCCTCATTTGACCTCCTGAGTAGTCTAGCATGAAACAACTATCCCACACTACAGCCAAGTGTAAGGGGGGAGGCAAGCAGGAAAGTGGAAAGGCTCTTTGTGCCCTTTCTGGACACGTACATACCTATGTGCAGGCAGCCTGGCCACAGTCCATCACCATATGTTGCCTTGCAGCACTGCAGTATGTTGACATTATTCAACTTGTGCCTGAATTACAAATGGTCTAGCAATATTTTATTTTAAGGACACTGTTCCTAACAAGGCTTAGTTTAAAATGCATTTAGGATGTAAATTATGGTAATAATCTGTGATGTAAAAAGTATTCCAAAATAACTGTATAAATACACAGGAAGGAAGGCAACTAATGCCGAGCATAAAGAACAGGCTAATTTTGTCCTTTCGGATCTAACTGTTAGTAAATTGGCTAAAGTGTTCAGGGACAGGTTTTTTTAAAGCTTTGAACAGAGCATATATACAGATCACATTGGCTTAAAGAAAAAAAAAGAAAAGAAATGGTTCAGGCTTAAATGATCATTGCCAAATGCTATCTCTGTAAGTAATGAGAAATGCCTGCCATTTATGGGTAATTACTCACTTCCACCCATTTCAAAAAGTAGTGGCAGAAGGTGAGACATGAATTGTGTAACATTCATTACATAAAGGCACCCTGTGCCTTTTTTGGAAGATAATCTGCCAAAGTCTAAAAGAATATATCATACTAATAAATTATACTTTTGCAAAGGCACTTTACTTTTTTTTCTTTGGTAGAACAAAGGACAACTGCTCGAAAGGACAGAAAGACTAAGCTACTAGCTGGACTGGCTTCCTCCCTGCCAAGTTATACCCCTGTAAATTAGGAGACATTTGTTATCTTTAGCCATTTGAGGAATTATTATTAAAAAATCTTCCAGTGAATGACAGATGTTTAATACATGAATCCTACTGCTCACTGCATTGAGAGCTGTGGGTAACTGGGTATGTCAATATATTCTGGACCAGAAATACAGAGGAAGGGTTGGGAGCAATTCCAGTGCTGTGGTGCTTTTCTCTGTGTTTTATAAATGGCATTGCTGAACACCTAAGTATTAGATTCATTTCGATTAATAAAAAAACCACATTGCCATCTTTAAAATGAAGTTGCTAGTTGATATTCAATTGCAACGTAGGTTAGATTTCATTTGATGTTAGATTTTAAGCTGCCTACGTTAGATTTTAAAGAGCTGCTTAGTGTGATCTAGTAGATGGGCATATTTATTAGAGGGTTTGCCTGAACAGTGGGGATTTGAACACAGAGACCATTTAACACCATCTACCTTTGTTTAATAGCTCACTTGTCTACTTCATATGTAAAAGCCTTACTCTAGAAATGCATTTAAGCATATGCTTAATTTGAACGTACTTGAGCACTCTGCTAGACTAGGGTCTAAATTCTTTTTTAATTGCTGCACTTCCTCGTTAATATACCAGTTCCACTGTTAATTAGTTAAACACCTTAACTTGAAAATAACCAGCTCTCTCTTCTATTTGGGCTTTTTAAAAATAATATGAGTTTGAGACAAAGTTCAGACAGCTACCTTTCCCAGATGGCCTGCTCCACTGTTAATTGAAAATCGAATGATGTTATTATTCTGTCTTTATTTTTACCACCAAACTTGTCATCTCTTCTCTTCTCTTGTACTAAATTACACCAAATTTACTGCAAGTACTGATGGCTGCATTACCTCACTAGATCCAAACTTACCTGAATTTCACTGTGATTATATCATACCAGGCCAGTTTCCACAGCTGCTAGACAAACCAACTAATTCATGTTATCGGCTCTATTTAAATATTTCCATTTCCTTGCATCTTCGGTGACATTTTGCGTCCTAATTCACAAGCAAGTCCTTATGTCTGGTGGGGCTCTATATGTGTCCACAGGAACTACCAGTGTATTTTCCAATGCATTCAGCTTTGTTGTTATAAAAATGCTGGAGAAAACATACCTACCCTTCCTTCTCATCTTATATTCCTGATTAAGTAAGCTAGTCTATATTCACTTGTGAATTCCTGGAGGAATAAACAGTGTCCCCTGCAAACTGCCTGAAAAACAATTTGATGCTGTCAGGGCTTTATTTATTTTTTTAAAAATAACTCCTTGTGGTACCATATTTGCCTAATTCCAAGACAAGCTTTCCCTGTCCCCATTTAACATGGGACAAATGCCCCTCCTCATGGAATTCAATATGAAGCAGTAAGGGGACCAGCATCTGCTACCTGCCCCACCGCTGCCTCTGCCTCCCATCACTTGCCCATGCTCTAGTGCCACAGGCTCCAAACCCTATGGCACAGAGCACTGCCTTGGCCTGGTGTGGTAGCATGGCAGCAATACAGCAGCTCTGGCCCTGACTCTGGAGCCTGGCTGGGGCTGCCACCACCACTGCTGCTAACAGACCAAGCTGGAGCCAATGCAAGCACTTGCTCCGTGGCCCAGGTTGGAAGAGGCTCAGAGTCTGTGGCACTGGAGTGAGGGTAAAAGGAAAGGGGATGGGGCAGGAGGGCAGGGACTGGGGGATAGGGGACATGGGGCTCAAGGCTGCAGGAGGGCTGGGGATCAGGTAGAGGACAGGGGCCCTGGAGGGACAGGTAAATGGGATGGCAAGTAGTAGGGGGACAGGCAGCAGGGGCCAAGTTGGGGAGTGGGGAAGGGGCAACTGCTCGGCCTCCCCCAGTGCCTGCTCCTCCCCCGTCTCCCTTTCCCCTGCAACTCTTACTGCCCCCACACACCCTGCCCCACCTTCCCCTGCAACTTTTACTGCCCCACACACCCTGCCCCACCACTGTTTCCCCGCTACCACCTCCCCTATCACATGCTCCCCATCACGTGTGCTCCTGATGCAGCAGTGGGGGATGAATTTAAGACGATCCTCCAATAATGAGATTCTACGCACAGAAAATGATAACAAATTTATACATTGCCCACACATAGAATCTAATTACTGGGGAGTCATCTTAAATTCAGGGTCATCTTGGATTCAGGTGAATGCAGTATTATTTAACTAGGGAAAAAACCCTGAAGTATGTTAGGGTCACTCAAAATAATATGCAATTCCCTGTTACATAAAAAAAATCAAATCAAATCATACAATAATTTATAATTTACTGTATGCTGCCCTTACTTCTCTAGTGATGTCAGTAAGGCTACACAGATGTAGCTGAAGGCAGAATTGGTCCTGTTTTGCTTAACTGATCTTATCTGGACATTTTTACACAATGTTCAGTGTCCTAGATAATTAATTCTCAGGTCTAAATACTGGGTAACAGAGCACTGCAGAATTAGGTGGAAAAATAAACTACTTGTCAACATCATACTGAGTAATTCAATAGCACTGGAAAATCCCTAGGGTGGATATGAATAAACAATTCATGAAGAGCCGGTAAATTACATTTCAGTTTCTGTTTATTGCAATACTAGTGGACAAATACTTAGCTCTATTGAATGACAATAGCCCATTGGGCTTCGGGTGAAGAGCACTCCTGAAGAACTACTTCCCCCTCCATATTTATTTCATACAGAGTAGGATGTCATTTTTTTAAACAATCATCAACACAAACAGAGGAGACGGCCTCAGACAAGGTCAAAGAAGAAACCTGGTGGCTTGAAGCAAGATTCACTTACGGTTCTGACAAAAGTGAACTGAATAAAAGGAAAAAAAGAATTTTGTTTAAGGATCCACTCCTAGATTTAGATTACACTATGAAAATACAGATCAAAATGCCTTCAGGAGACATTAAAAGTATTTTTAATCCTAGACGGTTTGTGCGCGAAGCAATAGTCTGCAAGGTTTCTAAGACCATAGTTCGTATTTACCCTATAACCCTTAACAAAATGAGTTGCACCCTCTGGAATCAGTCCCTATGGCAAAAGTAGTTCTGTCAGCAAAGCCAACAAATGTAATTCAACATGACACTACTGTTGCTAACATGCAGGGCCCTAACAACCTGGTTATCCAAGATATCATCTCATTATTCATAAGAGCTGTGTAAAAATTCAGCTGTGGGTGCTGTGGATATTCTTAGTAGCTGGATGTTGGCTACATAAGTCTCTTCTGGAGGAAAAAGACTGAGGTCAGATCTCTAACACTGAGGTCAGAATGCAAAATCCACCTGTTAGATGAAGTATTTCTTCCAGTCATATCCTAGAGCCAACACCTAGTAGGGACTAGGAAACAGAAGGAAACATGGAAAATGCAGAAGAAAAAAAACCTAGAACTTCCAAGAAATACATCTTGAGGATGAATAAATAAACAATAATAGTATTATAAAAAGATTAGCATTGATACTATTATTATAACATTAATATTTTTATCATATTGTTAATATGATAAAAACAATAAAAATATGTTGGCGATAAATAATCACCAAAAATGACCCCGAGATCATTATGGTATTCTAGTCTGACTTCTGTGTAACACAGACCAACAACCCTCACGCTAACCTTAGAGCTGCGTCTGGGATAGACAAGCTTGCCTGACAAGCAACTAAGAAGCACTAAGGATAGGAAGACATAATTTCAGACTACATATGGCAAGGGTCACCTACCAAAATAGTTTCATTCAGTAGGATTGCTCACAGGAGTAAATGCTCCTCATAGATAAGACCTGCAGACACTGCGCTCTACCCAATAATTCTACTGAATTTCAGCCTGAAAATGCCATATGGAGGGCTCAAATTCAAACATAAAATCAACGAGATGGACCTTACTTTGTCAGACATCATATTGATTTCAATGAGACAACTGATAGAGTCAAGTATTGCTCCAAGACAACCAGGAGGGCAGATTGATCCTAATTCATGAAAGACTGCCTTCGTCTTTTTATGCCAGTCAGAATATGCTTTAAGTGTACTTAAAGGAAATGCAAAACTCCCAGTAAATGGAACCAAAACACTACAAGATGAAAGGATAAGGCAACTTCAAGTACAATGAATCAAATTATCCAGATACTCTGAACTGTAGCCCGGGTATGGGTGAACGAAACAATCTCTTGTCATACTTAGTTAAGAAAATAACCGAAGAAGAATTTATAATAGTATCCACACCCTACCGCAGCATGGTACAATAGTGATAAATAAGACTAATTAATGAAGCAAGCATTCCAATGACAATAAATGCAGATTTCTAGGTATGTCTCTGACATGTCAGGAATATTGTGAAAATACTTCCTGACTTCTGCTTCATGGGCAGAATGACAAAAGTCATGTAGCTGCTTACTGGGACATGCCCAGACACTATTCACTGATGTGCTCGTGAGTGTACTGAAAACTGAGGGCTTGAGTGTCTTTGGACAGGCACCAAAAAGTAGTTACTTTTTAAAAAAATGTATTAGGTGTACACAGGGAGGCTGTGAGTGATCAGGGTGCATTTTCAGGCAAGTACTTTCTCCCACTCTCAGACGTGGTGAAGATATGGTTTTAGAATACAGCTTTGGTATTTTAACTAGACATATTCTTGCATTCAGAATGGTGGACTACAGGTCATTATAAAAAAAAGGAAAGAAAACTCCCTCTTCACTCAGATGTTACAGTCAATTTGTTTCTACCTGCTTCCACAGAGTATTCTGACAGCATTAAAAATGGGTTGCTGCATTGAGGTATTTTACAAAGGTCCGTGTCACTTCTTATTACTTCATTTTGCATTGCCACATGACAGAACACAATTTGATATAATGTAGTGTGGCCTCGTACATTACAAAGGGTCAAATATATTTTAAAAAGCAATATTTACATTGCAACATGTATTAGCACAGCAATTCAAAATGCTACGCCAAATCGGTGGCACTGTAGTATCTTCCCTCAGAATGCACAAGGTTCATAAACACTAGTTCACATCAGTCAAGTGCCTCTCAGCCAGGACATGGTTTTAGCATAGGAGAAAGGCAAAGAAAAAGAGTGGAAAACAAAGAAAAATAAAGATGACACAAGTTCCTAGTATTTTACATAGAATCATAGAAAGTTAGGGTTGGAAGGGACCTTAGGAGGTCATCTAGTCCAACCTTCTGTTCAAAGCAGGACCATCCCCAACTAGATCATCCCAGCCAAAGCTTTGTTTGGCTGGATCCTGAAAACCTTCAAGGATGAAGTTTCCACCAGCTCTCGGGGTAACCTGTTCCAGTGTTTTACTACCCTTCCAGTGAGAAAGTTCTTCTTCACATCTAACCTTAACTTCCCTTGCTGCAACAAGAGATGGTTGTTCCTTGTTCTGCCATCTGCCACCACTGAGAACAGTCTAGCTGCATCCTCTTTTGACCCCTCCCCACCTTCAGGTAGTTGAAGGCTGTTATTAAATCCCCTCTCAGTCTTCTCTTCTCTAGACTAAATAAACCCATTTCCTTCAGTCTTTCCTCAGAAGTCATGTCTCTCAGCCCCCTTACCATTTTTGTTGCCCTCTGCTGGAATCTTTCCAATTTGTCCACAGCCTTTCTGTAGTGGGGTGTCCAAAACCGAACATAGTACTCCAGATCTGGCCTCACCAGTGCAGAATAGAGAGAAATAATCACTTCCCTTGACCTACTGGCAGCACACCTACCAATGCAGTTCATCATGTTGTTAGCCGTTTTGGCAACAAGGGGACGCTGCTGGCCCATAATCAGCTTATTGTCCACTGTAACCCCCCAGGTCCTTTTCTGCAGAGCTGCTGCCTAGCCAGTCAGCCTCCAGCCTATACTGGTGCATGGGACCGTTGCATCCTAAGTGCAGGATTTTGCACTTGTTTTTGTTGAACCTCATGAGAATCCTTTTGGTCCAATCTTCCAATCTGTCCAAGCCACTCTGAATCCTAGCCCTACCCTCCGGCATATCTACTACTATCCCCAACTTGGTATCATCTGTAAACTTGCTGAGGGTGCACTCTATGCCATCTTCCAGGTCACTGATGAAGACATTGAATAAAACCAGCCCCAGCACTGACCCTGGGGCACTCCACTTGATACTGGCTGCCAACTAGACGTTGTGCCATTGATTACTACCCTCTGAGCCCAATTCTCTAGTCACTTTTCTATCCATCTTACAGTCCATTCATCCAGCCCATACTTCCTTAGCTTTTCTGCAAGAAAGCTGTGGGAGACCATAACAAAAGCCTTGCTAAAATCAAGGTACACCACATCCACCGGTTTCCCTGCATCCACAGAGCCAGTCCCCTCGTCATCGAAGGTAATCAGGTCGGTCAGGCACGACTTACCCTTGGTGAATCCATACTCCCTGTTCCTAATCATCTCTTTTCTCCTGCATGTGCTTAGAAATGGATTTCTGGAAGATCTGCTCCATGATGTTTCCAAGGACTGAGGTGAGGCTGACTGGTCTATAGTTCCTAGATCCTCCTTCTTTCCTTTCTTAAATATGTGCACTATGTTTGCCTTTTTCTAATCATCCAGGACCTCTCCTGATTGCTATAAGTTTTCAAACATGATGGCAAATGGCTCTGCAATCACATAAGTAAACTCCCTCAGCAGCCTCGGTAGCAACCCACCCGACCCCATGGACTTGTACATGTCCAGCTTTTCTAAGTAGTCCCTAACCTGGTCTTTTATCACTGAGGGCTGCTCACCTCCTCCCCAAATTGTGCTGCCCAGCACAATAATTTGGGAGCTGACCTTATCTGTGAAGACTGAGACAAAAAGGGCATTTAGTACTTCAGTACTTTAGTACCATTTCTGCATCATCTGTCACAAGGTTGCCTCCTCCATTTACTAAGGGACTCACACTTTTCCTGATCTTCCTCTTGCTACTGACATACCTGTAGAAACCCTTCTTGTTATCCCTCACATCCTTTGTTAGCTGCAACTGCAGTTGCACTTTGGCCTTCCTGACTTTATTCCTACATGCCCGAGCAATGCTCTTATAGCCTTCCCTAGTTATTTGTCCAAGTTTCCACTTCTTATAAGCTTCCTTTTTGTGATTTACTACTGTTTTAATCCTGCCAACTCACATATACATGGTCTTTACTAGGCAACTGTAAATCAACAGAACTACTAGTCAAGGTAGTCAAGATAAGCACATTATACTGTATATGTGGCCTGAGTTACCATCATCCTTTGCAGCTGCTAGTACAACTCTTTGTCTTTTTAGACCGTATGTATAGACTGTTTCCCCTTGTTTCTTATTCACCAGTAATCTCTTCAATATTTATAAACATAATTACTGACGTTAAGTTTGAATTTAGTAAAGCCTTCCACATAACATCAAAAATTAAGCTAACTCCAATTTTTTTTATTTCTTCTGTAGTAAACTATGCTTAAACTTAGTCATGATTATGGAAAGTCATTAGTACCCAATAGCCAGCCTCTGCTCAACAGCAGATGAAATCAGCTGGCAGTTTCACTTGAGCTGTAACAGGAGTGGTATCCATTATACTCTTTTGCCTCCAGCAAATCAGCTAAGAATTATCATCATCACCATCATCATTGGTGTTATTGTTATTATTGCTATCTTACTGTAAAATGTGAATAAACTTACAATTAATAAAGAATCTGAGATAAATCTAGCACACAAAAGTTAGCCATAAATATGCGCTACACCATATGTTGCAACAAGATTATTTGTTCCTAGCATCTTTTGAACAGTTATGCAATATCACAGGTCTACAGCTTCATCTATATATTAAGTCAGTCGCACCTCCATCCTAGGCAAAGTCTTTGAAAAAATTATCAGGGCTCACATTTGCAAGAGCCCTGCAGGACAAATTATGCTGATGGAAAACCAGCACAGGTTCACTGCAGGCAGATCATGCCTGACTAATCTAGTCTCTTTTTATGACCAGGTTACAAAATGCCTGGATGCAGGAGTAGGGGCGGATGTTGTATACTTAGACTTCAGGAAGGCCTTCGATACGGTATCCCACGCCATACTAGTGAACAAGTTAAGAGGCTGTGACGTGGATGACTACACGGTCCGGTGGGTGGCAAATTGGCTAGAGGGTCGCACCCAGAGAGTCGTAGTGGATGGGTAAGTATTGACCTGGAAGGGTGTGGGCAGTGGGGTCCCGCAGGGCTTGGTCCTGGGACTGATACTCTTCAATGTCTTCATCAGCGACTTGAACGAGGGAGTGAAGTGTACTCTGTCCAAGTTTGCGGATGACACAAAACTGTGGGGAGAAGAGGACACGCCGGAGGGCAGGGAACAACTACAAGCAGACCTGGACAGGTTGGACAAATGGGCAGAAAACAACAGAATGCAATTCAACAAGGAGAAATGCAA
>JAGPOW010001918.1:15825560-15851292 GCA_030014935.1 Caiman crocodilus | reverse complement strand
GTGCTACGCAAAGTTTTTAAAAGCTACTATTCTCAAATGAGTCTTTAACGTCCAGACAAATTAGTGGCATCAGGCATTTGACTAGCATTTATTAAATATTAGAAAGAACGCGACATTTTCGAAGAGTACCAGCTATCTCACTTAGCACGTTTAAGAGGAGTTGCGGGTGCTTAGGACACTGAAGAAAGCATATAGTGTTTCACAAGATTCACATTAGCATGAAATGCATGTACCTGTGTCTCTGCATTGAGACCATGGACAACGTTCAGACAGAACAGTCAGTACTGTTAAAATATATGCGAGGAATAAAAAGACAGTTCAGCATTATGTGCGATAAGAATGGTAGCTGATGTAATGACATTTGGGGAATAATGCGGA
Organism: Caiman crocodilus; assembly: GCA_030014935.1. Classification (NCBI taxonomy): domain Eukaryota; kingdom Metazoa; phylum Chordata; order Crocodylia; family Alligatoridae; genus Caiman; species Caiman crocodilus. Next base: position 15,850,914 of record JAGPOW010001918.1, on the reverse strand, counting down.
CAATCTCAGACTTTCAGCAGAACATTAAATTGTCCTTTCATAATGAAATGACTGTCCAAATCTTTCCAAGATAGACCAGACGCATTAAGCTGTGTAAAAGTGATTAAAGCAGCAGCATGTCCAGAAGTGACTCAGGTAGCGTAGACCATGATTCAAAGAATTGTTTGTGGATCACATCTCTCGCTCATAGATGTCCCGGGGTTACTCATTTCCTTGCTCTATTAAAGAATGCTAAAACTGACAAAGTTAAGGTCAAAATCTGGTGTTCACTAGAGCTGGTGTGCTGCTTTGAGGTAAAGGGATTTTTTTTTTAATTTTCATTCTTTACTCCCCATTATAATTTGAGTTGCTGCCCTGTCACACTCTGACCGGCAGCGAGTATTTTCTCTGTGAAATTAAAGGAAGAAATCAAAGCTTCGAGCCACGGTTTTGTGAATTCCCTGACCACCCAATGCAAACCATCTCTCCTGGCCGGCAGCAGACTGTCTGGGAGGGTCCCTCACGATGCTTCCTTTTGTTGCTGGATCCCGACACCCGTCAACTACAGAAATCAGTGTCCACAGAGAGGACAAAGGCAGGCATGGGACACTAAGCAGTGTCAAACCTGTTATGTGAAAGACCAAACTGACCTGTCTGGACTCCACTAACCTAAAATGCAGGGAAGCATTAACATTTAAACAGTCTGAACAAAAGAAGCACTTTGTAAGGGCTACATAGCTGCAGACCATTGCTCGACCCACTCCCCCCCAGACAGCATTCACGTGGCAAAAGGCCTACCGGCACATTGAAGCACAAGAACCTCTCTAAACAAGCAAGCAAACACGTCCTATGAACTAGAGTCTGTAGCATAATTAAGGAAGACAACTGAAAACTCTGCCTATTGGACTGTACTGTGTGAGCAGCAATACGTCATTACTGTACACTGCAAAAGCATCGAGGCACTTGCTGAACTGTAAACTATCTCACAGCTCAAACACCTTCAAATCTATGAACACACCCCAAATTGCACCTCTGCGCTTGGTTTACCCAGATTTTCCCCAAGGCAGGAGAGTTACTGACTTTATCAGCCAGCTTCAGAAATATCTTGACTATGTCCAGCTACCATTTGAGAAACCTCTCCTTTTCAAACCCTTATTAATTTTCTTTGAGACTATTAGCCTCCAGCTTTAGCACCCATTGGCTTTTAGGAGCTATTGGAAAATATCCTACAAGTTGGCCCTTAAAAGACATCCCAGATTACATTCCCAACAAAGGCTCCCCGGGTGGATGAAGGGCTAGACTCTCACCTTGAATAGCAGTCATGCACTGCAGTGCAAAGCTCAACAGCTATTATTAGTTCATCTCAAGCAGCTACTTGGCTCCTTTTTAAATCAGTGAGGGCAGGAAGAACAAGTATGACATATTACAGCAGTTCTCCGTTGTTCTGTATCTCAACATGAATAGTTTCTGGTTTTGAGATGTTCTGCTGTTTGCCACACTTCACTTGGTTTTAGATGTTATTTTCTTTCTCACTGTAAAACGCCCAATGCCTTTGTTGAGAAAGGCAGCAAATACCATATTTTCTCACATGCAACACACCCTGAAACAAGAAACACACCTTGATTATAACAGCCAAAATGAAGGGGAAAATATATTTCCTTGCAGGAACGGAGTAGAAGCAACCAGGGAGCTCAGTCTTGCTCACTGTCTGCTCCTTGTGGATCTCATGCAGGTTCTTTCACTCCTGCCTGGCCAAAGCTTGAGTAGCAGACACTATTACTGCATTTCCTCACATGTAATATGTACTCCAATTCTCCGCAGTGATGTTTTGGCAAAAGATGCACGTTGTGAGAAAACACAGTAAACCTAATAAACAAGTCAACAGACACATAAATACCTGGATCCTGACATCCTGAGAAGCAATGGACAGAGATGACCCTCGCAGGGTGCGGGGCCCAGATGTGAAGAAGTTGGCAGTAGTGGTTGGGGGTGGGGGAAGCAGTCAGACGTGCAGCTGGTGGTGGCGGTGCCAGCGGCAGTGGCAGCGTGTACCCACCAGCACTAGGCAGGCCCTGCAGGAGGGGCTGCGACCTCTCCACCTGGCTCTGCGGGGCGCCCCAAAGCATTGGGCCTGGTGTGGTCATCCCAATTTGTCCCCGCTAGAGATGGCTCTGGCAATGGACGATCTGGGGTACATTTATCTTTTCTGAGAAACCATTACGTTCCATTTTGCAAAGGTTTATAGGTTAATTAATGAAGTTACAAAACCGTTCTAGATTCTTTTCTCCTAGCCTGACGTGACAAAAGGGAAACCAGTAGGTGCATCGACCTTTAGGGGCCTCTTCCTGCTATCCTTACAATGTGGCAACTAATGGTAGACTAAGTCACTGCTCAGCAAGAGTAAGGGTGGCAAAGTTGGTCCTTGTGTACGTGGCTGCACAACGGCTATGACTCTGAATGTGAAAAGGGAACCAGCTGCTCTCTAAGAAGAAGCTTAGTCTTATTCCAATGATGCCAGAGGAAGGAATGACGTTTTGTTAAAGTAAACTTGGCCCGATTTTGCTATTGCAGAGTTCGAGGCTGGTGTAATTCTATGCCAGGACTCAGTGGAGCTTGGAGCAGAATATACCCCAGGATGGCTTCATAGACCAAAAAAATCTATCAATGATATTAAATGAAATGCATTTTCTTTACTTGTGGGTCTAATGTTTAAGTAATACTTAAAGTATACAATTTTCCTAACTAAAATCTGATTCTTCACTGTGCAAGGATTGAAGGGGTTATAAAATCTCACTCCTGACATACTATGGACAACAGTATACTGCACTGTGTAGGTATTACATTTCATTTATGCAAATTTGTACAGAACCCATACTATTGATGCTATTTCTGAAAGGGATTTTGAACCTTTATTATCTGCTCTGCTCCATTTGTTTCTGAAGCAGGAAGGTTCATGCACAGAAGTTAGATAAGACACCCCAGAAAGGAATCAATGACATTTTCAGGATACAAAGATCCACCTGCTTTCTTTATTGTCCGTCTTAAGTGAACTGCCAAACACAACCACTGTTTAATTGAATCTCCTCATATCATGAAACAACAGAGTTTTGATCACCTATGCCCCAGTGCATTTTGGTTCCTTTCTATGCAAAAATTCTGCAGGCCATTTCTGTTTGAATGGCCAGTGCTCTGTGTGGAAAGAAAGCTCAGACTATGTCTTATTGAATAAAATGGGCTCATTTCATGATTCATTACCCCTCTTTTTGTCCTCATATAGAAGCCAACTCTTCTCAGTTCCACACCAGGGACGACTGCACAATGGGGGTGGTGCAGAGCCATAAAAAGAATGCTGCAAATTCTTACGCATACAGTAAAAGGTTCAATAAAAATATGAACATTGTGCAAAAGGTGCCTAATCATCTTCATTTTGGAACTAATTTTTCATTCTATACCAACTCATTTTTCTTTGTACTTAAACAAAATGACAGATGTTCATAAAAATGATATTAAAGATCCCTTTTGGCACTTCTGTTCAGTATTCTCATTTATTACTCTTCTGGTAATACAGTATGTGAAGTTATTCTTGTGAAACAGGGAACCTCAAAATTGCCAGGTGTTTGACGTGTGATCATTTCCTCTATGTGTATGCATTAGAAACAGTGGCAAAGGCTCAGTTCTACAGAGCTGAGTGCTCGGGCTTTATCTAGCAGTTAAGTTTCGTGTCGGGAGCATTCAGCCTCTTTCGGGATCAAGGCCTGAAGGACAAGAGCATTGGGCACTAGGTTCTCTTCAGGACTCTTCTACTGAACATGTGCGTGCCCTTGGATGGGTCACTTAAGACATAACTGCAAATTTGGGGTCCAAAAAGTATTTAAATCCATACAGAACTCCTAAATGAGAGTCCTGATTTATTATAAATGCTGAGTGCCTTCAACTTCCAATAAAACCAATGGGCCACATCCTATTCCACCTATTAGGCATCCAACTGGCACCGGGCCATTTGAGCGTGATCTCATTCCACTGTGCTTGAGTCCCTGGGAAAAAAAACTTTCATAGAAAAGTGGGGTGGGTCTATACTGCTTTTTGGTGACCCAGTCTTAAAGCTAAGAAGCAGGCATGTTACAAAAGTAGACATATTAATATTTTTTCAGAAACTCAACAGCAGCGTGGAAGAGTTTCACATTTCACCACCATTAGGTAGAGTGGATTTCACCCTTTACATAAATAACGGGGACCCAAATATTTGTTCAGGTGCCTAATTTTAGGCAGCTTGTTTTGAAACTACTGCTATTTAAATCTCCGGATCTCATTGGCAAAAAAAGTGGTGTGCCACAATACATATTTTATATGGTGAGCGCAAAGAAAAAAACGTTATCATCCTTGCTCTCAAAATCACTGTGCAACTGTAATTTGGCCCTTTTGGGGATATACGCAGTCTTTAACTATTTGCTTGCAAACCTTTTTTCATACAACTTCTGCCTCATTCATTGCACAGGATGAGCCCATTCTAACGCTGAATCCGAGTTGTTCAGCAGGTAAGTTTCGTGTCAGGAGCATTTGGCCTCTTTCGGGACCGTTGCCTGCAGCCTACAGTCTCATGGTCAAGGTACCTGAACAATGTTCCAGGCAACTGGCTTCTGTTTCTGCCTCTCTAATTTCCTGTGCGATTCCAGCAGGTAACTTCAACCTTTGCACAGGTGGTAAAAGGATGGGCCAGCTTGCTAGAGGGCTTCTTAGATATTTGTTGACACGAGGAATGGGGAGACTCAAGGATGCTCTGAAAGGAGCTTGCTCTAGGAGATACAGACTCTTCTACCCATTCTCCAAAGCTCTGCAACTTTTCCCTCATCATCCTCTCTCATCTGCCCCTTTCAGTCCTGTTTCTTCTCCATCATTAGCTTTGTAATCCAGTCCCATTTTCTTCACTCCAGTTTCAATCTTTATTCCTCCAGCTTCTAATTCTTCCATCTCACCTCCCAGGCTCCCTCTACCTCACCTCCGTTTCCCAGTCCTAATCCCAGCCTACCTGCTGGCCAGTCCCAGCTCCATCCACTCGGGACTCCTGTTACATTACAGGTTGTCTCTCTCTGCCTCTTTTCTCCAGCCAATTGTATTCCCCAATCAGCACGAAGTAAAAGACCAGTTTGTGAGCTGATGTATTAATGATGTACACTATAGGGCAGGAAAGGTAATTTTAACTGGTTAATCATGGAGCATAATTTTTAAAATATTGAAAAGGCCACTGTACAATTACTGAATTTAAGTACAGTTCTATCTCCTTTCTCATCAGGAAAAACTGCTGTATATCTCAGAGAATCTCATTTATTGGCATATTTCTAGATTAGTGTTGAAGAGCTTTGCTTTTCGAGACATGAGTTTGTTTGGAGCTTCAATGCAGTAAGATGTAAAGAAGAACACTAGAACATGCTCATGCTCATGCATGCGACATCTTCAGGAAATTGAGCTACAGAGCTCTACTAAGCCTGTCAAAAAATGATTTTTCAAACTGGCTTTTTAAAATGGCTAAAGTTGGCTGAAACATCAGAGGAAAAAAGCAAAAAAAAAGTAGATGACTGAATAAAAAGCCACTTGTGAAATTCTGAATCCCTGTTCTGAAACACAACGATGCAAGGACTTCTCAAAGAGCAGGCTGCAAGCTTTTAACGTGGGCAAACAAACTGCTTGTCCTCCAACCAACTCAACTGTTTCACCTGAACAAATTTAGCAACATCATAAGAAACTGAAAATATGATAGGCAAAGCTGGCAGTGCTGCCCATAGACACTGCCTTTTATTTTTGCCAGGGGAGCGGTCTATGATGCCCCTCTTACCGCCGACTCGATGGCACAGCCAGCGCAGAGCTGAGCAGAGCCCATGGGGAGGCAGGGCAGATGTGGGCTGCCCAGTCCAGGCTCAGGGCTCCCTTCCCTGCTGGCTTCCCCTGGGAGCCGCATGCTAGCTGCACAGCCTTGGCAAGCAGCCTGGCAGCAGCAGGAGGCACAACTCTGTGCTGCCACCAGTGCTGCTGCTGAGCAGGTAAGGGGCTCCTTGCCACAGTGGTAAAGCCAGTGTGGGGCTCCTTGGGGGAAGGCAGCAGGGCGGAGAGCCTCAAGGCCACAGTGGGCAGCCCACAGCCACCCTTTCCCCTCACACAAATCTTGGGGGCACATGCTCCCCCATGCCCTCCTCCCCAGGAGTGTATGTAGTGGCAGGTTGCTGCCCCTCCACCCTTGGATGAACCACCCACCCATGGCTCTGTCCTACTCTCTGCTCCAGCCCCAGGTCCCACGCACCACGCTGCCTGGGCAGCATCCCTCGGTCCAGTCCCTGCCCCACCATGGAGGGCTCAATCTGCTCCCCCTGCCATAGACTTACCTGCAGGAAGCTGCTCTCCACAGCTGCCTGGGACTGTATTCCTGGCCATGTGCATGCACACATGCATGTGGCGCTCCCTGCAGCCTGCTTCCCACTGCTTCTTGCAGGCTGGAGCTTTGGCAGTCTGCAAGGGGGAACAAACTGTTTCCTGCATTTTTCTACAGTGAATGGAAAATCCAGATCCCTGAACGATACTGGAAATCCAGAACAAATGATCTCTCAGAGTCACGTAGCTCTATTAGCGTTGATGTTTCCACGTCAGGACTGCCCCACCCAATTAGGAATAGATGGTCACCCTATCCTCTTCCTGAGGGGTCCGGGCCCCCAAATAATTGGTGCCTATGGTATTTCATATTATTAATGCATCTACATATACAATATTCTGAAGGAATTCAATATTCTAGCATAAACCAATATATCATACAACGGTACTACTGATCTATTCTGGACCGCTGCTGTAAATTGCCAGACTTTATTTGCATCGTGATGAGGCTTAAATTAAACAACATTAATAAAGCATCTTGAGAGCCTTGGAGGAAAGGTACTATGTAAGTGAAAAAAGTATTAATATTATTGGGACATTCTGTATTAATCCTACAAAACTCATCTAGGCCATGTGAACAGATTTCTTCACTCACACCCTAAAATGTGCTGGGAGAGTCCCATTGAAATGAAAACTTTGTTAAATCCAGATTTATGCACAAAGCACTCCTGCTAATGAAGCTGTGGGAGGCATTTATCAAAGAATAGCCTTCCTAAACCTAACTTAGCCATGTTTAAAATGCTTTTCTCCCATCTGTGAAATCCTCTCAGAGCTTTCTGCTTCACCAAAAGCATCCCACAATGCACTATTCTTTAACCATAAATTGCAGAAGGGGAAAAATTAATTTTAAAAAGCAATGTTAAAATTTATTTCTGAATACCCTCTGTAGCCTGATTAATTAAGAACGTTCAGCAGTAAAATCGGGGCTTAACTCAGTTTTCATTGTTGCTTTATCATTCACCTTTCATATCGAGGAGGAAGTTATTAGCAGCTCAATTAGTTGGCTGCCAAGACAGGAGAAGAAATCATATACAACAACCCACGAGACACAAGTCCTCGGAGATAGACCCAGAGTCATCTGTCAGGTGCTGATTTTTTGCCCTACAAGAAACAGTTAACAAAATGTCAGCAAGAAAGTCTTTATCCAAGAACAGAACAAAATTGAAGCCAACTGTGCACCCCGTTGAAGGTTTTTCAATTGTAAATTCTGGTAATGTATTGTCATAGAAAAAACTATCCAGACTGGATTATAAGGGGGTTGCTTTGGAAAGCATGATCCACTATTTTCTTAGCCACACAAACTTGCGAATGCTTTAGACCTCATAATTCAACAGAAAGAGGGTGATCCCTGACAGTTGCCCTAAAATATATGTGCACAGCAAGTATGAGTTATGGCCCCCCAAAAGATGCAATCCATCTCCTACTGTATTGATCCAAGGTGGATGAATTGAAAGACCGCAGCTGTCAGCTATATTTTTACGACAAACTCAGTACTGACCTTTGGGTTTTTTTCTTAGTATTAATGGAGAATGCAAAATTTTGGTCCAGAACATATCCAATCCAAGAACCAGGAGTGTTTCATCTTAAGACAAATCTTGCCTAATATATTATAGAGCAGGGGTAGACAACCCTTGGCATGTGTGCCAGAGAGGCCTTTTGCTTGGCATGTGCACCTTGGGGTGGACAGCATGGAAGTGGCCCAGGAGTGCACTGCCACCGCAGGGACTGGGCCGCTCACAGCTGTCCCACCACCCGCCCCTGGCACGCCAACATCTTACAAGTTAAGGTTGCAGGTGTTTTGGGCACTTTGCCCAAACATGTTGCCGACTCCTGATATACAGCTTTCTTATGCTCTCATTAAAGTCAGTGGAAATATTACTGAATCCAATAGGTGTACATCTGGTCATTAGGAATGATTCCCACATTTCTTTGACAACTTTTATTTTATTAGTCAAGTCACATATTAATCTTTTTTGGAGATGCAAGTTTAGTGAGACATGAGATTTACCTCCTTAATTCTTAATTCCCTGAGGACTGTTATGAATTTAATTTGGTTTTTGCTCACTGAATACCCGATATCACTGAGTAATACAACAGGTTACTTAGCAGTGCAGAAGTGAGATTATTATCTTATAATCTTAAGGTCATTAGCTTATTAAGGGTAGCTGGTGAAATGTTGTCCTTGTCTTTTTTTATGAGCATTAATGATCACCCATATGAGAAAACTGAAGTACAGCAAAGTTACATTGCTTTGGGAGGTCTATCCCCATACAATGACTTAAAGACAAAGTCACAGCAAAGCTTGAAGGGCAAATTCAGAACACGATGGTCATGGGGATATTACAAATGGTTTTTCCCTCTTCTCCCTGAAGAGGTTATTACTGAACAAGATTGTGAAAATATCATCATCAGAGAGGTTAAAAATAATCTCCCCCTCTAGATTGAAAACACTAAAACCAAGAGAACCTATTAGACTTCTGTTATTCCAGCTCAGAATTTTCTTTCCTTCCCTTTCTTTTTTCCCTCCCACCCTCAAGTGCACGTGCTCTCCCCCATTTCAGAATTGTGGAGAACAACGTTGGAGAAAACCAGCTGCAGCCACCATGGTTGCATGAAACATGGATGCCAAACCTTAAACCAGCTTAAAATGTCAGCGGGGTTCAAAGGATGAACTTGGATGGAAGACGTTCATGTGCCTGGGAAGTGTGCAAAGCCCAGTGGGAACACCTCTTGTATGACCTTCCCTGTTTCAACAAGTTTCCATTGCTTTTTTTGGGAGAGGGGGGTACAACCTCGAACTTTTTGGGACCCTCTGTACATTTCCAAGGAACACTTTCATAACTTGGGATTCATTGTCACGCCCCCAAATCTCAAGCTGCTTATGCAAAGGGGTCCTTAAGAGTCCCTGTGCAGGGGTTTTCAACCTTTTTTAATAAGGGTACCCCCGGGTGGGGGTGGCAAGTGACCAGTCATGGAGCAGAGGGGGTGGTGAGCGGCCACACACCAAGAGGGGGCAGAGGGTGGCGAGCGGCCGGACATGGAGCTGGGGATGGGGGAAGGAAGCGGTCAGATGCTGAGCGAGGCCATGGCGAATCGGCAGAGCAGTGACAGCGCAGTGTCTGTGTGGCTTTGCTCTCACCCCACCCTGGCCCTGCTCCTCCCAGGCAGTGGCATGGGGTGGCAGTGCTCCATCCCTGCCCATGCCCCTCTCCCTCTTCCCCCGGGACCTTTCCAAGTACCCCCAGGGGTACACATACCCCTGGTTGGCCACCCCTATCCTAGTGCACCAATTCTGATCTAAGAGAGTCTGTTCAGCTGGCGGCTTGCAGAGGTTAAACTGCAGCTCCCAGGCTCCTATCTAGCTACTGGCTTCCCCATCATTGCTCCAGTCTTCCCTGCCCCAGGGAGTGGGGGTACAGCACAGCACAGCTTGCAATGCTGAGGGAAACTCTGGCCCAGGGGATGATGGGGCAGGGGGGCACACAAAGCAGCAGGGAAGCTGGCAGTTGAGGAGCTCAGGGCAAGGCAGGGCATCCAGACATGCAGTGACAAGGGTGGAGCCAGTGTGCAGTGCAGTGGGAAGATGTGCAGTGCAGCAGAGGGATATGTGCTCTGGCCCCTGCTACTGAGACCCATGAGGCATGCGACCTCCAGCCGCATAGACAACGGACATCCCTGACCTAAGGCAAGGTGCGTCAAACCTCATATTAGTCCATTCTCAGATAGTCTGAGGAAGTTACACAGTAGGAAACGATGAAAAATCCTATTAAACACCTGAAGTGTCCTGAGTAGCTTGTTGTATTGGTTTCCATAGGGCACTCCTTGCCTTACATACCAATATACCATATAGCATATTGTAAAGGAAAGGGGGAGTGTGCATTTTTGCCATGTAATAAGCATGATCCATGGGACAGAGAAAGAAGAGAGTGGGTAGCTTATCTGGCACCTTTCTTGAACCTCCACAAAAAGGAGTTGAAAAGAGATTCCAGCTGGCATCCTGAAGATGAATGAAATGGCCACCAATATCATGGGGTAAAAGGCAAGTAAAGGTCGCTGGGTCTCATTGAAGACTATGAATTACTGAGCTTGCTGGAATGTTGTCTTGGGGTCTGAATGTATTCACCCTGAATCAATCACTAGCACTAGCAAAGGTCGGCTCTCCACTGTCCCATTGGTAACAGGTATATAGAGTTTATTTCACAAGCACCATAGCAGGCAGAGCTATCACTCTCTCAGCTGCAAGTCACTCCTGTCACAGGGGACACAGACAAAGATGTTTCAGGGGTGATCCAGAAACCGTTTAAAAATAAATCCATAGTCACACGCAGCCATTACAACTTCCAGACTTCACCCAGTTTGATTCTGTGTTGTGCTCCTGAAGATCTAGCGCACCAGCAGCAAAGGTGGCTTTATTCTAGGTATCCACTTCTCGCATTATGGGCTTCTCCAGAAGCTGGTGCACTCTCTGCTCTTATGCAGAGCAGCCGTATCCTGGTTGCTTATTGAACACGGAGCTCCCACAACACTACACTCCTGCCACTTCCTTCTCTGGCCTCAGCTTTCCATTGTGCTAAGCTGTAAAAAGAGTTATGGGTGCAAGCTCAGCACTGCCCTGTTGCCATTTTCATGGGCTTAGGATAAGCTGCAGAAGTGTTACTGAGCAGGAGGCCCAAAGCCCGTTTCTGAGTAACTGTAGTGTGAACCTCTGCAGATATGACAACTAACTTGGTCAGCATGCATGAAAAGGAAAGCCGCAAACACAATTAAACAAAGCACAGCACCTGAACGGAGATATGGGAAGACCATACATTAAATAATAATACATTATATCATAGCTTTATCTTAAAATACAAGTAGCAGTGATTGATCTGACCAAATGCATTAGGTGTTATTTTGCTATAATAGACATACTTTTGTTAAAATGCTTAGATAATTTGAAAAAGCAAAACCAGCCTCATTAGAGAAGACCGTAAAGTGAAGAGACAGGAATAGCATTCCACAATGGGAAGTAAATGAGATAAAAAACTCTCCCTCTCCCCTAAGGATATACATTTCAACTAACTGACACCTTCCAAGTCCACCAGAGAGTTGCTTCAGTTCAGTTCCAAATGTTTCTGTGAAACCAAGAAATTTAAATAAAACCAATCAGAGTACAGGGACGGGCAATTATTTTGGGCAGAGGGCCGCTTACTGAGTTTTGGCAAGCCATCGAGGGCTGCATGACAGGCAGCCCAGGGCAGATAAATACTAATTTTCTAAATTTTGTAGGGGTCCAAGGGCTGGATAGAATGGCTTGGTGGGCCACATGCAGCCCCCGGGACACATTTCTCCTACCCTGTATTAGAATATTAAAACCAGCCATCTATAAATATTGGGCATAGGCTAGAGGGAAATTTGCAGACTTCAGCAAGTTCAGGAACACCTGCTGCCAATCTGTCACCCTCTTCCCACCTTCCCAGCCAGTATAGATGACAATCTGTGTTGTACTGTCACAGGTAGCCAGGTAGACTTGGGGATAAATGTTTGTTTTCATGTGTTAAGGTCCAAGAAAATAAAAGGTTGGACTGTAGACTTGTTTCTGCATATTTTATCAGTAGCCTACCCACAAGGTTACCTGTAACCTGGGTAACAGCCCCTCCACCAAGAAACTTCTCCCACAAACTGCAGAAGGGGGCCAATCTGGCCTTATTTCTGCTCTTATCAACATCACCTTGAAAGAAAGGATACACTACAAAAACTTTCCTGGAAAGCTTGGTGCGTCTAAAATAGTCCTCTCTCTCCTACTGGTGTCCTATATTGTCCATGCTTACCCTCTGTTTATGAGTACTACTGCTTCACTGCATCTAGTCCCACAGCCTCTGGCTTCGGTGTCAGCAAACTATCCTAGAAGGAAAAGGTTTGGCTTTGTGTTCTCTGATAACTTCAGAAACACACTATTTTAATCCCCTGCTCCCCTATTTATCAGCGACCAGACGCCAGTATCAATCACCTTAGTTGGCTAATGCTGGAGTCTGTTCTTGTGACTACCGAGGGAACTGTAGTTTACACCCACTAGTGAAGCAGGAACCTAAAATGGTGGCAAATGACTGCAAAGAGTGGAGTGAAAGCCATCAAAAGATGCAAAACTTACAAAATATTTTGTGAATCTGTTGTATATACCCTGGCAGGAAGCTTCAGGGTGGCCCACAAACACCGAACAGCTCCATGAAGGGGTGGCCAGGAGGTTCTCTATATAGACGTGTTTTTCAGTGCTAGATTCTGTTACACTTCTCCAGCTGTTAGCTGGTGGTTTTGGGATGGCAAGATATATATTAAGAAACTCTGTCAACTTTCTAAGTTATGACGGGTTGCTTACAGGTGGACTATGTTTTTAGGTTAGTTTTAGTAAACAAGCTGCAAAGAACATCTTGTCAAAGAGATGCTTCTGGGAGCCCCCTATCACACAACCCCTTATTCTTGGGGGGGAGAGGAAACCAGGAATTGCTGCTGAGCTCTCAGTAGTAAATTACCATCCCTTTCACTGACAATTTTCTTTGGGTAGATTAGATTAGACCGCCTAAATTGTTGGAAAAATTCTTCTTGGCAAGCTTTCAGGCACAAATACCCTTCTCTTCAGGCATAGAGAGAGTTTGCTGGTGTTTTGTGTGCTCTCCTGGGTAGAATAGAAGCCAATGTGCAAAATGCAGATCTGTGACAGTGAGGACCAGAGGGAATGGGAGACAATCAGGGTTCAAATTATAGGGAGGCTCAGAGGGGCTGAGCCCCCGCATAAGAAACAAGAACCCCCTGTGGGCAAGTCAGCACTCCTTTCCTTTCCTGGCCACCCCTTTACTCTACTTTCTACCCTCTGCCACAGCCCATGGGTCACCATGCACAGCCCTCAGCCCATCCAATGTCTTTCTAAGCACCCCAAGAGGCAGTGGCAGTGGCTCCTTCTGACTGTCACCCCTGTTAGCCCAAGTGCTGTAATACTGGCAGGGACCCATGCGCACAGCTCCAACACCAGCCACTCCCAAGAGTCAACGTGTAATTTGGACCCTGGAGACAACAGGTGTGAGAAAGGTAGGTGGTGAGGGGTGGGAGTGGAAATGTTGGGTTGGGAATAAAATGTAGCTGGTAAAATGCAGACAGGTTACCTGGGGTTATCAGATGGCAGGCAGGTTATAATGTGCCATAAATTCAACGTCTATATTTAGTCCATGATTTTTTGTATCCAGTAAATAAATGAAGCGAAATTTGTAGGCTTGTCTATGAAAGGTGTTTTGTAAATTTCCTTTAAGATTAGAACTGAGATATTGGAGAGAGAGTGGCTGTCTTGTGAGAAGCATGCACCCACAGGTAATTTGGTACTGTTGTCTTTGCATGATTTTCAATGTATAATCATGCCGGTATGTGGTTGTTGTTTGGTTTTCCTACATATTTTCCATCAAGGCATTTAGTGCACTGGCTGAGATATTACATTTCTAGAGGTGCCTGTGTAAGATCCGGGAAGGGTGATGGTTCTTGTGGGATGTAGTTATTGTGGGAGTGGTGGAGATGCGTTGGCAGGTTTTACATTTCTTGTTTTGGCATGGTCTGGATCCCATTCGGTGTGCTTTGGATCACAGGAAGTTTGCTTCTGGCGAAGAAGCTGGAGAAGATCAGTGCTTGTTTAAAGGTTAGGACGAGTGGTTCTGAAAAGATCTCTTTAAGAACTGCGGCCTATTCTAGTATGGGAATGGGAGAGACCCTGTTCACCTGTGCATATCCTGGAGTAACAAGGAATAACGGCCATAAGTTGTTTGAGATTAGGTTCAGGCTGGACATTAGACGACACTATTTCACAGTCAGGGCGGCTAGGATCTGGAACCAACTTCCAAGAGAAGTGGTGCTGGCTCCTACCTTGGGGGTCTTTAAGAGGAGGCTGGACAGTTACCTAGCTGGCGTCATACGAGCCAGTATTCTCTCCTGCCCAGGGCTGGGGCTCGGACTTGATGATCTACTTAGGTCCCATCCGACCCTACATCTATGAATCTATGGGTTACAATTGTTCAACAATTTTCCATATAGGTTCCAGGGAAGGATGGTAAATGATAACTAATGGTGTGCAATTTGTGGGGATTTTCTTTTTGTATGGCAACAATTATTCACATGATATCTGGGTGGCTCTTTCAAAAGTATGATCTATTTCTCTGGAGGAATGTCCTTGTCGGGCAAAACCCCTTTTGAGATTTGCAGGCTATTGATTGCTGGTATTCTCCTCATTGCAAATTCAGTGATACTGGAAAGCTTGGCTGTATGTAACAGCTTTCTTGGTGTGTTTAGAGTGACGGCAGGTTCTGTGTTGGCCCATGGGTTTCTTGTATATGGTAATTTGTATTTTACCATTCTAGATATTGATCATTGTGTCTAAAAAGGAAATGTTGGCGCTGGAGTATTCAAGAGAGAGTCTGATGGAGGCGTGATGCTTACTGAATTTGTGATGGAAATCAAATCAGATACTGCAGGTTTTTAGTCCAAATGATGACGTCATCTACATAGACTGGAGGTGAGGGGGTGCATTTTGGTGCTGATAGCTGTGCCCATGGTCTGGAGGAAGTGGTGCTTGTTGAAACTGAAGTTGTTGTGTGTGAGATGAGGTATATAAGTTCAGTAATATCTTTAAGTTTGTACTCTGAGTTGTAATCTTGCTCTTATAAGTATGTAAGGGAGGCTTGGATGTAGTTCCGGTGTAGGATGCTGATATATAAGCTGGTAACATCCATAGTGGCTAGGAGGGTGTTGCTGGGAAGGTGACCTATGTTTTTAAGTTTCCATAGAAAGTCTGAAGTGTCTTGGACAAAACTTGCTCTTTGGGTGACAAGCAGTTTTAGGATTGATTCAACAAAACCTGGTATTTCCTCAGGTTTCCCTGATTAGCTATAATAGGTCTGCCTAGGTTTCCTAGTTTGTGGGCATGCACAAAGTCCGTAGGTTGAGTTGTTGAAGAGGGGGGATCAAGGTTTGTAGTTTTTCTTGTAGTTTAAATGGAAATTAAGTCATGGTGGTTTTGAGGTTCACCAATAGCTACATTTAGTCAGCCACACAGAGATAGGGATAGCATATGCAGAAGATAATTGATGGAGTATGGAAGGAAGGTCTTAGTCTCCTATGTAGGCATGCAACGCAATCACCATTTACAATGATTTTGAGGTGCTACTACACATCAAGATAACGGGAACGGAGTGTAACAGTGGGTCTCAATCTACAAAAATGTATAACCTGCAGCACTTCCACACAAGCACAAGGCACAAAGGCTGAGAGAAGTCTTTGTCCATTTGGAGATATCAGAGACATTTTTATTCTGTGATAGAGCTGCAATAACCACTAGCACTAGTTTCATGCAGAACTTAAGTGTAAAATCTTAGGACCAGGGGCAGGGGAGATGGTCATCCGGCCCCCAGCCTGGTCTCTTACACACCTGACCTTTCATTCTCCCAGGCATTCTGGCTAGTTACTAGACAGCATACGAGCTGGCACATAGACTTTGGTTTGGTCCATGTTGCTAGCTATGCAACACATTAACAGAGGAAAGCCAATGCAGTTGACATCAAAGAACTGATGCACAGTAAGACCGGCATGCTTCCAAATTTCTAATCCACCATTCCTTCAAGTCCTTGTGCTCACCCTCATACTAGCCTGGAATAAGAAAGAAAAGATACCTCTGTGCTCTCTTATGCTGAAAAAAAAGTTTGCACCAGGTTACTTTTATGTAGTAAAAAATTAAGTTGATTTGTGGTCTTTTGCATGCAAAAGTATCTGAGGGAAAAGTTTTGAGCCAAAGACGATATTCTGTTCATCACCGCAGCAGATCTAGCCAGCAAAAATACGTGCAGTCTATGTTGCTCCTTAAAATGTTACCAGTACCACTGAAGTTGGAGCATGCAGGATTCAAGTGCATTTTACTGGTGTAGACAGTTGAGGTGGCTCAAGGAAACGCACGCAGCACAGTCTTTGATAGTCTTCCAAACTATTGTCCAAACTGCGTAAAAGCCAATATTCATGCACCTGCCTATTCAAACCCAACCAAGAAAATCCCTTTTAAAAACCTTTATGAATATAATGTCGGTTTCAGCTGGTTGACTGGTGATCTTACAGTAAACGAGAGCGAATTTAGGAAGAATCGAGTTAAAACTCTCAGAATAGCAATAAACTTACTTATCTCATATTTTCACTTACGAGTCATGTTTTTTAATGTATACTCAAACTCTGAATTGAAACGGAGTTATTTAAAAGAATTAATTTCGGTACAAGAGCCTCAGTTTGGGTATTTGCAAGGACTTTTTAGTGATTAAATACTGACCCTTAATCTGCCGTCAGCTTATTGTTTGGACTGTTACACAGTTTCTGACTCTCTAAAGCACTATGAAGCTTGCAAAAAGGTGTTAGACAAATCGATACATGATCATATTTATTCTATACATGTCTTAAACACCAAGAAAAAATGTTGCCTAAAACTGTACTTGCACATACCAGAAAGTATTGAGGCCTCAAAAACTGACTGAAAATGAAGACTAATGGTAGTATCAGATGCACACCTTATATTCCCAGAGCAGACTTTGAAATGCAAGAAATGATTGGAAAGAAGAGACTTCACATCCAGAAAATTATACTCAAAAAGCCCTCAAAGGCCAACAGCATTTGTGCTCTGTACTTCAGTGCCAAAATAAGCCATTCACTATGATTACACGCTAAAGACAATACCAGCATGTGAAAGACTAAAGAAGGTTGGGTTTATTGGAAAGAAAAGAAAGGGTCATTTGCAGCTCTTCTGGTCATTTTAGTAGTAAAATGCTTTTGCATATTGTTTTGACTGCACAATATATAAATCAATGTTTTTCGTTCACAATGTACAATCTGCCTGATACAGTTTAAAACATTGGGAAAATGGATTATTTGAACCCATATTGGAGGGCAGAAAATATAATCAAAATGGAGATGGAAAACTGCCAATCACCACAAAATGAGTATCTATGAAGTGCACTGCACTTTAGTATTACATTAGTATTAGTATTGCCTAATGAAAATAACGTCTTACCCACCAAATACGTCCAGTGAAGACTGACTCCCATTTTGTTGTCCCGAACACTGTACAACACATTCTGTAAGCACAATATATTTTCTAAGATGCCAAATGGTATGTGATTTACTAAAGCGTGTGCCAATTGGTCAGCATCCTCAGAATCCTCTTTTCAAATCCCATGAAAATGTTTCAAAGTAGCTCCTTTAAAATGAGATAAGACTGAACTGAATACGTTACAGGAAACTTAATAAAACTATATCTGATGAGCAAAGAATTTGATAGTGAATTTCAAATTTAAAAGAATAAACAACATGATAAAGGACATGGATTCGAATTTTTCCTTCTGTGTAGTTTCTGTGACATAGTCTAGTTTAAATTTAGGGAGGCAATGAATGAAATACCAGATAAACAAGCATACAGCATCCACAGTTAAATATTGATAGCACCATTGGGATTCTGAGGCTGTTTGCATTTCATGCTAAAGCTGGGGAATACATGCAAATTAAAAATGAAAATATTATTTTTTTACGAGCCTTTGAGTCTAGTTACTCTGAATTTTTAAAGTTGATACTCAGATTTAGATATTTTTAATTACTTAAAATCTTTCAACCCTAACTGGGTAGAACATATGCTTGGTGTTATTTACAAGCAATGCTTCCCTGCACTCATCAGTAATTCTGTGAATTTGAAAGTAGGACTTGCTAATCAGTACTGGTCTTAATGACATAACATTTTAGGTTTAAAATAAAGAAACAAGCAGAAAAGAAAATACCACCTATCAAATGAAGGAACCAACAACTTGCATGAACTTGGAGACCAGCCCTATGAACCTGATCCAAAAAGTACTGAGGGCAGTAGAAAGACTCCTCTGGAATGAGACGTGCTTTGGAGCAGTCCCTATTAGCATTTTTTTATACATCTTCCTGGTTGGTCTTTGTAGCAGCCTGCTTAAAAATAAAAAAAGGGTCAAGAGCCTTTAACAACCCCCCACCCTCCTGATCTAACTTGAAAAGCACTTTTTAAAATTAAGCTAAGGAGCAGTTTTAACTCTACCTCTGAACTGTAAAATCACCAAACAATTATTTACAGGGACACTCAGATATACCATGCAAACTTAAACAAAAGATCCATAAAAGCATACAAGGAAAAACAAATCATCCTGATTTGCTGTTTCCATTTTTCTTTTGTATGCTGGATGCTAACTATAGAATTGTTTCCTTAATTTAAATTACGGTAAAGTGTCAAAAAGTGACCTAAATCTCAGAGCCAGTCAATTGAATTTAGTCTCCCAAGTACCAAGGTCTGTTTAATAATTTAAATTAAATCACTTGGAAACTTTTTAAAATGTTACATAGTTACCTGTGTTTGTCGGATGTTCTACGTGCCCTTCTCGGGTGGGTTGGCATCTCCAAAGGGCCATTTTCAGCATTGCTTTTCAATAGTTATGATGCAGGGATGGAGGATCTGTGACTTTTTTGTTAGCTTTTTTTTTTTTTCTGGGCCAAGCGGTGAAGGCTACAGCTCCTCTGCAGGAGGGAGGGTGCAGGCTTGGAGGGGACACTGGAGGACGGTGGGGTGGGGAGGGAATTTTCCTTGGGACTGAAGCAAGGTGGTGGGAGCAGATGGGCTGATCATGGAAAAAAGTTTTCTGTATCTGGATGGAAGTGGTATTGGAAGGCAGGGTTGGGATTAGCTAGAGGGTTTATTTCTGTGTGAGGCTGAGCCAGGCGGGGATTGGCGTTCTCAGGTTTTGGACTGTTGTTCGGGGACCCCTCTCTGTGGGCTGTTTATTGTAAGCCACTCCGAGCCTTCTGGATAAAGTGGGATATAGATTTAATAAATAAAAAAAACACAGATAACGATGCTGGAAAGAGTGGCTATATTTAAACACTTAATGCACTAATGCGGTTACTCCAACACTACAGTACTGAACTTGCCTGAAAACTGTATAAGGCAGCGCTAAGAACGTGTCAGCCAAACAGTTGATAAAGCCAGGTATGCACAAAACTATCTGAATACATCACATTGTGGCCAGACTATCCATACAGCTCAACAATTTGATTGTATGCGCCGTTATTTATTCCTATCACTGTGGATCATGAACAGTCTTACTAGACTCATAATACGCCATTGCAAGTGCAAAATGCAGTCCCTTAGAGGATGCATCAGATATCCGCCTAACAATGAATCTCAGTTTTGTATCAAAACATCCAAGTTTCCAGCTGTGTGTAGTAATGAGTTCTATTTGTCAAATGCTATGACAGCCACATATTTCCTTATTAATAAAAGTTTTTAATTTCCCTTTTTCTTTCTACTGACTGTACAACTCGTAGATCTGATTTACCGATTTCACTGGTTAGTGCCAGTACAGAACAGAATCGAGCACTTTACACACTTTATTGCAAAGTTCAGCCATTCCCACTCAGGGAGATTGCAACACTTCCGATATTATGGCCTAACTGCAAAACACCGAGCACCTCCTGAGAGAGTCCGAGAGCTCTCAGTTCAGTGGAAACTGCACCCTTCCTATGGGGCAATCACTCTGGTTCAGAAAGGGCTCTGCACATTTACAATCAGAATTTGGTCCATGGCCTCTCATTAATAGATTCACTCCACTTTGTGCCAACTGACATGATATTTTGGACTGCTCAGAGCAGGACCATCCCCAACTGGATCATCCCAGCCAAAGTTTTGTCTAGCTGGGGCTTAAAAATCTCCAAGGATGGAGATTCTACAACCTCTTCAGCTAACCTGTTCCAATGTTTTACTACCCTTCTGGAGAGAAAGATTTTCCTAATATCTAACCTGAATTTCCCTTGCTGCAACTTAAGACCATTGTTTCTTGTTCTGTCATCTGCCACCACTGACAACAGTCTAGCTCAATCCTCTTTCAAACCCTGCTTCAGGTAGTTGAAGGCTGCTATTAAATCCCGCCTCAGTCTTCTCGTCTGCAGACTAAATAAGCCCAGTTCCCTCAGCCTCTCCACATAAGTCATGTGGCCCAGCCCCCAAACCATTTCTGCTGCCCTCAACTGGACTCTCTCCAATTTGTCCACATTCTTTCTGCAGTGGCATGCCCATAACTGAATACAGTACTCCAGATGTGGCCTCACCACTGGCAAATAGAGGGGATTAATCACTTCCCTGGTTCTGCTGGCACCGCTCCTACTAATGCAGTCCTGTATGCTATTAGCCTTATTCCAAGAAGGGCATGCTGTTGGCTCATAATCAGCTTATTATCCACTATAACCCCCAGGGCCTTTTCTGCAACTGCTTAGTCAGTTGGTCCCCAACCTGTATTGGTATGTGGGACTGTTCTGTCCCAAGTCCAGGACTTTACCCTTTGTCTTATTGAACCTCATAACATTTATTTTGGTCAAATCTTCCCGTTTCCCTATGTCTCTCTGAATCCTAGCCATACCGTTGAGCACATCTACTACTCCCCCAGCTTGCTGCTCCCCTTCCTTCCTTGCCTCAGGATCCTGAACTCAATCATCTTATGGTTGCTGCTGCCCAAGTTGCCATCCACTACTACATTCCCCACCAATTCATCCCTGTGTGTGAGCAGCAGGTCAAGATCATGGCTTCTAGCTGGCCTCTCCAACACTTGACCCAGCACTCTCCAAAAACATCCTGAATTGCCTGTGCACTGCTGTATTGCCCTCCCAGAAGATGTCAGGGTGATTGAAATCTCCCATAAAAACCAGGGCCTGTTATCAGGAAACTTGCACTAGCTGTTTGAAGCAAGCCTCATCGACTTCATCCTCCTGGTCTGGTGATCAGACACCCACCACTATGTCACTCTT
Source organism: Caiman crocodilus (assembly GCA_030014935.1). NCBI lineage: Eukaryota > Metazoa > Chordata > Crocodylia > Alligatoridae > Caiman > Caiman crocodilus. Next base: position 15,829,671 of record JAGPOW010001918.1, on the reverse strand, counting down.
GTTGTTCCCCCTTGAACCCTAGCCCAGGGACTTCCAACAGGCCAGTTCATCTCTGGTTTCATACCAGAGCTCTGAGCAATCATACAGCTCTTTTACACAAAGCACAACTCCTTCTTCTCTTCTTCCCTGCCTGTCCTTCCTGAACAGTTTATACCCATCCATTACAGAGCTCTGGTCATTTGATCTATCCCACAATGTCTCTCTTATTCCAATCACGTCATCGTTTTGTGACTGTGGACCTCCGCCTCCCCTGTCCGAGGACCTCCAACTCTGCCTGCTTATTCCCCAGGTCCGTGCATTTGTGGATAGACACCCGAGGTAACTAGCTTATTGCCCTACTTTCTTAGGAAGTATGAGAGCACCTCTCCCACTGCCCACTCCTGCTTGTGCTTCCTCCAGGTCACCCATTTCCCCACCTACCTCAGGTCTTTCACCTCTATCCTCCAGTGAACCTAGTTTAAAGCCCTCCTCACTATGTTAGTGAGCCTGTCCTATTCGCTTCCATTTCTGTTTCAACACATAGCCAATATACAACCAGCTCTTGCTAGGTATAGAATGGGTAATTTAAACAATGGCAATTTTTTAAATGTATTCTTTTGTTGTTCTACTACAAAAATGCAATATTCTTTGCTAATATTACACATAATATTAAATGCATATAATATTATATGGATGAAGTAGGCCCCTGGCAGTATGTAACAAAAATGCAGGCAAAAGGAATAAGGTAAACTAAGATAGAAAAGGACTCCTCTGAACTAATAGCCCTTTCCATTTTGGAATTTGAAATATGTATCAGGAACAGTCCCATCCAAAAGGAAGCAGGCGTGTCAACTTTAAGCTCATTTTTGAAGCCTGGTATAAATACTTCAATAATGGAAGTACATATCTGCAAAGAATACATATAGCCAAGGCAGAAGGGACTTTGAGATGAAGAAGAGCCAGGGGAAGGTTAGATGGAGATAAACACCAGTAAGGTACTAACTGTACCCAGTGGACAGGAATGTAATAACTACAAACCAAGGAGAAACTGTACTAAAGGGAAGCAAACCAAGTGAACACCTGCAGTTGCAATGAATACAGCATTAACATGTTTCCACAGAGTTACCTGGCTTAGATTTTATAGTCTATAAATTATGAATTTATAACTGGAATCCATATTAGCTCTGAAGGCTCAAGAATGGAAGTAATCAATGGAAATCAGGTACTTAGTTCATACCTGCAGCTTCAATAAATACAGAAATGTATTCAATATATTTATATCTATTTTATGTCATGTCTATATTGATTGCACAGAACATTACAGAATATTTTGCACTCCATTTTAACTGGCCCAATATTACTCAAGTCAGAGAGGGCATAAGGGACACTGTATGTACATAATTTCCTGGTCACTATACATTTGATCCTATATGGAGGAATGATTTCCACCTAAAGAATACTACCTCTTTATCCTGCAATATTATGGAAATCTTAGGTTGAGCAGACCCAAAAGAAATAAGCACAGAATGCTGAACTAGTCAGTGGCTCGTCATCACAGAAATTACTAAAATAATATTTGTTAAATCCCCCATATATTATAGCAAAAAATGAAAGGAAAATTCATTTCCAGGCTTAATCTCTTTCTTGCTTCTGTTGTTTGGAGTACTCACCAAACACTATTGCAATTAACTCATTAAAACAAAATGGCATGTTACTTTTCAGTGCTAAGGAATTGAAATTATACGTTTCCACTTGCAAATTATTATCTAATGTGTTTATACTCTCACCTGCTCCCTTTCCTCTCTGGGAATATTGTTTGCAGCACAATGGGTTCAGTCTGTGCCTATGAAAATCAGCGTCAAAACTCTAATTCACTTTAGTCGGTCCTGGCTCAGACCCAACTTACAGAAGGTTTCCTATCTTTAGCAGGGTACCTGTCCTGAAAAGACGCACGGTATGAAGGGGTTCTGAGTCCTTCCATTGCCACCAGGAGAGAGAGACAGCAGATGACTGCAAAAACAGTACAAAAGGCAATTCCTGACAATATTGCTGTGTTGAGTGCAAAAATCCTCCAGTGCCAAGCAGAAATCCCAAATGTCTTATTCCCTGAGCTGTGCTCATTCCAAACAAAGCAAAGCGTCCCGCGTTTTTAACCAGTTAAATTAAATGATTCTGTACATTGCTGAACACTAGAGATTGCAGGTTGATTCTTAGTGTCAAATCAGAAGCATGAAATTACCATCAGGTTTGGATGAAATCTCCACATGTTCATTAAATTAGGCAGATTAGTTGCCCCCTGAGGGCAGGAAGGAAAAGCCAGAAGAAGAATTAGAGCAGCCTTGTGCCACTAAGCTGGCTGGCATTCACCCAGGACTCCAGTGCTATTCAGAAATGTGAAGTGTCATCGCTACCAATAGCTAATATACTGGTCAGTGGAGAAGGAAGACCAGATCTAACCAGATATGAAGAAGTACAGAAGAGGCACTGACAAAAAAACGTGTTTCTCGCCGAACCTCCGACTAGTTATAACAAGAACTAGCAATGTAAGCAAATGGTAAGATATGTACAAGTTTTGAATCAATAATGGGAAAAGTATGATAATACAGTCTGGGTTATAACGCAAGCAAGACTACTTTATAACTGCTATCAAATGAAATGACTAAAGAGCACAAGAAGAAATGAGGAAGTGAAACTTTCAGTGTTAGCCATATTTAAAGATCATTTTGCATTTGCGAAGCCTTGCTTGAAACCAATTTAATTATTTACATTTGACTTTTTAAGCAATCTGTATGCGTGTGCTAGAAAGCAATTGATGGGCTAACTCTTGGCAGTCCATATTTTGTCCAAGGGGTCTTCACTCACCTGAATAGCTCTGTTCATGGAAACAGGACTACCAGGTGAATAGTTTATTCAGGCTAGCATCTCTTGGATTGAGAGCTAAAACTAGGAAAAAAGGGATACTGTTCAAAGTGCATGTTGTTTTTTTTAAAATAGCTGATAGTTGGGAGGCGAAACAGGAATTTTCTAGACAGAAACATCCTTTTATCAGAATGTTAGTTCACCCACAGATATTATGAATAGTTTTGCAAAGATGTAGGAGTATTCACTTTCCCCAGCACTCCTTATTGTCAATCAAAACTCTTATGTAAAAGAACTGTTCATATGTTTAATCCCAGCCATTAAAGGGCTCTTTTCCCCCAAAGAAAAATCTTTAATAACTATAAGCAGAAACTTTTGTCAGGAAGTTCAATATTACCCAATGCAACTAAACTTCTCGTAGACATGCCACAAAATACCAAAAGCAGGTTGGACAATAATAAGCACAACTACAAGCTGCAATAAGATTTACAATCATTTTAGGTCCAGGCTTATTTTATAGCTGCCATATGAGATTTTATTTCTGGAAAGAAGCTGCATTGATAAAGAGGTTTAATTGTCTGTCAGTGTGCCTTATGGTGCAGTTGCTTCAAGCCTGAATCTCATTACTGCTTCAATTCTCCAGGTTCCCCTCCATCTTGAGGCTGGTGCTTAATTAGTGAAGCTCTGGCAATGCAAGCAAATACAAAGTACTTTCACTCTCCCTCTTTCTCCCTCCCTCTGTCCTCCTGACAAATCTAATAGACTATTGATTTTCCATCCTCAAAGAGATCAGGCTCCACTTTTACCATTCAATCATGGTATTAGCTGTCCATTAACTCAAATTCCCTGGCCTGACAGCTTGTCGACACCTTCAAGGCTGCCCAATGAGCCAATCAACACCCAGATAACAACTGCAATTATGTATCTCTGAGAACTTCAGCCAAGGTTTTATTCTTTTTTTCCATCTCTTTCTGAGAAGTTACTATTCCTATCTGCATTTTTCTTACTTAGCATTTGAATGAGGCTTTCATTTCTCAACTACTGCACTTGAAAGGAGAAATTTTTGTGATTGAAAGGATGATTGTGTTATCTGCTGGCAAAGCCATAATTTTCGGTACAGTTATTTCTACACCTATTCTGCACCTGTAATGTTTTGAAAATAAGCTGACACTATAAACATTTGAGAATTGTCAAAGCAAATAAATTCATCACATTTCAGAAAGTTCTTCATTAGTCTCAGTTGTGTCATTTTCCCCGCTACATCAAAAAAAAA
>JAGPOW010001918.1:15760406-15817638 GCA_030014935.1 Caiman crocodilus | reverse complement strand
GATTACTATTTGAACGACGGAAACCCATAGATAGTGCGACATAAGCAGGGAGTGCCGCAAAATAAAACATATCCAAGTAGCGTTAGTTTAACACATTGAAAAGGCTTTTGAAGCGGTGGGAAATCCCGTTTGTGTAAACGCAAACGCCGTTCTTGTCTACAAACGCCCTACAAGCCCAACGGATCAACCACAACGTAGCTTTTTGATAAGCGTTTGCGAATGCTATCTTGGTAGCCTACTGAGTGTACACATTGATTTTTCCGATCCCAGGAAATCATGCAAGATTATGCTTGTTGATAGTTCATTGGTTGGGGCTTTCTTGGAAGAAACATTAGGGAAAGTAGAGGTGGAATAATAAGCCGAGTGTATAACAGAAGAGTAGATATTATGTGTGTTCTGTGCTCCGCTGCCACCGATTCACTGACTTCAGACAAATCATATCGGTTTGCCTGTTCATCTATCTATCCATTGAAAATATTAGGGGGTGTGTGAAAATATGTGTGTATATGTTTTATTTACTTCACAGAAGCCTTGGTGAGACTGGCTAATACATATATGTAAGTGGCAAGTAGTATTTACATTAGTTTGCTAACTATATAGCTAACATATCATAGCTTTAATATTCATCCATTTGCATTAAAAATGTCATGATACTGATATCATGCTAACGTGCAACTTAATATTCATAATGACAAGAGTATGGAATGGAGTCACACAGAACCTGATCCTACAACCCTTATTCAGGTTTGGTACTACTTGCTTTCTTGAACAGGCCCATCCCTAGTCAACAGACCTACTTGAGTGAGCAGTTAGTACCAACACTAATAAAGGTTGAAGAACCATGCCCTGGGAGAAGTCTTTACTAAAAGAAGCAAAAATGTCATTAACGTTTCATTTTCATTCAGACATTCAGAAACTGTAGGGAGGGACTGTTCTGTACAATATTGTTCATTTCTAAATACTTTGCACATGGTTCTTTTTCATCTGCTGAACTCACCATTGGGAAAAATTTGCTGGATATCTTTTAATAAAAATTACATTTCTCATTTGCAGGCTTCCCATCTCTTTCAACTGCAGGCTTTTTCATCTATTCCCTCCGGATGGAACTGCTTTTTCAGACCTCTAATTAGTTCATGTGGCCTTGACCACTGTTGGCTAGACTTAGTTTATTATTCTTAACTCTAAGGCAGCCACATGTGCATGCATTTGATCCCTTACCTTACAAAACACCTTCATAACTTTCCTTCAGATTTTGCTCCAGTAATTTTGAGATTAATTTGTCTTTCATGTCATGCTTTGTTCCAGCTGCTCTTAAACCTGCTTTCACTTTACCTTTGCTAAAAAAGCCAATGTCATTCCTTGATGAACCTGCAAATTATTGTCCTATAGCTCACCTTTCTTTTCAAATGTATTTAAAAGAAAATGGTACTGAGGAAAGTAGCTGGCTCTCTATTATCTTCTGGAACAGGCTATTTCCCACATCTCAATGCACATTTTTGAATTAATATTGCTTCAGGTTACAGTCTGAACTTGGTACTATGACTTATCAACTGAATATTTTGTGCGCTTTTGACACTGTTGATTCTGATATTTGAATGAATACACTACTATGACATTAGCTCTAGGATTAACCATTAGTTGGATTGCTACTTGTCTGAAAGTTTAGATGATTATTTAAAAAACAAAGCACAACTACAAACAATTTCCCCTACCCCTCTCCCCCCTCAAAATCAAAACCCCACAAACACATGCACAGCACAAGGTATCATTGCTATCTCCAGGGCTGAAACATTTCTCGGTGTTTCTGCTCCTTTTTAGCAGTACTACTAAGTTGAAAATTTTGGTATGAATTTTCATTTCTATGTAGATAAGTCCCTGATTTATGGCACCAGTAATGATCTCTCTCTCAATGAGTCCTCTTTTTCAAAAACTGTTTTCAGCCTATGTAAAATTAGATCAGTTAAATAAACTTTTAGTAAAAAACTCAATGCTGAACTCTTGAAAAAATCTGCTCAAGGAGTGTCACAATAGGAACTGCTAACACTGAGCATTTCTGGAAATTGAACTCCAACAGAAAAAGAAATTAAAAAAAATCTTGTCCCCTAGCTCCTGAAACTGGCTTTAATTACTGTAATGAATTTGCAGCCATATTAAAAAAACCCTGACACTGGATCTTCTGGAAGAAAAGAACATGTAGCATCCTAAGATTTAGATTGCCCCTTCTATGAAAGTGGGCAGTGATGTAGGGGGCCAGAGAAAAACCAACTCCAAAAGCTTTTATTTAATTCTCCCTGTGGGAGGAGAGAGAGAGGCCATCCCACCTCCAGGTCTGACAGAGAAATGGGAATCCTTGAGATGGCGGGAGTTATTTAGTTGCTGCTTTACTTGTAAGAGAGGGCTGGCTGCAAGTTGCACGAAGTGGGCAAAAATGGAGATGCTGCAGCCCAAAGCCCCATTACTCCTGGCTTGCATTTCTGCAAAGGGAGGGGACTGTGCTCAATGGCTCAGGAAGCCTCTTTCAGTCTTAAATGCCTTACTGATCTGTGAGAAGTCACACATCTGTATAGTTACTATACGAGGCCTCCCAGATGAGCCGGAGGAAACGTGTTCTGGCAGAGTTTGCAGGAAATCTCTTTGTACGGGGACTGAAATGATGTTTCATCACTGGGACTTCTGAAAGACCATCCTTCCATCTTACGCCCAACATTAGCCCTTTGAAGACAATCTCACAAGAAAATAATCTTTGCACTTTATAAACCAGCAGAGCGCTGGCATGGCACCGCATTCAAAATGCATTAGCAGGAGTATATCAGCGTGTCCACTCCTTTGCCAGCGCAGACTTTTTGCCTATGAAACAGCTTGATAGGACTGCCCAACTTAATTGTACAGCAAGGGAATATCTCCTACCTAACTTGGAAGGCTAAAACACAATAAGAGACTATACTTCCTCAAACTTCAGCCTAAAATTTCCTGCCCGCCGCTGCATCTTGTCATAGTGAGCTGCAGCCCTTGGAGCCATTCTAAGTAGGTCTTCCTCCACTTGGGGGAAGTGTCTTAGAAGTTCAAGACAAGTGTGTTATCCCTGTCCTAATTTTTCTTTTTTTTTTTACAAGAGTGTAAATTAGGAGTCACAGCAATGAAGTTAGAATTATATGGAGATATAAAACAGGCACCAAGAGAAATCATGCCTATTGTTTGCATGACGTTAATAGAAAAAATGCATCTTTTCAGAGGCAAATTGAATGGCAAAGCCTTCTTCTAGGCTATATCTCTCAATGAAGGAGTATGTCTCAATTTTATATCCCTATAAGCTACACATTCAGGATCAGGAAATCACTTCCCTTTACTATGATTCTAACCGGACCTGAAAGGTTGTGTGCAGACAGAATATATTTGCCAAGTTAGACATGGAGACAGTAACAGACAGAAAGTAAGCGGCCTACAAAAACTATGAATTCTACAATTTAATTCCTTCTGGATCTAGCTCTATAAATAAATAAAATTTAATTCACTCCATTTGCATACTAAAAGGCAGATCATCAGCGGCTGTAAATTGACATCATAGGAATTGTTTGAGGATCTGACTGCGTGTATTCACAGAGAGGATGTAATTTCCTCAATTTTCTTTGAAAAGAAAAAAAAACTGTGGAAAATGATTGCAGGAAAACTGGGCTGATGCCATTTGAAGTTTGCCAATTGTAATCTTCATGGTAGAATTTTGTTCCATGCAGCCAAATCTTCATAACAATTGGTAGCGAATCAAATGCCTTTAAACATATCTGTAAACCTTATCAAGTTAAACCACACAGGCTCAGCATAATACAAGGTTGCTATTATCATAATTTGAAAATCAGAACATTTCTTTACAACAGAGGCAGACAAACACTTCATTATGTTTGCCCCAAAATAGAGAGATCGGCTTAAAAACAAGAACAACAAAACCCCGCGTACAGACAGTGTCTTGGAGAGAGAAACCTTCCTGAATATCTCTAAATAAGCATTTGGGAAAAGCAATTTGAGTAAATGGCTTTAAAGACAGGTTATTTATTTATTACACGAGACACAACCTCTTGCATTATTGCCTAAAGACAAATGCATGCTGATCATGCTCCTGTTCCTGAAACTGAATGCATTTATATTAAAATTGTAGAAAGTACAGTATACACTAAGGTACGATCTATTGACTATGTCAGTAATAGCAGCTTTTTCATTTTCCCCCTTGTAATAGAAGTCATTGCTTGCATTCAGAATGGATTCTTGGGCTTTATTCATCTCAGCACAGAGGCTACCCTGGGCTTTGAATGCTATTGATTTTTTTAAAGAGACGGTACTCCTTTTCTATGTCCTGCTCAAGATCCATTTCAAACCTGTCATAAATGGGAGCCTCAAATTACAGGACAACTTAAACAACACTTTGTGATCAGTGATGTGTTCAAAGCATCTGCCTTAAAAGTCTTGAAAGACTTGAGAGCAAATGATGATGTTTTCAATATACCCAAAAAAAGTTTCTTTGCAGTTTGATAACACTGCTACTGCATTTGTCTCCTTAATCTCCCACTAAAATTGCTTGTTAGACATTTAGGCTAAGGTTCTCATTCCACGTCTAGGGAGAAACTATGACGTCCTTATAACGAGCTATTTGGGGGCCTGTATTCCAGATCTGACATACTAGCCCTACTGAAGGCAGTGGCATGTTTTATTTACTTCAATGAAGCCATTATTTTTACCCCATAAAGCAGGCAATGGTCCAGCTAGCTGCTAGCAGTGCACTAGACACCCCAAAGAGTCATCCCAAACAAGGGGGTAAGCACAGGCTGGCACTGGAAGTATAGAAGGATATATATATATATATATAAATATCTGCTATATATAATAGTCTCCATTTCTTCCTTGAAAAGAAGCTGACTTTACTGTTAATTTACTGATATTCATTTGCAATCTCCAGTGCTTACTGCTGAGGTCTGGAGATGGGAGCTCTACAACCGTGTCAGGCTCTGACTCACTGTGCACCCTTTGGCTTTTCATTTCATCTCTGTTCCTTCCTCTGGGAAACTTCAGTGAAACTTCATGCGAGTAATGCGATGCGAGCCACATTGCTATTAAGAGGGTCTAGAAATATGCTCATGTATTATCAAAATATAACATTTTATGCAACATTATGGCGCTTGGATTCAAAGCCCTTCATTATCATACGAAATAGCAGAACCACAGAAAACAAAAGTACATATTTTATTGCTTTTGTGGCAAATGTTGATAGTCTGAATTACTTAAATTTGGCAGGATGGTATGCTTTTACTTCCTGCTGTCTTTTGGAGCACAAGAAAGGATAAAAGCAGTTTATACCCTTTGGTTAGGCAGCAGAAATTTATGGAAAGTCTCACAACTTTGTAGCTTTACATTCTGGTAGCGCAGATAGGGTTATCATCTTGTTCTTACCACTGCTCAGGATATAAAACAAAATCACTGCACAGAAATAAGGACTCATTGCTGAAAGTCTCTGTATCCTTGTAAAAACATAATAGTTTACCCACTACAAGTTAACAGACCTTCAACAAGGTATCACTTGGCATCTTTAGGTTAATTAAGTTTGGCTGGAAATAAAACTTTAGCAACAATTCAAGGGAAGATTCTAGTTTTCTAAGAGACACGACTCAATGAAAATCAAAACCCGACATGACTGAAGAGCTGAAAAACAGATCTTGGATTTACAATGAAAACTTGCTAAGCTGACAAGCATCTATCAAAATGCACTTCTCAGGCTTGACGTGGAGATTTTTTTTTAAATACAGGGATAAGTTCAAAATGCAAGTAGAAAGAATGCCCATTTAAAGCAGTTCCATGGAAAGTTCTTATGGGCCACATCTACACGAGACACTTAATGGGCAGTGGCTCGTTACTACTGCGCAGTAGCGTTGCCGGGCACAAAACATGATGCAATGCTGCTGTGCAGCAGTAATGAGCTACTGCACAGTACGCATCACTAGGCAACCATGCTGCGATGCTACTGTGTAGTCATACCAGTTACCGGGCAGTCATTAAGTACTTGGCTAGGCAAGTAATAAATGATTGCACAGTAATAACTGCGCATTCAGCATCTCACATAGACATGGCCGTGGCGTCTCAGTGAAAAGCTTGATAATCCAAGAGATTCTGTAGGGCAAATTAACATGGCCTCATTACACTATGCCAAATCATTTTAAACTTGCATAATAGAAGGCAGCAATATAGCAAGGACATCGTTGAGTTTAGTTGCCATTATTTTGGATATGTATGTTGCTAACAGAGCCAGTTTAATCTATATTGCTAGGCATACATTTCAGCTTTCCAGCCTCTTTGCTACATAGAAATTGAATAGAATAGAAATCTTCTTATCTGCCTTTAGTGCTGATCTGCAGTAGATCATTATACACAATTTATTACAGATATGGTATTCTAATGGATTTTATCTAGAACTCCATATAAATATTTCAAGCATTGCGGCAGTTCACCATATTTCGTCATGTTTGCACATTTTGCCAGTATGATTGGAAAAGACCAAACTGAATTTTAAAAAAGGAATGCAAAAATGCCTCCAAAAAAAAATTTGCCAGATCATGGATTTCCTGAAATGGTAATGGCAGTACGGAGTCCAGGGGGAAAGAAAAAAGGAAAAACTGACTTTAGGCTGCAATTTTAAAAAATCTCTAAGAGTGGAGTGTCTTCAATTCCTCTTTGAAAGAACAGTCAGGACTCACAGTAGAGATGATATCTTTTATTAGACCAACAAGATTTTTGCAAAAAGAAAAAAAAACCCTTTGCAATTTGTTTGAAAGAATGTATTCTTTAGCTGATTAATAGTCTGAGACGTTTAATAGGAATTGTATTTATATATGGATTGCAGGATCAGATGTCAAATAAAACTATTCAGTGTAATTTATCATCTTTTTAATACAGGTCTACATGAGTAACAGGAACCCTCCTGGGTTAGGAAACGTAGGTAAAGGACACCATCCTTTGTTCACTGACTTTGCTGAATGACCCCTGAAGTCGATGAGTATATTGTATGCCAAAGGATTTCCACTCTGGATAAGTCCTGGGTAGACCTGACAATACAAATCACTAACATGGACTGCTATGAATTTGATTCCCTACAAGACTGAATTACACAAGAGAAATATTCTGTTCTCTTCCATTCTAAAAGGCTGGAAAGAGTAAGATTATGGAAAGATATGAGAGCATTAAATGTCAGTGGTAGCATTTGTCAGCAGAACTGATGGAATGCCATTCTGGTATATTTATTCAGGCTATAATAATCCTTTTAGTGCATTTTTATGACTTTTGACAATTGAAAACAAATAAGAGTTATCTCCCTTTCACCATGTAGTCATCGTTTGTCTTTTGCTTTTAACAGCATAATTACTGAGAATATTATGTTACTAGCATATTGTCAGGACCCACCAATAGACAACGCTTGTAATTCAGAATTGCAACATTTTATTTTAGTCAACTTCCACACCTCAATTTTTTATATTTCTATAGCGTACAATGCAAGCTGGAAGTGGTACTGAATTGGCTCTAACAATAATACATCATCTTGGCATAAGCGTGATCTTTATATATATCAATAAGGAACTTGGTAGAAAAAGTACGTTCTCTATTTTGTTCCTGAATCATTTTACTTTTATCTGATTAACTGCATAGTATATATAAGGGAAGATACAGCAAATCTAAGGCACGAGTCAACTTGTCTCTCAATCAAAGTTTTCTGGTGCCTAAGGCACCGTTCCACCTTGCATCAGCCAAGAGCACCCGAGGAAACTAAAGTCATTTGGCATTCACAAGGTGCCCCTTGGTGCATTTACATGTGCATATTAATGCTATGCAATAAACTCTGGTACTTATCGTGCCAGATTTTATTGCTCTTGCATGTCACGTTTACCCTGGGGGGGAAAAGGGGATGGGGTCAGCCTGCCAGCCCAGGGTTGTTCCAACCTGGCTCAACGTGCTGCAGAAGTCCTGGCTGGGGCATGAGAATTCATTGCCAGCTCCCACACTGAAGAACCGTTGTGCCCTAGCCAGCCAGGTCAGCGTCTACACATGCTCCGCTGTGGAGTAAAAACCTCTGCAGCAGAGTAGGACTTGTGTTTGCAAGTACTCCCCTGCTGTGAAATTTGTTTACTCCAGCCTAAAAGCCCTGCATGTGTGGGTGTTGAACCATTTCCTGTGGAGTTAATTAGTCTACTAATTACATCTCATGTAGATGTGCCCCCTTTGTCTAGAATCCTACAGGGGTATGTCAGACCAGACCTACACTGGGGTCAGAACCCACAGCCGTCCTCATTTAAAATATGGCCAGTGGTGGTAATCGCATATTCAATCACCTGTTGCAAAATAACTTAGTGACAAGAATACTGGCAATTGGAAGATGCCGTTCTCCCTGCCCTTGTGCTTGTTCTCTATGGCCCAGTGACTCTTACTTTACTTTCTGTGCAGTGGAGCAATGTTGATTGGCAACAAAGTAAGTGGCCTGGTTCCAGCTTTGCCTCAAGTCTGGTGATTAGGGCACTACTCTCCTGGGAAATGAAGGAATTTGGCTTGGAACAAGGCTGGAAAGATTAGAAGTGATAGATGAGGGAAAAGACACCAGGAGTATAGAAGGTTAATACTGCTAAGATGTTGATTTTTTAGTTTCAATTAATATTTTTAGTTCTTTTGCTATTATTAGATAGCCCGCAAATAGTTGCAGCTCTTGTACATAAAAATTGTTTTAAATTTGCCTTAAATACATTCCTTTTATCACACTGACACTCTCAAACATAGCAAGTGGGGAGACTTAAGGACAAAACAATTTATGTCTGAATATTGTTCCCCAGTAAACACAAGATCAGATCCCCAGGTTGCAAATGCCATAGACGCACTGAAGTGAATAGAGTTGGGACAACGTACCCTGGCTGGCTGCCCAGCACAAAAGCTCTTGGGTGCACAACTAGCATATGCAGCACAGCTAATAAGGCCCTTCCAGCACCTCCTGTCTATGGCCATTTCTGCTTTATTTATTAAGGAAACTTAGGAGCTAGCAATTGTGTTAGTCTTAGAGGCTTTATAGCTCTTTCTTACTAAGATCTAACGTGCCACCAAGTGCTATCTGGGACCTGACACCAAAATCTGACTAGCAACAAGCATAAATGTCCATGTTCAACCACTTTCCCCCAATTATCTTAAAAGCAAATGAACAGTTTAGGAGATATGGAAATTTTTATGGCACAGCAAGAATTGCGTAAGATGACAAGAAACAATGTAGAAGTGAAAAGAAGCAACACCAGTGTTTTATTTTTTTTCCCCTGGTTATATATACCCGCTCTTCCTCCATTCCGCGAAACAGACTTTTATGAAACAATTGGATGTCATGGATTTACGTAAATGGTAGCTGATAGAAATCTACATCTGAGTTTGGCGTAGGCAGAGGAGGACAGATCTAGCTAATAAGTGATAAAGAAGGCGGAGAAACCCACAGAGCAATCTTATATGTATATTAGCTGTCATTGCATAGTGAAGAAAGGTGGCTTTACTTTAACAGTATGTGAGAAAGGGACTGTACAGTGGATGATGCAAATTTATATATAGTCTGTCTGCTACCTAGCAATCCTGCCACAGAAGCCCTTATACTGTTGCTTTGACCTTGGAAACACATAAGTAAAAATGCAGAATTTCAGGCTTACAAGGAGTCTTTGGCTATGCTAAATAACATTTGATAGCGCTCTTAAGAACTAGACTATCAAGTGTGTGGGTCAGAACCCTCCTTTCCCCCCCTCCCGATGATTCATATGAAACTTCAAATTTTGGGGACAAAAATCCAGAGATAATCTGAGAAACCAACTTTGTCTGGAAACAGGCAGATAAGGCAAGTGAGCAGATAACAACTGAACTTAATTTCTCACTTGTACCTAGCAGCAATATAATCAGTGAAAACAGGATTCTCCAAAAGCAGATGAAAAAAGACTAAGGTCCAAGTGGTTCAAATGGAAGCTCACGCAGCACTTAAAATATCAGGCAGAAATGGCCAGAACACACAACCTTTTTATTTTTTCTGCTGAGCTCTATACAGCAGAAATTGTAGCCATCTGCTAACAGAAAGAGCTGAGCCTAACACACTTACTTACCTCTATAGTAAGAGTATAAATTAATGAAGAGATGGGCATAGGTTTCTGGGAGCAACGCCTAATATAAACAGCCGGGGAAGAAGCAATGTAGATGGAATACTTCCTCCCCCTTAGCCACTTACCCCCTTTCACTCGGCAAGCCCCTGGAAGGATCGCTGAACATTGCACTTTGTGATCCAGACACAAGGCAATGGGGTTAGACAGACTTAATATGGGGTCTATCTAAATCGAGAAATTAAGATCATCAAAAGGCGGAAGGGAATCACTTCCAGTTGGTCCAAAGTGATAATACTTAATGCACATTCCTAAATACCATGCATGCTTGGCATGCAGGTGAACTCCTTCTCCCTGCCCTAAATGAATAAAAAAAAAACCACTCAGGATCTGGGCAGCTGAAAACTAGAGAAAGCTTTGCTTGGGGTCAGGAGGTAAACTAGCCTATGGTGTGTGTCCCACAGCAATGACAAATCTGAAGATTAACTTCTCTCACTTCAAAAAACCGTTTCAGCTGATTACTAACAGTGCCCTCATCCCATTGCTATATCTGTGGCAAGTCTGTGATGTTTTGGGCACTATGCCAGGTAGTTGTGCGTGAGAGTTGTTCTCAAAGTTTTTATGAATAGGTTAGAATCGCTTATTTAGGAGAGGATAGGGTTAGCTAGGAGTGATCTAGTCTTAAGCAGTGGCTTGGACTAGGTGACCTCTTTTCAGGTCCTTTCCAGCACAACTTTTCAATGGTCCTGTGACCTGGCCAGCCTTTGCTAGGCAAAGCTAAAGTTCTGCCCAAAGGCTATCATTGGTAACCAGTATGGATTCTGCAATCTTCCCGTCTAGATATCAGAGATGAGGAGCAACCTGGTTTCTGAAGTCATCATCACTGGGTCCTCAGTACCCCTGAAAATCAGGTCTAGCGAGAGAAGTGCAGCAATATGCAACAGATTTTCTGAGTTTCTGCCAGAACTAGAGGCAGCAAATATACTACTTTGATGACTGCTGGGAGGCAAGCAGCACATACTAAACTGGAGGTCAGAGACAGGGAAAGCCTGTGTCCTTTTTGTTACAGCTAAAAACCTTGATGGAAGCAGTGTGTGCATTTAACATTTGCTTTCTGCTAAAAACCAGAGCTCAGGATTCTTTCCTTTCACACTGGAGTGGGGAGGAAAGTTAGAGATGTTAATAGGAAAAAGCAGACCTCAAAGCAGAAAAATGGATCTGCGGACATATTTCCTGGACAAAGGGTATTTAGACTTTGTCAGCGCTTCTTAGATTCCCTTCGTAAACTCTTCACTGACTAGATTAAAGCCATGAAGAGAAGGGATATCAGCTTCTAATTCATGCCCTACTGTGGATTCACCGCAGGCCCAAAAGCGAGGTGTACCTTATGGACAGCTAACGGGTGTGAAACTTGATACATACCTTACAAAATCATGGTCCAGAAGGAAAGTGACAGATACAAGGGGGCTGGATCCTCACTAGATATAGATCACTATAGCACTGTTGACATCAAAAGCAAGTATAAGGGCATAACACAGTGAGACTGAATTAGTGAATACAACCCAGGTGAAGGCAAGCACTGAACAAAGATCCCTTGGTTTTGATGCTGATATCCTTATGCTTCTGTTAATCAGGGGTCAATCAATGGAGTGTAATTAGGTCCCAGATAACCAAGAGAAGAGGCAAAAGTCGGAGAATAGGAACTCATCTTACATGTGGATTGAAGGGGGCTTTGCAGTTGTATGAACTCACATTTCAGGTATACATATTTTCCCTCCAATCTTATGGGCAAAGTACAGAGATTTGGGGAGGTTAAATTAGATTCAAAATGGCCACCTGATTTAAACTTAGCTCGTCCCGGTGCTGCCCTTACACTTATACACCTGGTCTTAGTGACCGGCAATCGGTCTAAACCTGTAACGGTAAAGAATTTCCATGCACACAAACTGGCCTAAAAATTGCAGAACCCCATTTACAAGAAGCCTGGATCTGTGTAGTATCAGACTTATTTGATTTAGGTCAAACCAGTGTATGGCACTTCTGTACACTTCTTCTAAGCAGCCCAAGGGTTGACCACAAGATGAACATGTGCCACCAATGCGTTGCCATGGCTGGCAAGGCCAACCAGACTCTGGCATGCATCCACCCATGCATCTCAACAAAACCAAAAAAACCATCATCTTCCCAATTTACTTGGCCTTAGTGAAGCCACAGCTGGAGTACTGACTCCAGTTTTGGGTCCCCCACTTCAGGAGGGAGGTGGATAAGCTCGAGAGAAAGTCCAGAGGAGATTCATCCATACGATCAAAGGCCAAGAGAGCAAGCCTTATGAGGAGAGACTGAGGAACATGGGACTCTCCAGCCTGGTGAAGAGAAGGCTTGGGGGGAACTTTGTGGCAGCCTACAAGTATATAAGGGGGGTGCATCAGGATCTGGGAGAACAGTTGTTCACCAGGGCTCCCCAAGGGATAACTACGTTTAACAGTCACAAACTTCTAGAAGGCTGATTCAGATTCAATATAATGAAAAACTTTTTTACAGTCTGAGTGTCCAAGGTCTGGGACAGACCGTCCCCCGGGGTGGTGCAAGCAACTACTCTGGACTCATGCAAAAGGTGTTTGGATGCTTACCTTGCTGGGATCATTTGATCTCTGCAGAGACTTCCTGCCTGTGGCAGGGGAGCTGGACTCGACGGTCTCACAAGGTCCCTTCCAGCCGCTAACGTCTATGAAATCTATGAAAACCCAGCCACTGGCCCCAGCCCAAAGGCTGCTCTTCCCCATTCCCCCTGCACTGGGGTTATTTTTTGTCCCCCCACCCCAGTCCCTTGTTCTTCCCTGCCCCCACCCCCCACCCCAGCCAGCCCTCCCAACCTCCATCTCAAAAGCCGCTCCAGGTGCAGCTGCTTTTATCAGTGTTCACCACTGCCAGAGTCCAGAAAGGAAGTCTGGGGAGGTGGGGCGGGCAGGAGGAATGGGGATGTAGGTTTGCTGAGGGAGGACCATCCACGGGTTGGGCTGGCTTGCCCCATCCCATCTATGGGTTGCGTCTTCCCCGCCCCACCCCTTATGGTTCACACCTCCCCTCCAACCCCCAGCAGACCCCCCCCAATTCCCCACTAACTACCCCTATCCTGACTTACTCCCACAGAGGTTGGGCCGGGATGGGCTCCGCAGGAGTTTGGTCCCTGTTCCAGCTGGGAGCTGGGCAGAGTAGGGGGCCAGCAGCACTGGACTCTCAGGTGCCACCAGCCCTGCCCTCCCAACCCCAGCCCCTGGCACAGCCCCCAGTTCCTGCAGTGGCTGCTACACATGAGCTTGTGCTAAATCAATACAAATAAAAAAATCACTCCTAATTTCATGCAACCCTGAAAAGGTCAATCAAAAGTCCAAATAAATGCTTAAAAGTAAATGCTGGCTTTAGCTGTCGAAATTTTAAAAAACTGAATTCTGCCAAGCCTACACACATTGTATCAGGCTGAGTTTGATGTAAAAATGTTTTTATTTCTCTTACTGCCTTTTGTAAAGAAAGGAAAAGGCCACACACAAATGAGAAAAAGGCCACACACGACAAAAATATTGAATGATAACTTGTATTTCTTCCAAAACAAAAGGTTGAAGCTGAAATACAACGGCAATTTCCTTCCTACACTGTTTTCCACTATAAAAGTAAGGTAGCCTAATTTTAAAGGATCTCTCCATCAGCGTAAAGAAAATGAGAAAATATTTCAAGGAGGTCACTTTCATTGGAGAGGAACTTTCTGTAAAAGACCAAATCAACTGAAAAAAATGAAAATCTCAACAAAAGAAATTCTCCTACTAATTTACATCTATTCCAATGAGTTTAATTCAAAGAGAGAAAAGGCAAAGCAGGACAGAGACATAAAATACTATGTTTTCCATCTGGATCACGGAGACAATAAGTTTCATTGATATAATAGGCATGGCGAACGGAATATAAGCTTTGCTACAAATAGGACATTTTTACAAAGTTTTTTTTTTATCCAAAAAGGTTATTAAAATCATAAATACCAAATCAGTGAGATGCAAGTGCTAAGAAAGGACTGAATATACTGAATACTAACTTTACATGCAGCAAATGGTCAGAGAACCCTTCAAACTAGCAGGTCCAACCGTCAGCTGTATTGTAGACTCATTTCAAGTGGCAATTTTTGAAACACCTGTTTTAAAAAGTACTGAAGTGACCAAATCACTCTATTTCCACAACTTAAAGTAATAGCAGCCTTTGAGACAACAATACACAGTATTTAACTGGGGGAAAACCTGTTTGAATCATAGGCAGAAACAAAGTACTACCAGATGATCCATCCAGGTTGCCTTCACTTTATGCAGGTTCTGTATGTTCAAACTTGCTGTTATGCAGTGACCCTTTTTATACCCCAAATTTGTTATATCCAAGATAAATTCACTCTTATGCGATCAGTGTGGTAGAAGCCAGCAGTCAGCTGCTTTGTGTGGCGCTTTGTGGGAGTGACATGCACCAAAATCTAGCCTCCTGTGCTGATCTGTGCTCCTCGCTTGTTGTCTGCGACATGTGTTTCTGTAGTTGCCCTCCACATTGTGATGGTGTCCGGTGTTTGTGCGCACTGTCTGCTGTTGGCAAGTACCAAAATTGCCCGGTAAAAGTGGTAGAAATGGCTCTGGGGATCAGTATAGTCGAGGTCTTGGAACGTATCCCTATTCGTTACATTGTAAAGTGGGTTCCCTTTATGCAAATTCAAATTACGCACCGTTTTCCAGGAATGCATGTACAGCATAAAGCAAGGGAAACCTATATAAGCTACCTGCATGTTTCTTTTGCTATAACAGCGGGCCAGATTAATTCCTGAACATTTAATGGTTACATACCAAGGATTAATTTAACACGTGTTAAAAAATTAATGTAGCAATTGACTTACTCCAGTCTTTCAGTGTATGGAAACCTTACTTCTGAGATATTTTGAGAGCATTGTGCAATATTGTGAATTAGAATATAAAATTTCCTGACTGAGCCATGTCTGCCAAGGGATATTTAGTAGAGCTAAGTTTATAGTTTTTAAACACTACATCAGTAGAGCTTGTAGAGTATAAATCCGAACTATTTATATTAACCAAATAGACACAGCTGAGAATCAGAAACTGTTGGTTTTATTCCTGGCTTTTCACCTAAAATGTGTGTGATGCCAAGATAGTTGCTTAATATAGATGTTGTATGTGGATCCCTTTTTGTTTGGCTCTTTTAAATTCAAACCTCTATTTGGACAGGGAAATGTAGCACACATTGATTTCAATGAGAACAATTGTTTTTGCCATCCTTGAAAATTATGACACTTCTTATATGTTAATACTGTGATTCTTTACAAGTTAAAGCAACTACTGACATCACTGGCCATTATTGCACCATGATGATCTAAATTTTAGGGCACTGGTTGTTGAAATATTCCTAAACTTTGTGCTTCAATTCAATCATCTGCCTGATAAGGATATTACCACTTACCTGCATTACAGGTGTTAAGAGGCTGGATTTATTCATGCTCATAAGCAACTTTGAGGATTCTCAGCATTAAAGCACAAGAGAAGGGGTAAATGGTCTTAACTTCTCAGCAAAAAAAAAAAAAAAAAAAAAATCACTCAGTTCTGTTTGTACTTGTAAAGGAAGTTTCAATCGTATTGATTCTTGAAGTGAATGTACCACGTCTGACT
Source organism: Caiman crocodilus (assembly GCA_030014935.1). Lineage (NCBI taxonomy): Eukaryota > Metazoa > Chordata > Crocodylia > Alligatoridae > Caiman > Caiman crocodilus. The sequence continues at coordinate 15,801,803 of JAGPOW010001918.1, read as the reverse complement.
CTTACCACACTGACATCCCAGAGATTTATCTTGTTACAGAACAGGGGCAGCAGTGGTGGCTTGGAAGGCAGTCTCCTGTTACCATTAAGTACCCACGAATAAACCAGCAAGATCACTTCATTTGGTGAAAGGTCAGTATACTCACCACCCTTGTACAATCCATCACTTCTTTCAGGTGATCCGCAAAGAAGCCAGCTATGCAGACGTGGGTGTTGCAGAAGCGGACAACTGTTTCAAGACAACTGCTTCAATGTATGAAGGACCCTAAAGAGCCATCAGCTAGCAATTACTTCGGTCTTTACCAAAATGGGCTATATCTGAATCAGTAATTTAGAACTGAAAGGCTCTAAACCCCAGTTCAAATCAGCCATCATCATCCACTTGCTCAGTTAAAGAAAATGCATGTTTTGATCAGGATGCTAGTCTTTCACACCGATCTGTTGCATCTCCTGCTGTCTAGATTGATTAATAGTCTGTTTTCTGGGAAATTTGCTACTTAAAAGTTTCAGCTGCCAATTTTGAGTTTTCTGAAGGCTGCTATTGCCAATCCCGAAAGCATTCCTTTCAGTTTCAGGTCACAGTGCCAACATGTTAGCACGCCTTGCGTGACACTTTGTCACAAACTGTTGAGTAACTGGTTATGTGCATGTGAACAGCTGTATATTCTAGTGTTTACACAACTTCAAAAAAAGTCTGCATTGACTTCTTGAGACCCGTCAGTCAAGGAAGATGAGAGTACAATTTTTATGAGAGTGCCTCAAGCGCTGCAAATTACTTTCTTTCTTTTCTGAGCAGATCCTCTTGTATTTTGAGGCTTGCCTATAAACAGAGCTCTTTTGGGTGGTCATTTTACAAGTCCGAGTGACATGCATAGATATACTGATCGCATCTGGGTTGCATTTTCATGCTCCAAAGAATTTGCATAATACCAACTTCTTTCTTCATATTAATTGGTTCCTTCCAAGACCATTCTTAAATATTTCCATTTGGACAATAGAGGGTGGAAGAACTGAGAGCCCGTGTCCCAATCCAACAAAGCACCTAAGTACAAGCTTAGCTTCAAGCACTTGTCCAGCCGTTTAAGTTCAGCACACGCCTGTATGATTCACTTGGTTTCGGACTGGAGTTTTAAACAGCTTGTAGGACTGAGCTAATGGCCTTTGTGATATAATAAATAAAATAAGAGCATACAGAGCTTCTTCTTCCTCTGCTGCACACAAAGATAGGAATACCACAGAAAATAAATGGTGCAGTTTTATCTGAAATGTGCTTTCTGGATTTCAATTTTCCTTGGGCACTGAGAGCCCATGAAATTAGGCCTGTGTGTCCACAGCCTTAGAAAAATCAAATACCCTATGCACCCCTACATAATATTCATTATATCACGGATTATTTGTATTATCAGAACATGACACACAAGGCCCAGCCAGGTTCCACTAAATGAGGTGCTGCACAGCTTCTGCCCCAAAGACCTTGAAATATTGCAACTGTCAGGACACAAGTAGATGAAATGAGGGAAGAGGGACAGAAAACAAATTACGGATACTAGCAAGCTGTTGCATACACTAGATGTGCACATCAAGTGGCCCTGGGATCTAATCTGATCCAGGTAAAATATTTATAAGAGACAAAGATCTGACAGCTTTAGGATGGCAGGTTGCAGGCCTAAGTGACAGGCAGAGGGATGGTGTTGTCTATCTTGATCAAGAAAGAAGGTAGGGGGGAGTTGAGGGGAAGATTATGAGCACTGTTTTAGCCATGTCCAGCTTGAGCTGACAAGTAGATATCCAAAGATAGGTTGTGTGTGTGAAAGAGGAGGCTAAGATCCTGGTTCAGACAGGGTGGAGAGGTTGATCTATAGATAAGCATAAAGACGGCAGTGGAATCTGCGTTTGCAGATCAGGTATACTGGTGAAAAGAGAACGAGGAACGTATCCTATAGACTTGCCCATGGGTGAGTTAGAGAGGGGAAGAAGAAAATCATCTGATGGACCTGCTAAAACACCAGTTAGGAGATAAAATAGCACCAGGAGGATAAAATGGGAAACAATATAATAGCAGGATTAGGAAACAACAGAATAATAGAGAACAGGTTTTCCAGAAATGCGTGACCAGCGCTGCTGAAGGCAACAGACCGGCAAAGAGGCCAGAGAACTAGATACCCGTTCTAATCTTTGGCCAGGAAGCGGACATGAAAGACGGGGGCTAAGAACGACGTCAGCGTACTGAAATGGCCAGTAGGTCAACCAGATCCTAGAACGGCTCTAGGATGGGACTGAAGGAGAGGGACTCCAGACACACAATGCGTGCCATGTGCTTAGAGCCAGAAGGGACAAAGTGTGCTGGTGGGTCAGCAAAGCAGCTCAGAAGGTAGGAGGATTTTTTTGGTAGTTTTTCTTTTCTTTTCTTTTCAAGTTGAGAGAGACTAGATCATGCTTGCCCTCTGAGGAGGAAGAGGCTCAGGAGATCAGTGTTTGCGTTCACACAGAAGGACACAAACAAATTCTCCTCCTCATCCTGTTTTGTCCGTCTCCATCTGAGCTCCACCTGTTTTAATCCTCCAGAATCCAGCCTGGCTCTGGTTTGTTTAGTTGTTTGCACACCGCATCAATCAAGAAGATGGCAGGAGGAATATGCATAGCTCTAGGAATAGCATTTTGTTAATTAACAGCTGCTGCAGAGCCAGTAAGAGAAATAAGTGGGGAGGAGGAAGCCCCCTACCCCCAATTTTCCTAAGCTGGTCCCAACAAATATACTGAAGTTTTCCTAAATGGAACTCTGGGTTGTTTCAAACCCCAAACATTATGCATTTCCTCACCATAATGCAGAAGCTCTAAGGGTGACTACAATTCAGGCCGAAGTGCCTTGACACTGTACCCTATTTTAAATACTTGTTTACCTAAATAGTTTAACATCATAATGCTATTTTAGCGCGGACTAGAAACTACAAAGCAAAATCGTTTGTATCATATATCCTGGCCCAATGTTGATACATTACAAAACTTCCAAGTAAATTGGACAGCCAATTAAAAGTAAATATCCAGTTTTAATTGGTCTGGCCTTCATCATAGTACCATAGTATCTAGGGTCAGAAGGGGCCTAGAGCGGGCCATCTAGTCTGACCTCCCGCCAGCGGCAGGAACGAGTGCCGGGGTCACAGGACCCCAGCCAAGTATCTATCCAATCTACTCTTAAAGACGCCCAAGGTAGGAGCAAGAACAACTTCCCTAGTTCCCTTCATGAGCTAAAACAGTGGTGCAAAGTGGTCAGAATATGAAGTACAATGTCTTGGCATTTAGGGTCATTAGTACTTCAGCTGTTTGTTCACCCCCAGTAATTTTAAATAGTACGATATGACAGCATTAGGTTATGGTGGCAGAAATCATTAGCATGTATTATTGTGATACCACTCAGTTAATTTAAATAAGATCTTTAATACCAGGATCAGGGAATTTGGCATGCTCTATATAGTATGGGTATGGTATGTCATAAGCACCTAAAATATTGCAGTGCTATCCCACCATCCTCTCACAGCCCAAAAGATGTAAACTCGCTTTGGGCGGAAGAAGACAGGATAGGATCCTAAATTGCCTCGACAGCTGTTCTGACAAACTGTATTAATGGTACGATGATCTCCCCAAACGGCAAACCTCCTTTTGACTTTGATACGAATGAGGACAAGTTTCACCGTACTGAAAATCCTGTCCTCCCAACACGAACAGGGGTACCTTATTAAGCCAAGGAGGGGTCAGACCCTTTACTAGTCATGGTACTGACCACGAAAGGCTTGAAACTCTTGCAGAAATGGCAAACCTTCCCTGCTCTCCCCACCACCATTGACTGAAATACAAGTAAGACCCACATTAGCATTAGCCTGCTCCTTGTTGGTAAGCACCGACTCCTCAATACTCTCAAGAATATTATTAAAGAGCTGACAGTATTAAGGGCCTGGGATTTTGACATCACTCCCAGGCGAGCCTCTGCCAGAGGTGTTCATACCGTAAGAATACCAGCCAGTATTGTGGGCAACACACCCATGCGGTAGGTATTTTTGGAGCAGCGGATTGCATGGATGAGATAGCAAATAATCACAAGTATCATCTTGTTAACAAAGCTTTGCAAGAAACAATCTCCTGGCTGATAACAGAAACACCACAGTAAAATGGTACACTCTGGGCCTGCTCCAAGTAAGTTGAATTCCATGAACTTTGGAAATCAGCCTCTTGAATCTGCCTTTCCCCTATACTCAGGTATGGGATTCACAACCTGACGTGAGACCATTGAACTACCAATGCCTCAAGCCACCAAACTTGGGATCAGATTGATTTTAAGCTGCAGTAATAAAACAATCAGCAAAAAAAAAAAAAAAGCAGCAAAAGTTTAGGTTCTGACAGCAATATGGATCATCTCAGTTATAAATGCCATTACAAAAAGAATATTAGGGTATAGACTTCCGCGAAACCAGTATTGGAGTTATCTGTCTTGAAGTAACACCGAAGAGATCCTGTCACGGTCCAGAATCCCAACACATCAGGCGCGGGACAAAGCGTCCGCCAGCATGGTCAGATTGGCATAGTATCTTCAAAGAGCCTTAGGTGAGGAGATTTAAAAGTTCCCTTAACACCTTTGCCCGCACTTAATGCAAACAAAGCAACATCTGATGTATTTACAACGTATAACATTTCTTAATGGAAGTTGACAGGGCTGGGGCTGGCTTTATGTAAAAGATGATCTGCACAATATTTTTCTTCCCTAATCAACAATACTGTATGATTGGCACTACGATCCTCATTATATTAAGTGCAACTATTATTTGATGATTTGTTCTATTGTTTCCAGTGTCTGCCTTAGCCAAGTTAAAGCGTTTAAGATTAGAAAGTGAACACCAACTCTTTATTCTGCAAACTTTACAAGTGCATCTGATTTCACAGCAGGAAAAAACGTGGGCACATTTTCAAAACTAAAGCTATCGTAAGTCTCATCTTTAACTCAAATTACAAAGAAATGACTGTTAGATGTTCCAGTTACTGAACCAAAGTCTCCTAAATATTGAACAGACACTAAAAAATTCTGTTTAATAAACAACTGTGTGCGTTATCACATCTAATGTAGCCTTAAAATATCTGTAGCAAAATGTTTGCATTACGACTCATTGCTTAGATAGAAGAGGATGATATTTTTTATTTTTCAGTTATTTGATCATGGAGGGGGAGGGGGAAACCAGCTAAAGACAGAGTTTACTCATTTTAAACAGCTCAGATCCTAATTATGTGCTTACTGAATTTAATTCTGGAAGTGCAACTTGTGATTACAAATCTTATTTTCATAGCGTCCTGTCCCATACAGCATTACATAGGTAATAATACATAAAACTCACCAGAAGAATAATGCAGCACACTGGAATTCTGATGCGATGCCTCATTTTTTTTTAAAAACCATTTTCCATTATCAAGCAACGCGTACTGTAAAGCTTAGTTTAAAAAGGAACTGATACGTGTAAATGAAGGACTTGATATAAGCTTACCCTGCATTTTAAGAAGGGAATGTAGGCAATACTGTTTTTTTGGCGCGCAGGTCATGGTTTTCCCATACAAACAAATCATTCCATGATATCAGGCCAAACAGACTTAGCTCTTAGCAAGGACCCAGGAAGTGCAATTCTACTCTGAGAAATACTTATGTAAAAATGGAGCTTCCTAGTCAACAGCTCTGTTCCAAATGTGTATTCAGAGTCATATCTACCGACCTGAGTCGCACAAGCTTTTGCTGCTTTTTGCTCCTTTTATCCTTGGCTCAGTAAGCACAACTAAGATTGAGCAAGCTGGAGTCTCTTACTTCTTGTGCATGATCAACAGAATTATTCTCACATTTCAAATCAGTTCCAGCTAATTCAATGGCTAACTCAAGAGTTTACAAAGGCTTAATCAGACCTGCAGGATTTTGAATCTGGTTGGTATTGTCCAGCCCCGCTTTTCAATGATCTTATGACTGCCTTCCCTTTATGGCCCATTGTGAGCCCTAAGGTCAGCAAAGAGCAACCTCCTGCAGCTACCATCAGTTCATCAAATCTGCCTGGCGGGTCACTCTCAGCAGTTGCTCCTCAGCTCTTGAACTCGCTCCATCGGGCCCACAACAGCCCAAGCTTCAACAAGTTTCAAAAGTGCTCTAAGACCTTCCTATTTTGGCAAGTGTTTAGCAAACAAAGCTGGACTAAGATAGTGTTTTGTCACTGTCTGTTTTCTGTCTGATATTCTAGTTACCCCCCTAAGTTGGCCGGTTCTCTTACTGGAAGCAGTCCCAAGCCTTTGTTGGGTATGGCAGCAAATGAATGAATGAATGAATGAATGAGAGAACGATCCCACGGGTCTGTAGTTTGGAACCCACATATTTTGATATATTGTTTCCATATAGATCCACATTTCACAGACCTGTGTGGGATCAGATGCGGGGGACTGTTTTACTCTTCAAATATTTCTTGGGGAACAAAACCACCCTTAGGCTGACATAAAACCTTCATGCCACCCTAGCCCCAAGAATACGTTACTCTATTAAAACACTGCTCTTAAACTAAGGAGCTACTCCAAGAAATCAAGGTTAGAAGATCTGCCCCCAACAGAATCTATAAGAAGGATCTTATCACATCCTGGGCAGAAACTTTATTTTCTAGACATAAAGATCAAGAGTGAAAATGTAGTTGAGAAAAAAAGGACAAAAACACTTAACTGCTTAGCTAAGGATGTTGAAACAAAACATGCCCAGAAACGGAATAAATGTGACAGGTAATTTGCAGTGATCTGATGCAAGTTGACTGGATGCCAAATATCCTGTTTTAGTCACAGTAATTTTTTTCCAAGATACTTTTAGTATCTTTTCCTGAGACTGCCTGTAATTGCCATGTCGTATTAGTTGCAAGATCACCTGCTTGATATGATAAAGGGATAAGGAATGAAACTTGCCTTTTCAGGTTTGAAGGGCAGTTAATTTAGGAGTAATGATCCTATCCCTTGGAAGGGCAAAACAGATCAGTCACCGTATGCATAATAGCAAATTTGGTATCATAAGGTATTTTCTCATACTGGGGCTGATTCCTTACTCCTTATAAAAGGAGAAAGGCATGTACAAATGGAAATGAATAGTTAGGAATACCATTCCGGGAAATACTAAATGTCCCTACCCACTAAATGTGATGGAAAGTCTATCAGGACCTTGTTGCACAGACACTTAGCAAGCATTTTGTCTGAGATATTGTTGGCATTACCGTGCTGTATTCAGTGTTCTGAGCAGTCGCATAATAATGCTTACTACGATCTCAGCCCACTCTGGGAAGGGCTGGATCCAGCTGATTTTTCCCCTCCTCAAACAACGACCCTAGTGCTGGGCACCACAGTTTGCATGCCTGCCTGTGAGGACGTACAACCCCCATGCCCTCCCCACTGCATACTCAGCACTGCCCAGCACAGGAGCAGCTGCCTCTAGCACTTCAGGGCAAGCTGGTCTCAGCTGGTGGCCGGGGGTGGGAGATGGCTCCTGCCACTTATCTGTGGGGTGATACCAGTGAAAACCAGGTCTCTGTCACTGGCAACAGGTGGAGGGAGGGACAGAGGGATGAGCCTGGGCAAGGGTACCGTTCTTGCCTCTGGATCCTGCCAGTGCCAGGAAGATCCTAAATTGCTCATGTTATCTCCAAGGAGTGGTCCAATGATAGTTGAAAACATGCTACATAATATGATCTGGAGACACTCCTCCCACAAAAACTTGTGCAAGTGCCTTTATCACATGTTTTATTGCGTGAACGCATGGATGTTCGTGTTTTAAATGCAGTTAACGTGTCCTAAGCGTAATGTGTAACATGGCCCCCAAGAATTTGGGATGCTGGATCAGGATTAGAGATGATTAGCTCTCAGAAAGAGAAGTGCTGAATACTAAGTAGAGAGCGATCATGCCAAATCAGTTTTAACTCTACACTGAATACAGCAATCTCCAGAAAAATTATTTTGTGAGTGTAGAGAATCATTACAATATTTAATAGTGACCCTGCCCAATATCGGGAAATCATCACATTCAAATCTTCTAATACTGTAACCAAGGAAAAAAATCTTATATGGTAAACCATATCCACGCGTACAAAACCAATCCAGAGGCTAGCGGTTCAACTTTCAAAGTGTGGATGATGACTCCAACACAACTGAGCAAGTCCTGAGGAAGTGTCATGTAAATTGTTTTAATACATTTTAGCTTACGCTAATCTTGTTTTAAAAAATGGCAGTTCCAGGAACTCAGAATTATTCTTCCATTATATTTGATAATGCACAGTATCTTAAAATTAAAGTAGATTAGCACGGAAGGAAGTTAAATGTGGCTGCAACTAAGGGACATTTAACACTTTATAATTACAGGAGTCATGCTTCAGGAGAACAGAGAAAGGGATGATCAACTCCTATCTGCCAGGGGTCTGGAGGATACCTTGAGCTACAAGTAAAACGGGAAGGAAATCTGGATCAGGTTGTGCCCTCCTTTTATATCTCTGGAGAAAAGGGTAGATTTGTATCCTAAAATGTCTGCCCAAGTATTACATAGCCTGTCAACCCACCTCTCAAAACCCACAGTGGTGTAACTTTAGCAGCCCCCATTACTTACACAAAACGGCTTAAATTCGGCAGACTTGTTTTCTGTTTGCTAACTGCCCACTTTGTGAGAGACGGATCTGGAGTTATTGATGGGGCAAATACTTCAGACCTGCAATTCCGTGTGTCTTGGGCCTTTCTATCCACAACGCATTAACCGGTCCTAGTGGCTTTCCTCCGCGTGTAATGACTTTTCCTGTACTCTAGTAAAAATATATCCCCACAAATCAAGAAGAAGCAGACTCAGACTAAGTGGCTGAGAAGATTTACATTCTACTGCTAACCCAGTTATTACTCTGCTGAAAACCCCATAGCATCAATATAATGAATCCCTCAACCTCTGCCGCTAGCACACTTTTTCTTCCCAACCTCATTGGCTCCCAACTTTCTGCTTGACCTTTTACAATCTGTGTGCAGCAGAACTTCATTACAACCTTTTAATGATGCACAAATGGCACACAACACCAAGGTCACAGCAGATCCCAAGTGAGAGCTTCTCAAACAGCGCCAGAATAGATAGCGAGCCTTCATTTAAAGAGACAGAGTAGCTCCGTGGAGAAATAAAAGCAGAGGATGTAGTTAGGATCCTGAGGGTCGCTCACACAGAAAAGCGACAATGTCATACGTTCCTGAAAAAGTGTTTGAAGGAAAACATGGATTTCTTACGCTATCCAGCAGCTAAATGAATGAAGTGGGTCATTTTGGTGTCCATCTGAATGTCACAAAGATAACAGTTTTTAGTTTAGAAAGATTCAGATGAAAAATCCAGGCAAGGCAGGTAGCAAGAGGCTGCAGCATAATAATTTACAATCTCATTACATGCATTCCACACTCCTTTCTATTAGCATGGTCTAGTGGTTACAGCAAGCATGTGAAAAATCAAGTACCCTGGGTTCACTTCTATTCCTGATTATCATGGGCTTCTTTCTCCATAGCTGATTAATGGAACCCACATGCTGCACATCCTTATATGTAAAAGGGGGATAATGATAATTAGCCACAAAGCATGTTGGATTCTTGGACAAAAGGGGCTCTATAAACACAACGCATTTGTCCGTGTATACAAAAGCATGCCCCATATAAGTACTCGTGAGCCCGCTATTATGTTACGATTAACAGAACCTGGTGCACGTACAAAACTTCAGACTTTAATGCTCCTCTGCTTGAACTGCGATGCTACAATCAAATAAATTATATTCACTGTACCTATGAAAGGACTGGTAATACTTGCAGTCATTTCTGGAAATAGCAGATTGTAAGAGCAAACAATTTGAAAGTAATAGTTTGCTTCTATTGTTGGATCTGATCTCTGGTCTGATTCACAGTGTTGTCTCTCTATTGTATTGCAGATGTACATGTGTATTATACAAAAGTATAATACATGTAAATTGTGTGGCTGGTGCTCCTTTTACTTACACTGGGGAAATTGGGAATAACTCCACTGAAATCAAAGCATATAGACAAGTGTATAAATAGTTTGAGACTAGAATAGGGAGCTAAAGGCAGACAGTTTTGATGATCCAATACTGGAGTTACAGCGATCAACTAATTAGATTGGGTGCCAGGACTGAGTACTGGAAGCTTTGCATTCTATTCCCAGACCTGCCACTGATACACCTCCCTGTAATCTTACCCAAACCATATAATTGCATTGTGCTTCCATATCCCCATTCGTAAAAATGTTGTAATTCTTGCTTCCCTCCCGGGGAGGGCATGAGGATTGATACAGCCTCCAAAATCCTTGGCTACACAGCATTTACAGGTGAAAACGTTGCACATATTACTATGTAATTTTGGAGCTTAGAAAAAAAGAAACAAAAGGAAGCAAACACAATGCACGAGATAGCCGCAAGTTTGTTACTGGCAGACAGTGTTTAGATCTGAACAGTTGCAAAATCAGATTTTATCAATGGCAGCTGAGAGCTACTTCTGGAAAACAAGGTAGAGGGGTCAGACTCTGCCGTCACTTACACTAGTGTAGCATTTGGTGGAGTGATTTCAATGAAGTTACTCTAGATTTACATCAGTGTGAACAAGAACAGAACTTGAATTCCAATGGATGTAATTATTGTGTCTTTCATTGTTTATTAACTATTATTATTATTTATTATATACTTATCAATATATAATTATTATATGATTATTTTTGTATACATACATGGTAGGCTTCCCCACAAAAGCCGGGTAGGACCACCTTGAGCAGGAGGGTTAAAATATTGCCGTCATGCATTGATAAGAACATAAAAAGGGCCATGTTGCGCTCAGCGCAAATTAATTAAAGGGGGTGGTAGTATCTTACACACACCCCTGGGCTACAGGTGGGGAGATAATAAACTACCTTACCCTAAAAAGCAGCCCAGGGAAGCAATGCGTCTCAGAGATATCCCTCCCAATTGCAGTTCCTTTCCTCCAGGATGTGGTGAAATCCAGTTAATTTGGTTTTTATTTACTTCCAGAGCTGATCTAAATGTGATTAATAGAAACTGAGAGGAGAGTGAATTATTAACAGAGGAAACAATTAAAGCCAAACCCTAGGATTTTTTTTTTTTTTATCAAAAGTTTAAGTCTTCAATGTGATGTCATTGTTCTACCAATCAAGAGTGACTTCACTGAAGTCCTGGGAGTTGCATGGGTGCAGCTGAGTCTGTACAATGGTGGGGGAGAGGGGGATGATGGGAGAGATGTTTGTAGACAGCTGAAAATGACTTCCTCCCTAGAACAAAGGGAGAGCAGGAAAGAAAATGTCTTTCTGAGCCACCACTCATGAACAGAGCTTCTTCAAGATGCCCTACCAGAATATTTCCTGCAGCTCTCGCTGCCTCTTCTGCAGGGCATTTTGATTCTGTTTGAGGGTCCAAAGCCATACTATGCATACGGCATCTCAAATGTAGGCTTTCCTCTGGTCACTACTGATGGTGAACAACTGCCTCTGTTGCTACTAAAATGCACGTGCTCCAATGCCATTATCTGAAAGACAGCATGTGTTTGTCAAACATGCTTTCTAGTCTGCCATTTGTGCAACCCTACTTGGCAAACCGCTTGGCTGCTGCTTTTACAAAAAACAATGCAGCCACTGCATGCCTTACGAGAAAAACATCAGGAGAAAGCCAGAACGGATCAACCCTTCTACATGTTGTTGTGATAAAAATACCTAAGTTGCGACTTACTTCTCTTCTCTTCTAATTACAAGTTAAGACCAATTTAAATCCTATTAAGTTCTTGGAGGTTTTCTTTCAGTCATTAATAGGTCCTAAATTACAAAAACATAAGATGCCGCGGAGCATCAATCTGCAGTCACAATACTTTGAGTAGGATTGTCATGAAATTATAGAATGATAACAAAATGATTGGATGTAATTAGGCAGGAGGAATATAGGACCCAACTCAAAATGTCAAACAGCAAGTAATTAATGGTAACATATAGAAATAGGACAACATAAATGTGGTTTAAAAAAAAATCTCTTTATTGAAAACATACTCTCTCCAGAGGAAATTAAGCCTTCCAAGGTACAGTGGAAGACTTTTCATGATTAAATTGATCAATTGCTTGTTTACCAGAATAAATAATAAGGTTGTTAGATGTCTTAAAATGGAGTAGGACTTTCCTAAGCCTACAGTATGCCACTGGCATTTGCAAATGGTGCACACTCAAACAGTGTGCCTGCTTAGAAAAGGTACAATAAGAGCAATAGCAAAGACTTCTAATTTAACTTTAAATAATGCCTAGGATATTTATATGTAGTTGTAGAACAGCAGATTATTTAAAGAGAAGATTTTCTCATTTCTACTCCTGATATAACGGTGCTATCTAATAGAAGCAATCAGTCCACTGCTTTGCTCCAGATTTAATCTCAAATTGTTACTTTTCACTGCGAGTCCTGCTTCCAGCTGGAGGGTTACAGCGTGAAAGAGGAACACCTTACGGGTAGCCCTGAGGAGAGCAAGGCTGGGATTCCTCGTGATTGCCTTTTCAGAGGTGTTCCTGAGCCTTAGTTCTGCTGTTTGGAAGATTACGCTTCTCCTTATGGAGTCTAGTTTCTGGTAACGAATATAACATGGGATTTCCAACTAGCAAAGGGTAAGTTTGCAAAATGGAAGTACCTTCAATTCCCAATGAAAACAGTGAGACTTAAGACAATAAGTATCTTAGAACATTTCAGAGGGTTAAATGCTGTGAGCCTGACTTTAATTTCGTTAAAAGACTTTGCAAAATTAGCCTTAATGACATGGGGAACAAATCAGGTTCCTGTGACCAGAACCCCATCCTCCTGTCTCCCCTGCTTCCACTGGTAACAGTTTTATGCTTCTATATCTTAAATCCAGATAGCCTTTTTGAATTAATCATATAGCATTTTTCCCATCAAATACAGAAGCTTTGCTAGCCTTGACCCCAATTCAACAAGGTGCTTAAGCACATGCAAAACAGGGCCTTGTAGGCTTCTGTAAGGTCTTTATATTAATGCAAAAACTAAGAAATAGCATCTATTGCATATGATACTAAGCAGTCGGAGGGGTAATGCTTTTGCTTTTTCCACTGGCATTTATTAACAGCAAAAATCTTAAATGCTCAGACGCTTGTAGAATCATACCATTTTATTAGCCCCGAGTTCGATTTTCCTGAAACTATTTAATATGCAACATAACCTTTCAAAAGCTCTGTAATATTCAAGCTCAGCCCTAGAAGCTCCTAGCTTCACTCTCACTCATACTGAAGTCAATACAATTTCCACATGAAAGAGGAGTTTTGGGGTGTTTTGTGTTTTTTTTTTTAAACTTAGCTAAGTGCTTCCTAACTACTGGACCATTGCGCCAAACCAGCATGGCCCTTCTCATGTTCTTATAACTAACAAAAGAAATCACTTTATGTAATGCTTAGTTAACTTGTGGAATTCATTGCCACAGGAGGTGGTAGAGGCAGATAGCACAGCTAGGTTCAGAAAGGGACTGGATAAATTTGTGGGTGATAGATCAATTAATGGATATCGAAGAGAATGGTTGGCAACATTTCCTCTGGCATCTCTTAACCAATAATGGTGAATGGTTGGGGGTGAGCAGGGGAATAGATCATTCTGATGGTATGTTCTCCTGTCTGTAGCATGTTTCTGCCACAGTTGGGGACAAGATGCTGGGCTAGAAGAACCATTTCTCTGACCCAGGATGGGTTGTTCTCCTAACCGCGTGATGACAGTATTTTAACTCTGCTCTTCAAGGTGATTACACGCACCTTTTGTGGGAGAAAAAAAGTGCTGAATTCTTGAACACTTTCATAGCCCTATGTCAATACCAAGGAAAATGAATCTGCAAATTCTCGAAGCAACATGCCTTGCAAATACGATATGATCAGGCGTGGCAGGATTTGACTGTTTTTAATCGGTAAACGCTGACAAATGTCAATTTCACCTCATACTCGTAGACCGAAGAAAACATATTTCCATCGTTAACAATCAAAACTTATAGACAGGGGATGTGAGAAAAATGATGGCTGATGGAGTGTGTGACAACAACAGGGAGAACAGTCCCTCAGAACCGTGCTGACTATAATTTGAACTGCAACTCCCAGAAACCCTAAGGGATTGGGAACAAAGGAAAAGGAAGTAACAAAGCGGATGTGGCAGATATCGGCAAGAAGAGCCAGGACTGATGGCAGCTCTGCTGCTCAGTTGGTGGCAGTCCTACAGTAGTTACATTTGTTGCAGCCGGTGGTTAAGTTGCACTATAACAGTAGCATACTGTCATTAATATATTGTCTGCCCCCCCGATCCTTATTTTTGTGCAATCCTGCAAATCGAAATCAATAAAAATCTAAATAAATGTTAAAAATAAACACCGATATCATCTATCAAAATCACTAACAAATAAAAATCAAATTCTGCCAAGCCCAGATATGATCTACTTTACTTTGAAAGTCTTATACAGGGAGTACATTTGCTATCTGTCAAAGCTCACTACGCCAGAAATCTTCTGCCTTAGTTTCTGTTTAGTCCTTTGTAGGCAAGAGAATTATTAGCTAGCTATAAGGATGTTTATTATTATATCAATTTTGAAAAAAATATTTTTCATTTGTACTGGGGTGGCTAATATGGGGGTTAAACTTTTCAGAAGTGTATAAAAATGCTACATTCTGATGCAGCCAAAATTGAGATTCTAATTACAAATTTATTGAGGCTGATTTTCACTGTCAGATATGCAGCAAAGGAAAAATAAATCTGTACTTTGGGTATTACTAATTTAGATTTTTTTAATGTCCCAAAACTATCCTTAGACAGTTTGCATTCTCAGCAGTTTGAATAATTGGAGTTTATTGTTCATTAATAAAATCCTTGGAAAATCTTGAAAAACTAATAGTAGACAGGGAGCGATTCTGTGATGCTTACTCGCACTAAATTATATCATTCTATTGTCAGCCCTGTTGGTTTCAGCAGAAAAACTTTTGGTAGTAGATTCTGCTGAATGGGGTTATGGGAGGCAGATTTTGAACCACAGTACACATTTGACTGTCATCTTTTAATAGTAATCAATTAATGTCATCTTTCTCCTTACAACAATACTTCAAGCCTTTTTTCTATATGTTAATGTCAGTACAAGATTAAGCCTAGGGACAGAAGTTACACATAAAACAGTTTAAGTCACCAGAAAATGGTTTAAACCTGTAATAGAACATAAATTCAGTGAGCACAAATCAGTTTAAAAATGGATGAAACTGGTTTAAGATAAACCTGGTTAAATATAGTATCAGACTTAACTGATTTGGGTTAAATCAGTTTATGGAACTATTGTCCCAGACCTCCTTCCTACTTTAAATTAAATCAGAGTCCCCCAGCATCCCAGCATGCTTTTCAGCTCTGGGCTGTCTGCTCTAGAGAGCAGGGCTGGCCCTGCCCCCTCCCTCCCTCCCTAGCCAGAGCTCCAGGTGGCTGAGAAGGAGGCGGAGACTGCAGGCACAGCAGCGTCTGCTTGCTGCTCAAGCTGGATCCCCCCGTCCCTCCTTACCCTCTGCCACAGCGCAGACCCCAGTGGCACAGAGCACAGCCAGCATCTAGTCAAGATCATGCCAACCCCATGCTAGCTAATGCTGAGAGGTGTCTATGTATGTGTCTCCAATTTCACTGGAACAAAGACAGACAGAACAGTGTTTGCTTATGACTTTTTGGAGCTAATCAACAGGTCAGCTGGTAAAGTCCCTCTGTTCTTCCTTAAAAATAAATAGCTTGCAAAAATCCATTTAAGAGGAGCTTGAACTAATGAGACTGGCTTTGTTTTCTTGATGGGCTGAAAAGCTTTCTGTTCTGATAAACTCCCTGCTGGTTGTTGGCATGCTGAGGTGTGAGAAATGACCTGGTTTGCACTGAATGCAGTGCCTGTCAGTTTGCTGCAGGCAGTATGAAGAAGCAGGGAGAGGGAGATTGAAAAGCTCAGTATCATCAACAGGTGCACGTAGTCCACACAAGCAGTCCTCCCTCGCCCCCTGCCCTCACCCTTTGCTCAGAGTGTTAGCTGTGGGCCGGGGTCTGGCAACACTCCCACACCTTGAGCAGACAGTGGGGAGGTAAAGCCTGGCAAGAGCTGCTTCCCTCTCCCCCTCCAGGCATACCCCAGCTGGGGACTGTGCAGGCAGGGTGGGGATTTAAACCCATTCCTAATCACAGGATCCTGCTGGGGTTGGCTCCCCCTCAGCTCAGCACTGTAGAAGGGAGAGAGGGCTCATTTTAGCGCTTCCCAGCTTCTAGCCTGGACCACTACAGGCATGTGCCTGCATTTCCTGATTCAAAAGTAAATGTCTATCCACTTGCAATTCAGTTCAATCTGTGCAGGTTAGATTAACCTGCACAGACTGAATCAATTCAGGCTTGGGCTTTTTTAATGTCTGTCTCTAGCCTAAGCCAGGCTTTTCAATAAGCATGCCACCATTTTTTGAAAATTCTACAGTGTCATGTGTCTTCAGTCCATTCTATTCTATTCCAAACGTCCTTAAAATTTCCTATTGAGGTCCACTTATAACCAAACTGTTAACCCTCTAATAATGTCCCCAGACAGAACCAATTATTTTTAGAAGAACAAAAGGAAAGTTTGGTAGATGATTTGGAATTGAACTTCTCTACTGAAATATTTGCATCTTACCTTGTAACAAATTAATATGCTGGGTAAATCAGCTCATACCCAAAAGATAAGAAAAAGCTCACATGACACTTACAATTCACATTTCCCAACTGATGCTCTCAGCATTTGTTTTGTACCAAAACCAGTAACATCTCAATAGATGTATGTGCTGCAAGAAAAGGGGGAATTAGCAATGCACAACCAACCTGTCTTCAATCCTTCAAGCCTGAAGCACAGATTATACTAAAAGAATAAAGTATTCCAAAGAGAGGCAAGAGACCGTTTGAAACACAAAAGATAGAAAGCTGCACAAGTCTATGTTTACTTCTGTACAGCATCCATTTCACGTCTCCACTTCAGCTGCATGCTGGCAGGTTATTTTCTCCTCAATCATAAATCTTGATATTTTGTGCGCGCACTTTTCAAGGATGTATGACTGAATAATAGTCATAAGAGTCATGTACACCTTGTAACGATAAACCGCCTCCTATGGTTCCCATATGGTATTGTTCTATTTTGTATTAACTCAAAAGTCTATTTGGTATTCAAGAGTTTACTCTTGCCCTCCCTAGTTTCTCCATTTCTACAGAAGCGAGTATCACCTCTGTCACTTATCTTTATGTCCAAAGTATATCCCCCCTCCTTGACTCCCAAGGTATCTTCCTTTCTCTCATTCCATTTACTACCCTTCTTTTTGTCAGTTGTGGTCCCTTTCCCCCACCCCTTTACAACGTGTATTCAGAAATCAATAGATATATTAAACAATTAGATTAAGGGACTGCAAAATGTACTCTTGATCATTATTCCAGCTGTTCTATTGACCTATTTCCTGTGATGTTTAGCAAGTTCTGTCTGTGACTCAGTTACCCAGTCCACAATATAGGGATAATGATAAAGACAGGCAGAGCTTTTACTGCATTGAATTGTCAGGATCAATGTGTTGTAGCTATTAAAAGAATTGTTAGAGTATGTGTATCACATACAACATTTTCAAAAATAAATCTAAAAACTTAATTAGGAAAAAAAAAACCCTTTTACCTGCACAGATGTGATACAGTGTTAAGCTTAGCAAAATACATTAGGTTTGACAGTAAAGTGTACTGTAATAAAATGCCAAATAGTACAGATTTATTTTTACATTTAAAACCTTTCAGGACTTTAACAACAACAAGCATAGAAGGAATACTGAGTGTATTGGCCAACAGGGACTCTTTAAATACAACTGTTGGACATGGGTTTAATTTAAAACTGTCCTTAATGAAGAATATACCCAATACAAAACAGATAGATTATGAGTTTATCTAAAAAAAAAAATTCTTATTCTTTAATTTGGTTTATTTATTACCATACTATTACTATAATAGCAAACACTTCAGTCTAATTTTCAGAAAGGCTCAATACTCAGAACCCCAGAACTCAATGGGAGTTTCTGGTGCTTAGCAGCTTTACTGATTAATATTGTCTCCCACTTGCTTCCATCATGAAAACCACTCAACACATTTTTATTGCGTTTATTATGACTTGGCTAGATAGTTGATATTTTCTCTCAATATCAAATTCCATTTTTCAGGGGTCTGCTTCTAACTGATTTAACAACACAAAAGGAAAACAAAAAACTTATGTGAAACCAGGATTTTATGGTGCAAGAGCAAGCTGATCTCATAATATTGTCACAGCCTAACGACAAACTGCGGAATGTTTCTCCTGCAATTCCCTTACTTGTAGTAATTAGTAACTAGTGTTTTGCATTATAGCATTATTTAAATTCAGTTGCTCAACAGACTACTGCACTATTAAACCCTTGGCTCTTGGGGACTCTATTTCAATTTCTGGTTCTATTGGTGAAATCAGCACAATACTCTCCAATGTCAAGTGGCAATTTTCTGAAGTTCAGTCATGCTGTCAAGGATCAGTATCCTTATTGATAGCAAATTCAGCTGCTGCCAGTAAAGAAGGCAGAGAGAGTTAAATTCCCTCTGGCCTTCATTACCGAAACATTCAGTGAGTTCCACCTTGGTTAGTTTCACTGTTAAACATATTTAACTTCGTAGGAGAAGGAGAGACAACATGAATAAAAAGCGTATATACTATAGTGCACACATCAGATCAGGGTCAGGTTTGCGTATAAAAAGTTGTCTAGACGGGAACATTTGAAAGGACCTGGAATGATTCCTTGGAGCACCATATCTACTGACATCCAGGAAAGCAGAGGATAATAAAACCCTGCACTCAGCAGCTGGGCTCCTGATGTGACTTGTGCAAAACTAATCCAGGGCCAGTTTGAAAGTAACTCCATCTTTATTTATAGCAAGGTCCACTAAAGACACTGAGAACAGTGAGATCATTTAATAAGATTTTTGAGAGCTAAAAAAAAAATCCAAGCTGATGACTTTGTGCACGTGTGTGTGCATGCGCACGTGTGCATACGCGCATGGTAAGTGTGTAAGTATATACAGAGACATAATTATGCTTATGTTATTTCATGATTAAGGTTCAGTCATTTTAATTGTTTGATCCCAGATATACCAGGCAAGGTATCAGCAATCTAGTGGGTCGGGAGGATGCACCTCCTTCTCGTGAGTGTCGTCATTATGCAATTGACTAGTAAAATGGCAATGTTTGTGAGATTACTCATCAGGATTTATTTTGACTTCCATCATCCAAATATCTGAGATGACATCTGTACTAAAGTACTTTGTCCAGGAATCCCAGACTGAGAAGCATGAGGCCATTCCATGCACACTATCTCCAAGCCCTCCTTCCCACTGCTCCATAGATGAACCACTGAAGGGGCAAAGAAAAATACTGTTGTGCCACCACCAGTTACCTTATTTTAAGAATCAGAGAGATGGATCTCCACACTGTGTCATAGGTTCCTCTCCCTGCAAAATGTTTGTATGAAGAAAAAAAATAGCATCCTAAAAATGTGGCTGTTCACCACAGCCTCACACCACGGAAACCAAAAGCTGAAGAGTTGATCTCTTATCGGTTTTCAGTGCAATCCACATCGAGGCAAATGCATTGTATTGCTAGTCACATTGTGGTTCATTGTTCTTTAGTTCTTTTATAACCTCTGATTCAGAAGGCTATTTAAAAATCCTGTATTTGTCTGTCACTGAAGCAGTTCAGCTGCAGCAGAAATTTTGGACACCACAGAATGAGAGCACCAGGGTTGGGCACAAAGATGCATTAAAAAAATAACCCCAGTTAATTGAAATGTAGAGGCATGCATGCACACACACACACAACAAGTACAAAAGCCTGGTTCTGCTTGTGAAAACATTGCGTTATGATACTGAAAAAGAAAAGGAAAGAGACCACTCCATAAGTAGTAGGTTGGGCTGAGCAGGTGATTACTTTACAATTTAACTAAGCGCAGAAAAAGTGAGCTATAGGTAGCTGTGAAGATGAGAATACAAGCAACCCATCCTCTTCTGGGGATCACCAGCCTACAACCCCTAATAGAAACAGAGCAGGGCACCTCTGCATTTAAGACAGCCACAATGCCCAAAGCAAGCTACTTTGGTGCTGATGGCACCTTGTGGTTGGCTGCCACCGCAGCGATGACTGTTGTTGCAGGTCCCGGGGCGGCTGTCCTAGTTGCCCTTCCTCACCTACACTACTGAGCATCAGCTTCAAAGTCAGGACTACTGCTGGTAATGCATCTTATAAATGAAAAATGAAAGTAAAAGCACCATGAATTATTGTGGGGTTCATCTTGTTATCATGTATGAAGATGACTCTGGGAGGCTGTAGAAAGAGATAACGGTGACTTCTCTTTCTTTAAGAATAACTTTAACTGGATGACAGACTTTTCTACATTTGCATTTGAGGCAGCAGATAGCTGCCTTCATTACAAAAATCACAAAGGAAAATGGCATCTTTAAAGAGACACAGGAATTAAATGCTAACCCCCTTCTGGAGAGACAGAAAAGATTTCCATTTCAAAGGCTGCCAGTCCAACCCCCTTTGTCAGTACTGCGTTCACTAAAAAACATCACAAACACAGCAAGAGAACACACCAACCCCCAAACTACCACCTACAGAAATGTCAAATGTACACAGTAAAATTAAAGTTCAATAGCTTGGTTTTTACACCCGTTCTGTAACTTAAGGCAACGTGTTTTATTTTTTACTCTAGAAGACAGGAATAAAATGCATCTGAAATCCTGGGCTGCTGTTCTCCTCAAACTGGTTTATCAACTCAATTCTTGTTTGTTCTGTGGACATAAATGTGGTATTTCAAATGTCTGTTTCAGACTGATCATTTCTCCTGCAGGCTAATGCTGTGAAAACCAGAGTGGACTATTGTGACTGAGGCAGGCAGAGGCAAGACTAGCAAGTTCAGAGGGAAAAGTTGAAAGACAATGACTAAGTCCCAGGTGAAAGCAACTCCTTAAGAGGTCAAATGTACACATGCAACCTCAGAGAACAAGTGGTGACTCCATGGGTGCATCTACATGAGTAGCAATGAGCTACGGCAATACAGCTTTGGCAGGCACGCACTGCGACTCTGCCGGTACGGCACAGCAGCAACAAGCTACTGCACAGTGAGGTCGGAAAGGACCCATGCGGTGCTGGGACTGTGCAGTACCACCATATACTGCGCAGTCATTTAGTACTTGCTTTAGCAACTATTACAGCATACCTAGGAGTACTATTACAGCATACCTAGGAGTAGTTTAGGAGTACTAAACTAGTCATGACTAAAGTAGTCGTTTAGTACTTGGCAAGTACTAAATGACTGCACAGCAACAACTGTGCAGTCAGGTGCATGTGTAGCTGCACCCTGTAATCACTAGGGCTGTGCAAAGCTGCGGGAGGTGATTCAATTTGGAGGATATTTGGCCTGGTTCGGTGGCCAAATCTCCAAAGCTGAATCAAATCAGAGGACCAATTTAAAGGTTCAAATTGATTCAAATCCAGCAATTGGTTGGATTCAAATCCACATGGCTGCCCCTGCTCGCCCCAGCTCAGTACTGTACAAAAAACCCCAGTGCTCACCAGGTGCTGCTGGGCAGGGGGGGCAATCCCCGCTGCCCCCCATGCTACATGGGGGGCTCTGCATGAGCCTCCCAACTCCCTCTCACTCCCTCAGCCTCACTACGGGTGCCCCGCCTGGGCCAGTTCTGGCCTTGAAGGAAAAAGAAAACGGAGAAAAGCCCTGGGATGCACAGCTCTTGCAGCAGCCTTGGGGCTTCAAGGGCTATTTGTTACATTGTAAAGTGAGTTCCCTTTGTGCGAATATCAGTTATGCGCCATTTTCTAGGAGTTATGCAACAGCCACAAAGTTAAATTATTCACTGACCTGGGACCTTCTGCACAACTTAAAAAGACCCTGCAACAATACCTTTCCGAAGAAAAGAGAATATCAATGCTTTTTCCCTGTTGGTAGGATGGAATATGCTTCTTGGAATACATGTGCCACAAAAGTACTGTCACAGCAGACCCAGGAGTTGTCCTGTACTATCACCCATAACTCTCCTTCCAGCACACTGAGATTCTGTCTGGGTATAGTCTGCTCTGAGCTATATCCCAGCCAGTGAAAACTGTGCACAGAGTCACCGTCTCTGAAAGCATCATTTGGTTTACTAATTTTATCCCTTGTGGCCTCTTAAGTGGCCATATTCTCCACTACCGCAAATCAAGGTATCTCCATCTGACTACAAGGCAGTTACAACAGTTTATGCCACCTAAAGAGCTGCTTCATACATTATTTTGAGCATTTGCTTAAGATATAGCCATTCCATAATTTATAATTAGAATTTTCTCCATTTTTAATAAGCCTATCTAGGAAGGTACAATGTGGTTATACTGTCCTAGTAGGTGTCCAGATACAAAGTATTGAGACATGCCAGTGCCACCTCCCAAATCACAAGCAGCAGAGCTGTCTCACTATGGCTCTGCATGGACACCAATTAGCCTGGCCGAGAGAGAGAGCCCTTTGGTGTGCATGCAGCCCCTTCATTTCTTCTGGTAGCTACTTCTAGTTTGAGATAGTGTCCACAGACTGGCCACATGCATCTCATTCCTGGACACAACACTGTGGTCATAACCTCAGCTATTTGGGTGATGCAAGTCTGAATGAATAATGATAGGCAATACCACAAAAACACCGCTCACATTCAATTGCCTGCTTTCATTTATTTAATTCTGTTTTGTAACCGCAGACACAGAGACATGCAGCAAAGTCGTGTTTCAGGGTTCCCACGCAACCTCAAGAGAGTGGCTAATGTTCTCAGCTTCGGTGTCACACATTAACAACAGAGGTGCGTGAAGCAGGCTCTATTCGATTTGGATTCAGCCCGAATCACGGGCAGCGATTCGATTAATTGATCTGGATCACTGTCCCTGATTTGATTTGGCTGAATTCAAATCTGAAGATTCAATGCTGATTCAGAGAATCAGGGGTTCAGACATGGACACGGCTTAAAATGTTTTTTCTATATACCTTGAGGTACCAGACGTGGCTTGTGAGTGATGCGATGCTGGGGCAGATGGAGGGCAGGGGGGGAGTAGGGGCTCTCCATGTGCTCAGTGGTGAGTCCAGAAAAGGACATGGAGAGCTGTCCCACCCCACTCCTGTCTGCCAGGTCTGCCGGGGACACCCAGGTCTGCCAGGGAGCACGTGGGGGGCCCCCCTGTGCCTCTCCAACTTGGCGATCGGCTGCAGGAGGACCCCCAGTGCGCTCCCTGATGGACCTGGGAGTGGAGTGCAAGTGCTTCTGGTCCACTGCCGAGTGCACCGGGGACCCCACCAGCCTCCTGTGGGATGCTCCATGCACCCCAACATCTCAGCATTCATGAGCCCTGCTACCTAAAGGTATGCAGAAAAAACATTTTCACTTTTCTCTATGTCCATATCTCCGACTCTCTCTGGATTGATTCGGAGGGTTCTGATTCAATTCAGAGAATTTAAAGGGTCCTCTCCGCCAAATCGAATCAGAGACTGAAGCATCACACAGCTCTAATTAATAACTAGATCCTTTCATCTGCTTATGGAGACAAAAAACCTAGAGAGCAATATAGGCACAAGAACAAGAGGGTGGAAACTGGCTTGAAATGTATTCAGTCTAATGGCTGGAAGTTACCTTTCTTGCAGAGGAAGGAAGTTATGGAAGAGCCTTCCAAGAAAACTGAGCTCATTAAATCTGACTGGTTTTAAATTAGGCTGGATAAATGTATTGAAGGGGTTGTATGACATGGCTATCTGCCGTGGTAGATAATGTATCTGATAGCCTAGAAGATACCTCCATTCCAACATGCCTACAATTATGTGGCACTGCAAACTTGCTGTGTCAGAGGAAAATAACCTTCCTTCCAATCTGATCTCTTCTACAGTCGTCTTCCAAAGAAAACCTAGCTTTGTTGCCTTTGCTTGAAACCTTACTGGAAAAAATCTAAAAACACAGCAGCTGTCATTTGCCAGCTTCTCTAGCACTTTTCTAAAGCCAGATAAGATGAATATAGAAAGCTCTAGGGTCAATATATAAACTGCAGTATAAATGGGAAACTGTGAAACAGAATTCATAAAAATATATTAGCAGCTCTACTTCAGGAGTTGGAACAAGATTGATTCAGAAGAAAATCCTCTGCTGAACTTACTGGATTGCTGCTGGTAAACAGAAGAGATTCAGCATGTTGAAGAGTGATAACTACCGAAACTGTGGAAGGGCTTTGGTGATTTAAATACAATGCTTCAGCGCTGAACCATGATTGCATGCTACAGACAAGTCACATTGATACTCCTTATGCATCGTTCACTTTTTTTATTCCATTCTTTTCTAAAGCAAAATTAGAAACAGGGATGAAAAACACAGATGAAAAAGAATCTCTTCATCAGTGCTCCAATATTTCTTTTCCTAATAATTCACTGCAGCCATACTTTCAGTTAACCTTTGCCCTCCATGCAAACTAACAGCATTGTGCCTTTTAGGACAAGTTTGTTGCATGTCTCAGAACAGATGTCAGACTCCGTTGCCTTCCTAGCCATACATAGCTCAGCTTTATGTGACATGTGCTGAATTATGCTCCTCTGGGTCTAAGAAGCCCTCTTATTAGCAGGGAAGAAAGGAGATTTCCTTAAGATGTGTATATTCTCTGCCTATTGCAGCACAATTTTCCTTCACACTCATGTACTGAGGCAGGGCTTAGGGTAAGCCTTTGGTCCTTATCTTTGGAAGCACTGATTTGCTGCATGTATTTTCCTGTTACTCTGACTTTCCTCTTTTAGGTCAAGCCAGACTCATGTATAGCTTTCTACATGCTATAATATACTACATCACAAATTGGAGCAGACCCAGGATGATGTGAAAATGCATTTGCCTGTTGATATAAAGAAATGAAACATATCCGCTGGCAGAGACTTTCTGAAACTTGCTTCAGTGGCAACTCTAACTTTCTCACTTTCTACAGCAGTTGAAAAGAAGGAGAGCAACGTCATGTGTCTAAGGCAGATTTCCTGGATAAGATCTTCTGAGTGTTAATTTTGACATGGCATTTGCCGACCAGGACACAAGGTTGTCCCTGTTCAGCAACTACAGGTTCTCATTGCTTTAAAGACTCTGGCTTTAAAGCAGAGTCTTAATTTGCTTACATCATTGCTACTTATTTAACACAACTGCAACTATTATGTCATAACTTATGCGGTATCTTTTCAAGGATTCCTTACATGAGAGATCAGCAAACCTTGGATTTGGATAAGACTAGTCAGACTTATTTATATAAGGATTATTCATCTGAGAGTGCAGAAGTGGGCCCAAAGGGTTCAAGACAAGCCTGATCGACAAGGATTTAAAACCATCAGAAACTGGAAGTCAGCAAACAAAAAAACCCCAGCATTGAATCATAAATCAGGTCTTAGTTATTTGGGATATTTTGAGAACTTAATTAATTATGAATTACTTATGAATGTCTAAGCTTATTTCTTGGAGACTTATGACTATACAAACTCAGTGCAATTAACCGGACGTTTAATTATTAAACATGTTTGTACATACATTGCTCCCAATTCATAGTGATATGTTCATGTGATACCTTGCTGATTTGCTTTTCTCATTTCTTCTAAGGTCTTGTGTGCTTTCATTAGGATTTTTATTTACAAATATAAATAAAGCAAGTAAAAACGATAAACACAAAAAACCCTGGAATTGCAAAGAATTCTGGAGTTGAAAAACTGTAGGGAGGAATGCATCCAAATCTTCCAAAAAGTCATTGAGTTATAATATTTCCCACCATTTATGTCTCTCTCTCAAAAGCTAGCATCCTCAAAGTTGCTCAGTGCCATTGATGCCCACTGCAGTTAACCGCATGTTGTCCCTCCCTGGATCTCATAATATGCCTCTCAATACTCTTGCAAGCTAACTAAATATTAACCCTTTAACAAATAGAGTGCTGTCACATAGGTTTCAGGGACTCAACTGTTGAATCAAATCACAGAATCATAGAAAATGAGGGTTGGAAGGGACCTCAAAGCAGGACCATCCCCAAGTAGATCATCCCAGTCTTCAATATCTGTTTAAACAAAGAATTAATGAATGTATACTTAGCATTCTGCTGTTTCAGTTTCCATGGAAATAAAAGGGCATTTTGGAAACCCCCCCACCCCGAACAACTAAGAAACAAACAAAAAACCCAACCTTTCCCCCCAGGACCCTTAAGAGAAGTGGACTGAGGCAAATAGGAGGAAAAATGTTACCGAAAGTAGTTCTTTATGACTTACGTACCCAGAAGCACATGGGCTATTTAATATCTTACCGTTCTAAAAGTCAGGAAAACAAGTAAATCTGTGAGCAACTAATTAAAACAAATTATGGCGCATTCAGTATCCTTTCAGAATCATCTGATAAACTCAGAAAATACATGATAGCATGCTAAACTGAAAGGGTCAGCATTCTACCTCAGATGAGTATGGCTAGAGAAAATAAATTTATTCTGGCATTTGTCATAGCTCTAACTTTGAATTATGGGTGGAGTAGTAAAACGCCTGCATACACCAACTCACCAGGCTGTCAATTCATTCTCGGAAGTTCGTTCTTTCCGAGACTGTGCTTCTGGGAATTACGCTAATTAGGAAGCCAATCAACAGTTCCCAGAAACAGACACTTTCACAAGTAATCATTCCTGGAATGATACAATAGCACTGTTTATATAGGCAGGTACAAAAATGACAATAGGCATTTCAATTTGTGTAAGGTTGGGAATACTCCACCCTTGAAAGGTTGAGTCTTGAACTGTCTTGAGGTCTGCTTCTTAAAAACAGGAGTTATGCAAATAGTCTATAGTCAGAGATATAGATTAAAACAGCGTTACAGAGGTGGGACTTGGTGACCGTCTATAAGTAGCAGTTGGCGCAATGCATTAGTAGTTCCAACTGAACTGTTACATCCGTCCACTCCTGTACTGGCATGCCTGAGGTACATTACCAACTTGACCTTATATGGTAACTATTGACTTAGAAAGACCTATTTTTTGGAAATTGGCTTATTCGTACAGATACATGCATTATAAAAGGTCAAGATGGGCAGTAAGTGTTAAATGAATTTCTAAAGAGCTTGGGAGACGCATACACAGCTTCTCATGGCCCTGGAAGTAGATAGGCTGTCTAGCACAACAAGGCCAATGGATGGACACAACCTGAGATCTGAAGGGCTATAACACAAGATCATAGCCTTCAAGGCAGACGGGCTAACGCAACAAGGCCGCATAGTCTAGGAAACAGCCTGGGAACCAAAGACATATGTACCATACTGCCCCATAACATGTGATAAGAAACTCCTGCAGCAAGGCCTCAAAGAGCAGTGGGGCCTAAGTCCTGGTTTTGAGGGAACAGACCAAATTAGGACAAGGCCTGGAAGGCTACATGGACTTGTGACCACAGAGAGACAACCAACCAGAGATAGCCACGGATGAAGAGCCATCAAGGGGGAAGGAGAATACAAAAGCAGAGACTCGAGAGTAACAAAAGGTCCCTCTCGTCTCTCCCTGTTCCTTCTCGTCCCTCCCTGTCCGTCTATCCCTCTAGCTTCTTCTCCATGAGAGGAGTCCCCATCCCCATCTCTGTCCCCCAGGAAGGGTCCCTGAGGCCACCATGGACTGAGGGCATACCAATAGCTCATCTTGTGCACCCCACTGGGGGCTGTGGACCTCAGCATCCCACCTCTGGAGTGCTGACACCTAAGAGAAAGAGCTTGCATCCTGACCAGATGTACTTTGACTCTGGTGACAGCCCTAGGATTGGTAGCTATACAATTGTTTGATTGTTTGTATTGCTGCTTTTTTGTTCTTACTCTGCATCTAGCAATTTGCCTATTATTGACTGGCAGCCTGAGAGTTGTATTTACCCGGAACAAAGGTATAGCTGCTGGGTCCAAATCCAGTCCAACAGTGACTTGGTCAGGTTAAACTCAATAGGATTTAGGAGTCTAATTTGTTTAGGTACTTTTGAAAAATCCCACTTAACACCCATCTGTACATTTAAACACACCTTCGAAGATTACCCCAAGACTTTAATTATTAAAAGTCTTGAGCAATTTTCCAATTATTTTTCATCTTTTCATTGAAGTAACAACAACTTACCTCCACCAAATTATATTCCATTTTCAATAGGTCATTTAGCAACCTATTTTCTTCACTGGGTTGTGGCCATAATTTTTACTCCCTTGCTACTCTATGTCAAGACGGGTTTATTAGATAAGAAGAGAATATTTAAACAGCAGCACATTTGACCACGGAGACTAAGGTGAAAGCTACTATATCACATCACATTCACAATCTCCTAAAATCAACTGAAGCATTTAAAGTAGCATTTGCATTTTAGCCCAGCACAAATTAATCCTTTCCAAATTTGTATGGATTTCCTCGAACAGATACAATAATACATTTCCTTATGAACACACATTTAATTACATCTGTTAGAAGAAAAATATTCCATGAAGTATGCAGCTATGCTGAAATAATTGGAATTGCAGTATTGCCAATGATGTCTTGAAGAGGTTTTAAAAACACATTTTATAAAAATCAGCCCAAAAAAGGAAACCATGCTGACTCTTTATAACTTATCAACCTTTAATGGAAAAACAAGTTTTGTTTACTATGTCTCAGAGAATTTTTTTCTGGCAGTAACTGAATTTCCTTCCAACGCAAGTTTTGTAGTAATCTTGCTTTTAAATGCTTTAATTTTGGTATAAATATAAAACTATTTAAATTTTGCTTCCTCCAGCTTTTCTCACCCTGGGAATCAATTAACATTAAAGTTAATTGCAAACCATAAAATTGCTAATTGAGTCAAATTGCATGTGATGGTTTTGTAATTTGGATAAATGATTGGTTAAAATGGGTATTCTTACACTTAAGTTGTGCAGGATCCAAGAGTAGACTTGAATCAAGCTTCAAAACATGGAAGGGGATTCCAAGAACTATCTGTGATAACTTGAAAAACCCATGTGTCAGAGGAATATGACGACAGCCACCGGCATAGCAACTTGTCAAATGCACACGCTAGTTTTCTTAAAGCAGGATTATCAGGTTTATATCACTGGTAGCGAGCCAAGAGGTTGCAGGTTGAACAGGGCCGTGTTGGCATAGTTGAGTTGTCTTCGGCCCAGCTACCAGTGGCTGGGGCCCTGATTTTCGGGGTGGGCCATGCACTCTTAAGCCATTTCTCTAGCCCCGTGTGGTGGACAGAGCTGGATGCAGCCCATAGGTCATATATTTGACACACCTGTCTTAAAGGGAAGGCTAAATCATTTAGGACCGCTTGAGATGCAGCTCTGCTTTATTTGGATGCTTATTTGGAACATGCAAACCTTTTGATTTTTGCCCAACACTAACATTCAAAACGTCTCTATCTACATCTGGCTACCTGGCTTATTGACCGTGCTCGGAAGGAAAACACAGAGAATGTAAATTAGGCTATAAAGACTTATATTTCTCTACCATGCAAAGCAGCGAGGAGGATGCTTGACTGAACTTCTGTTGAATTTAATAGTAATGATTATGAAGAGATGAAAAGAGCTTTCTGGAAACCAAGATGATATAGTGTGACACTGGTGAGATATTACCTCCAGCAGGCCCATGTACAATGCTGGAAATAATGGCTTGTCTGTTTAAAGCAGGATGAGGCTTTTATTTGGGGGGCAAAGGAGGAGGGTATTTCATTTTTTTCTTTTTTACTTGCAAGGGGAGAGGACGGACAGACTAACGAGAGTCTGGACAACATAAGAAAGATAACTGTTTTTCTCCGGTTGGAGGACAGTGCAAGTAGCTAATGTTTTTCCGTGTTATTCCTCCCTCTGTACCAAGCTTCTGGCTGACCTTGAGACGCGATCCATGCCTCTTGTTGCTTTAGCTTACTTGCACGCTGAATGGAAATAGGTGTCACTTCAGAGGGATGTTGCAACCCTTAGACAGTCCTTCTGTTTAGGATGCATAGCCCTTATTCAGCAAACTACCTAAGAATGAGTTACAATCCTGTTGAAGTTAACTGGATTTGGGCGACAGACTTAATCAGATACTTAAATATTTTGCTGAGTTGGGGCTTATATGTGCAAAATATGATATCACTAAATAACCATTAAGGACCTCGGATATCCATGTTTATGCTTATTTTACTTTTTCCTTTAGTAAGAATCTTTAATTTTCCTTTCACAGCTTCTAACTCCATATTAAGAAGCTTCATTAATAGAAGCAGCACTTATGAAGCATTGTTATTTGTGCTTGAAGAAAATAATTGCTATACCCATTTATTTTCTTTTTTTTCTTCTTTCTTCCTCCTTTACTAGCCTGTACTCCAATGCTGTTGAGAGGATCAATATTTGCAGAGACCTTTGAAAATATAAAGCGCTGAATGAGCTTAGACTAGCATTATGATTGGCGTTTTCAAGTAAAGCTTACAAAAGAAAAGAATAGTGTATATGTCCAGTTCTACAGTCTATAGAAGAAGACCTAAAGAATGTAGATAATATTAAGTTGGTGAAGATGCAATGTTGGAAAACTAAGGAAAGCCCAGACAAAAGGGAACAGATTATTTGAGGGACCAGTTATAAATGTGACACCTGTCTGAAATGTTTAAGCTTATTTTGAATAAGCTTGGACGGGTCCAAGAGTTTGCTTTCCAAAACTGACATGGAACAAACACAGTCTTTCCTCACAATCAGATTCTCTATAAAAACTTTATTTCGTCCTTTCAATTCCAAGTGCACTGAGAGTCTAAAGATTCATTGTTATTAGGTGTCAAGGTAGGGCAAACCATCTGTCAGCAGAACGACGTGGTCTCAGCGCCTGTCAGATCTGGACCCGCGTCAGAATCCTGGAGCAATGCAAGCACGAGGCAATTTAACACAAATCGACGGGAGGAAATGTTTCTGCCACATGTTTGGCAGCATGTGATCTACAGAGTGAGAAGAATGCATAATAATGGTGTGATGCCAGCTACTGTCTGGGGGAGGTTGGCATGACGCTGCCTCACATCTGTTCTCACTGACTGGTATGTTGCACTGTAAATAAGATTCGGTATTAGCCGTTATGGTATCCAGAACATCTCATGCTGTTAAAACTTCGTGAGGGTCACGCTCATGTAATAACTTCTGTTTGTTAAGTACCTGGAGGACAGTAAATATCACAGCCACTCACTGAAATTCAGGATCACTGAGAATATGTTGATATCAGCAGGAACCCTTTAAAACTGTATTCATGAGATTACAAAAATATGTGCATGCATGATCCTAGGGAATTTAAACTCAGTAATGATTCTCAAATGACAATGCCTACAAGAATGCAAATCACTTGAAGAGAAAGTTCCTCAACTAACTATAAAGGATGTTTCTACCAATCCTTTAACAGGAAGAAATGTCCTTCAGCAGCTATTGTTATATTTATTTTGCTTCCTTATATTTACCAAGGATTGTGGGTCAAATATGGAAGTGGCACACGGAGGCAGAAATTACATACCAATAAGTGGGTGAAAGAGTAAATTGACATGAGCTGAGAAAAAACTTGAGAGCCTTTCTTTTTTAAATGGACAGTAGTGTGGAGTATAAAGCCATAATACCTTTCTGTTTCAGTGGTGAGACTATTTTAAATCAATATTTTAATTCATCCTCTCCATGCCCTCTCTGCTTTGAAAATGACTCGTATTTCTATAACATAAAAGTTTCATTGGCAAACTGGTTAAAAACGTGTATGCCTTAGTTCTCTTACAATTTACACCAATATAAAGATTACAAAATGTGTCACTGCTTAGCTGAAGGCAAGACAAAATGAGAACACACAAAAAATATAAATGCTAAAATTGAAGTATTGCCATCATAAACCTTAGAACTCTAAACGTGTAAGAATAGCTTTCATTGTTAAGGCAATGGATTTGTGTCATTCTTAAAATATAACTAATTGGACATTTTTGATAAAGAAGTTAATAAAAAGTATCTAATTCTATCCAGTGAATAATAATCTGAATGTTACATTTACTTAATCCTAAAAATGATGGAACCAATATGCCTACCAACTGGGCTTTTCACACCTAAATCATATTTAATGGTTTCCTGTTAATATGCTCTATTTGTACAAAGGAAACCAAGCAATTTTATAGCAGAAGCACCCTTGTTCTTCTGCTGCCATCAAATTGAGCAATAATTGAGTCAGTGAAGAAAGAACATTTGACCTTGAAGCTTTAAATTTTGATTCTCTCACAATATCCCCCAAACATAGTGCAATTTTCTTTTTAAAAAGATGAGAGGCAATACGGTTCAAGCATTCTAATATTTTGGACCGGATTCTTTTACCATTGGAGAAAAATATTTCTCATTTACCAAAGAGAAAATTTGTCAATTTCAATAAAAGTCGGATCATGGCATTTACGTAACGGCCCAACGATGCAAAGTGAAGTGTGCTGTTGAACAGGAAAGATAACAAATCTGTAATAAATTTATCAAATTATCAAGCAGAAAACCAGAGATATTGATGAAGCACAAGCTGAGTTTACTAAAACTCAGATTTTTAATTGCATATTTCACCAAACAAGCCATTTAACCAATAAGCAATTCAGAGTTATTTAAAATCTGTCACAAAATATTTTGTAACTATATTGTAGTACACATCTCTTTGGAGGAGAAATGTCGTGTATACAATGCAGGCTGCATTATTTATATATGCCTTACCCTATTTTTCTTCTACTATTTCAATAAGTCCATTCAACTGATAATGGGGTTATACTCTTGTATTTGTGCCTTGTAAATACCAGAAGAGCTATTTAATACTGTGGAAAAAACGGCAAAATCATTAGTTTCAACAGTTTTGTACTTTATACTGAATATAGCATAATCCTTGCTAAATACAGTGTAATAAGTGATCTATATTAATACTCAGCTGTGCTGGGTATCAAAAACATATAGACAGGAGTAAGGTCACAATGTTCTCATGGAATGAGTGATTGGGTTTGTTTTATTTTAGGTGAGATGGTCCAATTTGGAGTACCCATTCTCCAGACCTCAGGCATCCAAAGCTGTTTGACAGTTAACAAACCGAGACACTCTAAGTTATAAGACAGGTAGCTGCTTTTAGGAATAAAGAGTCAATGAACATCTGAAGTTAGGAAACAAGGAATAGCACTAATCCAACCATCTCATAGTAGAATATATTTTATTGGTCTTATACTCAGGCTAAACTCCAAGTAAGGATGGTGAAATCAAAGCCTTCCCTCCCACTATTTCTATTAGTAATAGCAAACTGCAATACAGTCCTAGTTCCAAATCGGAGGTTAAATCAGGTCAGAGAAAACAAGTAACAACTTTAGGTATGTTACCGCTCTGCCCTCCAGTGCGAAGAGCACCACTATCCAAAGGGGTGGAAAATCAGCGTATTTCAGACATCAGTGAGAGTGGGCAAAACATTTGTTAGAAATGCAGAAGCAGTCAAATTTTAGAAGATCTTAATTGATGTGTTTGATTCTTAATTATTGAACTGACTTGTGAGATCTTGATTTCATATTTCAGATTAGCATAAGAGCCTTTTTGTATAATTTAAGATTTAATCAAACAGCGGGGGCTCGAGAACCATCTCTACAGTGATCTCCAGTATTTTAAGCAGCCTCATTCTGCTCTCGGTTTTGCCAGTGTGAATACTACATAACTACATGAAACCGAGAGGAAATGATAGAGAAATACATGGATATATTTTGGTGCAATGCGAACCCAATGTTCAAGCACTGTATCTGAAACAAGAACAAGTTTCTAATCCAATTAACATGGGGAAGAATGCTTCTCAAAAAAAAGTAGGATAAAACTACTACTGCAACTCAAAATCAAAATCCATACTGTTCATTTTATCTATATTAATTGTTTTCAAGTGAATATTTACCCACTAAAATTAGCTCATGATTTTGCGAACTCAATTAGGGGTCCAATCTCGACAGTCTTACTCATGTGTAATGATAAATCAAGTTAAACGACACTAATAGGAAAGGGCTGCAGGATCTGTTCCTGAGAGAAAATGTCCAGTCTCAAACTTTCCACTACTGAACTGAATACGGGTCAAAAAGGGATGTCACATGGGAAAACTGAGAAGTTTGTGACCTACTACTCCATCTACTGACCAAATGCAACTACAGCAATCATAAAACAGAAACTGCACAAGACACAGTTAAAGGCAATATTTAACTGAAGTGTGTGATTAGATGCCCTATATATATTGCAGCTCAGATCATGAAACATATCCTAGAGTTCATCTGGACTCCACTCAAGAGATGCTACAGAAAAGAAAGGATGGACAGCTCACAAACGTAACATGTAGTTACTATGAACCACAGAAAACATTTTTTTTAAATGTGGTTAACTATCATCAGAGATCAATATAATTAAAAGGGTGACTAGAAAAAATAATGTTGTCTGGGCAATATGAATTGGATCTTTAATGAATTATGATGTGGTTTTTTCAAGATGACACAAGCTTTCCATCCAGGATTACCAAACTGCTATGTTATGGTGCATATTGGCCACCTACTATCGTAACGTTACCATTTTCTCCACAACCAAAAATCTAATGAACGTGACCACAGGGTGTCTTCTGCTTATTTATGTATCTTAAAAAGAACCAGGAGGGGAAAAAGAACATGGAAAGTAATCTTTTCTTTGGAAATGGAGATCCTCATGCCCTATTAAACCAATGGTGCTCACGGTTTTGGGTCTGCAGGTGAAATGAGTGGTGCAGGGCTGGTTTATGGAGCTCATTACAGATCCATGGGGAGCCCCACTACCTATAGACACAGTGTTGAGGAACTGGCACACAGACCAGGGGTTGTGTGTGTTTATATAACCATAAATTTCAATTACTCTGCTTTTGTAAAAGTTAAAATTGGCTTGAGAAGAGGAAAGTAAGATATATGTACTAAGCACAAACTTAGTGTGGAAGGGCTAGACATTTTTAAATCTGCAGGTCCAGATGCCCTCCACCCAAGGGTGTTGAGGGAGCTGGCAGGGGTCATCGTGAAGCCCTTGGCCCGGCTGTATGAGCATTCACGGTCATCTGGCCAGGTGCCGGGGGATTGGAAACTGGCTAATGTGGTCCCTATTTTTAAGAAGGGGCGTAAGGAGGACCCAAGTAATTATAGGCCTGTAAGCCTCACCTTGGTTCTCGGGAAGATCTTGGAGATAATCATGAAGGAGCACATCTGTGGGGGCCTGCAGGGGAGATCATGCTCAGCATGGCTTCACCAAAGGCAGGTCCTGCCAGACCAACCTGATTGACTTTTAAGACCAAGTAACTAAATCCTTGGATGATAGTGTTGCTGTGGACATAGTCTTTCTAGACTTTAAAAGGGCCTTTGACCCTGTCTCTCACCCCATCTTCATCAATAAATTAAGCAACTGTGACATCGATGTCTGCACAGTTGGATGGATAAAAATTGGCTGATGGGGTGCACCCAGAGAGTAGTGGTGGACGGGCTGTACTCAACCTGGCAAGATGTGAGCAGTGGGGTCCCCCCAGGGCTCAGTCCTCGGGCCCACACTGTTTAACATCTTCATCAGTGACTTGAACGAGGGGGTGGAAAGCACGCTGTTCAAGTTTGCTGATGACACTAAGATGTGGGGCGAGGTGGACACACTTGAAGGGAGAGAGAAGCTGCAACTAGATTTAGACAGACTACAAAAGTGGGCACATGAGACTAGGATGGGGTTCAACGTAGACAAATGCAGGGTGCTGCACCTTGGGAGAAGGAATCCACAGCACATATACAGGCTGGGGAGTTCCCTTCTTGAAAGCACAGAGGCGGAAAGGGATTTTGGAGTCATTACTGACTCCAAGATGAACATGAGCCACTAATGCTAGACGGTAGCCAGCAAGGCCAGCCATCCTTTGTCGTGCATCCAAAGGTGTTTCACAAGCCGGTACATAGAGGTGATCTTCCCCCTCTACACGACTTTGGTCAGGCTGCAGTGGGAGTACTGCCTCCAGTTCTGGGCTCCACACTTCGAAAGGGATGTGGCCAGCCTGGAGAGGGTTCAGAGGAGGGCCAGCCGCTTGGTGAGAGGGCAGCAGGACAGGCCCTATGAGGAGAGACTGAAGGACCTGAATCTGTTCAGCCTCAGCAAGAGGAGGTGAGGGGGACCTGGTGGCTGCCTACAAGCTCATCAGGGGGGATCAACAGCAAATACCTGGGGTGATGAGGAACAATGGTCATAAGCTGATGGAGAACAAGTTTAGGTTAGAGATCAGAAGGCAATATTTTACAGTTAGGGTGGCCAAAATCTGGAACCAACTTCCCAGGGAAGTGGCCCTTGCCCCTATCTTGGGCAAATTCAAGAGGATGTTGGATGATCACCTGTGAACCCAGCATTCATTCCTGCCTGTGGCAGGGGGTCAGGCTAGATGATCTGTTCAGGTCCCTCCTGACCCTCGGTACTATGAAACTATGAATTATCTGTATAAACAGACTCTAAGTATCTCGTTTCTTTGCAGATGACCTCAGGGAAAGAAACAGCATCGTGATGGGTCAATGTGATGTTCCCTCTTTATGAAATAATGCTGTAATTGCATCTGGAATAATGCATTTTGTTCTAGCTAACTCAAGCGCTAGGAAAAGGAAGAAATTAGAATGAAACAGAACTAATTATGAGTGTGGAAAAAATGACTTCTGAAGAAAGATTAGAACAAATAATATGTAAAGGCAGGTCAAAAAATACTAAATGGAAGCATGATCATCATGTTCAAGTGCTTGAAGGATATGAACACCACCAAATTGTAAGGAGACATCACTGGCATGAACAGGTTGATGCAAAGGAAAAAGAAGTTTAACAGTAATTCTTAATACTTTGCACAATCCTGAAGCTTTACAATCCTATGTGGCTTGCAGGGGACATCCTAGCCACACACAGGGAATTATATTAAATAACACCATTCTTCTATTAAATTAAAAACTCTCTTAGAGCAGACAGGTGGAACTTAAAGAGTCCATAGCTCATAACACTTTATACACTTTAAGGATTTGTTATAGGTAAACCAAGAGGAGTGAAATGAGCTCCTTTCAGATAATAGCTGAGAGAACAGCACAACTTGAGTCATAACCCATCTACACATTCTTTATCCTTCTTTGAATGGGAAGTCAAAGATACCTTAGACCATGAGAAGGGCATATGCGTTATGCAGAATTACTCTTAAGCTTCATGTATATAAAAGTTTAAAATCACAGTACACCAAACTGTACTGAAGGAAACAATCTTTGCTTCAAGGAAATGATTAACTCATGTCATAAACAGGTGAAGATATTTAAAAAAGAATATTATATGGATGCCAGTGCTTGTAGGCATCTCTGACATTGTCCTGTGGGAAACAGCTTTATAGTAGCTGAGACAGTTCACCCAATACATTTTTTTCATTTAAATTTCTAAGGACAAATCTTGTCTTTACAACTTGGAAGAAAAGACAGAGGTAAAGGTCACCGGAAGGGAAAATGCTTATGCAGGGCAGTACGTTTCAGTGCAAATTATCATGCAATGAGATGCACTTCACAATTCTTGTGGAGGAGCGGTTGTGCCTGCTCACGACGTTGCTTAGCAAGAACACTTCAAGGAATAGCCTCCTTCCTCAAGGTACAATGGAGAAGCACTAGATGAAATTAGGACCGAAATGCAGGCCCCGAAAGCCATGACTGCTCTGAGTAACATCTGCTTATTGACCAAGCTGCGCAATCTTATGTTTTAGTTCCACTTTGGCAGTGAAGTGGGCCTATTTCAGGTACTGCTGACAGCTGCATTTTACAGCGGCGGGTGCTTATTCTGTTGGCTATGTCATTCAGGAAAAAAACCCAGCTTGTGAGTTATGGAATACCTACGCCAGACTGATAATTCATCTAAGACAACTGAAAAATATGCCTCCCAGACATAACCATTTCGCATTCTCTCCATTGCATTAGACACTAGGAACCTCATACAGCCTCAATGGGCATTGGGTGCCTAAATACCTTTAAATGTCTGGCCCAAAAGGTATTTCCCAGTGTCTCATATAGACTCAGAAGCCCGCTCAGATTTGCTTAGGCATTTCCCACAAACTGAAGAAAGACCTGACACTCTGTTACAGAGGCTAACTCATTACATGTGAAC
This sequence comes from Caiman crocodilus, assembly GCA_030014935.1. NCBI lineage: Eukaryota > Metazoa > Chordata > Crocodylia > Alligatoridae > Caiman > Caiman crocodilus. The sequence goes on along the minus strand of JAGPOW010001918.1, from coordinate 15,763,492 downwards.
TTGCAAGCAGCAGATGATGTAACCTAAAAGACTTGTACTCCCTTCATCTATTAACAGGGAGGAACTGTAACCACATGTCTGGACTGGCACAGAATGATGAAAAAGAGAAACGATTGTTCCCTAAGGTGAATGGGGATCTGATGATTCAACCACGGAGCAATAATAAATTAAAGTTACTAAGTATAGAATACACAGTAAATGCATCCCCAGATTATATAACACAATGCTTTCTCAACGATCAATAAGAAATGAGGAGTCTTCAGAATAAGTCTGACATATTTATGTAAATGACTGTATTCCTGCAACGCTAGGCAGAAGTAGCGATCGGTCTCTGCCACCCCTCCAAAACAAGAAAAATGCTTCCGCAGGAAATGTTGAAGTTTATAGTCTGTAGTATAATTAATCATAATATATTCAAATAGTTTGGTAAAAATAGCTTTTTATCATGGAAAATTGCAAGGATAAATCCTGAAACTTTTTCTGAGGTTGTTGTCTCATTTAAACAGTCTCATCTAATTCACTTCAAGTGACTTGCACCCATGGGGCCAGCTACTGGAAACAAATTATTAATAATACAGTTTAATAAGTAGATTATGACCAGTAATTATGCTCAAACACTCTGGAATGGACAAACTTACTTAACAGTACAGCAAAACTTAAGGAAGGACTTAAATCCAATTGAAGTCACTGAGGGTCCACAGACAGAAAATAATTTGTTTAAAGACTACAGGTGTAACCAGAGTTCAGGCCAATGGCTATTCAGGTTACAGGCCAACTCTATTACAGAAAAATAGATGCCTTATGAAACCAATCCTCTATTGCTTTTATAACCAACCTTGTATTCCTTTGGTACTCTGCAGAAAGAGGTACATCCTAACAGCATATATGGTTTCTCTAAAAGAGCATTGTAATGTTACTCAAACAGAAACTATATTAAGAGCATGCATACATAAATAACATCAGCCATCAAAAGCAAACTGCACTATTTGCCAAACATCAATTTAGAAAATATCATTTACTTGTTTCTTTGCAAAAACAAAATTAATAAAATTGTCACTGTATGAAATATTCATGAATATTCATAACTATACAAACACATTTTGCACCACAACAGCTGTGAGTTGTTTACTAATTTCTGTTTTAAATCATAATGACATTATCTCGAAAAGGCTCACAGTGCTATAAGTGAAGATTAATCAAGTTGCCAATAGTGTAAACAATTGCATTATCAGTGGCATCAGCTGATATTAAAAAAAAAAAAAAAGGAAGAAAGAAAATCCTTACTAAAATCCAGAATTGTAGTTTTTTTAGATGATGAAATTTCTGGTCTCTCTCAATTATTATCACAGGTAAAAATAAAACTATGTTGTTGAATGTCTCAGTGAAGGTTTCTCCCTTTTCCCTCAAAATGCACTTCACTTTAGGCTCTGAAGAATGACATGAATCAGGATGATAAGATGGAATCCTGAAAGAGAAGAGATCTTCCCAGAACCACTCATCCTAGCCTTTAGACAAGCACCATCTTGTTTAACCGCACCTCGTCTTCCTACCACCCAAATGGATCCAGCCATGCCAGGACAAGAAATGCAAAACCTGCCAACACATCTCCACCAGTCCCACAATAACTACACCCCACAGCATTCCTGGACCTTAAACCTGCACCTCCTGAAACATAATACATCTCATCCAATGCACCAAATGCCCTGGGGGAAAATGCAGAGGAGAAACGAAACAATAACTGCATACCAGAATAGACGCACACCACAAATCCATCAAAGACAAAAATATCCAATTGCCTGTGGGTGTACACTTCTCACAAGGCAACCACTCCCTCTCTGACCACTCAGTTTTAAGCCTCAAAGGAAACTTACAAAACACCTTTAGTAGACGAGCCTATGAACTTCACTTCATAAATCTACTGCACACAAAAAATCATGGACTCAATATAGTGACACATTACAACCTGCCTGACGTCTGATTCACCAGGCACCTGCCTGAAGCTTACCATTTGCATTCCTTTACACCTTCCCCACCTCACCATTCCCCCCACTCCCCTCCTATCTCTACCAACTGTCTTCTGAATTTCCACCTATTTATAATTTCACCAAGTTCTTGTCACACTTTTAGCTTCTTTTCTACCTTGGAGAACTGAGAACAGCAGCAGAGTCTCCCAATGCCTGAAGAAAGGTGAAGAAGGGTACCTAAAAGCTTGCTAAGAACTTTTTTCCAACTATTTAGTTGGTCTAATAAAAGATATCATTTCTACCCAAAGGACCTTGCCGGCCTATGTCTCTAGACCAACATGGCTACAACCAACCAACAACCCCTCATCCATGTTATATGGCTTAATAAAGATGGGGTGAATGTCTGCCCCTCTCTCCCAAATTACTCTTTACAGCTTTTTTCTGTTGCTCCTAAGGTTTTTTGGTTGCCACAGAACTCGATGGTTGCCCACTTTATTAATATTCCAGGACTTTAAGGGTGATAAGAATTTGCATTAATAATACATACACATTAAGGCAATTTATTAACATAAAGTAATAAACCATACAAAATTAATCTTTTATAGAATGTAAATGAAACCCATACATAAACTTTGATCTTCTGTCATAAAATGTTCCTTAAGAAATAAAATAAGAAAATAATTTCCTAAATGCTAACAATGTGCTTAGCATTTCAAACCCTTATTTCATGTAAGAAACCTGAAAACCTTTTACTTACAACACATCTATAATTTCACATTTATTTCCTTCCAAGATGCTATTAATCCTATTCACTCAATAAGATTTTTATTAACTCTAATTGCTTCTTGATAATGCTTTTGATTATTTGCCTTAAAGCAACATTATAGATTCTAACTTGTTTTTCCACAGTTGTAATTACCATATGTTTTAATTAATCTGATTCTGTTAGCTGTTTGTTTAGCAATCTTAGTATCAATCAATTATTCTGCTAGCCCATGCATCAAACCAATTAGAATAGGTTTTGGATACTGAAAGTCTCAATTTTGAGGACTGCTCATAAAATAATCTGACTGCACCATCATAAACAAACAAACCACTTTATTGAAACCACGTTATATAATA
>JAGPOW010001918.1:15721944-15760016 GCA_030014935.1 Caiman crocodilus | reverse complement strand
AAAAAAAAAATCAAACTGAGCGCACGTGTGCTTTAACAAAAATAAATAAAATCAATATAAACTGACATTTCCCTTTAAACAAGTTTGGAATTGTGGTTAAGGGAGGAATTGACCTCACACAACTATCATGCTTGATGCAGTTTCTTAGCAACAGCTTCTCCAGAGAACTTTGTAAAACACTTCAAATGGAATTCAAGCAGTACTTTATAGTTCAATAATTCATTACTTTGAACCTAATTAAAATGACCCTTTCATATTTTATTTAATCTAAAGATTATCAGAGCCATTGATGATATTTTTAGATTTCACAAACACAGATCAAATTATTACTGTAACATTTACTTTACCCAATGCTAATAAATGATATATAATAAAATAAAATAATAAATAATAAAAACATGGCAGAAGCATGAACTAGTTTCACGCTTCGTATTCCAATGCTTCTAATGTCCTGGGAGTCTGTATGTACAGTAAAGTAGAAACTAAATTGCAACTGTCATAGGAAAGCAAATAAATTATTTTAACTCACTTTCCAGAACGGAAACATCTTATTTAGATTGAAATGTGCTTTAGCAGAAGTATAAAAACTGAAAGTTATTAATCCTATGATGACAACAAACGGAAGGGTAGTCCAATGGCAATGGCATAGTCTCTACCTACCCTTTGTTTACAGTACTCAGCCAAAAACCTAGGAATGCAAAAAAAGGAAGCTTTTTCTTAACTTATTGTGCAGTGTCAGATATATAGTTGTGGTTGATGATTGTGCATAATTCATGTCTGCTTCTGTAATAATTTACCCACAGAGCCTACTTTTGTACACAGAATACAAAGTGCACCATCTGGCTATAAAATAGATCCTACACGTTATTCACTTAACAGATTTCATTACAGTTCATCTACAGCATGAACATCAAAGAAATTAAAGCAGGTACTGGTACATTTTTAAAGGAGCCTGGGAATTGTGCCTACTGTAATTGCTTGGATGATAAACATATTCAGATACTACTTGCCCAAATACTGCTGTTGTGAAATAAATTAAGGGAACGGAATATTAAAAAATGAAGCTTGAAAGAGTATATTCATTATCTTTGGCATTTCATCAAATCTAACACCAGCAATACACTAACTTTTCATAAGACAATCAGCTCGTTCAGATGCTATTGTCAATCAAAAGTTATTTTTATTGAAGGGATCCCTCTTTTGCTTACTGACATTGTTATATTCACAGCGAGGTCCCCAGTCCTGACTAAGGATCTTACACAACATTGAAATATTAACAAACAATTAACAGAAGTAATAGATTGATAAAAAGCTTCTTTCTCCATCTATGTCAAATATCATGAACATCATGTCAAGTCCAATCCAACTTTATCAGCCTCAGGGTATAGAACAGGGCCTCTGGCCTAGCCCTAAGTGGCCTCAGACCAGTATGTCCCCTGAACAACAACTAATGCCACAGCATTGAGTTTATATTTCTATGCCTCCATCTTTGAAAATGTCACTGTGTATTAGACCCTCCAATGATGCTCATATGGGCGATTAAAACCCTGACCCCAAACTGAGCATCACAGATGCCCTTATTAATTTATGACTCCCAAGTGCACATGCAGTTAAGTGGTTGATATTAATTTAAATATTTACAGTACCAATCAATGTGGTGTTAACTTTAGGTGCCACTAAAATTACACTGATTTCATTGGGTAGGGTGTTGCAAACTATTCATCTGCTTATAGCAAAAACTGATACTTATGCGCATTGCATATTGCAACAAGAGTATGGGAATACTAAAGCTGATGATATGGTTTTAAAGGCTAGGGACAGACATTACATATTAACCAGTTTAAATGATCAGAAACTGGTTTAAACCTGTAACAAAAAAGATGTTCAGTGCGTATAAACCAGTATAAGAATGGCAGACTGTTTGAGATGCATCTCAAATTCATCTGGTTGAATGTAGTATCAGACTGATTTGGCTCCAACTGGTTTATGCAACGTCTGTTCCAGACCCCTTGGTGATTTAAATTAAATCAGACTCCCTCAGCATCCCGGCATGCTCTCTGGGCTGGGTGGGGCTCTCTGCTCCACAGCAGGGCTGGCTCTTCCCTCCAATCCCTAGTTGGAGCTCCAGTAACTTGCAGGCTGCTTCCCCCCTCCCCTCACCACTCCCTGCTAAGCGGGAATTCCCCCCTCCCCTCTGTCTTGCCAAGAGGCGTCTGTGTATTAGCTAGCAGACTACATGCTGGCTATGGTCAGCTCAGAATCGACAGGCAGAATCAACAAGGAGCTGGTAACGTCCCTCTGTTGTTTTCTTAATTTCACGATAAACACTGTTATCAATTCCCGGCTGGGCTAATCAGAGCTTCTGTGGGAGCCGGGCCGTGGCCCCCTCAGCCCCATGCTGTGCAAAGGAAGGGAGGGCTGCTGTAGCACTCACCCCCTGACTTCTAGCCTGAGCCACTGCAGGCATGTGCTTGCATTTCTGGGATGTCTGTCTGGTCACAAAACTGATTTAGCCTAGCCAGGTTAGACTAACCTGCAAAGACTGAATCAATTCAGGCTCACACTTTTTGAATGCCTGTCCCTAGTCAAAAATACAAACGAAACAATCCAGCCGCACACTAAAATTGTACAGCTTTTCTGGGAATGTTAACAAAACAAACAAACAGATCTTGCAAACAACGCTTTCTTAAAGTTAGTTTGCCGTCAAAAAGTGATATTCTGAAATTGAAGCCTAAATGTACTTTTTATCGATATTCTAAATGTGTGATCTTATCTTCTTCCAGACCCTCAGGGAAGCACTTGATTTAATTTTAGTGGGAACAACAACTAGGGAAATTTTACACATGGTCTGGGGGTGGATGGGCGGGGGTGCTTTAATTAGAGCAGCTCCATTTCAAGTGCCATAACATTTTGTGTATCAGTGTCCCTGTGCTTTAAAGTGGCAACACGAGGCTTGAACTAAAGCTCATTTGATGACTTTTAGTTCAAATGCCTGAAACACCCTTTTTAAGTAGAAGGATGCAGATACACAGGACGCAGGAGGTGGAGTGTGGCGATTCCCATAGTCCAGCAGACTCAATTAACTGAGTCTTCTCCAATGCGCTGGAATTCCAGCATGGCAGAATAGCCTCTGGGCTCGCATATAGATGGCCCCTAGTTCTTCATCCAGACTTAAGACTGTTTTCCCACACAATATGCTATTGTCATTGTGTACATGTGAAGATCCATCTACATTTACTGTGAAATTTTTGTTGAAGAATGATATTAATGAAAAAGAGAGAGAGAACAAGAAAATAGTGCTGACAAATGGAGACCTCTATTTTTCATTCCTCAGTTCTTCATTAATCAGGGATTCCATTCTGGCCCCATTCCAAAATGCCAAAAGTTAGGTGACATTATGTTTTAAACAGGTCTTTGGAAAGAATGTACAATTTTCTAGGTCATACTGCTGAATAAAACACATGTTACATTTTAGTTACGACAGGTTTGGTGGAAATCCTTATACAAACCAGAACTTTGAATAATAATAAGAAATTATAAACTCAAGTCACAAGCGACTCTATATGAAATATTATATGCTGTCCATTTAAATACTGAGTCCTTGGGTTTCACACGCTCGAAACTCAGTGTCCCTTAAAGGGCTCTAGAAAATAATTTTGCAGAATTCCAGGAATCCACACACTGAAAAGAAATATGCTAACATTTCCTCAGGAAAGAATGATCCTAAACTGACAGAGAATGTTTTGAAGCCCACGAGTCATGCTCTGATCTCCACTACACCACGTGAACACAAGGTAACACCTCACTTGTGTGATTTTATAAGGACTGATAATGGTGAAATGGAAATGTTATAATGATGTCACCTAAATGTTCCCAGTGTTGAAACCAATATTGCTGCACACTTTTCAGGCATCTGAGTAAGACATGTAGACAGAATTTTGCTTTGGGTGACCTGTTCACAGACACTTTTGTTAGGCATGGTTGCAAAAAACAACCTGATGTACTCCAATGTAACCCATGCAATGTCTAACTGTGAGAAGGCACCTGAGCTCCATTTCTAAGACCGAATCCTCGATAGGCTGCAAGGCTCCACATACAGCAAAACAGCTCTGGTTCTTGGCAGGAATAACGAAGAAGCCAGAGAGGACTGAGTCTCCATGCCCTGTATGTCAGTGACAGGTGCCCTGCAATGTTTCTTTCTTTCTTTGCCGGGGCTGGAGTTAATGTTGCTGGGACACAGACACTGGAACATCAACAAGCCAAAAGGTGTGCAGGGCACAAGCAGTTGCTACCATGCACAACAGCCTACGGGCATTATTAGGTGTTGTGAGGTTGCTGTGTTATTTTCTGGGGTGCAAAGAAAAGACTTCATTCTTTTCATCCAGATCCCTGTCCAATCCTGTGCACAGGCTTGGGTGCAACCCTGTGCAACCCAAGATTAGGCCATTATGGCCAGAGTCCCTTGATGGCTACTTCCCTTTAGGATTATTAGTTTTAATGACTCCCATAAAGTACTATAGCCAGCACTACTTCAGATAACTATCAAACTGATTCCCCGCTCAGAGAATATTACTGAAAAGTATTTTTTCCAGTGCAAATTACAGGATAAATAAAGGGACAACCAAGTAACGTCACACTAAGCATCTTTCTTACTTGACTCAAAAATTAATTGTGACAAAGGACTTCTTTCTTTTTGGCTTTCCAAATGGCCAGTGAAATGAAGATCCTAACTTTTCATTTGAATCACTTAAAAAAAAAACCCAACAACTTTTCGAGGGTGCTGGCCTTCACTGTCTTTTAAGCCTTAAACTTGCCAAGCATGCTCTCATACTTGTTTCTCTCATTTGCTAAATGAATGCATTGCTCTTGCCAAGCTTGTTTATATGATCAACAATTTAACTACAACATAGTAAATAATATTAAATTCCAGCCTCTTATTACTATTATTTAAAAACCAAAATATATTTCAAAAGGTCTGAAACACAATTTCCATTTTAAAGAGTAAACATTTTTATAGCAGTTATTTATATTTCTGCATTCGCTAACGTTCCTCTTTACACTCCTGACTTTTGCACAGGGCATAAGTACATTTATAATTACAGCTTCTGTGCATGTAAATGACGGTTGTGCCTCCGTATTTGTCAATGGAAACACTAGAGAATTCTAAGTGGAGCATGGCATATCCAAAATCATTAAAAAAACCCTCTATCAACACTTTGACATACAGTAACACATTGAATAGGGTTAAATGTTTGTCTTTGGAGATTTTGCATGTTAGCTTAAAAAGTGATTGATAATACCAGAATTAGTGATGGATTTGACTGCAGTTTGCTGCTGCCTTCTTAGCTGAGATGCATTACTGGAAATAATCTCCCTGTGAAACAAATATCCCAATATAAAACAAGCTTAATTACAAACTGAATCTAAGCAAGCCATTGTTCATCTCACAAAAGTGTGAAATAAACAAACTTCTTTGTCTTTAAAACATACCCTACTGGGATGTCTTCTACAGAACCGATCATTTATCTGCCGGGATATACAGGTCAGACTGGTTAGCCTTACACATGTTCATCCTGGCAAACATTACCATAGAAGGGAAGTATATACTGACAACCTATGCCCTTATAATAGCAGGTTAAAAATACATCAGCAGAAACAGGTAAAAATCAAAGTTCACAGTGGCAACTGTACTGTTTTAGACTGTGAAAACCTTTTTGTACTAGGTGGCTTTTGTTTTAACTTCAACCCAATAAATTTTTTAAGCTATGCCTATAACATAATTCAAAACAAGTGCCATCCACTGTTTAAACCGACAGTGAAAAATCGTAAGAATGGTTTAGGCAATATTTTGAACTGTTCTCTTCTGAGTTCTGCGTACTTTGGGGATCTTTATCTCCGAGTATAGTGGAGTTTAAGGGATTTAGCATGAGAAAATACAATGGAATAATTCTCTGATGGCTACACTGACGTATCCATTAGATGGAAATAGAAAGTTATGACATGCATGTTTTAACGGTCTTGATAGCTAAGCTTAAACAATAGCTCTGCTTTTCTTAAAATCTTATTTCACTTTGACTTCTGTTGCTCCATTCATTCCTAGTTCTCCTACTTCTCCGGTCACTCCTTCAGGGCGTCCTCCAGAGGAGTCTCCTTCTTCCCCTTCCAATTTTCTGAGGAGGCCCCAAGAGACTTCTTTCTCAGTCCCATTCTGCCCTCCCTCTTCAATTATCTCTAGGTAATCAAATCTGCAAACAATTTCAACTACCATCTCTATGCTGACAACTTGGATCCACCTCTGTACTCCAGACCGGTCTTGTCCTATCCAAACTAAAAATCTCAGCCTGTTTCTTTGATATCTCCTTCTGGATGTCTAGCTGTCAGCTCAAGCTCAGCATGGCCTAAAGAGAGCTCTTAATCTTTTCCCCTGAAGCCTTCCCCATCCACCTCCTCTCTCAATCACTGTGAACAACACCACTGTTCTTCCTGTCACTCAGCCCTGTAACCTGGCTATCTTCTTCAATTCAGTCCTTTCAGTAGGTCCTGACATCCAGGTTAGGTCTACATCTTGCTGATTTTTCATACACAACATCTGTAAAATGAGGCCGGTTATATCCGTACAGTTCACTTTCTTGCCCAGGCTGTCATCATCATATACCTCAACTGTGACATCATTTCCCCAATCTTTAGCCATCGTTTAGGTTGTCCTGCTCATATGCATTTAGATTATTGCTGCAAAGATTCACTTTGTTAGCCTACTGCTTTAAGCATATCTCCCTTCTTTTCTCCGAATGCATCTTCTAGATCCTCCTTCATCACAAACTTAAGGTTCCTGTTCAAACAACTGTGCATCCTGCCATGCCACATGTGTATGGCAGGGCACGTGATTTTGGATTTGGGGGTGAGGTTCCAATTGGACCTTACTTGCTGGTGCAGGCGTCAACCGAGCTTCCCCTGCTGGTACAAGATGAAATAAATCAGTTGATTTTTAATTGGGGCTGGGGGAAGCAGGCCCAGCCAGAGGAGCTGCAGCAGCTGTCACATTGGGTGGGTGCAGCGTACCACGCGCTGTCTGGGAGCTGGGGGGGCTTCACCTGTTGGCCGGATCCTGGCACTGCTCAGCCCCAGCTCCCAGACAGCACGCGGCGTCTTGCTGAGCCGCGTTGCACCCGTGCAATGCGACAGCTGCCGCTGCCCTGCCGTGGTACTTAGACACCTAAACATGATCCTACTCTACTGTGCTCAAGTCCCTGAAATCTAGCTTACATGGTAAACGTTATAAATACCTTGAACTCTAGCCTAAGATGATAAAAAGCAGCTAAGAGGAAAAGAACCCAAAAACTTTTGCATCAACAGTTTTTCAAAGGTGGACAGTGAATGACTTCAGGGTTTGTACAGTATTCCAGATTCCTGGCCTATGACTAGGAGAAATTTTAAGTTGTATCTCTAAGAATATATGGTTTCCCCTTTCTCAACATACTTTTTAGAAATTTTGGTTATAAAAGTGTGCTTTCTTGGAAAAGGATTTTCTAGAGACTCTCCAAGTACAGCATAAATCTCTCTTGAGAGGTTCCAAATAGCTCTGAGCAATATTCAGAGGTGTCGTATTAAGTGAAAGAAGGAATGGTTTCTCCCCAAAGCAAAGATAACCTGGGACTTTCCATACAGTATTTCAGAAGGAAACTGTCTCAGGCAAAGATAAATATGCCTGGTACCAACAATTAAAAAAAAGAAAAGACAGAACCCATATATGACTAAGTGTGTTGAACAGCAGAGCACCTCTACTGTCAAATAAGGCAAACACTAAATGGACCGGCATATATTTTCTATACACTGGCTTCTGACCCCAAAAGCTAAATTCAGAAGGACAGGGTGAAACGCATAGCTTCTAAATGTATAATACAACTCACATTCTTACATTTGAAATCTGTGCAACCGCAACACTGTACATTTATAATACTATGGCAAATGCATGTAGCTTTTGAGACAGAACCCTGAAAATTGACTGTGCTGAGTATTACACAGCTCTACTGCCATATAGAAATGTGTGTAGCTGTTCTTCACATTATTTATTATTATAGCTTAGACTCATGCATCTAAATGTACGTCTTCTTCCTTTGACGCTCTCATTTTAGAGATCTAGTCTGACATTTTTCCTAGTAAAATTATACACTTAAAAATATTAAATCTGATGCAGAGAATGACTTCTTTGACCAGACTAATTATCATAAACTTCTGAGAAGTCATCCATATTCATTTAAATGATTGCAGTGATGCTTAATGGCAGAATTAGAACTGATGAAGCCTTAAGCTTTCTTAGCATTGCACTCAGTAAACATGTGAATTCAGCAAATCTCACTGTTGCCACCTTACCAGCAAGTGCTTTTTGTAATGCTAAGTGAATGTCTCTAACACTTCTGTAATGACACTACACCTATTTACAGCACAAAGTAGAATTATTATCAGTGACACTCATCTACAGGCAGCGGTCTAGGCCCTGTGCTAGCTCTAGGGCCAACTCAGCCAGCAGTACCAGCATGGATTTAACCCATAAGGGAAAGGCTGGGTTCCTGGGCGATTCTGCAGAAGGTACCTTGTCTCAGGTGCAGTGCAGAGCTCAGCTTTTACAGGAACACACTGGAAGACATCACCATCCATGCAGCTTCTTAGACAAGCAACAGTTTGCCTGACATTCTCAAAAGGCTGTGTCTAATACACTGTATTAATACCGAAAACAGACACTTGGTACTTTATGCTTCTGCTGGACACATGTGGCACGAAAAAAGGAGAAAGATCACATATTCCTGATTGTGTCACTTTTAGAACTCAGACATCTAGTTTCTCATACCATGCAAACCTGCAAAATAAGATCAAAATAAATAGAAACAAATAGATCAAATGCTTGCACTCAGGTTTTCTGTAAAGCACACCACGGTAGCAGACAGCTATTTGTAGCTTTCATTGGCTCACATTTAACAACTATTTGGGTCAAGCATCATTTCATGTCTTTATAAATTAAAGCCTCCCCATAAAGGGATGGCTAACACTGTTCAGCAGCAGGGGATAGACTGTATTAAATCCCTTCTTCAATAGCATGGTGAACCAGGTAATTGAGGCAGCAAGGCAAGGCATTATTAATGCGATTGCCTCTGCTAATTCCAGACTTATTGTGATGTCTTTTAAATCCACTATGGTAATTTTTGATAATGCTTTTCCCTAGCTATCACAGTATTGTGCTTCACTTCTCTGGTGTGAAATATGTGGCCAGTCTTTCTAATGTTCATCCCTCCCTACATGCATGGACACACGTGCATGTGCGCACACACGCATGTGCATACACACGCACGTGCACACTTCTTGTGCTATTAAAGAATTAATTTTTCAACAAAAAAAATCAAACTCTAACCAAGAAAGTGCAGATGAGTGCAGCCTCTTTGTTCTTTCTTAAGATTAGCCTGGGAAGAAGACTCTTCTGATTAAATATCTCAGGAATGACACCAATTCAGTCAAGTCCAGAACTTAAGTACAAGCAGCCCCCTCCAAGTCATGGGCACTTGTTATGTTTTAAATAAATGTGATGCTCTTGTATAGATTTCACTTATAATCATTAGCAAATTTTGCTGGTTCTTAATATTTTTTACAGATCACTTGATAGAAATAATTTAGCTGGTTTCCTGTTTCTAATCGCTGTTTCTAGCTGTTTACAGGAACAGCTGTATAGCTACATTTCACAATTACGGCTTGTGGAAAAAGGACAGGAAGGTATAGAGCAACATAAGAAACTGTTTTACAAATATAAGACAGCACATTTTTACAAAGACATATAGCAAGGGAGGTCATGTCTCTGCACCGGACGGGTTGTAAGTACTTTAGTCTTGCTTCCAAAATAGGCCTTCCCTAGTTCAGCTCCCCCCATGTAATCCCTTATCCACCATTCTGGCCATGGTAGGGGGCTAAGTAGAAATTCTGATATACTGGCAGCTGCAGGAGGACAGTAGCTGTCAATTCGACTAAATGAGTGCAAGCAGGAAATAGCAACTAGAGGGTTTTTTTTATTGCTTTGGCTCTACTTTCACTCAGTACGACCAGATAGTGGAAGAGCTGGAGTGACCCTTAGATAATAATATTAGCTGCTTATCAGGAGACAGCAGCCATCTTGCTGCTAGGAAGCCACAGCCTGATGTCTTGTAGTTGAGGATGAAAATGAGTGTGGTGTTCGGAGGAACGTGGAGGCAGTCTCAGCAAACAATGCAGGCTGTTTTTCTGGCTATGCTACTACTTCTACCACTGCACATTTCTCCTCTCCTCTCCTTTCCCTGGTCAGACAAGTGTTTGGGACGTGCTCCTTAAAGGAGAGCCAGTACAGAATATATCCAAAATTCAATCAGAGCACTGGACGATCTAGGAGAGAGAAGCAAGATGGGGAAAGTTTCCTCCCACAAAAACAAGTTATTGTGAAACCAGTCATTGTTGTGGGCTCCAGGCGGCTGCAGAAGGGACCCGCTGACAGCAGGAGGGGGAGAGGCCACTTGCCCACCGAACTGAGCAACAGTTTCTCCTGCCGTGCCACTGCTGCAGGGCCTGGGCAGGGGAGTGCAGGGGCAGGGCTGTGCAGCCAGGGTCCTCACTGGTACCCAGGGCTGGGGCCAGAGGTGGTGGCAGCCAGAAGGAGCTGCCTGGCACCTGGGCTGCCAGCTGCAGAGCAGCCCCAGGCTCTGTGTGCCCAGGGGCTGGCAGGACACGCCATGGCCGGACTGGGTTGGGGCTGCGCGCAGGTTCCAGCTGATCGCTCTGGCAGGGATGAGTCTGGAGCGGGTGCGGGACACACTGGGGCTGTGCGCTCCTGGCAGTGATGGGAAGGCACTGCAGGGCACTTGGGCTGTTGTGGGGCAGGTGCTGACCGGCTCAGAGGACCATGCACTCCCCACCCTACCCACAAATCCTCCCCGGAAAAACCCACAACCACATCCTCCCCGACACTGCACTCGCTCACAAACCCTACAAACACCGCACCCATCCACACCCTCCTGCACTTCCCTCCACAACCCCCACCCCCACACACTCACCTCCCTCACCCACTTGCACACCTTTGGGGGGAGCCCTGCTACGTGCACATACCTCACCACACATGCACCCACACACCCCCATGCACACCCCATGCCCCCACACATCCCCCCAGCCACCTTCCACTCCACACACCCCACAAACCCCATACGCACCCACCCACACACAACCGCACAAACACTCCCCACCAAAAAACCTCCCATAACCACCCACATGCGCACACCCTTCAGCCACAATAATTGCTCACCTCTGCTGAACAGAAACATCACTACTTTTTTTTTTAAAGTCATGCCAGCAGCAAATACACATATACAAAATGTATACATTTCCTTCTTTTTATATATATAATCAGAAGGAAATGTCATTAGAAAGCATCAGCTTTTTAAATTTTTGTTCTGAATTATGTGACTGTTTCACAGCTTAAATACAAGTATACCACAAAAAAATGAATACATCTCCCCTCTGTGATTAAGCAAGTGTTTACACACACTGTTTAGAGGATCATTCTAATATCAAACACTTGCCGTGCTATGAGAAATAACAAACAGGGAACAAAAATTGCCAGGAGCAGCCTAATATTAATCTTTTAAAGTTATATTTCATTTACAGTTTCGATCTTTGATTTTTTTCCTGCTCTGAGAAATCACAAGGGTTGTCCTTACATTTTTTAAATCAATGATTTATAATGGAAAAGGCTAACGTTGGAGTCACTTTGAGCTTGCTTCAAGGCAGTTTTGCTTTGGGGAAAATTTGTTACAAAAATAATGCAGGGAATATGTATTTTTATGGCTTATCTAAATGAGCCAGGCGCCTGTTGCATGTCCAAAAAAAGGGGCATTTAGTCTGATATAGAATATTACAGAAGCCAGCACAGCCATTAGGCTGAAATACATAACCCATTGGTCCCTAACTGGTACTTCACATGGGCAGAAGCAAAACCTTATTATGAAAATTATTGATATTATAATCATCGAAGTAAAGATATTCTACTAATCTCTCTGTTCCTGGAAAACTTCAGGAAAAGAGGTTTAGCCATTTCTGAGACAAAGCTAAAGGGAGAAATGTGTTGTTTTACCCATTTAAAAGAAATCCTGGTGACCTTGCCCGTGAAATATTCTGAAGGTGCCATACTTCAGAGTAGGGACTTTACTCTAAGGCTAGCCTTCTGCCCAAATCAGTCTTGCTGTTCCCATTTCTTCCTAGCCCTATTGTGACTGAGAACCAGTGAGGACTGCAAAAGGAAATGAGGGAAGCAAGTGTTAAACCTGCTGGGAGAAGGTAGTCAGACCCGACAAGGACTCAGGGTGCCAACCAGTCCCAATTCTCTGTAAAAAATAACTGGACAAACCGAATGAGGATCCCAGAGATCTGAGGACTTGCTGCTATGGAGAATGAAAGAGAATGGGGCAAGGAGTGGTCAGGCAAAGAGAAAGATATTGGAGAAGAGCAGGGAATGGTTGTGTGATGAAACAAGGAAAAGAGACCCCAAAAATGGAGACTGGGGCTGAGATGAGGAGCCAGGGATTGGAAAGAGATGGTTTGGAAGGGATAGGCCAGAAAGGTAGAGCTGTGTGAAGCTTTGGTCCCCGAGTCTATTCAGCAGAGATCTGGCCTGATTCGGTGGCTGAATTGCCAAATCCAAATCAAATCAGGAGACCCTTTAATTTTTTGCAATCAAATCAGAACCCTCCGAAGCAAATCAGGGCGACTCGGAAAGATTTGGCAATTCAGATATAGACACAGATTTAATTAATTCATTAATTATTTTATTTTATTTTTACATACCTCAGTGTTTCAGGTGGCTTGTAAATCCTGCGATGGTGGGGCAGATGGAGCGTCCCATAGGAGCTGGTACATGCTTGGTGGCAAACCTGGAATTGGACTGGAAATACTTCTGGTCCAATTCCAGGCTCACCACAAAGCACACGGGGGGGGGGGAGGAGTTGGGGGGTCTCCCGTGCACTCCTGCAGGATACTCTACCCACCCCACCATTGCAGCATTTATGAGCCACACCTGGTGCCTCGAGGTATGTAGAAAAAACATATAAAAGTTGTGCCTATGGCCGAACTGTTGATTTTCTTCAGATTCAGGCGAATCAAATTGGAAACAGTGATCCGAATCAACTCATCGAATCACTGTCCCTGATTTGAGCCAAATCTGAATTGAATGCAGCTCATTTCGCACACCCCTACAGAAATGGTCAAACTTGTTGGAGATGGGGGGGAAATGGCACCGAACCCACAGTCTCTAAATCTCACTATTCCTCTGCTGTCTGCAAATATCTGTTAAACCCACTAGCAAAGTATGTGCCTCGTGCCCATTTATTTCTGCTTCACCCAGAAAATGAAAACACATCATTGCTAACAGTCACTCCATTAGCTCAAGTGGCAAAGGCCTGTGCAGTGAATCTAATGGTTTCATCAGCAGGACTGGAATATGCTGGTGTCAATATATGGACATCACCTGATGGAATTTGGTTTTTTTTAGTTTGTTTTCTTAACACGCACAAAACCCCCCCATGTTAAAACGGCATGACATCGGTTGTAAACTCATGCACCGAAGAGTAGGAGATGCCAGAATTATGCAACCTTCATTTGACCCCTGCATTCTGATAGAGCCTTCAATTATAGGGTCACATACTGCTTTTCTCAGGGGACGCCTGTCTGAATCAGTGCAGGCATCCTCTGAAAATGAATTGTGACAGTATAGTAAAAGAAAGCTCTGGTCTGTAGGGACTCCCTCGTTTGTTTGTTACAAAAGCTGGAAAGTATGGATTGAAAGGGGCAAAGGACTACAGAAAGAAAAAGTAGGACCATCATCTCTCTAAGGCCTTGGGGAACTGGGGTTTATCCCTTCCACAGAGTCTCTATGTTGAAAATCATGTTTCTTAAACCAAACTTATCACAGTGGTCATTAGCTTTGGGCTCCAGACTTGGGATCTGACTTGAAGAACGTGATCAGAGCTGCAAGGGGGGACAGTGGAAACTGTCCTTTGAACAGATAGGGCAATTTTACACATGCTCCAGGGCGGGTGGGGGGCAGCACTTTAATTAGAGCGGCCCGTTTGATCAGCTCTTAGTTCAAGCGTTCCCGCTGCCATTGTGACGCGTGGGGACACTGATACACGAGACTCGGGAGGCTGCTGGAGCACAGTCATTACCTCGCTCCAGCAGACCCGATAAATTACAGCGCATTGGAGCAGCCTCTGTGCTTGTGTACAGGCACCCATAATGTGCTACGTTAATGCTAAATTTTCTAGGCATCCCAAATTGAGTATTTTTTGCCTTAATCCCAAGTGTCCCACTTGTAAAATGGGGATCTCTCCTTACCTCACAGTATTAGGAAAATAACTTAACATTTGTGAAACATTCACAATAGTAATGAGCCTGGCACAAAGAAGAGATGAGGTGGAGATTAATCAACCATTCTATCTTCAGTGCATAGGTTGAGTTGTATGCAGCAAGCCTTCAGGCCACACACTGAACAGAAGGAAAGATTTTGAACACTTGCTTGTAACGTGAGCACTGTAAATCCTATGCACCGAATGAACCATGGGACTGGTGGGGAAAAAAAAGTTATGATTATGCAATTAATGACTGAATCATAATATTCACAAAGGGACTGAATGCAGTTTGCATAGGCACCCTTGATTCCAGCAATTCATAAACTGAGTGCTTGACTTTGCAACCTTCATAGGTTTTTTTTAAACAGTTTGTGTATCCTACCCTACACATATTTGTATACATAAGCACAAATATTTAGCAGTCTACATGAAATCGCATGTAGAATGATGTCAAGATACAGAATGGGTAGAGAAAAAGTAGGTCTTTGCATGCATTAAAAATGCATGAATAATTATTAGCAGGAAAATTGTAATTAAAGTGGGTCATAAAGTAAAGCTTCCTTACGCTAAAGTTCGCCACCAGGTATCACACAGATTCGGTAATTAGAATGTGGCTGCTAGGCTCACAAGTACTAATTATCCAAATTAATTCTGCAGTAAAGATGCACCTCTATTTTTAGTGATAAATGTTATATCTCGATTTATGAAATAAGTACCTTTTACTGTTCTAAACATAAGCAATATATTCAAATAAAAAAGCCCACAACTCCAGTAATAAAGTCTGTAAGCTAGCACTGTTCAATACTACTGTTACAGTATCACGAATTGTATATTTTTAGCTAAAAACCTGCCCAATTTTACTGATAAATACAGAACTCTGGACTGTGTGGTGCCGTAGCACAGACACAAAGTGATCATAGTTCTTACCTCGGTACACTGAAAGGATGTGCACTTCTGATGCCAAGGGTCTGCTAGTGTAGCATTTGAGATGAACATGGTGTTAGTCTACATGATTCACTACATAGACATTCTCAGTAAAGTATGGCAATAGCAGAAATAGAGACTGAAACCAATAGTGTAATTTGGGGTTGACGGATGGGATATCAGCCCCGGGTGCCAACTTAGTGGGGGTACCAGAATGGTGGACCGCTAGGGACTCCATGCCATGGCAACTGCAGCAGCAAGCAGGGTGGGCAAGACCAGGCCCTGGGAAGCAGGTAAGGCTCCTTCCCACTGCCCTATCCAAGCACTCAAATGTACCTCCACCATCTCTACTCTTCAACAGGGTTTGCGTCCAAGGCATGAACCCCGCTAGTCGCACCTCAGATGGAACCAAATTCTGTTTCCACTCACAACCATGAAAGACAATTGATTAATGAGAACAGACATGAAGTAATTTAAGACAAGTTTTGGAACAACACTGGCAGAGGTCAGGTTGATTTTTTCAGTCTCGGTAAGGTGCTGTTAGATGAATAGGGGTAGGACTTAGACATATGGTGTAGGAATATTTAGTTCATGGCTCTTTGTTCTTGGTAGGGGTCCAGTATGACGGAAAGGCCAAAGGGGTCAGTTGTCAGAAGTAAACTGAATTTCCAGAAGTAAAAGTTGGATTTCTCTGCTGGCCCTTTGCCTTATAGAGAAGGGAACACCTAAAGACTTTGGAAGCCAAGGTTTTTCCTTTTGTTATCATTAACCTTCTTTCAATGAGTAAAAGGAAGGCAGGAGCATTCAAACATGAACTGAATTCGATGTCTGGATAGAAAGGAGTCTATGCCATGTCATAGGCTAAAAGCGGAGAGCCCCTCAACCCCTGTAAGTGATCTGGTACATTCAATTTAACTAAAGTTGTGGCTGCCACTGTAAACCCATCTCCATCTTTACCCTTAAGTCACTCAATAACAGAAACATCTCAGCTACTAATTTTAAAGAGCAACATAAAAAATACCAAATCCAGAAATCAGGTATGGTTACATCTGGGACACGTATTTACTGTTTACTAAAAGAGTAACAAAAACCCCCATTGGCACTAGAGGTACTTCCCCGGAAAGCTGACAATCTGCAGGCAGTTCTACATTTTTAAATCATTGGACCTGACAAGCTATGAAGGTCAGGCAGGGTTAGAACTTGGATGGACGATTTCTAAAGTACAGAGGAAATGGTGTTGATGATTTAGTAAGAGGGACTCCTCTCTCTGAGTTAACACTGGCATATTGGCTCAACACTAAGTCAAATGGCACTGGGTTATCTGAGTTACCATCCTTCAGATAAGACATAAATAATTTTGAACATTTATGGTGACTAAAAAATCCACATCACCCTTCTCTTGCAAAAAAGCAATAATTCTAAGGACCTGACCACATTTGTGTTCTGGTTTGGTATTAGTTTCAGTCTCTCTCATACAGTCCTCTTCAATGTCCACAAGCAAGATGAGAATACACCCATGAGTGGATCTAGGATTTTCAAAACGGGGGTGAAGATGGTGAGGTGCATCATCATATATATATAAAACTACACATATTTTTCTCCAGTTAAAAATTAGCTAGAAGTGTTATTAATATTCCAGGGACCTGGGGCGGTATTATTCAGTTTAAGATTGAAACAAAAACGAATATAACTTTACTGGCATGAGTTAAAAACAATCTGAAGGGCTGTGACAAAGAAGTTGCATTACTAGGAGCAACCAAGGGACAGCAGAATTGTAGAACAAAGGACAGTTTGATTGGTGGAACATCAAGACCATTAAAAAGAAGAGAAGGTCACTAACACCTGTGGGAAGAAGAGTTTAGTAGGGATCAGGAGACAATGAGCTATGAAGGAAATTGCTTCCCCCAGCACTGTCACCCCCCTGGATCCACCTGTTGCAGAGCACTGTGGTGCCCAGCTCCTAGAGGGTGGAAGCTGCTGGAGAAAAGCCCTAGTGAAGCAGTGGAGAAGGAGCACAGCTGGGAGTTGCCAGGGCAGCTGCCGGAAACAAATGACTCGCACCTGATGGCGGTCAGCTGGCTGTAAGGGGCAGGGCCAGAGCTGAGGCCAGGGGGGCAGGGGCTCCTGGACTTAGGATGCGAGGAGAAGCCTAATAGCAAGTACAGCTTGACCAGAGCTGAGCAATGTTGTTATAGCCAGGCGGCCTTAAGTTAAGTTGTAGCCTACAGACTTGTGTTTTGTTTTGTTGTTGCTTTACACTGGAGGTTTGGGTGAGGCTATTAGGGGTTGGAGGAGGCCTTGGGGGCAACCCCTGGCAGCATGGGGACCCCAGCGCCAGTGAGGGCGCAACCTACTCATAGGGGCCCACAGTGGTGTGGGGGCCCTAGCACCAGTGAAGGCGCAGTATCCTCAGTGCAACCCACGGCAGCGTGGGCACAGCGAGCCCCAGAGAGGGGGCAGTATTATTAGGGAGGCCAGCATGAGCACAGTGAGCCCCAGAGAGGGGGCAGTATTATTAGGGAGCCCTGGTGCGGGTGTGGAGAGTCCCAGAGAAGGGGGACTACCGGGAAGCCCAGGGCGGGTGTGGTGAGCCCCGGAGGAAGGGCATAGTGCTGCGGTAAACCCCGGCGAGAGCAGGTAGCCACGCGGTGAGCCTGAGAGAAAGGGGGGTAGCAGTGCGGTGGGCCCGAGAGACAGGGGCCTTAACCAGAAAGTCCCAGAGTGGGCACAGAAGTCCCCAGGAAAGGGGCAGTGTCATAGGGAAGGCCCTAGAGAGGGGCAACATCACAGAGAAGGCCCAGAATGGGCACCGAGAGCCCCAGGAGAGGGGCGGTATTAGTGAGAGCCCCAGGAGGGGGCGGCGGTACCGAGAAGGCCCAGACTGTGCACACAGAGCCCTAAGGAAAGGGCAGTATTAGAGAGAGAGCCCCAAGGAGGGGCAGTATTAGAGAGAAGACCCAGAGCAGGCACGAGGAGCCTGAGAGAGTGGGCAAGTGTACAGAGGAGGGCCCGAGAGAGCGGGTGAGTATATTTTGACAGACCAATGTCCATCCCATCTGCGAGGCTTGGGGCGTGGTATCAGGGGTGGTTGGAGCAATGCATAGCCCATAAGGCTAGGGTGCCTGGGAAGCACCCATCATACCGGGAGACCCCCAGGGAATCAGGGAAACCACGGGGATGGAGGTCCCAACTAGCCGTGCCCAAGGAGGTGTAACGCAGCCTCCCAACCTTACTTAACAGCAAAGACGTGGTGGGCGAGAATTAGAGGGTGCCCTCGGGCTGACTTGACACGGTGGAAGGGGCCTCAAGGAAATCATGGCCCTCCTGCAGGACCCCGCCGTGATACCACCCCTGAATGCACTACAGCTCTTCTCTCTTATGTACATCAATCAATAGGTTTCTCTTATCTACATCAATACATCAATCAATATGGAGCTACAGACCATGGCTCCAGTATCACATGAAATAAAGTGTTCGTATTACATTGCTCCAGTCTTTTTTCAAATGTAAGGGTATAAAACAAATTACACAACAGATAAGTTTCCAAAATATATAAAAAATATTCGTACATATGTTTTAGGGAAGAGACAAATCCAGGAGTCAAACCTAAAAACAGATGCTAGATGCTGAAATGCCTTAAACAAGAGAATAGTGTCCTGATGGCATAAAGATGCATGAATGCATATTTTAACTGCAGTGAATAGTAGCCCCAGGAACCACTCAATGTGCAAGTGAGCAAGTGGGTGAGTCTTTACAAAATCAAGATCTAGAGGTTGCAATATTGGGCCCTGTCTACCTCTTTGCCCAGCGGTGCATCATTCAATGTATTACCAGTAATTTAACTTTGAAACAGGTAGTACATTCATACCATTTTTTAGGCTGCTAATTGCAGCAAATGGCAACTATGAAATGTAAAAAATGAATTAATATTAAATGAAAAGTTTGTTCTTGATTCTGAAGTGGCTCTTGGACTACAAGCTCATGGTATTTAATAAACATGACCTTCAGAGGACAGTAATCCTGGGTATGATAGGACTGGACAAGCAGCAACGTGAATTCATAGCTAAGTCAAAGGAGGAAATAAGGATTAAATAGATAAGCTTACCACTGCCATAAATGTACGCCTATGCTTGGAAATATTTCTTGAAACAGGGCAAGCTCATCTCTGCTTTCTATTTCCCGCATTTTGAAAGCAGAAGAAATCAGCAAGGCACACCAAATACTTTCCAAAGGTATTAAGCAAGATTTTTGTGTAGACATTTCATTGAGACTTGTTATTTCTCTATTGAGACTGATAAAAAAAAATATAGTAAGGCTGAATGTATATCAAGAGTACATAATAACCTTAAAGATATGGCCAGAATCTATGACCTAAGATGGCTCAAGATGCAGTAGCAGAACTGCAGTGGAATAATTAAAGATACAGATTTCTCTCAGTTTTTGAAAGATCTGAGTTTTGGAAAAGGCATTGCATAGAAGTAGGTTTTTAAAAGGTCTCTTTAAAGGGTAAAATAATAATGATATTACTTGTATGCAACTCTCCACTGCTCTGTATCACGTGCACCCACTTTATATCACTGCAAATAAAGCACAAAAACAGGCCTAAAATGTTATCACAACAAAATAAATGGATATGAATTACTACACTAGGAACTGAGAAACACCCAAAGAACCGGAAGAAAAATGACTGTTTATTTTTTTATTTATTAAAAACTTAAATATATTTACATGGTTCTTCTCTCTCTTATGGAAAGGAGGAAATCAGTTACAAAAATTCAGCTTAAAGTTGCCAAGGCAAACGTCCTAGCAGGGAAAGTTGTCAGTGTAAGGACACCAAAATCTGGCATGTTTGGGTAGATTAATCTCTGCAGAAACTCTACCAAATCCAAGTAATTTCCTGAGGGCTTCAGTTTGAATGATAAGATGCTACAAACCACCAAATGGCAGGAAGGCTGACACTGCTTGTTACTATGTGCTTTAGGACATGCTTTTCAGGCAGGTTTCACAAACCTCCCTGACCTCTGAGCTGCTGCAGCTACTAACACCCAGGCTAGCTACTTTACAGCTCGTTTGGATATGTCAACCCTACACTGATTTACCTCTCCTTCCAACCAGTGTATTCAATGGTACTGCGAGAATTGTCAAAAGACCTCAGGATTTGTTTGCGCATTAGGGCTGTGCAAAGCTTTTGTCACTGATTTGGTTCAGCGGAGATTCGGCCTGATTTGGTGGCCAAATCTCAATCTCAATTGAATCAGGAGACCCTTTAATCTCTCGAAATTGAAATTGACCCCTCCAAATAGATTTGGAGAAATTCGGAAAGATTCGGTGATTCAGACATAGACGCAGCTTTAAATGGTTTTTCTACATGCCTCAAGGTACCAGACGGCTCTCACGAGTGCTGCCGTGCTGGGGCAGATGGAGCATCGCACAGGAGTGCGGGGGGCTCCCCAGCATGCTCAGCAGCAGACCCGCAAGAGGACCAGAAGCACTTCTGGTCCACTTCTGGGTTCACCAGGGAGCACGCGGGGCCCAGCTCGGCAACTGGTGTCTACTGGGTCTGGAGGGGCACCTGGGGTCCCCTTGAGGCTGATTGCCGAGCCAAGGTGGTGCAGGGGGGCCCCCCATGAACTCCCCATTGGATCTGGAAGTAGACCGGACATACTTCAGTTGCATTTATGGCAGAAGCACTGAATCTTCAGATTTGGATTCAGCCAAATCAAATTGGGGACAGTGATCCGAATCAGCTAATCAAATCGCTGTCTCCGATTCAGGCCGAATCCAAATCCAAATCGAACAGGGCCTGTTTCACACAGTCCTACTGCACACGCTTCTCTTTCTAGATGTGACTAAGAACAAATGAAGTCCACATACAGTAAGAAATGCCTTTTAAAATTTAGTTTTTCACTGCCCATCGTGCCAAACAGTGTTCTCACTTACACTGGTGCTAAACAGGAATGATACCATTAAAGTTACACTGGGTGCATCTAAACATGATATTAATGTGATGCCATAAACTCCAGGGCAGTTCTCACTGGAGTTAATGGCTCCTGAGCGCAGCATCTACCCATGCACCCAGGACCTCAGCAGTTTGAAAACCAGGGTGGACCAAGCCTGGGTTCATAGCAGGCTTGGAAAGTCAGCCCCAGGCTGAAGGTTGTGGCTTTAGGTCACAGAGGGGCTGGCTGGGGCACGAGAGGGTCTGGCCCCCTGCTGCCTGGGCTGACTGGGTACAATTTACACCTGGGTCAGCATTTACATGTACAGTTAGGTGCAGTTATTTCCACTGCCATAAGACAGTACTGCCCCTAACAGACAGACGCAGCATTAAATGCTTTTCTACATACCTCAAGGTACCAGGTGGCTCATGAATGCTGCTATGCTGGGGTGGATGGAGTGTCCCACAGGAGCACGGGAGGCTCCCCAGCATGCTTGGGGCAGCAAAAATTAGTTTCTAGTGGTCTAATAGCATCGCATGTGAGAACTGTGATGCTTTACACCGTGGCAAATTCGTCCCCTGTGCAGTTAAGCAGATGTGTAGATACATCCACTGGTTTTACTTAAAAGTAAAAGGAAAATCAGATTGTTGTTTCTAATTCTCTGTGGCAAATGTTATTACTCTACCACTTTTAGCTTGAAAGATCACTGTTTAAATCCATATTTGTGCACCAGCCTCATCATTTCATAGAATCATAAAAAATGAGGGCTGGAAGGGACCTCAGGAGGTCATTCAGTCCAACCCCCTGCTCAAAGCAGGAGCATCCCCAGCTGGGGTGGCCATCAGAGAGGACATTCCAGTTTTTTGCTACTCAGTCCTCTATTGATAGGAAACCCAATGCCTTTATGTCTTCTATTTTTCTTTTCAAGAGAAAACCAGAAGACATAAAGGCATTCGGTTTCATATCAACAGAGGACAACTGGCCTGCCTTCTGTGTTGGCCACCCTATTCCCAACTAGATTGTCCCACAAAAGGCTTCGTCTAGCAGGGTCTTAAAAACCTCCAAGGATGGACAGTCCACCACTTCTCTGGGTAACCTGTTCCAGTGCTTTACTAATTTATTAGTACACTTCTAGACAGAGAACTATTTAGGGCTCAATGCTGCAAAATGTTGAATACCCTTAAACATCAGTGATATAAGGGTTACTTTGTGTCATGTGGAAAGTGGTAAACTCTTCCTCTACAGACTGTACAAGATCTGCCTAGGACCCAACTAGCTTTTTTTCTCATCTGCAACTGTAGTTCGGTAGGGGGTGGGGGGGAGTGTGCATTTAACTCAGCGGAAAACTTTTACTTCTCTAGCTTCCCTGAGCTAAATTGTTATGTTCTAAACTTCAATTCGTAGGGGGAATAGTGAATGATCTAACCTGCCAATCACAGACATTTAGAGATGCTTGATACTAATTAAGCATATCAGCTATGATGCCAGACTTCAGTAAGACAAAGGGTTCCATCAATTTGATAAGACTCTGCTAAGCAGGGTTTAAAATTAATTCATAATTTCTTTTATGTTTGTCATGTTTTGTGAAAATGAACTGCCATTCAATTTTTCATAAGCTGTGCACAAGCAGAAGAGGCTTAATTTCAGGCGGTGTTCTGACAGGCCTGGGTAGTTTTGTGAACAAATTATGATTACACACAGTGATCAAGCTTCAGATAATTGGAGCAGTACACTGAACTATCCAGCATGCAAATATTAGCGGATGTCCCCAAAGCCTTCTTGAATCTGCATAGTCTAAGGGTTTCTAGCTTCCTTTTACTGTTTGACATTTGGGATATGCCTCTATTTTCAATACAAGCAACTTAAAAATCCTGTCCAAAGGATCCTCCATTGAAGACCTTTCCATCTTCATAAAATAATTAAACTCATGCACTCATGCTGGGAGTGAATTTAAAATCCAGCACTTCAGCAGTTTATGTTTAACTTCTGCATAATATTTTCCACGTGCAAGATTTCACGGCCTCTTTGCCTATTAAAGAAATCATAGTGCAAGAGCCAGGAGTGACTGCAGCCTAATATTTAGAAAAGACGACTGAGAAGCATAATTCCCAGGTTCCATTTCCAACTCTCCCAGTTTGGTACGATACAGAGGCCTGGGTCTCCAAAGTGCCTGCTCAACTGACCGTCAAAGCACTGGGCAAAGACCTCCCAGTTAAATTAACAGCAGTTCTGGGAGAACCATGTCTTTGGAAAGATTTGGCCCTGGTGTTTCAAACAACCACTCAGAAAGCAAATAACCTAGAACAGGGATGCTCAAATACAATCTGTAGAACAAATCTGGCCTGCAAAGCCATGACATCTGGCTCAGGGGCTCCCCACGAGTGAGAAAATTTGGTTTGGGGGGGCAGTGGCAATTAATAAGGTTACTCCTCCCCCGCTGCCAAATTCCCAAGGCTTGCATGGCTAGATTGTGCGTCTGGGTCAGGGCTTTCCCACGCCCTTTCCCACCACCCAGCCCCCATGGCTGGATTAGGTCCCCATTGCACCTGCCCCTTACACTGGATGGACAGCCAGATCCAGCCCATGGGTGAACCAGGCATTGCCAATGGGCAAAAAGGTTGGGCACTGCTGTTCTAAAACAATGGGCACCTTTTATAATCTCGATACGCATGTCCATTTGGTTCCTTTCGAAGTAGGATATAAAGCATGATTAATTATAGGTTGCAAAGCACCTTAAGATCCCAGGATGAACGGCTTCATCTCACTGCAAACCATTATTATTATTATGACCAATAACAATCCCAAACCTGTCGTAAAGATTTAGTTAGCTTCTCTGTCCATTGTACTGTATTGTATCAGGCATGTAAGTACGCTAATCAGACTGAGAACCTGTATATTGGTTTCATCTGAAGGAAAGGTGCCAAGTTTGCTACTTTAGGCATTGCAAAAAAAAAAAAAAAAAAAAAAAAAAAATCAACGTCCCCCTTCCATCCCTCCAAAAAAAAAAAAAAAAAAAATAGCACCAATATTGTCAAGGCAACAATGGATATTTTTTGTTACCACTATTAGGCAGAAAATTGAAGGTACAGAAATCCTTCACTTGCTTTATAATAGCCAGTTCAATAAACGGGAACTTGAATAATCATTTTTCAACTTTAATATCATTATAAAGAAAGAGAAATATGGTTTGGTGGACCTAATGTTGAAAAACATTTGCCTGCCGGCTGAAAACAGTTATGTCTGTTTTGACAGCCCTATCGCTGCACTCCACAAAGGAAAAACCTTTCACTATCCTCTCGTTAAGATCATCATGAGCCCTTGTTATCGATTACTTCCTGCAGTACCTACAATCTTCAGTGCGGTTTCATGCTATACAGGAAAACTGTTGTGTGTAAACAACTACAGGTGATTAGTCATCAATGAATGATTTTAGCCAGCAAGGTAAATGAAATAGGACAAGGACATGCTAAAACAATTTCTCTTTTATGCCCTGCAGATCTAAAATGGATTCTTTTTAGGAAAAACACACAGAGAATCTGTGCATCTTTCTGAGATGAGCACAGTTGACTTCTGAATATCAAAATTAGATTTACATGAGACTTTCTAGCTGAACTATTCAAAGAAAACTTTAGTCAAACACATATAACAGTATGGACAAGAGATTGATTTCTCTTACTTGGACTTTTCATAGCAGCTCATTAGTAATTCCTTGCATAAAATAATTGTGCATGTCTTTACAAATGGATCAAATTATTTCACAGCCCTATTCTGTAGCAATTTTAAAAGATTAAAAGCTTAAATTTAGGAAAGAGATTAAAATTAGGGGAAGGTGTTATGTTTAATACAGTCTGCTGTTTTTATGGTTTTTCTAGACGTTGGCGCTGCATACTTAGTGATATCAAATAGCTGCTATAGATACGGCTTTTACAAACACAGGGAATAATTCAGACAGGCATATAACTGGATTCAGAAACATGACTTGCATCAAGAAAGGAATCATTTTTAGAAGAACCAATATTGATGGGTTTTTTTGAAGAACCAATATTGTCAGGTGTGTACAATCCCAGGCCCCAGCAGCACAGTTTGCAGTATCTTGGAGACTCAAGCAGCAAAGTTGCATAGTTTTTAAAAATGTTTAAATAAAAACTGTAGAAGAAAACTACTTTCATACCTGTTTCCAACTTCCCCAATTCCGACTTAAGGCTCTTTCAAAGAAAAAAAGAATAAACAAACAAACAAATACATAAATCCCCTCCCTACCCTTTTCTTTATAGCAAATTTCAGCCAAAGTCCCAAAGTCCAGTGCCAGTAGACTAGCAACTAGGTAAGCAGCTCACAGAATTAATGAGCCTGGGATGCAGAAAGCTAAAGGCCCCAGCCCAGATTTGTTTGGAGCAAGAATAATCTCTTCAGTCTCACGTAGGCTAAGTCACTCTCATTGGCACTTCCATGTCCTACAGGACGGTAGAGTCCCTACCATGAAAGGAAAGACCATGTCAAGCCCCTGATCTCCAGTTACATGTCACACTGCCTTTGAATGATGGACTCCACAGTAAAAGCACTTAAATAGGGCACTAGCATTCATTTAGGCTCATTTGGATCAAATGAGTATCAGTCGCAATTAGCCACTGGTGGTTCTTCCACCCTGGGCAACTGAAGATAAGAAGCAAGGGATAAGACTCTAGTCTGGATAGAGGCAGATCACTAACTCCAGCTACCCAAAGTGCAGGGGGAATGAGCAGAAGGACTGCTTCTGACGGCAGTGTAAGCAGGCGCCAATCCTTTCACTCGGAGAACTGTAAAACTGATGTGGAGCAGGTGATAAGAGAATAAGGTATAATGGGATTACCCCTAAGGGTTCCACTGTGGGGATGTGTGCCAGGAACGCCCTTGCTCTCCCAGCACGCACAGACAATGCGATTTCCTTATGCCTTAAATAAGCAGCACACGCAGAAGAGGATTCTCACTGTGCACTCGCAGAGGCCAGGGACGTGCTAGCCTTCAGAAACATTCCTTCATCACTTTGCATTGTCAGCTTCTGATGCATACAAAACGGACTATTTTAGCACTTTTCATAGTTGGTAGATAGTGATGGCTTTTTGGCAACAACCATGTCAATATAACAACACCTACCGCTTGCTGAAAACAAACTTGTAGTAAGGACTGTCACTAGACTGCACCACTCGCATCCCCTGGGCACCCAAAGTAATTGAAGTGGAGGTCAATTCCTAAACAGCAATAAGGTATTTTTCCTGTGACAAGCCGCGGATAGGGGATTTAGGTTCCTAACATAAACCTTTCAAAAACACCCAAGTGATTTAGGTCATTCATTGTAGTTGTGTACATTTTCAGTTGGTGCATATAAAGGCATTTATGCTAACTACCGTCTGGGTAAGTAAATTCCTTTTTATTAGTTCCTGCATATAAAGTTTTGCAAGTACATTATTAGAAGGAAGTGATAGTTCTATGAGCTAGGCACAGTATATTTCTTTTTTTAATGGGCAGTTTAGTGAAGAGGATCAAGCAACAAAATACTCGAGTAAATACAGAAGTCTAGCTAATGTTTTAATTAATTTGCGCAAGATCTCAGTCTAAATTCTTAAACCTTTAATTTCCCAACCAGCCCTGCTTATACTAATTAAAAAATATAACCTTCTTTCGAGTTGCCAAACACTGTAACTTACAAGTTAGGCTAAAAGCAACAGTCTCAATGAAACAATCTGGTAATATAAGGTCAATAAAACTACAGCCACTTCAGAAATCCATTTCGTTATTCTACTGACTACATAACACATGATGGTAATAATATAATGCTGAAACAAGAGTACCAATTTCAGTGATATAACTGTGCTGAGGAGAGTGAAGTGTCTCTCTCAAGGCTATAACATTATTACAGGAATGGCACAACAGAACTAGGCGCGTACCTTAAAGGCCTGAAAGAATGATAGATGCAATACACCGATTCCTGACGGCTAAAGGATGTTATTGCACCGTAAAGGTCATTTCCTCAATCTTGTGGTACATCTTCAGCTGAGAATTGCAATTTAGAAACTTTAGTCACAATGCTACAATACACTACAAGAAACAGATATCAAGAAGAGATGCTTTTGAGACTACTTTTCTGCATATGCCTATTGTTTTCCTTTATGATAATGCCAGTTACATATAAAAGTAGTTTAAATCCTCAAATCACTATATATTTATTTTTCTTTTCTTTCTTTCTTTTTTTTTTTTTTTTTTTTTTATAAAGGGTGGGAATTGGGGAAGAGTATGGAAGCTGGATTATTTTGTAGATTTTAATGCAACCACTCTTTGTTTTGTATTGCTAGGGTCAGACTTTTAAAGGGTAATTCAAGCTCATCGGTATAATCATCCCCCCCACATTTTAAGTATAAACAGGTAATCAAATGCCCATTTTATCGGACCTCTACATGCAAATGTCCATCCATGCATAAATATGCATTTTCATAATGTGTGAATGTTCACAGGCTTACTAACTGCGTCTGTCCTTTGGTATGTGCTATACAACCTAGTTCAGAGGCTATCTGTGCCACTTTGGAAAGGCATTTAGCATTATTAATACAAGGATGAAGTATTTTCTGTGCTTATTTTCACTAATATCAGTAAAGTTCAGAGAAGAGTAGGTCATTAGATGGACATTGTGGGATAGACTAGAAAACTCAAATTCAATGAGCTATTTAGATAATATTTTCATAGATTCATAGATGGTAGGGTCGGGAGGGACCTCAATAGATCATCGAGTCCGACCCCCTGCATAGGCAGGAAAGAGTGCTGGGTCTAAATGACCCCAGCTAGATGCATTTTGTACCAGCTACTATAAAAATTCACTGTGCTAGGGTAATGTTGCTTATGCCAAAAAGCTACTGCATTCCATCTCAGCAGGCCTGCAGCCCAGTGACAGGTGAAATAATTTTGAGAGAGAGACAAATACCAATTCTATCCTCAATTACCCTATCATTGTCGGTGCACCTTATTTACACATATGACAGAAAAGATCTTTGGGATTCTTGTTGAAGGAAAAGCACTGTAGAAATAAAATATTTATTTGTATTTCTTCTAACAAAAAGTTTTCATATTCCTTCTGTACTGTGCCAGTTACCTTTAAAATGAAAGTGTAAAGTACGGTAGCAGATGTTTTCCGTAAATATTGTTTAAAGTCCATAAAGACCCTTCTTTGCACATTCTTTTTTTACTAAGAAGAAAACTGATTTGCCTCAAAATTATGGGTAAATTGAAGCTTAAACTTTTTAACCAATGGTACTTCTTAAATAATTCAGAGGGATTATATTGTGGGCAAATATTTATTACTTGGGTGTCACGTATCTTTTGTTTGTCTGCAAGAACAGCAGCACTGGTTCTCTATACTCTAACTTTTATGCATTGCTTAGGACATTAACTAGCCCATGGAGCGTCATGGACCATTCTGCTGGTTGTTTCTAGCCACAATCTCTGTGACACGATAGATCTGCCAATCTGAATGAGCAATGAATAAGATGCAACCATCAGGAATGGAACTTTATTAAATGAAAGGATGGTGACAGCAGTGTGAACCAGCAACATCCACGCTCCCTTTTTGGACAATTAGGCAGTTGTTTGAGTCCAGTATGGTAAGGTTATCCTGGTTAACCAAGATGTAGGAGAGATGGCACTTACCTTTACCCTCAAATCGCCTCTTATCAAGGTTTGACCCCATGCTGGGATCCCTCACATCCTAGTCTCCTGTCAAACATGAAAGTGCCTACGAGTGACTCTACCTACATGTGACCGAAGATACTATTCTTGCTCCAAACCAAGCCAATATGGATTTGTGCCATTATCTTTCTACATCCTGGATTCAGATACTTTCAACAAGCTGTATATCTAATTATTCAATCTATTGGCATTGGACACTGGCTGCAATTTGTAAAAAAAAAAAAAAAAAAAAGTATTTTGGTTTTCGGGGTGGGGGGGGAGAGTTGTTCATTTTCCTCCTTGTAATTTAGCTAATGAACCATTCAGAGCCCTAGATCATTGTATGGGAGGTTGGAAACCCTTCCTGACATGGAGCATTTTTTCTTGACTTCTGAAAAAAGCCATCAGTCTAGGCTCACAGTGCAACAGAGATACAACCAGGGCAGCATGGTGGGTACAGCTATGGGGAGGACAAATGATCTGCACTCAGAAGAAATAATTTATCCCCAAAGGGAGTGGGTGTGGAAATGAATTAGCTCCTGTGATCCCTCTCCCCATTTCACACTAACCAAACGCAGCCATACTCAGGAAAACATAGCCCTTCTCTTCTTGTCTTCACAAAGTCACGAAAACAGGGAAAGCACAGTGAGAAGGGGGAAGGAATAAGTAGAAGACACTCATTCACTGCTTCCTGCCAACACCCCAAAGATCTGTCTGTCTCTTTTTAGTCTACAGAAACATTCACCATACCACCAGTTAAATGGGAAGGGTGTTTTACAGACATGATATTCAAACAGTTTTGCTGGCAAAACACAGTACAGGTGAGTCGCAGGGTTGTCACCAAAATAAACAGCTACAAGCCTTTCAGCAAAATCAATTTTCTTCCCTACGACCAGCAGCTGCCCTTTTCTAAAGACCAAAAGCTCCTGTTCATTCACCAGTATTGCCAAAAGGATGAAAAGGCACGAGTCTGGAGCATCAGAATAGTTTTTTTAAAATTAAACGATGGGATTTTAGAATTTGCCTTCTGAACCTTTAAGCCGTACTTAGGTCATGACATGAATGTCTAGACATTCATTTATAACTGGAAGCTAAAATCACAAGACTCCAGGAGCTAGAGCACTAAGCAGACAAAATACCGTAAGTCTCCAGACAAAATAGAAACACTTAGCACTTCTGAGTCACTCGCACCTAATCCTCCTCAGAAAACTCAGAGGTTCTCCTAAGCGCTAAGTCTGCATTGCAAATCAGCACAAACGATCTTGGAATTGTGTCTGGCATTGGAAAAGATGCTGGCTCTCAGGGTTTTAAAGACAGGTTTGAAATTCTCTCTTTAATTATTGACCACATAACTGAAAACCATACTACGTTAACTGGCATTACCTATTGTGCATGAAGGGCCTAAGTCCAAGTGTTAGTGTTACATATGTTAGCCTAGTTTTGTCAATTCCCTATGGCAAATCTCATCAATTGTTATCATAAAACTCCTTTGAGCTATGTCATTTCCTGCTTACTTGCCTGACTTTAGACTAACATGCCTAACTACTTCTCATGATCTACTTATCAGTTCACCAGCTCCTATGTTTTCTGTTTTCTTTGTACTGTCCCTTTAATTGGGAGAATTTTGCGGGTGAGCCTCCGAAGAGTCAGTGCTATTAGTCATGTAAAGGAGGATCTTACAGAGAACAAGTGCATTTTTTTTCTTATGGAGATTATGGGCCAGAACCTCAGCTAGCTTATATTGGCACAGTTCTGTTAAAATCAGTTACATTCCTATCCAATTATACCCATCATTTTTATTTATTCTGCCTCTGTCTTGTTGTTTCCCTGAATCTTGAATAAGAACGTCTGAAGTAAAAGCATGCTTTCTGCTTCTTGTATACAGAGAAATTCTCAGTCCCTGAATGATCAGAAATATTTTAAGAACAAGCAGAGAACAGTATGAAAGTAAATGAAGGATTTAAGAACAACCAGAAAAAGGCCTGACAACATAATATAATACAATGATGAATGAGCCAAAAAGATGCAACTGGATATAAGTGTCCAAAGAGGTCAAAATCATATCATGAGCTAATTTGGCTTCACTAGCCATGGGATAAAGCATTTCAATCTCAT
This sequence comes from Caiman crocodilus, assembly GCA_030014935.1. Lineage (NCBI taxonomy): Eukaryota > Metazoa > Chordata > Crocodylia > Alligatoridae > Caiman > Caiman crocodilus. The sequence continues at coordinate 15,728,941 of JAGPOW010001918.1, read as the reverse complement.
TAACCCTACAATCCCCTTATTTTATGTTTTAAGATGATATCACACTATATACTTTATTTCACTTATTTTATCGCTTACTAGCCTGTTTTTAAGCTTATATGAAATAGCTTTGCACCTACTTTTATTCTGTTACTTTAAGTACTTAAATTTCATTTTCAGTGAAGCACTGTTTAATGAATATTTATGAGCAGGTCCTGCAGTGTTCATTGAATGTGTAGACTTCCCTTCACAGCAGGCTGCAGATTTACATTTTGCTTTTTATTACTAAAATGTTAGCCATACAAATCGATGTCACTTAGAAAATAAGAAAACAGTTCTTCCTGCAACTTTAACACTTTCATCCAAGTAGCTTCCTGCATTAATATTAGTTCCTGGAGAAATATCAAGATTAAATTATTTACGTGCAATATTTCATTATAAACCTTCTTGGAGCTAGGGTTTGCACATCTGTAGCCTAGGATTCAGATCCTACAAACACTTGAATGAGCAGTTTCACTGAAGTCAATGGAACTCACCTGAATAAAATTACTCACCAGCAGCAATACTCACCTCACCATCAAGTTTCCCTTCCTAAAACTGAGAGAGAACTCTGATAGCATTGACCATGATAACTTTGGTATTTGGTTGCCATGGGCTCCTGTTAAGGCTGCTTCCAAATTTTTTTCTGTCCTCCCTTCCCCACTGCCCATAAACCTGTTTACTATTGTTTGCAAGGGGGGAAATTTGTTCACTTTGGAACACCCAAGTACCATTTATTTTCTCAGGGTTCTGAATGAGAGCTCAAGCACTCACTACACTATGTTGGGGAATAGTAGCGAGCAGTCCTGAAGCAGCAGAGGGGGAAGCTTGCACACAGCAGCTGCCAACACCATCCACTACCTCGCAGCACCACTCTGTGTGCGGTTTCTGCTCCGGGACCAACTGCCACTACCCCCAGTCTCCCCCCACTCTGTGACTGGCCGCTGCTCCAGTTTCAAAAATTTGGAATTTTCAAATTTCCAGCAGGTCCCGAGCATGCCGGATTTATGAGGTCATACTGTACTAATAATGGCTACAGATGCAAACCAAAAAAAGAATATTCATTCAAGATCAATTTGTGAATTTCTTTTCCACGGAATCCAGAACTACAGTAAAAAAGAGACACTATAATTTTATTCTACTTTAATGATTAAACAAAAATCCCATAGTCCATGTACACATAATCTAAAGATAACTTTAGCATTGTTTGAATAAAATGTATCACCTTTCATTTCTTTAAGGTGAACCCACACCTTGAAACAAGAGTGTAAGTCAAAGAAGGCAAATAGTAGCTCACCAATACTGAGAAAAATTAAACTGACCATTTGGAACAAAGTTTTTTTAGTTTATTGATGAATTGTGTGTGAAAAGACAAATGTAGTAATGGCTCCTCCCCTTATAGCAAATTAAAGTTAAGTATCGGTCTAAAATAAACATTCTGTATCATATTTGGGGTTGCCAAACCAAGAAATTATTTTTACTGACAATCCGCAAACTTTTTTTTTTTTTTTTTTTTACTGACAACCAAACTTTTTACTGATATCTTTTACATAATGCATATGCAATTCTTATGCTGGACTCTGGATAGCAGTTAGAAGGAATGTCTTCCAATTTAGGGGTTTAACACCAACCATAGTAAAAAAAAGTTTGGTTGTTATTGAAAAGTTTAAAGATTGTCAGTAAAAAAAAATAAATAAATAAATCTTGAGTTGGTAACCCTGCCTGACTGCTTTAAACTACACTGCTCCCATCCCATGTGTCCTCTATTCACCCCTAAGTCCTATTGCCCCTGACTGCACTCCACACTATGCTGTCCCTTGGGACCACCTCCCTAGCCCAACTCCTGCCAACTTCACTGTCCCCGTTCCAGCAAAGACCGCAACCCACTGTCTCTCCCATCCACCACTCTTCTCCCAGACCCATCCTGGCTTCAGTGATTCTCTTCCTGCCTTGCCTGGCTCAGAGGCAACAATCCTACACACCTCTGAGAAAAGTACTGAGCAGCCATTACAGGCAGATAACATCTAGGGCATGCAACAACAGCACATGCCTCATATGCAATGGGCAAAGGGCTGAGCTACACTCCCACTTAGATACCAGGTGATGCTGTTTTACTCAAACTGTCCATCAATCTTTAAATCTAGCCTCATTAGGAGACTATGATAGATCTTCTAATTAGCTCACTGTTTTTAGCTTTTTTCTGGATCGCTCAATTTTTTTTTTTTTTTATATAGACTTCATGGTCAAGCATTTTTAACTAGTTTTTATAGCCTTTCCATAAATTTACAGGCAGTTGGGAACAATAACATTACCCCTCGAGCAGATCTGCTCACAACCCCCAAACCTGAGACATTACTGTGTTTCTCCCTCTATTTTTAATGAAGTTCCATCTCAAGATAATTTTTTATTCTGCTCCATCCTGAAGCTTTATTTAGGGAATTTCAGATCTAACATACTTGGCTAATTCTACTAGGATAATTTTTATCCTGAATTATACTACTGCTTTTTTCTTAGGTTTATATAGACATGTAGATTTCTTGGAGATAAGACAAGAGTAAATTTTACTGCTGGCTCATTCTGTATTGAGCTTAAAAACCCTCTGATTTTTATTTATCTGCAAACAGTATAGATGTGAACTTAGTTCATCAGAAAAACTGCAAAGCTCAACTTTTTTTCTTTTCTGCTGAACATCTTCAAACAATTTGAAAGGCTTTATCTTTTGCATCTGGCAAGTTCCTTATATAACAGAAGAACTGTCACAGTTAATCAATGAAAGAAATCTCAAGTTTATTTAAAATCAGACCTCTCTGACTTTTCTCTAGCTATTTTATTTCAATGAACAGCCGTTCTGGAAAATGAAGGTTTACTTCTGCCTTCATATTTGAGAACTTGACCTATTTCCTGAAAGTGTGTGCATTTGTGGTTGACAAACTACCAATATGACACCCCCAATGTATGGTGTGGAAATACTGGAGCTTTAGTAGTGTCAAAAAGTGCATCCAATACACACATCTTGGTATTCTATGTTGAAGCAGTTCTACCACGTGTTTACTTTGCGTAAGCATTTTCCCATAAAGTCTCAACTTATACAGAAAACCCATAGAGGATATTGCACTTATTGGACTTCAAAAAATGCTCATGTATGTTAAACTGTATCTTTAAACAAACCCTTTCAAGGGATGAGAGATATTATCATGCAGATCATGCTGTTGCGATGCAACACAATTCAGGCAACAGATAACAAATGATGTGCGAAGTAGAAGACTCACCAAGGCAAAAGGGAAAAATAATACCTATGCATAAAGAAATAATAGGATATTCTCATTTTGGTGGTTCTAAAAGTATTTCTATTTCAGATACCACTCTACAATCTGACTTTCAAATTGCAATCAAGGTGTAATTTGGAAACATGCTCATGTTTAGAATACATTGTTTAACTCTTGCTGTTTCAGACATTTATTCCCCACCCCTCTTCCTCCCATTGGAAAAGAACACGAAAGTTACTCTAAATGTTGGCCAAAACTATGATACCCACCATTCTGGAAAAAAACTTTGTAACTACCAGCTCATGGCAACTCCCTGAACCCAATATTCAGACATAGCTAACCAAAGAATTTCATTTGGAATTATTCTTCAAAAAGCAGCTTCAAGGAACATGTTTCTTAAAAATATTTACTGAATAGTATTAAGGTGAAAGCTTTAGTTATCCACCAGGAATACAGAATGCCTCCCGAGAAAATGCCTATACAGACTTACCCTTCTTTGCCAGCACATCACACTGTGGTAGGTCCACAGACATCCAAATGATACTTTGCCCTTTCGAAGACACTGATCAAACCTACCGGATGTCTACATGTAACAGACCTGTTATACTGTCTACCTCTCCAATGATATGTGCATGTTGAAGCGAGAGAAATGAACTACAAAATTTTTCATCTGCAGGCTACCAACCAAAATCCAAACCAGCTCCATATTGATTAAAAGCTTTTCCTATCTAATGCATGCTTCATGGCTCCTGTGCAAGGCATCTTTGATGGATAATCATACTTGCTCCCCAATTACATAGCCAGCATGTACTCTACACTAATTCTCAAAATTCAAGGGACCCAAAGGTTTGTATTATTCCTGACACTTCTAGAGGAAATTCTTCCTCATCCTAGCTGAGGCATGCTGACAGAACAGGTTGTATGGGGAGCTTGCCCTGCTAACAAACAAGCATCTCATTCACCATGGCAGTCAAGCCAATGCCTTTCTGAGCACTAAATCCACAGTTATTTTAAACTGAAGTTTATGGCTATATGCAAACTATATGCAAATTAATTCATGGCACTGTACAAAACTTGGCAACGACGTCTCATTTTTCATGGCTCTTCCAGATTAAAAATGCAACTCTCTCTCCGATTGAGTGCTGCTACGTCTGTCTTAGAATATTGGTGGAATAAAGAACTGTAATTGGAGAAACAAAAATTTAATATTGGAAAGGGACTCTGAAAGTCTCCCCACATGCATTTATAATTACAGACATTTAAACTGTGATTATTGTAGACATCATTTCTCTTCCCATTGTCATTTTCTAACTCTTATCACTTCTCAAAACAAGGACTAATGATACCCAACACACATGGTGTAAATAAAAGAGGTTCAGTTTTATTACCAACTTATTTCACGCTTTGCAGCTAAGGACAGAAGTTACACATAAACCGGTATAAGTGATCAGAAACCAATTCAAATTTGTAACACAACAGAAGTTCAGTACACGAGCTGCTTTCAAAATGGCTGAAACCAGTTTAAGATAAACCTGGGTGGGTGTAGTATCAGACTTTACTGATTTAGGATGAATCATTTTATTGAACTTCTGTCCCACATCCCCACATTTATTCAGGTGCTTAAGTACATGCCCAAATTTGAAGTTCAATGGGACTGCTGGTATGCTTAAAGGTAAGCATAGTTGCATGCATCGCACTGTATTGAAAACATAATGCACAAAAACAGCTATAGAAAGTCATGCAGAGGTATGGATGGATCCTAGGCACATTTCCTATTCAGAACAATCAGAAAGAAACATCACAGGAAACCCTGATGATAAACAAAGCACGCCAGAGAGATTAATATATTAAAATATAATTTTGCAGCATTGATCTTCTGCTGTAATCAGGCAGAAAAAAATCAAAATGTTATTATAATACCTCATGTTTGAAAGAAACACAGTGTGAAATACTAAAGGATTTTCCATGGAACATTGTATCAAAAAGAGCTTTAATGGGAATTCTGGGGATAAATGCATAAGGAGGTATTGAACATAAAGCATAGTCCCAATCCTGTTTTTCATCATTGAAATTCAAACAGATGAATCACCCGCTAAGAACAAAACCATTTTTGAAACAAATTGTCCCCACCTGGAGATAAACAGCTGTCATCCACACTTGCATTTCAACAGCCTGCCTGGGAGATCTGAGAGAAAAATTCACCTCAAAATTATGATCTAAGTTTCACTCTGCCGTAGCTCCAAATGTGCCCTTTTGTTAAGCTTCCACTGTTTTTAGTCTATGAGTCTTGTGCTAAAATACCAGGTTGCTTGCCATGCTACTTACCCCAATTTCAAGGTTTATCAAAAGTTGGACTTTTTTCACATCTCCTGTTTGTCAGAGAAAAAAAATCCAGCACATGTACTTGTACATATGTAAATAAGTTAGTTCAACTGGCTCTCCTTTTCTAGACCAAAGAAATAGTTCAACAGTGACCCCCCTTCTTCCCTTTGCTTCAAATATCACAACTAAAGGACTTAACGCAAAAGATTTTCTTTTGTGAAAAATCTCCATTTCTCCAAAATGTTACGCAAGTGTTAAGTTTCAAAAAGGCAAAATGGCTTGAGGTTTTTTTATTTCCTACACAGAATTACTTAAACGGTTTTCAGAACTTGGAGGTAAATCTATAGTAAAGTTATATCCTGTTTCTAATAGCTTGTAATAGTCAACATTTGCACAATGCATCAGAAACCAGAAATCGCTGTTCTCATCGCTAAGCAGCCAATGGTTCAGCATTCAAGAAATACAAGTTCCCTGGTATAGTTAAATGTCATGAACCATGTATCTTTGTTATTTTCAAATTTTGGCATTCAGAGAAAAAGACTAAAAAATGATGGTTTTGGTACAGAATTTTACCGCATGCAACACTTGGAATTACTGGACAAAGAGGATATAGGCTACGCTTTATCTTATGCACCTGGGCAGCCGGACAAGGATGGCTTAACATTTGCGTATAGTACCATAGTTCATTATTTCTGTAGTCCAAAAGGGAGGGAATGAGGAAAATCATTTTTATAGTTTGTGAAGGTGTGTAGCAGATCATTTCACATTAGACCCCTCAATCAGGTTAAGTAATGCATGCTAGAGGTAACCCTACTATAGTTACTGGGTTTACAGCATGCAAAAAGTTGCTACTTGGTATAAGTGTGGCAGTAGGGTTATCATATTTCCGGTTTCAAAAAAGGGGACACCAGAGGGGGGTGGTAATATGATTGTGGGAGGGAGCAATGATATGCCCATGCTCTGTCCCTGCCCCTCACTCCCAAGCCACAGCCCCTTGCCCCCCCCCCCCAGTCCTGCCAGTGCCCATCACTCCTGAGCCACAGCCTTGCCACCCTCCCAGCCCTGCCGGTGCCCCTCGGTCCCAACCTGCAGCCCCCTGCCCCTCCAGCCTTACCAGTGCCCCTCACCTCTGACCTGCAGCCCCTTGCCTCCTCAGCCTTGTTGCCCATGCAAGTCCCTACTGCCCCCAAAGAACCTCCCTCCCTCTTTCCCCACTAAAGGGGCAGGCACCTCCCTCCCCCCCCCACCGCTGCAGCCCTAGTGCTGGCAGGCACCCCCTCCCACATGCCTGTCCCCTTTAGTCACACACACACACACACACACACACACACACACACACACACACACACACACACACACACACACACACACACACACACACCCCCCCCCGC
>JAGPOW010001918.1:15705092-15717645 GCA_030014935.1 Caiman crocodilus | reverse complement strand
TTTTTTTTTTTTTTTTACAATAGATTTCATACTATTGTTACAATTTGCTAGATTTTTGGCTTTTTATTTTCAAGCCCAAATTGTACACATTTAGAAGGTCCTCATTTTTTTTTTTCGAGTTATGTTTAGATAAGAAGATGTGATAGGGTAATATTGCGCACTATACCCTATATAGGGTAATAAGCCAGACACATATCACAGATTTTTCCTGAGTGATTTTAATCATAATATATTATTACAGTGGACTAGTATTTCCAACAGAAAGGCAACCCTAATTGAATTTCATCTATACCATCCACCGATAACTGGTATTGTAGGTAGCAATACCTATGAGGTGCCCGTTCCTGTGGTGTGGGAAGAACTGCTTGAATCTAAACCGACTACACAGGCTTTCTGCAACATCTATATATAGTCTTTAAACCAAGCAATAAGAGGCTCACCTGGATAATTCTGGATTTCGCATATTTGTAATTAAATATATAGTAACCCCCATGCACTGATAGGGTTGCTAAGCCTCACAATACATATACTGTAAATGCTACCAAGGCGCCCAGCCTTGGAATCTACATTAGGATGGATATTCACTGTATTCACCAACCAAAATACTCAAGACTGTGACTTTATGTGGATTTCTGTATGTGAAGATCCCGCAGATTTCCGACTGAATTCAGCCATTGACAATGGTAAGGAACAGCAGAGAGAGAGAGAGAGAGAAATTTCATCAAACCTATGCAGGGGTGGATGGCGGAGTAGATAAACCTGCTTTTGAGAGTTGCTCCAGCTGTGTATCAAAGGCATTCAACCCAGCTGTAAATTACTAGTTCTTTACTAAATTCTTCAGCTTTTCAAGGTAATCGCTACGGAACCCCAACGTCATAATTTCTATGATATCTATTCTCTATGGTAGCTCTATAAAGGTGTCTGACTTACTTTCAGCTAAAACCCCTGCGAAGGACCCCTTCTCCAGTGTAGGGTTTTAGCCTCCAGCTGGATCTAATGCAAAGTAGAACACTTGCTCTGCAACACTTGCTTACTGAACTAGCTCTTTTTCATGTGAGGTGTCCTACAATCTAACCCCCGAATAGAAAACCAGCTGGAGGCCTGCCTATGCATTACCTGTGTCCTGTTTTATGCAGTTTTATGCAGAACTGTAGTATACCAGAGATCCAAACAGTGCGAATCTCACCCTGCATAAGAATTGCAGAATTAGTTTCCTAAGTATCTACTACCGTGGTATCTAGGGAACAAGACAAAACAAAACACACACAAAAAAAATCAGAGGGAATATTTATAGTTGCCTGTTAACAAAACTAAAGAAAAATAGATTTAAAATGTTATGTGCTCATTACTGCACTCATTAAATTGTGCACCGTTTAACAGAGGTCTAGACAGCTTGAAAGGTAAATGTCATCTTTTAAACATTATATTTTAATCTGGTACAAAGTGCCTGTTTGAATACAGTCATATACATTTTATTGCACATTTTGATTTTAAGGTTGCTTTTCCCAAACCTTTAGAAGTGTTCAAGTATCTAAGGTAGGGTTTGATTTTTTTTCCCCTGTATAGTGGTACCCTTATTCAGCCTATATTATCATTAAGATTATATTAACAGAAAAGCAATGCTCAGTCTGACACAACGTGGCTATGAATTTGCTGCCTACTGTGTAATGTTCTGAGACAAATGACTTAATTTGTTACAAAGTAGTTTCACACAGCCTTTTTGAAAATCTACTCAGATTTTATGAAAGGCGGTGTACGAGGCCTTTTGGTTCTGACTGCAGTTCATTAAGGCTCAATAACAATGTAGGATTTTATGTTGTACGGCCCACCACTCAGTGTCTTCACCTCTGCTTTCACCCAAATCTGTCTCTTTTTGGCCTCTGTCTTTCTATCCTAGGTCCTTCCCATCCCTTACCGTCTATGTCTCTCTCCTTTCTAATTTTTTTTTTCACCTCATCCCCTTCTAATGCACCTCTGGCCTGCTACTTAAGTCAGCTGTGGAACGAACATGGCATGGGTTATATTCTTTCCCCAACTCATCTTTCTAAATTATAACCTTTAAATACTGCTGTTAGTCTGTGTTTGTGTGGCGCCGAGCACAACAGGATGCTGATCCTAGTTAGTCCTTATGTACTACTACATCAGACCTGATGGGTAAGTGCCTGGACTCTTTAAATAAAACAACAACTGAATTCTCTATGAATGAACATATCTTTACCAATAATCTAACTTGCTTACATGCAGCATTCTCAGGTATCATCACTGGCACCCTAGTTTTGTAAATTAGAAAAAGATACCTGCCACCTTCTGTTCCTTTGCAGAGATCATGACCACCAGTATTAAGATATCAACATTATATACCAGGGGTGGGAGATTATTTTTGCTGGAGGACCACTTAAGGAGTTTTGGTGAGCTGTTCCAGGCTGGGGAAGAAGGGGTGCTGACCTGGCTTGGTGTGGCTGGCAGGGGGGTGCTATTTATCCTGCCTGGGCCCAGGCTTACCTGCCCCTTCCCCCCCAACATGCCCATCATCAGGGTGCCAGACAGAGCAGGCAGGTGGGTTCTCTATGGAGGCAAGCCCAGTGCTCCTACAGACAGAGGGGATGGGGCTGTGGGTGAGCAGGGATGAGCAGGGAGCGGCATCCTGACACTGCTCAGGAAATGGGCGGACGAGAATGTGATGGTGTTTAACACCGAAAAATGCAAGGTCCTACACCTTGGGAGGAAAACCTGCAGCATCCTTATAGGCTCAGCAGTGCTATGCTGGTTAGCACTACAGATGAAAGGCACTTGGGGGAAGCAAATCCCAGGATGTCATTCTCCTGTTGTACTTGGCCTTGGTGAGGCTGCAGCTGGAGTACTGCGTCCAGTTTTGGGCTCCACAATTCAAAAAGGACGTGGAGAAGCTTGAGAGAGTCCAGAGGAGAGCCACGCGCATGATCAGAGGTCAGGAAAACAGACCTTGTGATGAAAAGCTGAAAGCTATGGCGCTCTTTAGCCTGGAAAAGTGCAGGCTCGGGGGCGATCTGATGGCTACCTATAAGTTTATCAGGGGTGACTACCAGGATCTGTGGGGATGATTGTTCACCAGAGCGCCCCAAGGTCTGACAAGGTCAAACGGTTATAAACTACTGCAAGACCATTTCAGGCTGGACATAAGGAAGGATTTCTTCGCTGTCCGAGCCCCCAAGATCTGGAACAGCCTGCCATTGGAGGTGGTTCAAGCACCTACACTGAACACCTTCAAGAGAAATTTGGATGTTTATCTTGCTGGGATCCTAAGACCCCAGCTGACTTCCTGCCCTGGGGCAAGGGGCTGGACTCGATCACCTTCCGAGGTCCCTTCCAGTCCTAACGCCTATGAAATTCAGGAGCAGGACAAACGGAGGGGCTAGAGCCAGGGCTGGGGCCATGACAGCACAGAGCCATGGCCCAGGGCAGAGCTGGGATCTACTCCCCACATGTTCCTATAATGGGTGCCGGTTCTGGGGGCAGGGACATGTAGGGAGTGGATCACAGGGGCCAAAGCCCTTTGCTGTCACCACCCTGTGACCCCAGCCCTATCCCTGTCCCCAACCCTGCTCGTCTCGCTCCTGGACGCCACTCCCCACCTGCCCCTGGCCCCAACCCATCTGCCTGGCTGAGCACACCCTGCCCGCGGGGGTCCCGGGCTGGTCTTCATGAAAACACTTTCAGCAGCAGCCAGGCAGAGCGAGCCGCTGCCACAGGGGCTGCTGGGAAGCTGTGTCTGGGCACCACACTGAGCCATTATTGGCAAAGGGCTGTCCAACAGGCGGTATACATGAAGTCTGTGAAGGGGTTAATGTAGAGACCCCACCCTCTCCACCAGCCACTGCTCCCTCCGTCACTCCAGTGCTTCAGCATCCGGGTTCTCTACGCTCCCAATCCCCTCCCCAGTTTTCACTTCCTGATCCTGCTTCAAGGGGAGACGGGGGGCAGCTGCAGCGCCCAGCATGGTACACTAAGGGAGTGGAGATGGGGTCCCCGTGCACACACCCCATACAGGTAGTAGGCCCCAGCTGCGCAGGGCAAGAGTCACATACGGTGCAGGGCAAGGGGACGTGGGGCAGGGCATGGTGCAGGGCAAGGGACCTGGTGACTCATGTTAGCATAGCCTCCACGGCTACAGCCCCTAGGGGCTTAGAAGTTGGGCAGCACAACTTAGAGACTATAAAAATTGGTTAAATATTTGGAAAGAAGAATAAAAAGTTTGAACCCAGTCACAAAAAAGGAAGCTTCAGTAGACGACAACTACGGTTCTCAACTCTCAGTGCCCATTATGTGCACATGTGCACGCACACACACGGCAAGACTTATTTCCTGCTAATTATCCATAAAGCACCACAAGTATTCTACTATAATAATAAATGTCTATATTAGGCTACGGAAAAGTCATAGCTTGTGTGCTGGCTGTGTTGGGTCTGACAACAGAAGAAGGCTTGGTTGAGTGCTTCTAAGAGAGATCAAGCCCTTCAGAACATTTAAAAGAGTAACTTCCATGCCTATGAAGGCCAGATATTTGAGGAACCTCTGCCAGCAACAACTGCTAAGCCTATCTGGTCCTGCTAAAAATCCTATGAGATCATGAGGACTTTGAACACATTTCCTTTTTGCTAGAGACCATGTTGCTTTCATGCAAGCATCACTCAATAGTCAGGCTTAAAGTCACATAATTGAAAGATTTTCCAGAAAAAAAAAAAAAAAAAAATCAGCCAGGCAATTCAGTGGTAACTTACTTTCAAGAAAAAAAACAAACAACAAAAAACCCCATCAAAACCAAAACCAACCAAACAAAATCCCAATGAGATCGTATATACTGATTATACAATGACAACTACTATCTGACCTACTCAATTTTATATTGCAAGTAAGACCTTGTGCACACTAGGGCATTTAATCACAAAGACACAGCTACACCAGTGAAAATCCCAAGGCTGGATATGCAGTAGTAGCATAAATTGTCACCAATATCATTGCCTCTCACTCCCATACCATGGCTTGAAATGTCTGTGCCAGAAGGTGCTGCTAAGATTCAGTACAAGTGTAGATAAAGCTCTCTATCTTAATAGTCTTTTCTCTTTAGAAGTAGATATTATAAATAGTGGGGCAGCAAATGTAGATTACTACAGCATTACACAGTAGGATAATAAAAATTTGTTTTACTAAGAACTGCCCCAGATCACCTGGTCTTTGAGTAGGGTACAACTCAGTTCAAATCTGAGTGGCAGAATCTAGCCCTGGGAGGCTCTGGGTGATTTCTTTCTAATGGGAATTAGGCATCCAAAACCATTAGGTAGCCTTGATGCTGTTCAGTGCATTGATGGCTTAACCCTCCCAATCAGAAGTGGATCAATTCATATAGTCAAGAAGATGCCACTACTGTAAGCAGGACCAGAAAAACAATGTGAAAGTGTCTTTATTGTTATTATATTTAAAATGTTCTGCTGTTCTTTGTATTTTACATTGACTTTAGAGAGCACAGCATGGTGCTGAACAAGGAGCTTTTATAAATGTAAATCTGATTGCTGGCAGTGAATGAGTCCAACAGATGCAAGAATGCCATATAATTCTACTTGCATTGATTCAAAATTTGAGTGCTATTGCATGCCAAGGAAACACATCTATTGCCACACTTGTAGAATGAAGTCCCTAAAGCTTATACAGGTCAGTAAACATGACTTCTCTGTTGTTAAATATTTATTAAATATCTTGCCTTCTCCAGTCACAGCAGTGTTGATTTATGCCTTTTATGTTCACTAGTGGGTATTAAGGCGAGAATACACTTATTCTGTTAAGCAAGGTTAACTAATTCCCTTCCTGGGCAAAGATGATACAGAAAAGCTACATAAACTCATCCTTCTCTCCTGTACAAAGAATTCAACATGCACATGATACGTTTATCCCAAGAAAGCAAAGGAATACATTTGAAATGGCCTTGGAATGATACAATTAGAAACCATGGAGTGAAACAGAAAGGTTATTGCAAACTCAATTTCTTAGTTAATGCACATTTGGCATCCTTGTCACTTAAAATGTCTGCCTGTTATTTTTAATGTTTATTTTTCTCTACATCACATTTGCAGCAAGTGACAGCGTCAACTTGGTGCTTCAAAAGTACACCAGCCTGGGAATGTTCATGTAAGGGGATGGCCGCAGTGAGTTTCCCATGACCAAGTGCTGTCATCTGCCAACAAAGAAGAGCTGCCCCTGAGGAAACTCTGAAGGTTACAGACACCCTGATGCCTTAAACAAGCTACCCAAAAATCTTGGGTATGTCATGAAAAAGCCCCATTAAAGATCCTTGTGTCTAGAGAGATTCCCACAGAAATTCTCCATGTTTGGGAGAATCCTTAAAAATATTCTCTGTGTACACACACACACACACACACACACACACACACACGCACGCACACACACGCACACACACCCCAGTCATATGTAACTTAATTCAAAGGAAAAGGTGTTGGTACTTGTATTATCATGCTTAGGAGCCTTTGTCATGGACCAAAACCCAATTCTACGCTAGCAAACAGACACAGAGACACGGACCCTCATGTCACTAAGTTTGTAGTCATGGCTAAAATTTCTACATGGAATTTCCTCTCCTGCAAGAAAGTAAAAAACCACTGTCTCGGCAATAAACACGTTATTGTCTTATGCTGGTTCCCTCCACCATTTAACTAAAATCGTGTTACAGGAACCACCAATATTTTTTTTTTCTAATTGGCGAGTTGCTATAGAACAAGACAACAGAAGTATTCACCTACATTGCTTTAACAAAACCATATTATTGCAGTGCCTATTATCAGCAGTTATTAAAGTTCTGTCAAGATCCCTTTATAAACTCATCAAACACATGGTTTATAACTCAGAAGTAAACCTTCTCTCTAGGGAGAGACATGATATGAAAGGTCAGCCTCTGTGTGCTCATACAATAAAAAAAAAATCATTTAGTTAATTTTGATGTGATGGTTTCTATTCATATCAAATATCAGATGGGCCTGGTGTTTCAACAGTTATGGTACTTACCTGGAAAGTATAAAAGTTGCTGGTGCCACCTCAGAATAAAATTGTTTGGGGATAATTAAGAACTGATGGAAAGATATGTAGCGTTCATCTGTCCCAGATTTACAGCCTATGTGATCCTGGGGCCTAACTCAACACAAATCTGAGTTATAATGGAGCATATTGTCTGCTTGGGGACCCTCTTTTTTTTTACACCTGCATCGGTGCAAATGGACCTGGGTGCAGAGAACACAAAGGATATGAATCCACGGGATGCAAGTCAGGGCAGGTTTTGGCCCAAACAGAAGAAACGCTAAGGTTTCAGCTCATGTCAAATGCATATAAATCAAGTTTGGCTGTGACCCCCAGTACACATCTGCAGTAATGTGCTGGGCACACTGCTTTGATAACTTTCACGCATCTGGTATGGTTTTGTCTCCAGGTCAGAATATTTTGGAAAAAACTAGTAAGCCTAGCCTATGGGACGCTGCTTCTCCTACAACTCTGCTCTCATTTCCTATTCCCGGCCCCTCTCACACCTCTTCCACCCTCACTTCTTTATCTTCTTGCTCTTTTTATCTTCTCAGCTGCTCACTTTTACTCCTACCACCTCAAATGTTTGGGGAAGTCTCCATCATGAGTCAGTACACTCCTCCCCATCTAATCCCTCTTCATAGCCTTTCAGAGCTAGGGATAGATATTACACATAAATTGGTATAAATGATCAGAAACTGGTTAAAATCTGTAACACCACAGTTCAGTGCACATGATGTGCTTTCAAAGCGACTGAAACCAGTTTAAGATGAACCTGGATGGATATAGCATCAGACTTAACCTATTTAAGGTTAAATCAGTTTACTGAACTTCTGTCCCAGATCCCCTCCAGATTCAAGTTAGCTCACAGTCCCCCAGCATCCCAGGGTACTTTGCACCTCCCCTGGCAGCCCCCCCCCTTGCAGAGTGGGCACGCTAGCCTTCAGCCAAGCAAGGAGGCACGCTCTAAGCCCTCTGGATTCTAGCCTGGACCACTGCAGGCATGTGGCTGCATTTCCAGAATCAAAAGTGAGTGTCTGTTCACTTGCTTATCAGTTCAATCTATGAAGCTTAAACTAACTTACAAAGACTGAATCGAATTCAGTCTTGGGCTTTTTGACTGTCTGTACTTAGCCCAGGAGGCTTTCTTAGCATCTCAACAATCAACATGCACAGCCTCCCATGCCTGAACTATTGACATCTATGCAGTTTTTTCCAAAGCAGGGCTCCTCTGTAGCCTGGTTTTGTATCCAAACAGTAAAAAAAGAGCCCACTTTACACATTTATATAGGTTACACATACCCTATGCTGTGTTAGGTCCAGGCATAGCACATAGGGTAAACAGAACTAATCCACCTTCACGAGTTGAGACTAAGAGGCAGGCAAAGTAAGGCTGTCAGCCAGAAAGACTCCTTGGAGACAGAGAGACTCAAAGTGTGTATGAGTGACAGAGATGTGCATATGGCATTATGGGTATGTGCAACCATATTGCTTCAGCACAAGCCACTGTCAGGCCCACACTTGATTGTAAATTAAAGGGCCTTTTATTTAACCATGGTCTCCATCAGGTGGGGCAGCACCAGTAGCAGCCTCACTCAGCACCACCAGAGAAAGGCCCAATATCAAATCCAAGTCAGTAACCCCCCATCTGGCCTACGAGGGTAGCTCCGGCAGTTAGCTGTCCTTCAAAGTAGCTCTGCTACACCAGAATGCAAAACTTCCTTTCTTCCCAATCAGTTCCAACTAACTTTGGCTATTCCTTTTCAACTCCTCCATCCATGTGGATGTGCAGAGTAGGGTGACCATCCATCCCTAAGTGGGTGGGACAGTCCCAAAATGGGAACACCAAGCCCCAGTCCTGGGCCGAATGACTCCAGGACAACATTTGTCCCAGATTCTCATCATCATGTACAGGGATCCACGTTTTCCGTTTGCCGCAGAAACACATGGGAAATGGCAGGTTTCCCCTTGCAGACTGGTTGCAAGGAGCTGCTTGGCACTGGGGTGAGTGGGACATAGGGGACACCACATGGATGTGTGCATGCACACACATGCATGTGGCCAGGGTTACAGCCAGGCAGTGTGGAGAGCAGCTCCCTACAGGTAAGTCTATGAGGGAGAAGGGCTTGGCGTGGGGGTGTACAGGATTGAGGCCTCAATTCATAGTGAGGGAGAGAGTAGGGCAAGGTTGGCAGCTGAGGCATTGCATGGAGCCTGGGGCCAGGGTGGGAATGTACGTCTGCAGGGCTCAGCTAGGGAGTGAGATGGAGCCAGAGGTGGCTCACCCAGGGGAGTGATGGGGATGGGGGGTGGCTCCTCCCTGCTGCACACGTTCCTAGGGGGGAGATACTAGGGGGACACATCCCCCCAAACTTGTGCACAAGGCGAGGGTGGATGCAGGCTTCCCACTGCGGGCTTAGGGCTCCGCATGCTGCTGCCCTACCCCTGAGGCCTCTGCAGCCCTGTGATCAGGACCCATTATGGAAGGGTACCCCTTGCCTACCTGACAGCAGTAGGGGTGGTAGGGCGTTGTGCCCCCTGCTGCTGCCTGGCAGGCAGAGGTGCCTTTCCATGACAGCGTGGGGCTCTTATGGGGAGGGCAGCAGGGCAGGAAGCTCCAAGCACACAGTGGGTAGGCTGCTTCCCCACCGCAGGCTCGGCTCTTCTCTGGCCATGCCGCTGAGAAGCAGGCTTGTGTCCTTCCTTTTCATTTTTAATAGGTGGTCACCCTCGGGCAGAGCTGCATGAACTCTCATTAAACCCTTTCTGGACAGGATTGGATTTGTATACACAGGGACAGTGAGATTCATTTCCGAGCAGGGGCCTCAAGGCCTATATGCCACTCAAGTCCTACTAATTCTCTTAATGTAGTAACTCTTCCACCAAGACTCTTAAAAATTTGTCACCGACCTATGTTTCACTGTATACATAAGAACACTAAAATAATATCAAATAAATTAATAGGGCTGTTAAGAGGTGTAAGTAATGTCAATATAATTTGTTGAGATCCTTGGATGAAAGGTAGTCTAGGAACAAGAAGATGTCATCTTGCTATCCAAGACTGCTAGAGATCCTGAAATGAAGTTACACTGAAATACCCAAAAGAGATCAAGTGCCTCTAACAATGCAATCAATTCAGGTATCACCAGCAGTCCACATCATCCCATTATATATTTCTTACTACCTTTTTCATTTGTGCTCCCTCTTATCCCTGGAATCCCTTGGTTTGCTTTGGTTAAGGGGAAAAAAGCCCAAAGCCCAACATCCTAAATCAGTTTACTCTAATTTGCCAAACAAGGCATATATACATGTATTATATATACATATATGCATTATTTGGTGCACATGTATATATACACATGGATTTAGCCTGTCAGTCTCGCCCAAATGAAGCTTATTATATTAGACACATCTGAATTAAACAGCTTTCTCAGTTGTTACAGTAGCTCCTATTACTACTGCTACTTTTGGCAGCAAAGCTATTACTCAGGTCTCTGCCAGACATGATGTTTGTTTGCTTTTAAATTCAGCTCATCTGCCAATGCCTACAGAAGCCGTCTCAGACTCAGAAGAAGCTCCCCCCCGCGTGATATACAATGTGTTTGTAAAGTGGACTGTATTTAAAAATAAAATTAAAAAGAAAAATGGACGGACCTTTCATTTCTTGGCAGGCAAACTACACAAGATCTCTCAAGGAATGGAGGCAGCTTGAAAATAACTTGTTATGACTTTATATTCACACCACTGGGTTTTAAAATACAAAGCAGCAACCTCTGGGGATGCACAAACTGACCTCTAAAGCCTTTTGTCTGCTCTCTTTGTCAACATCTCTTATAAAGGGGCTGGATACACCTGCCTAGAGACTGCAGTAACACAGAAAGCAAGGTCAGAAAGGCAAGATGGCCACAAAGACAGCTTGACACACCTGCCTGCCAGCAGCACACCAGCCACTGCTCCCAATAACCATCTTGTCAAGCTGCATGCAGGCAAAGCACTACTTGCTGATATGCTGCATTGTAAATTATATACTCTATTATTACTGCCATGTTCTCAAAGAGGGAGAGGGATTTCTTCTTTATTCCTCTGGCCTACTGTTACTGGAGCAATGTGGCTTTCCACGAACAGCAACAACCTGTCAGACCCAAGAAATTATCAGAAATCTGAAGAAATAATCGTGCTTCAGGATGTGTTACAGACTTTGCTTTGTAGTACAAAATGAACTTAAAACAGGAACATAGGCATAGAAGGGCACTGAAATCTCAGTATTTGTCTGGTCCTTTGTGGGGAGGAAAGGAAGACATCTGTCATATTTTCTAAAACAAAAACCTAAGATGATAAAATCATAGTAATACCTTCATAGCATAAAAGAAAAAACACATCAGGACATTTTCTGAGGAAGGGTATGACTGCTCCCATTTTACAGGAGGGAGACTGCGGCACAGGGTGGTAAAAGTGATTGCTCAGTACCATATTGGAAGTGGCTAAGTCAGAAAACTGCCTGCCTCATCATTTAATAGTCAATTCACTGTACAGTGGTGTGTGGCAATGAAAGTCTTCAGAAGGTCAACTCACATTTAAGCTCTGGTAACAAAATAGACAGTATGCTGCTTTACTGTTTGCTTGCTTTTCCTTTACTAGTGTAGTAGCACAAAGCTACCCTAACCAAGCCTCTGGATTTTCCAAAGGCTTCAGCATGTATATCTGGTGGCTGGCCTGGTGTTCAGAAAACCCACCTACAATACTTTGCTGTGATATATACTGCTTGTATGACCTTACGCAAATGACTTAACATTTTTGAGCCTCAGCTGTATAAAATAGGGGTATAGTAAATCTCTACCTCACAAATTTGCAGACGACACTAAGATGTGGGGTGGAGTGGGCACGCTAGAAGGGAGGAATAGGCTGCAATTGGACCTAGACAGGCTACAGGGGTGGACGGATGAGAACAGGATGGGTTTCAGCACTGACAAGTGCAAGGTGCTGCACCTGGGGAGGAAGAACCAGCAGCAGACCTACAGGCTGGAGAACTCCCTTCTCGTCAGTGCAGAGGCAGAAAAGGATCTCGGAGTCATTACTGATTCCAAGATGAACATGGGCCTCCAACATAGGGACGCAGTCAGAAAGGCCAACCGCACCTTGTCATGCATCCACAGATGCATCTCAAGCAGGCCCAAGGAAGTGATCCTCCCCCTCTATGCGACACTGGTCAGGCCACAGTTAGAGTACGGCATCCAGTTCTGGGCACCGCGCTTCAGGAGGGATGTGGACAACATTGAGAGGAGGGCCACCCGCATGATGAGGGGGCAGCACGGCAGGCCCTACAAGGAGAGGCTACGGGACCTGAACCTGTTCAGCCTCCACAAGAGAAGGTTGATGGGGGACCTGGTGTCCATTTACAAACTAGTCAGAGGGGACCAGCAGGCATTGGGGGAGTCCCTGTTCCCCTGAGCACTCCCAGGAGTGACAAGAAATAATGGTCACAAGCTGGCAGAGG
>JAGPOW010001918.1:15672845-15704992 GCA_030014935.1 Caiman crocodilus | reverse complement strand
CAGAGGGGACCAGCAGGCATTGGGGGAGTCCCTGTTCCCCTGAGCACTCCCAGGAGTGACAAGAAATAATGGTCACAAGCTGGCAGAGGGTAGATTCAGGCTAGATATCAGGAGGCGCTACTTCACAGTCAGCGCGGTTAGGATCTGGAACCAACTTCCAAGAGAAGTGGTGCTGGCTCCTACCCTGGGGGCCAAGACCTGTGCCCTAGTGCAACGGCTCCCAAACTGTGAGTCATGGCCCCGAATGAAGTCACAAAAAGAGCAGATGGGATCACGAAAAATAAAAACACTTCAATCCAGGGGCAGGCAAGATACAGGTGGCCAGGCACTCACCAACTAATTGTACCCTGCCCAGGCCATGTGCCTTGCTTCCACCCTGGTGCACAGAAAGGCCCAGCTCAGCCAGCACGCAACTTCCAGGCTGGTTTGCTGCAGCTGCCGGAGGACTTGCTTGGCTTCCCTGGCATCCCGCTTCCTCCAGGCACCAGGTAGGGAAGTGGCAGCGGTAGGGGAGCTGTGGCTGCGCAGGAGCACGCAGCATGGAGCTGGGAGCAGCACGGAGCCCACACCCAAGGGGGTGGTGGGACTGTGGAGCTTGTGTAGGCAGGATGTGGGTGTGAGGGAGGATGGAAGGGGTTGGGGACCCCTCACACACTCCTCCCCGTGGTGGACGGTGCCTGCTGGTGGTGATGGCAGCAGGAGCAGCATGTGGCAGGCACTCGGCATGCTTGTGCCCGTGCAGGCACTGCTGTTCGGTAGCATGTAGCTCTGGCCAGTGCTGCACATGGTGGCAAGGAGCACAGCCAGGCCAGCCTGCCTTTATCCCAGGAAGGTCTGTGGAGTGCATGTGCAGCTCCCGGTACTCATGTGCCATTGGGCGAAGCTCTGCAAATTGGAGCCAATTGCCTTCCCTGCTCCTGGCCATGCAGGTCCTGGGACTCTGCCATAGGTGGAGGGAAGTCCTGCCCCATCCCCTGCTTCCCAGTGGAGTCCTGGGACCTGCATGGCAGGGGGCTGGGAAGGCAGCCGACTCCATTGCACAGGGCTTCCCGTACTGGCATGGAGCTGCACGTGCCCCACGTGATAAAAGGGGACCGGCCTGGCTACACTCCTTGCAACCACATGCAGCACTGCCTGGAGCTGCACGCTGCCGGGCAGCAGCACCTGTATAGGCCACAAGCACCCACTGCCTAACACTGCTGCTGCTGCCGCCACCAGCGGCAGGGGCTCTGCACCGTGGGTTCCCACCCCCGCCCCAACCTACAAAGTTGACTGCCTTGCAGGATCAGGTCCTAACACAGTGGTTTGCATCAGAGAGACTGCTTTAAAAAAAAAAAGCAATATTCGAAGAGCCTGGAACATAATTCAAGAAGCATAATTCAAGAGACTATCATTATTACTAATATCCCGCCCTTTACCCCCCCCGCATTTTTTTGAATCTTTTATTCACATTCCAGCGTGGTGGTGAAAACAGAATGAAATGTGAAGACACGTACCAAGTGCTTTGCTTTTCTCATGGTTATGTGGCCACGAGCACAATTTCCCTTCCATTTTTTGTTCTCTTCAACACCACCCAGTAGAAAAATCACTATTTTACACAGCAGCTCTTTTGACGTGTCCTTTCCATCTGATGTTGCTATGAACGTCACTATTTCAATAGATAAAATATAAAATAATTAAGCAAATGTAGTCTGGAAGGAAAGATACATCTGTTTTTGCAGGGCTTCAGTTGTGCTCATAAAAGAATCTAGATCTATTTTTATAGTTTCATAGTTTAAATGAAAGACATCTCCAATTCAGGCTGCTACATTGTGTTAATACTCCTGTTCTTTGTATGAGTCCAGATTGCAAAGGGGGAAAGCACTGTGCATACTGTAATAGTAATTCTACCTGAACGAGTAGCATCAGATAGGCACAGGCAGCCAGAAGGGGGTAAGAATTTGTGTTGTGGAAAAAAAAAAATCTCACTTGACCTTCAACAGAAAGTTTTAAGTTTCAGGAAACAGCTGGATTAAAATCTCCATGCCTCTTATTGAAATTATGCCCTCTTTGTGAAATTCTGCTTCCGCTGAAGACAAAAGGAAGACTGTCAATGACATGTACAAATATTATGCAGCTGCCTGATATTTTAAACTAGTAAGGAAGCAAGTAAGGAATATATGCTGGGCACATGCATGCAAATAAATAACTGCATATGTATAAAACACCTGACTGTGCAACTAGAAACTGCACAAGTTAAGGAAATGCCAAAATGCACAGGTAGCTTATTTATATTTTTGCATATCTGACTTGGTTAAGTGCCAGGCTCTTTAAGGTGAGTTTTAAAACTAACTATCCTCTTTCCCTTCATCCCTTGGGGAAAAAAAAGGAACTGTATATTTCTATGTTGTTATTTAGTTTTGTCCTTGCTCATGTTTTACTTCACACTTATTAAAACATTCTTTGAAGCAAAGACTTCCCTCCTTGAAGTCTGTCATTAAACAAGCTGAAATTGCTGCTTTCATTGTGACACTTAATTGTGATGTTGCACATCAAGATCAATTAGAGCTTTCCTGCTGGCTCAGTTGGTAATGCCATGCTATGCCATATGGAAGGCTCAAGCTTGGAATCAATTCTGGAGCTTTAGATCTCTGTGCCAATGCAGGCTGGAATAGCAATGAACATACGTCTCAGCTCTGGATGCCTGAAAGTACAGACTGGATTTGCTCTTTGATGTCCCCTAGTGGCTGACACCACAAATAGGTTAAAGAACTGCAGGTGTTTCTCCCCTTAGTCACAAGGTTAATTACATACAGACCTGATTCCTGTTAATAAAGTAAGAACTGTACCCAGAGGAGAAGCCTAGATTACCACACTTCTTCTCAGAATCCTTTATGTGAGAAAGATGCAGCAAAGTGAAAAGGTTCAGGCAAGTGAATGAAATG
The DNA here is from genome assembly GCA_030014935.1 of Caiman crocodilus. Taxonomy (NCBI): domain Eukaryota; kingdom Metazoa; phylum Chordata; order Crocodylia; family Alligatoridae; genus Caiman; species Caiman crocodilus. Next base: position 15,702,068 of record JAGPOW010001918.1, on the reverse strand, counting down.
TGCAGAAGCTGGAAAGACTCAAAACATTTCAAGCCCAATGGAGTTGGAGTGATCATGGTCCTGGTTCTCCATGCCAAAGAGAGAGAACTTGAGGTCAATATAGTGGGATGACGATAAAGGCTAAAGGCCCTGGGGAGCAGTCAGATTACAACCCTCACTGGCTGCATCTTTCACATGCGCTACACCAGGGGTGGGCAAAACACGGCTCATGGAGGGGTTTTGTCTGGCCTGCGGCAGGTCCATCGGTCCAGCCTGGCTCAGACGCTGTCAGGTGGCGATGCACCCTGCCGGTCCCTGGGCACACAGTAAGGCTGGGGTGGCTCCACAGCAGGACTGCCTTTCTAAGCAGACTAGGTGGCAGCAGCTTCTTGTATCTGCTGCCGTTGCTGGCCCCAGCCCCACAGTACTGGCAGGGATCTGCACCGCAGTCCCAGTTCAGCATACCCTTCACTCACTTCAGACTTGCCTGCTCACGCTAAGCAGCAGCAGTCCCAGCACTGGCCAGGCAGAAACAGTTGCTCAGCATGGGGGAAAAATGGCCCCTCTCCCTCGCTGCTGCCCAGCACTCCCGGCTACAGCTGCCCAGAGCCCGTGCTGGGCTGCCCTGCATCTGCTCTGCACTGCCACTGCTGCCCCAAGGGGCAGCCCAGAGGCAACAGTGACAATGGTGGAGCTGGGGACCTAGAAAGGCAGTCTAGCTGTGGAGCTGCCCCAGCCCCACTGGAGGCAGTAGGATGTGCCATTGGCAGGCAGTGTGGAGCAGACGTGGGGTGTGTCGGGTCGGGCTGGTCTACTCCCACTGGGGTGAGCCTGGAGTGAGCGTGACACAGGGCAGGGGCTCCAAGCTGCTAGCAGTAGCAGGGAGGCACCACAGGATGCATGGTCTCCAGGCTGTGCAGGGCAAGGCGGAGGCAGGTGCTGACCAGCTCAAGGGGGCACGCATGCATGCATGCATGAGGGCCTCTTATGCACAACCCACCAAATCCGCAAATCACATACCCCACAAACACCAGTCACCCACACCCTCCCCCACGAACTCCACACCCCTCCCCATATGCTCCCCCCTCCCACACCTGTGCACCTCTGGGGGGAGCCCCACTCACTACAACATGACACACCGCATCACACACACACCCCTCATGCATACCCCACCCCCACAGATACACCCCCAGCCATCCTCCCTCTCCACACCCCACAAACCCCCACACACACAAACATCCCCACAAACCCCCTTACCCACCCACCCACTTCCACACCCCCCCATACACATCCACACACTCCTTCCACAGCCCCCCATACCCCATAGCCACCCATGCATGCCCCCAAACCCCCTGCAATATACAAGAGTAAGACTTTATTTTGAGCTATCATGCAATCACCTCTCAAACACTCACAAATCGGGACAATTTAATTTTTTAAAAATAAAATTAAAATATGTTATTGTGGATGTTTGATTTGAGCATATAAAAATATATGGTTTACCAGGGCACCCCTTGGAGTAACTAGGAACAACGGCCACGATCTGACGGAGAGCAGATTTAGGTAACGCATCAGGATTCACTTGCCAGAATCTGGAACGGGCTTCCAAGGGAGGTGGTGCTCTCCCCTTCCCTGGGGGTCTTGAAGAAGAGGCTAGACATATACCTGGCTGGGGTCATGTGACCCCAGCGCTCTTTCCTGCCCAGGGCAGGGGGTCAGACTCGATGATCTGCTAAGGTCCCTTCTGACTCAAACAATTATCTATGAATTTACAATTGGTCGGTTTTTTCCAGTACCAAGATGGCAAGCCCCCTCCCTAAATGGAATACTTCTGGGGTCAAAGGTCAGGGGTTAGGGGGTGAGACTTCCAGTCCCAAGATGGTGACCAGGGTGCGGGGCACCTGTCAAGCAGTGAGACTACTCTTGTGGCCCTCAACAGGTCACTAAAACTCATTAAGTTGCCCTCCAGCCAAAATGACTGCCCACCCCTGCACATTACTGAGGACTTCCATTTTGCACTACTATGAGAGAGAGGGCAGTAGCAACAAAGTAAGGCCAGGTACAGACATGACACTTTTGCCAGTTTCAGTGATAGCAAACCAGTCTGAACCCACAACAGAACAGAAGTTTGGCACACACAGACTGGTTCCAAAAGGCAGAACCTCATCTAAGATAGACCCGGATCAATGTGGCCTCAAACATAAACAATTTAGGTTAGATCAGAATGGATCAACCTTCATTACCAGCTCTCCTGTTGATTCAAGTTAGGTCACTGTCTGCCAGAGTCCCAGGCTCCTTTGTGGTCTCCTGCTAGCCCTCCCTCACAGGGAAGTGCACCAGCACTTGCTCCACTCTTAGCTCTGGCCAGGCGCCCAGTGGGCCCCAGCCCCGGAGTGTCACACAGACTCTTTCCAGAGCCTCTGGCCAGCTGTCAGCTGCACATGGGAAGCACGGGGGTAGGCGGAGAAGGTGGGAAGGTAGGCATCTGTGTCCCTGCATGAACCCTGTCCTGAAACACACCATGATGTACACGCAGACCTGACACTGAGCCCAGGAGAACCCCTGTGAGCAGACACAGCCCCAAGGAGCCAGACCTGACCGCCAGGCATGGGCGAGCATTTCCCCTCTCCTCCCCACGCTGCCTCTCTGCAGCTAACAGATGCCTGTAGCCAACAGACGGTGCAGAACGGGGAGAGGGAAATGCTCGCCTACACAGTCAATTGGGGCGGCCCGGCCGCTCAGCTGCGCTCAGCAGTCTCCAGCAGCACAGGGCGCCCGTGGGGTCTGCTGCAGGCTTGCAGGAGCATGTCTAACCTGCTGGCCCCAGCTAGCGCAAGCAGCTTGTGTCCACCCCTGCAAAAGGGCAGGCGTGTTTTGTTGGTTACCGATCTAACCTACGCTACTTACAGAAGACCACGTAGCATATCGATTCTGCCGCAGGCTTCTTGAATGTCTGTATTTAGCCTGAACGAGAGTAACAACGTGAAATGAACAGGAGTAAAAATGTTTCAGAGGGAGCCATATCGCGTCAAGGTAGTCCGAGACCTGTGTTTCCTGCTCCTCAGTTCTCGACTGGGTTCTGAAACATGAAGGAAACGGATGAAGGAAGTGGTTTCTCTGCTCATGCAGAAGGGGTCGTGGCTGACAAAACCAGATCTACGACTTCAGCCCTTCACTTCCAATCGCTGGCCAGTGTGTGCCTGAGTCAAAATCAAGTTCCAGCCCAAAAGGCAAATATTTGGAAAGGCACTAGCTAAGGGAGACAGAAATTTATAGCATCAACAATTTTACAGCCATGTTGCTATGATTGCCACTACTTTTCTATGGTTTCTTTTTCCAGAGGCATGCGTCCCATAAATTGAAGACAAATGGCTAAATAATTACCCTTTTTTTTCTACTACTTCAATTTCCTGTGGAAACGCTACAAACTTGGGAATAGCTTGTTTTTTCCCCCTAATTATTTTCCCCTTTTTAAATTAAAACCAGTCAAAATAGGAAAATAATTTCCTCAAACGCATTTTTTTTTCCCCTCATAAAAAGAGGCATCTGTTGGTCTGGATGTCAGTGCCGGGCTACATCTGCCAATTTTCACAGTGAGCATGGCAGGTTGGACTACTTCTTGTTTTATGTTTACACTGCTCCAGCCAGGTCGCTACTCTGTCCTCGGATACCAGGAATAGACTTTTAAAGCTGAAAACTACATTCAGTTCCTAAAAACACTGCCATGAAACTAGAGTAATAGAAGTCATGGCAGAGCATCTAGGAACTTAATTCTACCAAAAACATTTTTCTGCTATATACATACACTTCTGTATCAGCTTACTTCCATGATGAGAAATGAAATGTATAGGTAGCTAACTTTCTTCCCTTTTCTGGATGTCACCATCCACTGATCAGAACATCTCTCCTAGGAAATAGCTAAAAATAAGAGATAATTCACATGCTGCTGCTGTTCCTGAGTTATCCCTGGGTTTATATGTGTGTGTGTATGTGTGTGTGTGTGTGTGTGTGCGCGCGCATACAATAGCAAGATAAACAGGGGAACAGGCAGAGTATATACGTGTTGACAATACAAGCTATGTATTATGAACGTACTTCTATCCAGGTGAAATCCTGGCCATCTTGCGCTTAACTTGAACAGGATCACAGTTTTGCCCCAGACTCCTTTTTCCAAAGGTTCTTGTGCATCCAAACAAACTACCATATTAAGGTATGCTTGAACTTGGAGAATAACTTCCTATGTCCCTACTCCTTATGCGTGCACACAATGGCAAGTAAACAGGGGTACAGGCAGACTGGCCATGCAGAAGAAAAGCACTTTGGCTTTCTTTTGAAGTATAAAGCCATATTAAAATAGATCTCTCAAAGAAATAGAGACCTCTGTGTTTCAAACAATGAAATCAACACTCGTATAGCACACACATTTCAGCCTGGTACTTGATGAGGTCATACTCTGAAAAGGAGGAAACCCCTCTGGTTTTTGTGTATCAATTCCAACATTACGTTATGGGTTTACTTTTTGAAACTCAGCATTTCTGGCTGGAGCAGGCTTTAGTAGCTGGCAGTGTTTGTAAAATAAATGCAACAAAGTGGAAATCATTTTTAAAGTCTTTTGAAATGGCCAAAGATGGCACAATTAAGACGAACACGTGCCACACACCAATGCAACAGAAGTGATAAAAAAAAATTGCAGGGGCTGAATATAACAGCAGGGGTATCACGTACCAGAGGAAAAGACTATGATGATGAGAGTAACGCGAGAGCACAATGCTAGCCTAGATCTCCAACCCCAGACAGTAGCAAATAAAGGGGAACTACAACAACAACAACAAAAGCATTACTTTTTTACGTAAATGCCATACCATACACAGCCTCTTTGCTCTAGGCAAAAAGATAATCCCACTGTCAGACGCTAGCAGCTTACTCCAGCCAAGAGAAGACAAATAAGTGGGGAAAATAAGCACTTTTAGGATTGTTAAAACACATTTCCTGGTTTCTCCATATCTGGATCTACTTTTCTGGATTAGAAAGGGGAAAAGCATAGCCCTTGGTGAAGCAGTCTATTTCCCAAGATGGTACTCCCTCTGAACTTCTGAAAGGAATAAGAACAAACTTTCCTGGAAGAGCTTTAAGACAGCAGTTCTCAACCTTGGGGTTGTGACCCCATTTGGGGTTATAGTGATAAGTAATTGAGTCACAAAGACAAATCACAGATTCTTTCCTTTAAAGGAGAAAAAAGCAGGAAACGGTGGCTTCCCCTTGCAGGCTGGCAGAGTTCCAGCTTGCAATAGGGCTGTTTGGGACTGGGGGGAGTGGGACGCAGGGTGATCAGGAGGGGTGTGCGAAACGGGCTGTATTTGATTTAGACTTGGCTCAAATCGGGGGACAGTGATTCGACTCATTGATTTGGATCACTGTCCAGATACAATGTGGCCAAATCCAAATCTGAAGATTTGATACAGATTTGGAGATAAACACAGCTTTAAATGTTTTTTCTACATACCTCGAAGTACCAGGCGCAGCTTGTGAATGCTGAGATGGTGGGGTGGATGGAGCGTCCCACAGGAGCATGGGGTCTCCCATGTGCTCAGCAGCGGACACAGAAGTAGGCCAGAAGTACTTCTGGTCCACTTTTAGGTCCACCGCCAAGCATGTGGGGAACCCCCTGCACCCTCCAAGCTTGTCCATGGCCACAAGTGCCCCACCAGACCCAGGAGACACCAGTTGCTGAGCTGGGGGGCAGAAGGGGTCCCCTGCATGGTCCAGACCCAGAAGTGGACCATAAGTGCTTCTGGTCCATTTCCGGGTCCACCGCTGAGCACACTGAGGACCCCCCCGTGCTCCTGTGGGATGTTCCACCCACCCCAGCATCTCGGTATTCACCTGCCGCCTGGTACCTCGAGGTATGTAGAAAAAGCATTTAAATCTGCGTCTACGTCCTAACCGTTGAATCTCTCCGAATCGCTTCAGAGGTTCCAAATCGATTCACAGAGATTTAGGGGGCTCCTGACTTGATTCGGATTTAGAGATTCAGCTGCCGAATCAAGCCGAATCTCTGCTGAATTGAAACAGCAACTGAAACGTCACACAGCCCTAGTGATCAAGCAGGGAGCACCACGTGTGTGCGTACTCACGTATGTAACAGCTGACGCGGCACTCCCAGCAGCGGCACTGAGCCAGCCCGCCCTCCCACACTGGGTCCCGCACACTGGGCAGCAGGATGGGGAGCCCTGAGCTTGCAGTGGGCAGCATGCAACTCTGCCCCTGACTCCAGCCCTGCTGCCCATGGGGAGAGGGGGCAGGATGAGGTGGGACCCAAGCTCTGTGCTCTGCTCGGCGGCAGCAGCCAGAGCCCGGGCACTACTGACAGAGGCAAGGGGCGCACAGCCCTGGCAGCAGGGCTGGGGGGGCAGGGGGCTGTGGGTCATGGGTGAGGGGCACTAGCAGGCTGAACAGAGTGAGGAGTTAGGGGCACTGGTGGGGCCATGGGGCTATGGGTGGAGAGTGCAGGGCACATGGCGGGGGGGTGCAGGTTTTGAACAAGTGGCCATGCTGAGGAAATGAGGTCATAAATGGGGCCATGAGGAGGAAAAGGTCAGAAAGCATTGCTTTAAAAATATTCCTTCCTTTTAAAATATTCACTCTTTTGCTCCTACTGGGCATCTCCTCTTGCCTCGTAGCCAGTTAAGCAGCTTTCCTTTTGCCTATTCCACTATCATGGGAAGATGAACACAGACCAGGGCTACCAGGCAATGCAGAAGAATGAGTAAAAATACACGATGGCAAAGCAAGGAAAACTGTACCCACAGGACATGATCACAGACAAATTTGAAAGAATAAGAAGACAACAACAATCTACACTCCAAAAAACAAGAGAGCTTTGCCAGGCCTCGGGAAATATAGATATGACAGTAAAAAGCCAGAAGCCTGACACAAACAAAAATGATGGGGAAGTGAAAGGGCAAAAGGAAAACTGAAGGGAAGCCGGTCTTGTTTCACTGAGCACTAAAATGTTACCTGCTTGGATCTATTCTTAAATGAGATCAGGTGCCCACATACATTTGGAAATTCAAATGCTAACACCTTCCTTAGTATCCCCGCGTTCCAGAGATAAGGGCAATCCCCAAGAAATGCCTCCATCTCATACCGCTTTATGAAATAATTGCTTTGATTCCTCAATACTTTCCCCTCTTTACTGCTCTGAATATTATCACAGCCATCCATTGCTAGATCTCAATCTCTCCGTGTCTAGTTTAGTCTCGCAACTCATTTCTTGAATCTAATCCTTCAAAACTTCTTATCCTCTACTGAATCAATTGTCCAGACTTGCTGTTTAGTAATATCCACCGAGCTCCTGATAAGCAGCCTGAGCATCATTTGCATAGTTACAGCTATGCCTACTGAATGTGTGAAAACAAAGGCAGATAGGCTCTCTCATCTGTGCAAGCTAGGGGTAGGCATACTACACATTCAGAAGGCACACAGGTGATGGGTTTATTATTGGTGGTATTATTATTATAGTACCTCTTATCATAAAAAATAACCAGACATTAAATTGCAAAAAAAGTAAAAAAAAAAAAATAAGAGTGGCAGCAGGCTGACACTAACAGCTGCCATGTGGGCAAGTCTCTTCACCTGCTTAAGTGACCTAAACATCAATTCATTTAGTTAATTAGTTTTTAAAGAGCTCCCTTTGCTCCCTTTTGTAAAAGAAAGTTGCTTCTCTGTTTGACTCTCTTCACATAAAAGCAGGACCTTCTGGAGGCGCTGCTAAGCGAACAAAAGAACTGAGAATTTTCAGCTTTTCATAATGGACAGCTTATGTAATCAAATTAAGCACTTCATTAAGAAAAATATTTCCCTTCACTTCACTTTGGGTTTAAGGAGGTAAAAATGGACGGTACCTGATGCTGTTCAGCCACCAGAGAATTAAACAGCGCTCACGCACAAAAGCAGCCCAGACACAATCAGAAGACTTGCCATCGAATCTGACCAGTAGAAAATAAAGTGATAATAGGAATGGTCTCCCAAAGGTCTCCGCACCACACATCTGAAGATTTCTAATCATGACTGTGGAACACAGATAGGGCTATAATGCTGGTTAGGTACACATGATGAAAAAAGAAAGAAACAGTTGTCACAAACACAGCACAAATGTGCACACACTGTGGAGGTGAGTGTATCAGTCTGGTTATCTATTGAAAAAAAAAATCCCAGTAAATAATGAGTGGTGGAACACATGTGACATTTCTTTGAACAAAATATGAAAATATATAGTAACACACTATTATGGTATACAGATGCTGGCTGAAGTGAAATCTAAAACCGTCCCTACGGAACAGGGATTGAACCATTGAACGGACCGACTGCTCAACAGGCAGAGATCTCTGCAAGCCTCAGAGCCTGGTACTACAGCCAAGTGCCCTTCGACTTGCATATAAGAAAGGATGGCAAAACAAAACATACGTATCTGAGACGATGGAGTCATTTGCTCAGATTTCCAAGAATCGCAGACTTGGTTTTTACTTGCCTGTCTTCTTCATGATGCACAAATCACATAAATAGAGTCCTCTATGGCACCGAGCTGAAAAAGAGAGTTTATTTCCTAGAGCAAAATACAGAGTGATGTTGTAAGAGGGGTCTATGAAAGGGTAAGAGAGAGGTGAACTAGCAGAAATTGAAATTGAATTAAGCAGCGCTTTCCGACAATTTCTAACATCCCTTGTTGGCAATTCTGACCAATGCATTAAAAAAAAAAAAAAAATGGAAAAAGTGAGTGCTAAAGGTGCAGGAAAAGATGTACAGTTCCAATATTGCGGCTTCTGGACAGCTGAGTGTGGCACCCATTTGGTGATCTCTGACCTAATGAAATGCATATGGTTAATGTAGGAGCAAGGGGAAGGAAGCTTCTTCAAGAAATGTGGCATTCCCCTTATGACAAATAAGGGGAATGTGAGAAATTAAGGAAAATTGTATTCCCTTGAACTATGAAGTCTTCATGAGAGGGACTTGTTTGAAGGCCACTCAGAGCATGGCCACGTGGGAAAGATTCCTGGCACGAAGAAATGAGGAAGCAAAATAAAACTTCCTCTCATGAGGGTTTAGAAACAAAACTTCGGCTCTTGTCCAAGAGGAAGGCACGTGTACCACTGATTGTACGTACATCTTTGACACCTTCGATTCCTTGAGGATCTGAATAGCACAGTACCTAGACTTCTGGTGCCCCTGGGTAAATTTTTAGTATTGGGACCCCTTTTGCCAGAGATAATGATAATAATAATCAGACAATGGGAAAAAAATTACCATTTTTAGGGCCCCTTTCTGTCTAGGCCCTAGGTGGCCACACGGCTCACCCATGACTGTGTCTGGGTCTGGATCTGAATTACAGGAGACAACTGAGAGTTACCTGGCAGTGGTTTGGATTAACCATAAATTCAGGTGAGATACAGAAACAATCTTAGGGGACAGTAATGTTGCTGACAAGACTACTGATTACAGAAGTATTAAGAAGGAGTGTCTGTCACTGGAGCTGTGGCGAATGATACCAAATCCATGGCGTATTAACCCCTAGCTTTAACAGACTCATTCAGCCAAAGCAGTTTTAACAGCCTGTATATGTGAGACCCCATGATGACTCTTAGGGCTCTTAGCTGCAAACAGTGTCATATCTTAACTGGAGAGCTGACCGACTGCCCTGACAAGGTCTGATGAGAGGGCTCAGAGTATTTGTCAAACAGCAGGAAGTCTCTTCGAGCCAGCATTACTGTATTTGTTATTTCCCTCTCTTGTGGCAGAAGCACTTGATGGAACTTGCTTTGAAGCAGGAATACACTGCTGCAGAAGGAATACAGATGCACTCTTCACAGACCTTTCCATTAGCAATAATTTTAAAAGGGCATCACGAAGCCGCTGAGCATGCTTAGAGAAGAATTACGGATGGCATGCATAGTGTGTAGATGAGGCACCCCTGCACAAAACGAGCACTTGCAACAGGGGTGGGCAATTTTTTTCAGGCAGAAGGCCACTTACCAAGTTTTGGCAAGCTGTTAAAGGCCTCATGGGCAGCCCTGCCCTTGATAGGTGCCCCGCCTCCTGGGCTCCACCTTGGGACCAGAAGCCCCGCCCCTAACCTCCAGCCTTTGCCACCGGAAGTCCCTTCCCTTGCCCCTTGAAGTATTCTTTTGGGGACGAGTGTTTGCATTCTTAGGGGGAAAAAAGACTAATTATATGCTAAAAATCAAACACCCATAATAATATATTTTAATTTAATTAAAATATTTTTTCCCTCGAGATTTGTGTGCATTTGTGCTGTATATGTAGAAATGAGTACATAATGGCTCAAATGCAGTCCTACTCTTGTATACTATTTCGAGTGTGCAGTTGATGGGGAGCTGTGGGTGGATGGGTGGGTATGGGGGCTGAGTGTGCGGGCTAAGCAACAGTGGCACGGAACAAACTGTTGCTCAGTGGCGGGGGCTGGGGGAAGGGGAAGTGACCCTCCCCCTCCCCGTTGCCGGCACTTCCTGGCGCAGCCGCCTGGAGCCCAAGCGGGCCTGCCGTGTGTCATCGCCACCTCTGGGCTGTGTCACAGGGCAGCAGTGGCAGCAGAGAGGAGGCACGGGTAGTTCCACATGGGCTCTGCATGGGCTCCAAGTGACTGCACCAGAAAACACTGGCAGTAGGAGGGAGAGGGGCTGCTTTTCCTGCACACTGAGCAGCAGTTTGCCCTGTGCTGCCACTGCCGAGCGTGGGCCCCACGATGGCTCCAGGTTCGTCCATTGGGGCCGAGTTGCCACAGCAGCAGCAGCTGTGCAGAAACTGCTACTTGGCACGGTGAAAGCTCTGGGTTTCCCACCATGGCAGCAGTGACTGTATTGCTCCAGTCCTCAGCTGTTCCATCGCCCACGGCCCTCCCCTACCTCCCCATCCCACGCTTTTACCTGAATTTTCTGCTCCAGAGCAGGCAGGCACAAACAGCCCCATGGTCCCAGGCCAGAAGCCTCTGCTAGGCAGCAGCTCCTAGCTGGCAGGGGTGGGGCCAGGCAGGTCTTGCTGTTCAGGGTCCTACTGTGGCTTCCCCTGGGTCCTACTGCCCCTGTTGCCTGTCATCTTTGACAGGCAGCCAGGGGCAGATAAATATTAATTTTCTGAACTTTTTAGGGGCCCCATGGGCCAGATAGAATGGCCCGATGGGCTGGATCCAGCCTGCAAGCTATATTTTGCCCACCCGTGACTCAGAACATGCTTCGCTAGTAAGCACATAAATGTTTTCAGGAGTACAGATCTTAATGCCAAGGGGAAAGGCTATCTTTGTAATCCAGTGCCATGATCTCCAAGTCAGCCCTGATCAAGGTGTTTTAGCTACTGAAAAGCACACGACGGACGTGTTCAGACTTGCTAGGGAGCTCTACATGGTGCTGCATTATGAACACAGGCCTGGACAGGCGACATGGTAAACTCACCATGGCAGGCCACAATGCTCTCAAGCACACTACACTACTCCAGAAGAGCTTCCTTTTAAAACAGAAAAAGTGCAGCCACATTTATATAGTACTACAATACTTATATAATACTATTTAGTACTGATGAGTAACAATACCTCTTTGATGAGTCCATGCTAAATTAGCCTACCCATGACACCACAGAGTTGAATTATACTGCTTCTAGGGCTGGAGACAGATCATGCAGAACACTACGTTTCCTGGACCAACATAGCCTCAGCCTCCCATCAGACTTAGATATTGGTATTAAGGCAAAAAGTAAATAAAAAAGCATATTTTTATTTAATGGCCATTTTAAAATAAAATGTATTAAGAAATACACACAGGACAAAATCCTAAGAACCTAGCTTCCATTAACAATCCTAACTGAGCTGTGGAGTGTTAAAACAGTAATAAATGGGAGGGTAAAAAGCTTGAATAAATGAGTACTCACTGAGCACAAAATCAAGATGTTGAGAGCAAAATTAATCAAGAATTAAGTGGGCAGAAAGCAAGGGGGAATAGTTCTATGTAGAAATGAAATTCTTTAATTGTATATACTGTTAGGAGCCTAGGTAATAAATAAGAGGCATTGAAACTGCACATTTATGAGTATGAATTCAGTCTGGTTGGTATTACTGGAACCTGGTGGGAAAATTCACACAATTATAACATTAAAATTATTGTGTAGGGAGGATTAAGTGAGCAGACTGCAAGAGGAACTAGCTCTGTGTCAAAGATGCCATCATCTTTCTCAAAGTCTCTGACAACTTAGAAACAAATGATGTTAAATTCTTATGGATTCCGATCCCAACAGATAAACCACAAGACGAGACACTATGATGTCTATGACAGTCCATTAAAGCACATGAGAGAACAGGATGACTACTTCCATAAGCATTTATCTATAATTTGTAGGGGAAAAGGTGTATTATTATGGAAGATTTCAGTCTGAGGGATGGATGCTAACAGTCTCAGGCTGTTAGTAAAAAAACATCCTTGGAATTTCTTTAAATTATGAAAGAAAATGTCCTCACTCAAAAAGCTTTGCATCCAACACAGGGGAATTCCTCATCTTGACTGATAAAAAGAGCAAACTCAAAATTAGCAGTAGCTTACATGATGACTAAGATTTGTTATGGGCATATGGAATAAAGCTTCAGTGCAGTAATATATAGGCTTAGATTGTTTGGGTTTTTTTAAAAGACCAATTTCATGAAGCTGGAAACATCTGGAGTCAATGAATTGAGTCAATTGGAAGAAACTTAAACAGAAAAATGTAAATAATAATTGGGAAGAGTTTAAGACTATTTATCAGGTTTTCGATTTAAAAGGAAAATTGTGAAAGATAAATTATAATTGGAAATCTCTTTGTAAATTTTTGTTAGATACCCCAAAAGTCTAACAAAATTCCACAAACAGTCCCATAAAGATGACAAGCAATCTGGCTTAGAGGAGAACTAAGAGAAACTATAAATAAATAAAAACAAAAACAGATATAGCAAATGGAGGAAAGGGTATCCTACTAATGGTACAGAAAATGGTAGCATTGTTGGTAATATTTTAGACAGACATTTAAAAAAAAAAAACCCAATAAGATTTGATAACTTGCATCTAAGAGTTTTAAAAAAAACATGTCCAAGAAGATTGCTAGGGTATTAATACTGATTTTCAATAAGTCTTAGAAACACTGTGAAACTTCTGGTGAACTAGGAGAAAGTTAATTTTGTGCTGGTATTTTCAAAAGTGTAAACACAGTGGCTAAGTTAAAAAGTCCAAGGCTGAATAGACTAGATTGCATCAAAGTGGCATAGATTGAACCCATAAGCAAGCAAACAGACATTCACTTTTGATTCCAGGAACGCAGCCACATGCCTGCAGTTTACATGTAATTTCTGTCCACAGCCAATAACTCGTTTACAGGCCAGTCAGCCTGATATTGATCATGGACAAAACAATGGAATAACTGACAGGGGACTCAATTCACAGAGAATTAAAGAAGGTTAATACAATTAATGACAATCTGGGGGAGGGGGGACAGGTCATGAAAAAATGAGTAATTAAACTTAATTTTCTTTTATAAAATAAAAAAATTAGTTTTATAAAAAGGTACTCGTGCTGTTGCAACAGATTTCTATAAATCATTGGAGTTCACATTGAATTGGGTTTTGATTAAAAACTGAATTGATCCTAAATCAGCACTGTATACATTAAACAGAGTTGGATTTGAAATGGGGATTCATCATGGAGAACCACTCACGTGCAATCTGCTCTCTCCAGAGCCTGTGTCAGATACTCGGACATTACAATGCAAAACATCTAGATCAGGGGTTTTCAACTTTTTTTAGTCAGTATACCCCTGGCGACTGGATGTGGAGTGGGAGGGAGAGTGAGGAGGGGAATGCCATATGGCTGGATGTGGAGTGGCAGTAGCGTGGGGCAATGAGTAGTGGTGACAGCCTCTGGGTGCAAACTCCCCCCCTCCACATCCAGCTGGCCAGTCCACAGAGGTGCATCTTCCCTTGCCCCTCCTCCCCTGGCCCTGCTCCTGGGAGGCAGTGGCACAGGGTGGTGAGTGGCAGCACTCCGTCCCCATCCGCCCACTCGTGTGTACCCGCTAGAGCCTTACCAAGTACCCCTGGGGGTAGGTGTACTCTCAGGCGACAACCCTTGATCCAGATAAATCAAATAGCCCTTCTTGAGTTGGTGCGTTTCTGCAGGGCCCCAGACTAAGATGCTGTGTTCTTAAAAACACAATCCATAGTTGGCTTTGCATTCCTGTGCAAAATCAAATTTCTGACAGTGCAGCAGATACTGCTTTCAGATACTTTTGCTCTTATTTCTGACTATTCTTACCATGGTTTGTTAAATACCATTTGCTAACTTTCTCTCTCTATATATATGAGATGTATAAAATATATGGCAAAACATATATTTTAACACTGATATTATCTTCAGCTTCAAGAACATAACAAGTAGAAAGTGAATACAGACAGAAGAGCTATCATGCAGGATTCACATTACAGTTCTCAGACAGTGTAAAGCAGCATATCTCCTTTGACTTCAGCAGTGTTGCTGATTTACACTGGCTTGCGAATCCAGCCTTATATTTTTGTACAGCTTAGAATACATTCATATTTACGAGAAGAGTTTTCTTTGAATATTAAAACAGAAAGCAGGGTGAACTTGTTTGCTAAAATTTAATGCAGGCCATACTAAAAGATGAATGTCCTAGAAGCAAGCTGCAGGGCTTTCAGTGGGACAAGAAGCTGTCTTGGCATATGCCCTGCAGCTATAACAGCTAACCCCAAACTGCACAGAAGGGTCATCCCATGACTGGTTTTAAGACGATTCAGGGTTATAAAAAAAAGTCTTCAAGGTCAAATGCATTTATAATCACATTTCCCCCCCGCAAATGGAACAGAGATCAAAGAAAGCTAACAAAGCAGCATTCCTAATTCTGTGCACTTGTATACCTTGATAAAAAACTGGTTGGGTAATAGTGGGGCTTTCCTTTCAAGGAAGCCAATCAAATAAAAAGGCTTCTGTGAGAGTGACAGCCGAAGAGAGAAATGGACCGCATACTTTTCAGTATTATTTGCTGATGTAAGAGATTCGATAAATCTTCGTGGCTCTGGTTCTGGGGCTCTCCTCTGAAAAATGCACATTTCCTTTTTGTATCTGGAAAACTGAGGTTTGAACATCACAAGTTTCTACTGATACTCTATCAAATTTCTATCAATACTCTGTATCTGAGAGAAACTATTCAATGCTAGCTGTCTTTTCCCCCTCCGGGCTTCATGTTGACTGACAGAGAAAAATCAAGCATGAACACCACAAAAGCATCTAATCTATGTATCAGTTACTACAGCAAACCAACTCAGCCTCTGTGGGTTATTTAAAACCTTCCAAGTATAGGACCTCAGGACAGAATCTGTTTACATTCAATGGCAAAAACTTATAAACGGATTGAGGCTTCAGTGAAATATGTCCTGTCCCTAATATCAGCCACTGGG
Source organism: Caiman crocodilus (assembly GCA_030014935.1). Classification (NCBI taxonomy): domain Eukaryota; kingdom Metazoa; phylum Chordata; order Crocodylia; family Alligatoridae; genus Caiman; species Caiman crocodilus. The sequence continues at coordinate 15,686,593 of JAGPOW010001918.1, read as the reverse complement.
GTAAGCAAATGAAATGAAATGACCATTTGAGGAGCTCGGATTGAGTCTAATTATAACCTATGCCAAAAGGTACAAAACCCAACCCTGAAAGCTAGAAGTCTTGAGCAGTAATTTATGAATTTGGGGTGAAAATAATCAGTACTGTAAAACAGACGATTGGGCTCGATTTATAGCTTACCATGGACCTTGCTGTGTTAACTGACCTCAAGACGACACCTAGCCCTTGCTCTACAAATATACTTTGGACTTAGATAGCATTATTAAGAACTTAAAAATAATTTTAAAAAGACTGTAAAAATGTCTCTGTTTCAGAACGGACATTAGTCTTACCCAGCTCCGCAGCAAGGGAGTAGCTATTTCACTAGCTTAAGGATGAAGTAGGCTATTTTAAGGAAATATAAGGTCTTTATAGCACATATTCAGTCAGTGGAACGACAGCCATAAATTAATGTAAACACAATAGGTTTATTTAAAAGGGTTTGGGAAAGAAACACAAAGCCAGCCCATAGCATTTTTTTAATGTTATTCTGGCTTGTTCTTTCATGTGGCTTTGATATATTTTTAAAACTATTCCTATGTTAATGATGGGAAAGAATTAAATCAGTGAATTTAAAATGTATGCTTTTGTTATGAATATTAATACAATCATATTATAATGTATAATTTAAATGTGCAAAAAGCAGTATAAAAGGAAAGAAAAAAGAGAATGGGTCATCGTTTTTAAACACAAAAATAAGTTAAACTAGAAAATACCTTAATGAAGCTACAGAGTCCCCGTTTTGAACGAACAAAGGCATCACTGAGGCAAAGATCACTACATAACTACAAGATGGTATATTAACAACTTATTATTTAATTTTTATTGCTGTCTACTGAAGATGCTCCTTTGTGCTAGCTTCAACACCTACACTCCTGCTCCAAAAGGCATACAGCCAAAACAAGCCACAGGGGAAAGGAAACAGAGGCACAGCGAGCTTAAGACACTTACTTAGCACTTCAAATCCTGCTTTGCACAAAGATCTTGCATAACCAGGAGAGAGAAAAAAGGGGAATGACAGATTTCTCTTCTTCACAGGGGTGTTGCGATGACAAATACATGGATAGCTGCGAGACGTTTAAATATCATGGTGAAAAGGCCGTAGATAGAGACCTTTCTTAAAGAAAGCCCTAGGTATTGCCGTACCCTGAAAAGCAGCTACAGACAAATGGCACTCTCAAAAGACTTACTACCTTTCTGCCTGGTGTTTTGACTGAAACTCTTCCCTCCGATCAGCTGGCAAAGCCAATATATAGCTACTGGAGAAAGAGATGGATACTAACCTCACCCATAAGCCATCAAGAGAGCAGTGGTGCCTAACCTGTCAGCCACATGGGCTGGAGGACCGGTGGAGTGCTGGTCCGCAGGCCAGATCCCATGCACGAGGACATGATCCAACCCATGTGGCTTCACACAGTTTCTGAAATTTGGCACTAGGGGAGGAGCGATTAACACTGCAACTTCTCCTTGGCTGGACAGTTCCTGGGTCCTCAAGGTCCTGAGCACAGAAACTTTCTGTTGCTGATACATGAGCCCACAAGGATGCTACCCCACCTTTCAAAGGGCCAACAGCAGATTGAATCTGCAGAACTCACCATTAGGAAAGCAGTGGCGTGCGTGCGTGTGTGTGTGAGCGTGTGTGCACCTGTACATTAGGGCTGTGCAAAGCTTCGGTCCCCGATTCGATTCGGTGGAAGAGATTCAGTCCGATTCGGTGGCCGAATCCCTGGAGCTGAACTGAATCAGAGGACACTTTAATCTCTCTGAATTGAATTGGAACCCTCCAAATCGATTTAGAAAGATTCAGACATGGACACAGCTTTACCTGTTTTTTCTACATACCTCTAGGTAGCAGGCAGCTCGTTAATGCTGTGATGGTGGGGCGCATAGGGGCTCCCCAGCATGCTCGGCAGCAGACCTGGAAATGGACCAGAAGCACTTCTGGTCCATTTCCGGGTCCGTCGGGGAGTGTGCTGGGGCCCTGCCCCCTGTGCCCCCCTGGCTCGGTGACTGGTACCTCCTGGGTCTGAAGGGGCTGGGAGGGGAACCCAGATGCCCAATTGCTGAACCAGAGAGGTACAGTTGTGTGTGGGGGAGGGGGGGGACATACTCTCCGGTGGACCTGGAAGTGGACCAAAAGTATTTCCAATCCGCTTCCGGGTTTGCCGCTGAGCACGTGGAGGGCCTCCCAGAAGTGCTTCTGGTCCCCCAAATCACTAATTGAATCACTATCCCTGCTTTGGGGTGAATCCAAATCTGAATCAACTAGGGCCCACTTTACAGACTGCTTCTGTGCATGCATGTGCGCATCTGCATGCATGTGCGTGTGCATGTGTTTTGAAAAAACTTGGAGGCCTAGGTTACTTTTTCTACATTTACTTTTCAAAATAGAATTCCCTGAAGTAGAATATACAGAATCTAGAAACTGAACTCTTAATGCAATTTTTTTCCCTCACAAATTTCTATTCTTTGTTTGTTTGGGGTTTTTTTTAAGAGATTAAATTTCTAATCCCTTTTCCTCGTGGAGATGCTTCACTCACAAACGAACATTAACGATCCCGTTTCCTATAGGGATGCTGCGATTGTAAAGGCCCGAGCACACAGGTAGTGCTTTGCAAACAAAATTCTATCGATAGACCTGAAACTCTAAACAATCACAGTATTGTTAGAATTAGGCCAATCTCCATTTCCTCCAAGAGAGTCACAAACATTGTACTTGACTTACCTGCAGGTTGAGCCTCTGGCAATCTTGTCTTTTGTACTTGCAATAGTTTTGTGTATCAAGTAAAAATACAATTTATTTTTCAGTGCAACTTTTAGTGCATGTAACGCTTTAGGACCCTCACCTGTGGGATCTTATAAAAGCAATAGCATCTTAAATATTTCGGTAGTTGCTGACTTCCATGTAGGAAAGAAATCTTTTTTTTCCTAAAACTGAAGAGGAAAAAATGTGGGGTCAACTTATCTGTAGGGATGACTTCTAATCAGAATATGGTATACATGATAAAATCAAAGGGACTATTACGATGCATAAAGCCGCACACTCACAATATGCATTTCCAGGATCAGAGTTCATAATAGTAATAAGCAACCAACACTGGCAAAGGGCCAAACGGTGGGCACAATTATCAGGACTTCTAAGAACAGCTTTTGGCCCCACAATGCTGCACGACCCCTGGCAGAATTAGTAATCAATTTCCCCATCATTTTGAAGCAATGCATGCCTTTCTGTCTTAGCTGCACAAACAACTAGTTTCTGACACTGATTCAATTACAGCAGTTAAGTGCCTTTATAACAGTGGTATAATTAAATCAGGCAAAATTATAAAAACATAATATTACTCATCAAAATGAGGGTTTGGCTTTGTTTGCACATGCTGCCAAATCTCAGTTCCTCCTGTCACAAGTGACTAATACTGCACTCTGAGTCCACTTTATTTTCTTTATTGTTTCTCATCAGTTTTCTGCGGGCATAACTGCCGTACATTTTTACAAATCAACAAATTGCAATTTAAAAAAAAAAACCCTTAATGGTGATCTCTAGTAGAATTATATAACTTGTTACATATTACATATTTCGAATCCATCATTGTGCATGCTAAAATGCCAAATTCTCCACCTGGTAAGAAATATTACAAGAATATGAAAAATTATGCTAGAGCACAGAGCAAATGGATGCTGTAGCTCAAGTTTTCTGATCCTGCAATAGGTCCATCGTGACTACAGCTAAATGAACTGTAACTATTTTTTTTAAATATGGACCAGTACAGAAGTGCTCTGTGCACGCATTACAGCACTGTAATTTGGAGCACTTTTTAAAGCACTGTAAAAGGTACAGGGCTCTTAAGCATGACAGAAGTGCAGTGTTTGCTGCGGGTGGAGGGGCCCTGAGCCTCCTTGTACTTTCAAGGCTAGGATGCAGGATTTCTCTATGCACCCTCCTGGAGCTGCAGGAGGCTGCAGACAGCAACAGATCAGTGGACAAGGTGGAGTTAGGATGACAGGCCGTTACTCAGCCTCTCATCCAGTGACGATGTGTAGGGAGTACACGGGGGGTGCACGTGCACCCCAAGAGCATTGGTGCAACACCTGACAGGCCGCGCTCCACACTTGGAGCAATGGTGGTGGGGAGCTGGTGGGAGCACCACTGCCCCCTCCCCCCCCCGCAAGCACTGGCTGGGGAGTGGGAGCACTGCAGTCACTTCTGGAAGCTGGTCGGTGAGATCCACCACAGGGAACCACCCCCACCAGTCACTGACTGGTTGGTGGGGGGGCATGTGCCCCCCCCACCAAGTACAGTGGCACCAGTTGCCCATGCTGTCATCCTACCCCCACTCTCCTCCCCAACCTTTCCCCAGTGCTTTGGAGCAGGCACCATGTCTGACACAAGGCCAGGCAGTAACTCTCGCCTGGCCCTGCTCCAAGTCTCTGGTCCCCAGCCATACAGGGTCTGAGGGGATGGAGGGTGGGCATGTGTGTGTGTGTGCACTAAGTTAAAAAAGTCCATAGGATACTGGCAGAATCACCAGACATTTGGCCAGTGTACAGAAGTTATTTAAAGCACTGTGGGTTGCTGAAGTGCCATAAAATACAGCACTTCAAATGTAATACGTCACTTAAGGGTTAATTTAAAGCAGCGTACCCATTTTTAAAGTGCTGTAAAGTAACACACTTCGGCTAGGTCATGTCAATAAAGTGCTTTAGATGGCAAAAAAAAGGCAACTTGTGTACACACAGAAACTGTGAAACTGCTGCCAAGGAAAGCTATTTAAGAATGATTCCTATGTGCTATGACTTTGAATGCATATATTTTATCTTCTATCATTAGTGCATGAAAGAGAGAGAAGCAGCCCATTACTAAGTTTCAGACAATATTCATAAACCCTGTAATCTTCATGTTTATTGGACCATAAGCAGAATCGCATCAAATCTCTGTACTCCTACCCGGGTGCTACTTCCACCAAGTAGCATATTGTGCTTAAAGCTGATCTCACCTAAGAAAAAGGAACAATCACAACCTGCAGGTCAATGATTCAATGATACTTTGCAGGAGACAGGGAAAAAACAAAAATGTCTGTTGCTTTTCTCAGAGGAGCCTCAGAGAGGGACAAGCACAGCTATCCCTTGCTCATATTCTCTCGTTGGCCGGGAGAAATAGATTGCGCGGCTCCTCAACTTTTCCTCCCCTAAAACTCAAGGAAAGTTGAATATTATCTTTCTGTGACTATTTGTATTACCTGTAGCTTCTACAGATGTGAGAACAGTGAGATGCATCTGAGATTGACCATAAATTCCTGCACCATCTCGCAGGACTGAGCTGTTACAGTGAAGAAAACCCTTTATGGGGCAAAAAGTTAAAAGTAGCTTCCCTTTTCCTTAATTTGGTCTCCTCCAAATCGTGCGCCGCCTGCTCCATCAGTCCGCCACTAAAAGGGCTGCTACTTTCCTGTGGGATGATACCTCCTGTGCATCTCCGCACAAGCTGTCTTTGAGGCCACACTTGAGATACAGCCGCTACCTTTTAGACTGCTCCTGGGTTCTGTGTAGTCCATTACCAGACTGGGTAAGCTCATCATTATGAAAAAATACAGTTTTGGTTTTACCTGCAAATATGCCTTTCTACAGCCTAGAGGCCAAAAGCCTGAATAACTACACTTCATACAGTTACAGTATAAATTCTTGTAGGCTTGGAAGATGCTGGGTTTAGCATCTGGTGAGATCAGCTAAGCACCAAAAAATGTATCAGAGAGTTGCATCTCTGTGCCTTAGTGAGTGTTGCTAACTGCAGCCCATTTCTAAATTCAGAGGTTCCCTGCTAGGAGAAGACAAAGTTATAGGCAAGATCAAAATGGCCCTATTTTAAGAGTGCCTGACCACCCACCACTTCCATTTTCTTCAGTTGGACTTGTGGGAGCGCCGTATCTCTGAAAATCATGCTGTTCTGTCGTTCACCTACCGGTCTAAAGCAGATTATCTCTACAGTAGAGCTCTATCCATCTAGCTCTGTGAAAGGAAGTTGAGGAGACAGAGCAGTTACAGCATAGTGGTTACAGTTTGTAATTAATGCAAATGCTTAGCGCTGCTGGAAGAAGTGATGAAATAACAGCCAAGGCACATCAATCATTTAAAAGTACGTACTGCTCTTTAAGAGGCTCCTACTATTCAGAAGTTAAATGCTTACAACCATGGGTTTTTCAGTCTTAGTGTAATAGTTTGGGAAAAAATATCTTATGATACAAAGGGCTTAACCCCCAGAGGAAAAGAAATTTGTCATCCATGATACAAATAGATTAAAGACAAAGGAAGATCACATTCTAATTAAAAAAAGTGACAGTAAATGATAATCTACTAAGCAAATTGCCAATATGTACATCTATTAGCTGTCACTGCAATGAACTGCAACAGATTTATAACACATTGCTTACTTCCCATTTCCACAACTGAGACAAAGGTGATTTTTCCTGCTCTGTTACAGACCTAAAAGCAAAGAGGCATTGGTTTCCAAACAGTGGTGCACAGACCTCTGGAGGTCCACAAAAGATGGCTTTGATCAGTTAAAAGTATGTGAATACCCACACATACAATTCAAATGGGTCTGCACCTCCATTAGAAATTTCCAAAGTGTTCTGCAAACTAAAAAGGTTGAAAACCACTGTTTAGACAAATATCCAGGATGACTATTTAAACACGCAATATGGTGGGCTATAACACTTTGCAATATCTCTCATTACAAAACATCAAATCGACCTCTATTCTACAATAACTTCATATTCTCATTGCTATTACTGCAAATAATATAGGTACTGTATACTAGTTATGCTAACAATATTCATCTTGCTCAGTTTAAATCTCCATGAATTTTCTTGTCCTGCATGCTTTCATATTGGCTTTTTTTAAACCTTAGTGTCCCATATTTAGGCTGAGAGGTGGGAAATCTACAGACAATGAAACAAGCTGAGAGTTGGGCCAACAGGTAGGAAAACTCCAGACTTTGAATGGTATCCAAGTTGTAGCCATTTTGGTCTAGAGCAAAAGGCAATCAAGACTCACAGGAGAGATGGTATCTTTTATTAGATCAATAAAGAATTTTGTTTGCAAAAATCGTAATTGCAAGCTTTCGGGCACAACCCCCCTTCATCAGGCACTGCTGAAAAGGTTGTAAAAGTTCTCCTGGGTAGAAATAAAAGTTCATATTTCACAGTATTTCACAGAGGAGTCAATAGATGGAAAACTGCTCCTCCAGGCAGTCAGTTCATAGCTGGTACGATCATAACTTCATACCAGCTATGAACCGACTGCCCAGAGGAGTTTTCCATCTGTGGACTGCTCTGTGAAATCCTATGAAATATGAACTTTCGTTTCTACCCAAAAGAACTTTTACAATCTTTTCTGCAATGCCCAGTGAAGGGGGTTTGCGCCCAAAAGCTTGCAATTAGAGACCTTTATTTTTGTAAAAATCTAGTTGGTCTAATAAAAGATATCATCTCTACTATGAGTCCCAATTGCCAGACTCAAAAACAACTTTGAGAAGTTGACTATTTTACTTAAACTGAACATACCTCTCAAGTTTAAAACAAACTGCAGTGAAAATGAAAGTCTGGGGTGAATGCATGTCTTTCACAAGCCCCTTACAACACCAACCCCAAAGGCTTCATATGTAAAGACGCTGAGGAAAGTTGAAAAAAGTTGGGGTTTTTTGTTTGTGTTTTGTTTTTGGAGGCCAGCAATGACGTTTCCAGGGCACACTCAGGAGGTAGTGTCCTCTCTTATCCAAATGTCAGAACCCCTTGCCTCTATAATAAGGGTTATTATCCATCCTAAACTCAGACCCCCTCTCCACAGCAGCATATTATTCTGCCTTTATTCTCTTCTGCGCTTTAATGGGGAAAGTTAAATATGCACTATCTTGAAATGCAATCAATGCAGAAGGATTTGCCTTCATTTCAGTTGAGTTACTGAATTACTCAGGAGGCTGCAAAAAGGGTAGAAGACAGTTGCGATCATGGAACTGAAATTCTTTATAAAAACTCAAATGAGAAGTGCTCTGCAAATGGCACCAGAGAAACTGGAATTTTCCCTAGAGAAAGTGACTGCAAACCAATGAATACAGAACAAAAAAATTCTGCATTTTACTAGCTTCAGCTTTTCCCCCCAATAACTTAACGGTACCCAAGTTAAAACAAGGTAAAGAAAATACTGAATGGAGAACTGATATTTTCACTTGTTTGTGTAGACTGAATTCTTCCAGCATAGAAATTTCCTAAGTGAGTTGCTGAACGCACTTGACTTTTAGGAGAAAGTAAGAAAAATTGCTTCAGAAGTTGTGTGGGGGGCTGGTTTTTACTTTTTTGTTTGTTTCAGAAATTAAGCCTATGGGGACATTCTGTATAGCTGATATCAGTGCAAGTAGAACATATTAAAATAATGGGCTATTATTTGAAAAAAATCTACTGATTTAGTGCCTTTAACTGTTAGAGCATCAGTATGAATACAAATTGCTTGCGCTAAGGTATTATTTCTTAGTTGCATAAAATTAGGTTGGAAACCTCAGTACATTTCCCATCATTTAAGTGTCCATCTCTTAAAGAAATATCACCACAGCTGTCATTTTTAATACTAAGCTTCGTGGCAAAGCCAAACAGATATGAGAGAAAGGTTTACCTTTTAGACTAAAGTTCTGAAACATGGTTGGAGACAGACTGTAAGGACAAGTTGTGCAATTGTGTACTATTCTTGCTTGATACTATATATTCTGAGAACAAACAGGCTGTGTTCACACAAGCAGAGGCATGTGTTTGCAGCACTAGAAATAATAACAGCACAAATTTGTGCTGCTACTTCGTGCCACCGTGCATACCCTGACCATGTGCTTTACACTGTCCAGCAGCTCCATGTGCTCCAGGGAAGCCTGGCTGGGGCACCATGTGCCACAGCATGGGGCTAGCTGGTGGGCAGTCCCAGTGCTGAGGTACGTGTTCCCCAGCCAGCTGGGGAGCAGCACGTAAAGACGTGGAAAATCCCAGTCACAAATATTTCCCCAGTCGTGCAAATTAGCAGCACGACGCATAGTTTAATGTGCAATGAATGTAATTTGTGCCACCACAAAGATATTTGCAGCACTACAAACCACACGTGCCTGCACATCTACATCCAGCCACGGTGTTTAAAAAGAGGGAAAGGAGACCTGGAGAATTATGGGTTAATTGACCTGACTTAAATACCTAGGAAGTCATTAGAGCAAATTATCAATCAATTACTTTGCAAATATTTGGAGAAGAAAAGTGTGATCACTGGCAGACAACATCGATTTTTTTAAAAAACAAACTGTGATAAAGGCAACCTTTGCCTTCTTTGGCAAGGTTACCAAATTAGTTGGGGGATGCAGTAGACAAGGGGTGGGCAAAATGTGACCCACAGGCCAGATGCAGCCTGCCAGGCCATTCTATCCAGCCCACAGTGCCCCCCCCCCAAAAAATGTAGAAAATTAATATACATCTGCCCCTGGCTGCCTGTCATGCGGCTCTCGATGGATTGCTAAAACTCAGTAAGTGGCCCTCCGTCCAATATAATTGCTTGCCCCTGCAGTAGACATAATATACATGGATTTTAGTAAGGTGACATGCCATTTTTATCAATCAACTGGAAAAAACATGGACTCAGATTACCATTATGTGAATACATACCTGGTTTAATATATTTAAGCAAAAATAACTATTAAAGGATTGGTGTCAGACTGGGAGGTAGTCCTAGAGGGCCTGATTTGGTCCTGTGCTGTTAACAATGACTTCGATAGAGGGAAAGACAGTTTACTAAGTTTGCAGAGGATGCAAAACTGGGAGAGGCTGTAAGCACTCTGGCGGACAGGACCGACATTCAAAGGAACTTGATAAACCAGAGAAATGGACTATATTCAACAAAATTAAATGCAAATACAAAAGTAAGGTGATGCTCATATTGATGAAAAACCAAAAACAGAAAGACAGAAGGGAGATAACTAGTTTGGCAGTAGCACTGCTGAGATGGGTCTGGAATATGTGGATTCACTAAATCAACATGCTTTAGCACAGCATGATGCTCTTACAAAAAGAAAATGCAATTTTGGAAGAGAAAAAATAGATGCAATATATGGGAGGAATAATACTATTCTCCTTCATACTGCTTCTGCTGGGCTTGTGGACCCTGTACTTTATGGGAAACTAAAGAGAATATAGAAGCAAATAATGAAGATGAAAAAAGGGGGTGGAAGGCAATATGAGGCGCCATGAGAAAATGCTGAAGACATTTGTTACGCTCTGTTTGGAGTAGAGAAGATTCAGGGCAGAGGAGTGGGGGTTGGGGTGAGGGTGGAGGCACGGTGCACTTTTCAAATATTTAAGAGGCTGCCATAAAAAGGAAGGGGGAAAATTGTTCTTGCTTGCTTGCTTGCCATATAGGGCAGGAGGGACATGACACATTGGGTTTAAACTACAGCACATTTAGATCAAATCTCAGGAAGAATTCCTAACTCTAAGAGCAATACAGCAATGGAGCAAGGGCCGCCTCTACACGTGGTCAGGGTGGGGAGAGGTGGGGGTGGGGGCTTTAATTAGGACAGTTCCAGGAGAGCTGCTGTAATTAAGACACCTCCCCATCACATGTATTAAGCCCGCCACCCATTTAGAAATGGCCATGGGATGCTTTAACTAAAGCTCATTTGACGAGTGTCCCTGTGGCCATTTTAAAATGCAAGGAGGGCTTAATACATGTGACCCTGCAGCAGCGACTGATTAATCGGGTCTGCTCGTTCGTGTTTTAAAAAGAATGTAAATGAGCATGTCTATAGGCAGCCAAGCTGCCTAGGAAAGATTTAGACCCTTTCACTGGAGATCTTCCAGAAGGGCTGGATATGCTTCTGTTACAGATCATTTAAAAACAGTGAATCCTTCATCTGTTCAGGGGATTGGACAATATGACCTTGGAAGTCCCTTCCAACTCTATGACTCCATTCTCAAAGACTGCTTATTCACCTGCTGACTCCATAAGCAGTAAATTCAAAACCAAAAACAACTAGATAAACTTAACCTCTAAACTCTAACAATTAACATATGCTATGGTGCACTGTCTTTTTCCACAGTGCCATGCAAGGTTTTGATTAGTCACAAGAGGCCATCTTTAACCAGACGTAAACACTGCGAATACGCTACCTGAATAAGGATGGAGCCAAGACTGAGAAAAATATTGTTGTTCAGAGATAGTGATCTAGCAGAAATATCTAGCATTACATATGCAACCCATTCTAGATCACTTAATTCAGACGATGAATAGTCTTACATAAAGAATTTAATTTGGATTCACTACTTAAAGGTTTGAAATTGACATTCAAAAGGAAATGAAAACCAATAATGAGTGGGTTGGGATTACCATGGAACTCTAGCAGGAAGACACCTTTGGAAATTAAAATTGTGTGTTTATGGGAGGACAACCAGTGATAAAAATCATGACCTATTTGAATAAACAGCCAGGATGAGCAAGAAAGCCTAATATATCAAATGCCTCTCTCAACAGCAGCCTTGGAGCAACATAAATTAAACCTAAGACATGAGAGAACGGTGAGGTTTTTTGTAACAACTGTCACAGGTAAACCAGAAGATGCTGTTACTTGATCCAATTAAAGATCCCAGTATAGGAAAAAACCAAATCCTTCCCCCATTCTGAGTTGTGGAATATTCTCAAAAGAGAAATGACAGAATCGATGTTATTCTATCCATATATCTTGTGGAGCACAATCTAAAAAAAAATATGCACCAATTCATAATGTAACAGGGCATTTAAAATAAAACAGGGGAAACAAAATACAGGCCTTCCAAGTTCAGGAAACACAAAATAAATATTAAAAAAAGTAGTAATAAAACATGTATAGAAGTACTTTTGCTTTATATCTTGGCCTGATTATGCAGCATCTTTTGCTTCAGACTTTCAAATCACTGTGAATATTAATGAATGAAACCTCTCACCCACCTGTGCGATAGGTAAGCTGTATTACCCTGTTCTGAATAGTCACACAAGGCGCCACAAGAAGGCTGTGGATAAGACAGCAAGAGTAGCTTAGCCTGAATCCCTAGTCCTGCTCTTTAGAAACTAGTCTTCCTTCTATGACTGAGACTGAAGCAGCTCCTGAAAGGCACTGAGCATCTTATACCTCTGTATCAGTGTTTCTCAACCTCTCCAGACTCAGTGTGCCCCTTGTTAGACTTGAGGCACCCCTTGGAAAATATCAGTTTTTAGCTTTCGCTCAGTTTTTGACTACAGAAAAACAACAGATCAATTCCACTGGTGCAAGGAACTCAGAAAAAGACCACTCCAAATGTTTTTGACACTATGAATTTATAAGTGAAATCTCAGGGTTTATCTTGTGAATCATACATAAGTGTCTGAATGCTGAACAGTGCTAATATTGCCCGGCATCCTGTGGCACCCTCAGAAAGATCGCCCAGCACCTTGACTGAGAATCAGCGCTCTACATGCATCACATATATGCATACATATTTTGAGGAGGAGGGGGAACAAAGTGATTGAAGGGCCACATTCGAAAAACCACCCACTGAAAATTGCACTTCAACAGACTTAGAATCATAGAAAGCTAGGGCTGGAAGGGACTTCAGGAGGGCATCAAGCTCAACCCCCTGCTTGAAGCAGAACCTTCCCCAACCAGATCATCCCGGACAAAACTTTGTCTAGCCAGGTTTTAAAAGCCTCCAAGGATGGAGAGTCCACCATCTCTCTGGGTAGCCTGTTCCAGTGCTTTGCTGTCTGCTGAGTGAGAGGATTCTTCCTGGTATCTAACCTAAGCTTCCTGGCGCAGCACGAGACCATTGCTCCTTGTTCTGTCATCTGCAACCGCTGGCAGACTAGCTCCACTCTCTTTGCAACCCTGCTTCAGGTAGTTGAAGACTGTTATTAAATCCCTCCTCAATCTTCTTTTTACTAGATTAAAGCCCAGTTCCCTAAGCCTGTCCTCATAAATCATGTGCCCCAACCACTAAAATTAACCATTTTCACTGCCCTCCGCTAGACTCTCTCCAATTTGTCCACATCCTGTCTGTAGTGGGGGCCCACAACTGAACACGGTACTCCAAAAGTGGCCTCAGCAGGGCTGAATAATCACCTCCCCTGACCTGCTGGCAACACTCCTACCAATGCAGGCCAGTATGCTGTTAGCCTTCTTTGCAACAGGGCCACACTGTTGGCTCACACCTAGTTTATTGTGCACTGTAACCCCCAGGTCCTTTTCTGCAGAACTGCTGCTTACCTAGTCAGCCCCCAGCCTGTACTGGTGCATGGCACTATTCCACCCCAAGTGCAGGACTTTGCACTTGTCTTTTTTGAACCATATGAGATTCCTTTTGGCCCAATTGTCCAATTTGTCTAGGTCACTCTGAATCCTAGCTCTACCCTCCAGTGTACCTACTACTCCCCCAGCTTGGTATCATCTGCAGACTTGCTGAGGGTGCACTCTATGCCATCTTCCAGGTCATTGATGAAGATATTGAACAAAACTGGCCCGAGGACCAAGCCGTGGGGCACTCCACTTGATACCGGCTGCCAACTAGACATTGAGTAATTGATTCCTACTCTCTGAGCCTGATGCTCCAGACAGGTTTCTATTCACCTGACTGTCCATTCATCCAGCCCATACTTCGGGCATCTACCAATGCTGCATTCCAAAGCCCTC
>JAGPOW010001918.1:15645732-15658383 GCA_030014935.1 Caiman crocodilus | reverse complement strand
AAAAAAAAAAAATCTCATTAGGAAGTATTAACGTAAAGGAGTGAGGAACACGACTGACACATTCTAGCAATATGCAACTAAAATCAGGGAAGGGGCTTGAATCACACGGCCATAAAATAGCAATATCCATACTTCACCACTTTCAGGAGTAAACCCAGAAAGCACTGTTACTCAGGTACACCTCTCAGTCGCAGCATCTCCCAACACCTCTTTGCTGTGAACTTTGTAAGGGAGTGGACAAAGGAATGCTGGGAGCCCTTTCAGAAAGTAAAGGTTTTAAAATGGCAGCGCCTGGTATTTTCTAACAGTTATGTTTGAAAGAGCTGACAACCATTCGAATGTGGCTAGCCTACTCCAACTTTAACACTTCCATCCAAGGTTTGCTATATTTGAATTAGGGCTGCGCAAAGCTTCGGTCCCTGATTTGATTCAGCGGAGATTCAGCACGATTGGGTAGCTGAATCTCTAAATTCAAATCAAATCAGAGGACCCTTTAATCTCTCTGAATCTAGTTGGAACGCTCTGAATCGATTCAGAAAGATTTGGAGATTTGGACATAAAGACAGATTTAAATATTTTTTCTACATACCTCTAGGTAGCCTCAGCACACTTGGCAGCAGATCTGGAAGGGGACCAGAAGTACTTCCAGTCCACATCTGGGTCCACTGGCAGTGCACAGGGGCCCCTCTGCACCCTATGGCTCAGTGACTGGTGCCTCCTGGGTTGGGGGGGGGCACCTGGGTCCCCCTGTGGCCAATCACCGTGCTGGGGAGGCACAGATGCCCCCCCAGTGCACTTCCAGGCAGAGGACTGGAAGTACTTCTGATCTACTTCTGGGTGCACCGCTAAGCATGTGATGCCCCCTCCCCCCCCGCACTCCTGTGGGAGGTTCCATGCACCCCGGTATGGCAGCGTTCACGAACCACACCTGCTACCTCAAGGTATGTAGAAAAACCTTTTAAAGCTGTGTCTATGTCCAAATCGCTGAGTCTCTGAATCAGCACTGAATCTTCAGATTCGGCCGAATCGAATCAGGGAAAGTGACCCGAATCAATTAATCGAATCACTGTCCCCGACTGGACTGAATCCAAATCCTAATCAAATAGGGTCCACTTTGCACACCCCTAATTTGAATGATTCTCAGCTTGTTCACACAGAACAATTAGAATTACCAGCTGCAAAACTCCCAGGCTGAACGTTCAGGGCACAGGGCAGTGGCAATTTCCAGTTCCCACTGCACTGCCAACATAGTGGCAATTGCATGACTTATTTTTGCCATCCTTCTCCCACTCCGGAGTTGATGCCCAAGGCAGCTGCCCCTGTTGCACTGGTCTCTTTATGCCACAGCCTGCTGTTGTCCTTCTAAAATGTTTCCCTGTTGAAAAGGGTCCCAAGTATTTCTATATCCACATATGTACTAATAAACTTACTGGACACCTGCAGGAGTTTACTCTCCCCCTTCATTATCTGTGCTGATAGATCAAATGCTCCATTCCTGTCTATCCTTCTTTTAAGGGAAGGAGGAAAGAGTTGCTTCATATGGCTACATGCCCAAGGTCTGCCACAGATTATGGAAAGGTGCAAAGTTATTTGGGTGAGTTATGGTTGGGAAGCATCACTGAAATTAATCGATTTAAATGGAAGTGATAGTTTCCTTTATCTGTTCCTGCTTCACTCACCAATTTCCCATTCCTCCTCCTGAAAAGAAACCCAACCTATTACAAAGTAATGTGCTGGATTACAATGATACATCATTTTAACAATGGGAAGTAATGGAAGTATTTATGGATTAATGCAAATACAGTCTTCTTCTAAACACATTCTTCTTTTTAAAATGGCAGCTGTACTGGACATCAGTATGTATTCTAGAGTGATATTTGGAATGGTTAAAATGGTTTGAGCGAAATAATCCATGACAACGTGTGCGAAGTATCATCTCTTTAAACCAGTGACAGGGATCAAACTTAAGATCTTTCTGAGCCTGAACTTTCATCCTAATGGATGTCTTGACCAGAACCACATAGGTTCTGATTTCCTCCCCAGGATGATTTGCCACAAAGATGTTTTTTTTCATGGCATGAAATTAATTTTGCATTTTATACTGCACTGATCTATTGTCTCCCAAGTTCCAGTGCTGACCCAGGTGAGCTGTTTTACAGTTTGAAGATCAAAGTGCAGTATACCCATCAAAATCATATGCTAGCTTTAGTTTATTACTCTCTTAACCTTTCATCTCTACCGACTGCACTTCAAACAGCATTACAGATATAACTACAAATTACTTCAGAAAGCCCTATTTCAGCAAGTGAACTTATTTCTCAACTTACAATAATGACAATAGCTTTTTGCTTGTCTTGAAGATTTCTTCTGTCATTAAAAGTTACTAATGTATCCTTACTGCAAAAAGATCAAGTTAAAATAATTTGGGGATGGGGAGTTAACACGTGCACACATGCACACACACATACACAGACACACACGCCAGTTTGATCCTTCCTTGCAAGATCCCTCACATAGCAAGTTTATAATCATTAGTTGAAATACTAGACGTAGTTTATCACCAAACTGCCTCCCCTCACCTCGTTCCTTTTAAATCTGTATTATTTCAGGGAGACTATAAGACAGATTTATGAAGAATATGGAATGAAAGGTATCAAATATATATAAACAATCACTCTTGGAAGAAAGATGAAAAAACAAAGCTATTTATCCAGTTGTCATCTCAAAGAGCAATCCCCCAAGATGTCTTTTAAAAAAAACTTTCTAGATTCTGTAAGTGCTAAGCATGAAGTATTTAACTGGCTTTTTACAACTACTTTACCTCAAAGTGTTGCAATAGTTGCACTTACTTAGAAGGCAATATTAAAAGCACCTCAATCTACTTTATGCATGTCAATTTTGGAATGCTATTAACTGTAATTGACAATTGAATTTTTTTTCCTTATGCTTCTTAAAGTTGCATGATCAGCTTGCAAAAGCCGTATTGGTAAGGGTTTAGTATTTCACTAATGTACCTTAAGTGATGTGTTCACCCATAGCGTAGGCAGCTTTTAGTTAAGAAACTGGCATTCATCACCATGAGATTTTTCGATGCGTGTCAGGAGATGTGAAAAATACATGGTCAGGAATGGCAGAGTGTAATTCAAAAGGGGAGTTCAGATGAGTGAGAGGAGCTGGAATAAACAGTGTGGTAAATAAAAGCAAGAAAATGGAAATACATTATAGCGCATGGCTTGGCAATTCTAATGTAGGCGAGTGGCGGGTTACTCGAGCAGGCCCAGACTGCGCTGGTGCACACGCACCGGGTCTGGCACATAAAAATGGGGAAGGAAGGAGAGAGCTCCATTTCAGTCACTACTGCATTCCACAAAGTCCCCTGAATTAAGGGATTACTCTCTTCCAGTCCCTTCTGAATATAAGCCACCCCAGAAAGGGAGCAAAATAAGGAACAGGGCCATTGTTTTTCCTCCTCTAGACTGGTCAGGAGGGCAGGCTGGACAAAAAAAGATGATGCAGCAGGTTCATTTCTTATACATGAGCTTTAAGAAGGATAATGCTTCATTTCATTCAGGTATTATTAGTCTTATATCCAGTCACCTTCACTATAATACCTTCCCATGAAGAAATGATTTTTTTTCCCTTGCTGTACCTCTATTACCTCCATGTCAAAGTGGAAAATAAATGGCCACACAAATAATGCATCCACGTGGGACAGCAAAGTTTGCAGCACAGCCAGAGACTGGACTCCAGACCTGCAGAGTCCCAGACCACTGCCCTTTGATGTTATCATATTATCGTGAGCATGCTTTGGGTCAGACTATAGCATCCTAAGTATAGTTCAGGCACGTTAGGCAAGATTTATTTAGGTACCTACAGATGCAAAGAGGCACCTAGTAGACTAAAAAACAAAATAAAACCAAAAAACCAACCACAAAAATACCACCTACACAAAAGTCAGATCCTTAACTCAAATCATTTTCAACAGGAATTAGACACCTACCTCCCTTCTGTTCTATTTGAAATACCAATGCATGCCTGTTTGCATCTCTAGGCATCTAAATATTTTTGTCAACCTGTCCCTTAATGCCTCAAATAAAGGAAATATTTTTGGCTGAAATTATTCTTGGGCAGTTCTGCCTAAAGAACAAAGCAGAAATCACCCATGTGAGAAATCAGATATTATTTTTAAGAAAATTGCTGCCCAGTTAAATGACATCTTCATGCCTTGTCCGTCTTCTTTTAGGGTCTAGGGCAAATGACACACTCCTCCACCTACTGGCATCCATCCACTTACCGCCACCACAATAACTATATACGTGTTATGGTATACACATATTAACACTCCCCTTTCAAGGATGCTAACTTACAACAGGGCCTCCTTAAGACTTCACCATTTAGCAAACCTCCCCTTTAAAACTGGACTAAATTACTTAGATAATACAAGCGGTCTTTACCACATTACTACCTCCTAACAGGACTTATTTTGGAGATTTGGTATCATTTTGAAGAAGAATGCAGTCTGAGCACTAATCCTAAAGTTTTTTTTTCTAAGTTTCCAGGATGAAAACCACTTTGAAAAGTCTTTGCTTTCCGTTGATTGAAGCGAAATGTGAACAAAACCCTTCCCTTCAATAGGGTTTTAATTTCTGAATTTCCTGCATGCATTTAACAGGCCCATAAAAAAAAATAAAAAAAAAAAATCAGGAACCATATTCTGAATATGTTTCTGCTAGGCACTGCAGTCTGGCAGGATGATTTTAACAAAAAGCAACTATTAGGGCACATTGATCTTCACAAGTAATTCTGTCCTTTCCAGACTGAGATTGATTATCCCTAGGAAGCACATGAAGATCTCAAGCAAAAATGCACTGTATCCCAACCATGGAGGATGTGAAAGAAAAAGCTTTTAAGGCCTCCAAAGTGTTAGCCCCTGCAGACTGACTCACCCTTGTATAAGTGTAGACTGCACTATTCCCCGCAGAATTTTACAGATTTTTTGTGTCTGTACAGTCAGAGAAAGGACCTCTCCTTACCTATATCTGTTCTGCAGACTTGGGTATCAACTTAACTCAACATTAATAATACATATTCAGGCATGTTAATGTGTTTCTATATTTTTGAAACCTTTACAGGAATCATGAAACAAATATAGCGTTGATCACTTCATTATGGCCATGGCTGATTACTTATGTAGCTTAGAGCCAAATCCCACCCTGATGTGGGGTTGTGAAGGGACTTACTACGCAGGCCTTCTTGCACACTGGAGCAGCATCCTCTATGACCTGTAGAGAGACAGCAGCAGGCGCTTGTCTGTGCACAGTCTCCTTTCTACTTGCTGGAATATTGGGACGATAATTGCCTTGTCCTGGCTCTATTCACATTTCTTTGGAGGTGTCCCCGCTTCCCTGCTCCCCTGTGGAGGGCTCTGCCCAGGGATCCAAAGTAGAGAAAGGCTTTTGAACCCTCTTCTCATACCAAGAGGTCCTGACCAAGGAATAACGCAAAGAGAGCTGCTTGGTGATGAGGTTGCTGCAAGTTAAGAACAGAAAGGAGAGGCAGAAATAACAAAGATATGAATTTCACTGCCTCTCTTCTGTACAGACTATAAATTTACCATGGGAGATCAAAGGTAGGTAAAGAGCGGGGAGAAAAATAATCTCTCTAGGCCTCTCAGAGGCCTCTTTAGGCTTCTCCATAGTTACTATTTGAAATTTACCCTTAAGCACTTTCTAATTTGGGCTTAGATAACATTACCTCAGTACCTGCAATATTCCCTACGCTTAGCACAGTATTACTGAACAAACAAGCAAGGAAACTTGCTGCGACTTGGTGAAGGTAACACGCACATGCACCCCCTCCTGTATTGGAAACAAAGCCTCAACATCCAGGATAAGCCCCTGAATTGTGCACAGTCTCTTCCCGTCCACATATAGTACACAACTTTGTGTGGTTAATTGGTTAATCATCTGGCAAGCCTGAGGGGCAAGTGGTAAAGGAAATTGCTGACATCTCCTAATAGATCCCTCATCATTCAGTAAGGGTCTGGTTCAGTGAAACACAACTGAACGCAACCTCTTAAAGTCTGGGGTCTCCAGAAGACCCTCCCTTCCCCTGCACTCCTTTAACACTTCAATGACACAGGGTAATGGGGCTTCAGCAATGATGCAGAGTTCAAGAAGTTGGAGGCTGATAGTTTCCCACCAGCAGTGGATCGCAATGAGCAGCATACCCTACCCTGCACAAGCTAAGGGGAGTACTTTCAGAAGATATTATTTAAGAAAGATGAAACCTACTTAAACCACTTCCTGGTGCTTTATCTTTTTTTCTGTGACGTCCAAGACAAATCATCATCTATTTCACTCATCCACTGATAGCCGTCATATTTACAACAACTGCTATAGACCACGTGCACTGACACGGCTCTTTCGGGACTTCCACTGGTCAACATCCCATTTACCAAATCTGTCCTTCAAACCAGGCGCTAGCCTATTTCCAAATCTGCCGTGCTACAAACCGTCTTCACTGTGCTCTGACCTCTCAATAATATTTGTTCAGGATATATAGAATCATTATGAAGAAAAGTGGAAAAGACTAAATGCTTATCCCATGGCATTTTTTTCAAAAGTGATATTTTTACATCAAGATTTAATTCTTTGAAACGGCTCATCACTTAAAAGAAACTTGTCAACAAAAACATCTGATTTACATGCATGCATTCCTACCAGAGAATAAGTACTTTCCGTGCAATCTTTAAAGAAAGAAGCCTAACCCAAACGATATATAACGTATAAGGGATGCAGAAACTAAATTGACAGGCAAGCCACTACTAACGATAGTTGGTCAGATGCTGAGTTGCAGAGGTAAAATAAACTCAAATGAACACAAGCCAAAGAAATGAAAAAAAAAATATTTTGTAATGCAAACAAAGGTGGAAAGGAAATTCCATGTTCTCTTTTTCTGAATAATTTCTCCCTTTTGCTCACTGTAAACCATTCCTCACACTTAAGGATTACATAAAGTGAGAGAAAAATATTAAAAGGAGTTTTTTTTCATAAGGCATATAACAATAAAGTCCCTTATTATAATAGCATTAAGACACTCACGGGTGTATTTTACAGGAACATTTAAGTGGTTCTTGGGTAGTTGAAAGCACATGGCCTTTGGCCTCATGCCTCACAACACACACGAGGCATGCACTAATGGCTCTATAAAGCACACCCTATTGTGTCCTGATGCCTTAATAAAGCTTTAATACTAAAATGTTAAGCCATTTTCAATTGTACTATAATTGTGCCAGACATTTGTACCAAAGCCTGTTCACTATGGGTGCAGATAAACCGAAGATCAGTACAACTGAGTTGAAAATACAGTGTACATGCTCAACAATGGATGGAAGGCAAGACAAGCTAAACAGGGAGAAAATTCATACTTTCATGTTTTATTAAAAGCATTCGTTTTACAAGGCACTATATCTAGCCATTATATACAGCAGACTTTCTGCATTCTTGCTCAACTTGGTGAGGGCCTGGAGTGCACCAAGAACACAGGTCTGGTCCTGTGCAATTCTTGCTCTTGTTCCTCTTCCTTTGCACAATCAACTGTCCTCAGGTTGTAATTTTCAAGAGCAGCACCCTGTTTCCTCAGTGTTTGGCAGTGCCACGTATGAGACACAAGTAATAAGAAAGGCCTGCATTACGACTATAATAGCCATACCTCAGTTTCTTGGGTGCCTTGTTTTATTCTACCTCAAAAGAAAGAAAGAAGGGGCCCTGTATGATTTTGTCTAAATATGTATTTAGCTTGTCAAATGCATACAGCACAAGAGATGTTTAAAAGGTTTCAGTGGAAGTGTTGGTGCCTATTATGTAAATATGTTTTTAGGCAATTTTCATAACATATTACATTACAGAGACTTTTAAAAAAAACTGCATATAATTTACTTCCAACAAGAACAGCTCCTATAGTGTTCTAAGTGTCTGTCATGTAATAATGCATTCAGGGTCAATCTTCATCAAAAGAGTATTATTTGGTTGATAGGATTTTGAGGGATGCAAGTTAAGAAACTTGCAGAAATTCCAGTCTTCTGTTTATTCTCCATTGAACCGTAATCAGCACCATAGCAGGAGAAGGGCGAGTGGGGCAACTGCCCTGGGCGCCAAAGCAAAGGGGTGCCAACAGGTGCTGTCCAGCTGGGGACGGAGCATTGAGCAGCTTGTTGGGTGGGGGGGCAGCTCCCACCTCTGCATGCACCCCCCAGCAAGCATGGGGGGGTTGCGTGGGGTGAAGGTGGGCTGCCACTGTGGGATGCCCCGGGCACCAAATTTCCTTGCTTCGGCACTTATCGTAATCCAAATCGTTACACTATGCTGTAAAATTTTCTACGCTGGCCCAATTACACATTTACACAGGGACCATCCATTAAATGCAGAAATAATTTAGGGCCTTCTTTTGCCCTTGTTACTGTTAAGGGACTTATGGATCCTGAATATTGTATATATATTGAATGTCTGACTCTTTGAAGACATTACAACAGATTGTAACAGATCTGTAATACCGTGCTGTTTTTAAACAGATATAACACTTCATGATGCTTCTGTATCATGCGAGTCTATAAAATGGAACTGCTATAGATATCATTTAGCTGCCCTACATAGGGAAAATGTTATGATTCAGTATTTTAATATATTGACAATGAATTTACACAATGAGAACAGAGATTTGAATGGAAAAGTTAACCGACTTACATATGCTACAATGATACGAAAGGCTGTAATAGTACATAGGAGCGTTTCAATTGAGCAGTAGGGTGAAATTAGATGTTACAATTAAGCTGTTATGAGCATTAAAATATGAGCACCTGCATGTTAAGGTTCATTAATAAGTGCTAAGTGCCCTCCAGGTGCCTTAAAGTTATGCCACTCTGGCCAAGAATTACTTTTGAGCTGTGCTGCCCAGCTCATGTTAGGCTAACTTCAGGCTTCTTTACTGACATAAAAATGAACACTGTTCAGTCCTCCAGTATCCTAGGTGGCACCATTCCTAGGTGGACTAGCTACCCTCCTGAACTCTTATGCCCCCCATGACAGTCTGCACAGTGGGAGTGGTGGTGAGGGTAGAAAGAAAAGTGGGGGAGAGGAGATGCTGGGCTGCCACAGGGGGCCTGGCTGGGGTACACAGGTGCAGGGAAAAGCACAGGTTGCCACCGCGCATGCTCTTTCCCCTCCTTTCCCTGTGCTACATGCAGCAGCACCACCAGTGGGGGATGCCCTGCACCGGGCAGCATGGGGTCCAGGAAGAAGATATGGAGCTCCTCCCTTGTACCCCAATTGTGTAGCTCCAGGCAGTGTGGAGAGAAGGGGAGTATAAGCAGTGGCAGCGGCAGTCAGAGATGTACACATGAACATCCCCCATCCCTAGCTCCCAATTTGTTTCTGGCTGCTGCCACCATCATCATCCATACCACCCAGAGCACAGCCAGGTCATGGGAACACCTGGTGGGAGTGACGGTGGGGGTGGAGAAGGCCCTGCCTGACCCTGAGCTCCTCATTGTCTGCACCATGAGGCACAACACACCCCCAGCTGCCACTCCAATGGTGTGGCTGTGCTCTGGGGGGCACAAAGAGAGTAGTGGGAGAAACATGAGCAATGGTGGTGGCAGCCAGAGGGAAACCAGATGTGTATGCACCCATGCCCCTGCTTGGCAGCCCTTTAGCAGCATAACAGAGCTGTGCACATTACAGAGGGCCTAAACCCTGAGCGTACAACTGCTTGCATTATGCACTAAGCTTAACACCTACCTAAAATTCCTTCAAGTTAGCAGCTGCTAACTGAAATGTGTAACTACACCCTTAGAAAACTGGGGAGTCACTCTGCCTGTTGCATAATGATATACGTATAATTACACTTTGTGTGCATGCAGGGTTATATTTGCCTTACATATGGATGTGAATCAGTGTTTAATCAAAATGTAACTGAGTAAAGCTAGCACATGTGAGGAGAAGTTGACTTGCTGAGACAAAGGTAACTAATGGATCCTGGCCTAGATCTTAGGTGGAACTGCATTTCCTCAATGCCATTCTGCCATAGCCCTGAAGTCAGCATAGCTGACAGAAGGATTAATCCAGCTGATTAGTCTGAAATGGTGCACAACTTGCACAGGAGCCTCAAACTATTTACGTCAAAGTCTCTGCCTGAGAAAAAACAATATGACATAAGGAAACTATGGGCCAGAGTACAAAGTTGAAGTACCTTCACCTCGGCTTGCTAACACAGGGCATTTTTACACATGTTCCAGAGGTGGGGAAGGGGGGTGCTTTAATTAGAACGGCTCCAAGAACCGCTCTAATTAAATTGCCTGGGACCAGGCTACTAAAAGCCACATTTACACCACATTCTCCCAACCTATTCTCCCAACAATGCACATGAAGACATGGGTCACTATGGCTACGATTATAAAATGCAAGGTAGGACCATGCATAGATAATCCTAATTGGCTGCGCATGCTGGTAGCTGCATGAGTACAGCTCTGTGCCTGGGCTATTAAACCTTGTTCTTGGCAGAGCTAATTTACCTGGGACCAGCGCTGGAGTAACATGGCTGTACTCCATGCACAGATTCAGAGCCGAATCAAGGGGCTGGGGTGCAGTGGTGCAGCTATACCGCTCTTCAATTCCTGCTCCGCCTCAACTCTAAAACCAACTGCCCAAAAGAGTCAGCAGTATTTCTCGTCAGATAGTGCTGAGGGAGTCTATTGATTTCATGGTTCCTTAAAATAAACCTGATTCCTGCTAATCTCTCTTCACTCCATAGGTGTTAATGACCCACTCTCTTTTTAAAATGGTTTTGATGTTCTATTAATCAATTTATCCTTTCTTCTCAATTTTGCTGTCTTTTAGTGACTCTGGATAATATCTCTCTTCACAGCCTTGCAGACTGTTTTTAGTCTCAGCTAAAAACCTTAATTCAAGTCTGGTAATATTAACTCAAAAGAACATTAACTCAGGTGTGGAAGTGATTGACAGTGAAGTGTCTGATGAACTGTCAAGAAGCCTTCTACGTTCTCTTTAACCGGAGAAAAATGTGTATTGTGCTATACATGATGATGACGACTCACCACACCACTCACACCCCACTTTTGAAAATCCTGTATCTGCCCATACACAGAATTAATGGAGGTTTCTCTGCATGACACTGCCTGCTCCCCATATGCATACCCTGCGTTTTCTTGTATATAAGAGACTCACAACCGTAAGAAAAAAGCAGTTTGTTTAAATACTACTTTAATGAACATGTAACTAGTTGGTAACTACTGGAAGGAAACAACAGATGAAAGGGTTCAGTGACAGTTCGGGGTAAGTAGGGTAAAGAACTTGGTTTAGTGTTTGCCCTGTAGCTTGCTGGGTGTCTGGTATTTTTGCCCTAAATGCATACTTCTTCCTGTATATTTTGCAGAGTATCAAGCTGAACTTTCTTATACTCCTGAAGATGAACTGCTATTTGGCAAAACTAAAATAATGTTGTCATATGATTAAATATTGATCAAAAGACATTCATCTTACCAAAGAATAATTTCTCTCGACAGAAGTGACAAACTGCTCTTATGCCAGAACGGATGGTTTTCTGATTTGTTGTTTGTTATTTTTTCAATTTACCAAAAAGTCTAGGGACAAATGTTGGGGAAAAATTGCTATTTAGAGCACACCTGTACTATGATAGAAACCCATGTGTCAGGGGCAAACAAAATGGTGTGTTCATGCCTTTAAAAAAATGAAATCAACAGTGTGTCCATCTATCTAAACAAATGGATAATGTCAATCTGTAGTGCCAGAAAAAGCACAGAGAGAAAAGAAATGGTTCATTTTATAAGTGCACTATATATTCCAGGTGGCCATTTCATAAATATCTCGCCTGCTGTGCACTGCAGTTGACCCTTTAAACATATCTAGTCAGTAACCTATTGTTTACTGTAAGTCCATTTTGTCATTTTGATGGTACAGATTCAAGTATGGCAATCTTCTCTTTCCTCTCCGCTTCACTGCATACATGACTCCCTTTGGCTAATACCTCCTTAGAAAAAGCCACTTAAATGTCATGAATTACAGCCGATCTGAGACCTGAATGCTAATCCCATTAACTGACCTATGAAATTAGGGCATTGTAAATCTAGGTGAGTAGTGGTTGGGCTTCGTATGATCTAAGGTTACCCTGAGGTCACTTGTTATATTAAAAAGGTATCATCTTCTATGCTCATAGAATCCCAAGTCAGGCTAATCAGAGTGCATGGTGCTGATATCTGGTATATACATACCTACATACTCTAATAGATTAATGCTGTCAAAGTACCTTGATAGCTACCTAAACCTTTAAACTCTATTATCTAGCAACATTAACTTTCTTACTTTATATGCTTCTAGTGATCTAGAAAACGCTAATGCTCCAAGGACAAGAAGGGTCAAGCAGGGCATCATGAAAACTTTGCCTAATGCATAACATCATGTAACCTCAAAATGTTAAAACTCCATTTTCCAAATACTAAGAATTTGGGGGGGGGGGGGGGGGGCCGGGGGGTTAAACCACCCAGTATAATCGTTGTTTGGCCCGTGTTAAGGACCCCCAAAAGGGTTTTTGTAATTTTTTACCGGCATTTTATTA
>JAGPOW010001918.1:15617530-15645632 GCA_030014935.1 Caiman crocodilus | reverse complement strand
CATTTTCCAAATACTAAGAATTTGGGGGGGGGGGGGGGGGACAGGGGAGATAAAGCACATATTAGAAGCTTTGGTAGGCAGGTGTTAAGGACCCCCAAAAGGGATTGTGAATTTTATTCCCTGCATGTTCTTCCAATTCAGGAAGCTTAAAATGAATAGTTTTGACTGGAGCGTTTTGATGCATTTTGTTATTAATTTCCCATCTTTACTTTCACTTTAATGTACTTTTAATTAGGCAATAATATATAATCTTCCATTCATCTATCATTTTTATTCAAACAGGGTAGCAGTGAGGAAGGCTCACCAGAGAGCCTTTGGTGGTACGGTAGAAAGACTAAATAAAATGCTCTCTCTTGACAGCAACTTTAAAGTTTCATAAAATGATAATGGATGTGCTTGTCACTGACGCTAATGATCTAACATTTCCCTAAGTTTTACTGAATATTAAACTATGAACTATAAAAGGAAACTCTACTGTATGACCAATCATTGTGGTTGTCTTTCCTTCTGATATTTGACTACCACAAGCCAGCCTGCCCCTTACTGACATTGTAGGCTTAGATACAGGAGGCAATTACTTGTGTTAGCAAGAAGCAAGCACACATCATACAGTCCTGTAACAGTAACTCAAATCAGCTGGAAAACTACTCTGGAAAAAAAATAAATAAATAAATCAAGGATAAAATTATAGGAGAACCAGCTATCACCCGCTCTGCCCACCACCCAGAGGTGAGGTTCTGTATTAGAGCAGTTCTTGGAATACCTGATTGTCTCTCTACTGCAGACATCAGTGTAATTTTGATCAGTGCACAATATCACCACTAATGTACCATGTGTCTAGGCCCTGAGCCGCACTTTTCTGCCAAGTTTAGCTGCATAGAGGTTAAGAGAGTATTTGCATGAGTAATACTGAAGCAAATATTGCAGAACTGGACACAACAGGCAGCATTTTCCAAAGGGCCTAAGTGACTCAGTCACTTGCTTTCAAAATGCAGTTAAGCACTTAAATGAGCTTCAAATGTATACAGGCACCAAAAGATGCAGACAGACATGCAGCAGGATTTCCAAAAGTGCACGAGCAGGTTACGAAGCTAATTTCAAACCCATTCTGGAAATCGATTGGAGTCAGACATGTCTGTAATTGTTGATTTGAAGTTGACCACTTCTTAAGACCTTTAAAAAAACCTCACGTGCCCAGGTGAACATCCCACTAGGTGCCTATCTGCATCTTTAAGTTGCTGGATTCTCATCTACCTTACCTGGACGTGGAGGTGGACACTAAAAACACAACAAGTTGTAAAAGCCAGACAGAACGTTACATCTTCAAAACAGAGTCCTGGCTAGGGACCGGCTTAAATTACGGCAAGACAAAGGGCTCTACACTCCCTGTCATGGTGCACAGACCTGATTTTGCAGGCATTTCATGGTAGCCCCACTGATTGGCACTGATTGGTGGAGAGGCCCCACCTCTTGGCACCAATTGGCAGGAAGGCTCCAAGGAAGAGGAGGGGACAGCTACCGTCTCGACTGGGCCACCCTGCCTCAGTGCTGATTGGCAGAGAAACCCTCCCACTGGGGAGCCAGCATTTTATTTTTACTAAAAGTTCACTTTTCTTGGCTTTGTTGATTTTGTGGACGGTCCCGGATTTTGAGGTTTCCATGAAATCTGCAGAACTGCAAATTAAGTAGGTCCCTAGTCATCACCAAAAAATACAAGTCCAAGGGTAGCTAGGGGGAGACATTTTAAAAGAGCAGCTATTTGGAGCATGAAGATATCTTCAAACATGAGGAACCATGACAAGTGAAAAAATCTTAAGAGTCTATAGCCAGCAAGCATTTTTCTAAGCCAAAGATAGGTTACTTGGAGGTGAAATAAGAATTAAGTATTCCCTAGAACTGAAACATTCATTCAAACCTTATTAACAGCCTAGCATTCTATAAAGAAAATTAATATTTCCAAGAGATGTTCATCACTTTATCAAGGGTACAAAAAGTGAGAAAAGGCATTGTAGAATATAAACCTAACATAAAGATGCCCTGCTTGCCTTCATATCAATATTTGTTTTTATTAGTTATTAACATACAGGCTATTTTTCAGTGTTCTCTACAGGAGCAATAAAGCAATGCAAGCATATATCATAAATATTATTATAGCATTTAGCATCAAGAGCAATTCAATTTACCAGAGTATTTGCAAGATTATAAGAAGTACCAGAAATCACATGGCTATTAGATGTTGGTTCTTAAACTGCCTTTGCTGTAACGAGAGTACCTAAAAGAGCATATAAATGAAAAAAATAAACCCTTTTAAACAAAATTTCCAAACTTGAGAATTGCTACACTTGCATAAAACAGACTTCTGCCACCTAGGAGGTCAAAAACCAGTATGAACTCCTGGTTCATGGAAATCAATAACAAATGTTGCATTGACTTCACCGTAATCAGAATTTCATCCCTGGTGTATAGCATGCACATGAGGTACAAGGATACTGCATGCTATAAATCAGAGGCAAATAAAATACACTCTTGGAACTGTCTGATGTATTTTTCTTATACGAAATACCCAAATTTAAACTAAATGCCAAATGTACAAGGAACCATCAAGGTACCAAGGCGAGAAATATGGGGTCTCCCCCTGTATTATTTAGGTGAGTTGTTATTATTGAATTCTGTACAGTTTTCTCAGAAAGTCTGTATCAGAAGGACAGAGAAAGGCACATTGTATTTTAACATCAGCGCACCATCATGCATTCAGAATAGGACACAAAGATTAAGCACTACAGTAACTACAAAGACATGAAGAGGTTAATAGGAGACATGCAGAGAAGGTAGGTGTTTCTCAATCAGTGCCAGCTTGTGACTGGTCTGGCAGGTCTTCTCTCCATGACACTTTTAAAAGCATTACCTATTAAGCGGCTCAATACAGATAGGAAACTGCAGCATCAGGAAAACCGGTTTTAATTAATATAATTAACTGGCATTGCTATGCCAATCACAACAGCACTGAGTGTCCTAGCTGACTGACTGGCACAATAAACCAGTTCCCAGAAATACTGAATTCTGGCGCTGTTACATGAAGAAAATAAGCCAGGAGTATGCAGGTATGTCAACCCAGGCAGACACGGGGGTCTAACTGGCGCTTCTATTTCGCCTCTCCAGATCCATGAGTGAAGGGGGTACGCAGGCAGATAAGGTAGTATGAACTGTTAGTAATCTGTTGATAATAAACAGGTTGTCTTTCTAGCCTGTATATTTCTGTTGAAAGAGCTACCTTGAAAATATCCCAAACAGCTCATCAAGCATTTAATATCATGCCCTGGTGAAAACTGGTAAAGATTTGATTTTAAATCCCTGGCGCCTAAACACAAAAGGGTGAGGGCACCATGGATTCTTTATGGGGTTAGGTTCTTACCACCTGGAAAGATGAGGGTTTGTGAACTAACCGGGGTGTACAGAGCCACAGCAAACACCAGGTGGGACCACTGGAGCACGCCAGCCGCTTGTTGCAGCTTTTATTGCAAAGGGCACCTCTTCTGCAGTCAGCTGCATGAGACCATGGCTGTGCTCCAGCTGTTCAGAAAAGCGGTGCCTGCGAAGTAAAAGCTGCAGCAAGTATCTAAGCAGCTCCTCCTTAATCTGACAGCCCTCGGTGAACTAACTGGACTGTGGCCCATCCTTATTAAAAACATCAAACCCAGTTCTACCGTATATCTGCAGCCATTTCATTACACCCAGCCAACGCACAGGAATAGTAGCACAGGAAGAGGCCATTTAGTAGAATATACAGTGAAGCAGGCTAGGTTGTTTTATTCGTTTGTTTTTAATCCAATTGCAGTCAATATTTTTCTTAATATTTAAAGGGCTACCATATAATTACAGAATTTATCAGAACTAAATCTTTCTCAGCAGGGAAAAATTACTGCAACATAACCAGGAGGATCTGAATGTTTGATTATTTATATTTATATAGAGATAAATATAGATCTAGATCTGTATAGATAGATATTGATCTAGATCAATATCGATCTATATCTATATACACACGCATCCTATTTATAGGGTCCTGTTTAACAAAAACCCAGCTATAAAACTAAATTAGCACAGACTATTGTGTTCTCGACACAAAGTTCAAGGATATCACTTAGCATCGATCACCTGGAAAGACAGATTGCAAAGAACTTGTTTTTAAACAGAATATAAAAGGCCACAAGTTATAAACAGTGCAATTCCATTTCTCTTTCATTTAATTGTCCCCAACTGTCCATAGCAAACAGCTCTCCTTTCCCTCTTGTAATTAGTTAAGGAAAGTTTATAACAGCCTTTAATTCAGAGACATGTTTCAAACGAGGATAAAACTGGGTCACAGAATTCATCTGGTTCCAAGTTGCTTGCTTTGAAGCTCCTGTTTCAATCTGGTCATTGTTTTCTTTCAGTTGACTTCTAACATTTGATAGAGAAGTAGTTAGTCTGCTGTGCTGGTCTGAAGTTGGGAAGAATGTAGAGTATATTTGCACCCTAAACAGACTAACCTATTCAGTTAGTCTACAAGGTGCATATCTACCCTGGCTTCTAACATTGAAATCATAACACTGACTATGTAAGCAGCTTTATTGTCTTAAGAAACGTTCAAAGAATTTTGTAAACTCCCGGGATTCCTTTGCCACTAGATGAGACAACCAAGTTGCTCTAGCACAATCTCTCTTCCTGTGCAGCTTTTACATGGGAAGGCAATACCGTGGCTAATAGTGAGCTCCCTCTGAAGATGCCATTGCTCATTGGCTGAACAGTGATGCACCTCTGGATCTGCATAAAACCACTGTCCCCGGAGTGGGGTGAAAACAAAAATAGCATTGGAAAAAAATCATCTGATTATTAAACCAGAAATTAGTACAAGACCAAGAATGTGCATACACAAAAAAAGGTCTAAACAAACTCTAGAGCATGAATCAGAAAATATTTCAAGTCAGAAAGTCCCTTGGAAATAAACTGCAGAACTTCTTAGGCAGGATGGCCGCTGTTATCCAGAGAATAATGTAACACTTTTTTTCCCCTCCCTCAAAGTTAGTTCATAGGATCACAGAGAAGTAGGCCTGGAAGGGTCTTCATGAGGTCCCCTTACCCAACCACGTGCTCAAGAGTGATTTTTTTTCAATTAAGGCAGAAACAAAAACAGATTGGAGTTTGAAGCTTATGCCAAGTATTCAGGAATGACAAATAAGATTTAAACTAGAAGGAGCAGTAATTATAGGTGTTAATTATCCCCGTGATTATTTTGCAAAAAGCAATAATTCAAAAGTGCTTGACTTGACCAAGAGTACTGGCTAAATAATAAGCTAAGAAAAAGCTTACATTTCCTATTTTTGAGACAGAAAAGACTATTTGAACACGGAAAGAGGATGAGTAGAAGTTGTATAAGTTCACAAAAACTTCTAAAGACACCCTGGTATTGGTGGATACTTTCATCTCAGAACTAAAAAAAATAAAGATGAGGGAGGGTATTATAACCTTTTTGCTGTCCCTGTAACCCTGGCTACTTCCTCAGGTGACATCTCAGTTGAAAAAAAAGAACTACTTCTAAAATGTTGTACTGGGAGCACCTACACATGAGGCTATATCACTGTAGCAATGCACCATGATGACGTAGCTCACTGCTATGGCGACACAGTGTCAGCAGGCACAAACCATAATGCCGACACTATGTCGCCGTAGCAATGAGCCATCTTGCTATAGTGTGTTGCTACAGCAACACGGGCGCTAAAAATAACTGTGCACCACTGGAATGGCACAGTAGCAGTTGTTACTGCACCATCATTTAGTACTTCCTAAAGCAAGTACTAAATGGCAGCAGAGTAACAATTGTGCTGTGGGGGGCACGTGTAGACACACCAACTATGTATGATATAAAAGCTTGCTGGGACATCCAATTCTGCCCCAAAACATTCTCTCCCTCCCCTTTTCTGCACACATCCATAACTATCGGCTTTACGTAATATGTTTACTAATGTATTTTAAAGCATTTTATAACTGGTCCAAGATAAGAACGCAAGAAGGAATGCAATCCTGGCTCAGCTGAAGTCAATGGCAAAAATCCCATCGACTCTTGCTAGATAAAGAGATTTCACCTCCACAGCGCATCTCCAATTGCCAGCACAAGTTTCAAGTAAATAAGCCGTGGTATGCAAAGGTGATATCAAGTGAGAGATGCTATGGCCCTAAATCTTCTCTCATGGTTGCAATGAGGGTACTGTTTGACTTGGAAAATAGGCCATTTTATATGTCCAAACCATTAATATATTTATTAATGGTCACTGCCACAATTAACATTTTCTGGAAAGCTCTTTATTGCTAAGTAATATTTTTTAAATAAAATCAATAAAAGTTGGCATTTCCCACCTTTACAGCAAAACACCTGCATTACGCTTTTTTATACCTATTGCCTGCTAGTATCAGCAAAGATCATCTTAAGGAAAGCAAAGTTTAATGATGCAAGGCAGAGCATAAAACTGAATATTGCAGTTCTTTTTAATCTCTGCTTTGTTGCTGTAGTGAATATATAGTGAAATAAAAGAGTGATACAGTGATACAGAAGAGAAGACCGAGGGGGGATTTAATAGCAGCCTTCAACTACCTGAAGCAGGGCTACAAAGGGGATGGAACTAGACTGTTCTCAGTGGTGGCAGATGACAGAACAAAAAGTAATAGTCTCAAGGGGAGTTTAAGTTTTCTCTTATATCCAACCTTTCTCACTAGGAGGGTGGTGAAGCACTGGAATGGGTTGCCTAGAACGGTGGTGGAATCTCTATCCTTGGAGGTTTTTAAGACCCAATTAGATACGCCCTTAGCAGAGATGATCTAGTTGGGGATGGTTCTGCTTTGAGTAGGAGGTTGGACTAGATGATCTGCTGAGGTCTCTTTGAACTTTAATTTTCTATGATTCTGCGATTCTAAATGTTAGCATAATTTATTTTAACAGGAGATGATGATGAGCGAGCGAGATCATTCCAGATACAGAGTATGTGAACAGTCATTTTATCTGCAATTTAATGGTGTATTTATTATATTAAGGGAAGACTGTCAGCTTGAAATCTGGTCAATTTTTTAAAAGGTGACTTGAAAGTAGTTCAAAATATTACAGCAGTAACTGACTTTGGCTCTGTTTTAGTGATTTTAAAATCACAGGTCCCAATCAAAAAGAAAAACGGTTCTCGTTTCCTAGCTGCTGTGTAAAACACTATGCAAACTAAAAGGAGAACTAAGGAATGAACACAGCTGGAATCTTTTTCCAATCTTAGGGCCTTGTTACACATGAATTTTAGGCAGCTCCTGGAGCTCCTAACCCCTGGGCTATCCACACTAACACCTGAAACTAGCTATAAACACACTCCACGCTGCTTTAAGGGCAGGCTTATCTCTGATCCGTGATACGCTGCTTGTGTTCTGTTAGCACGTGCCCACTCCCCACAGATGAGGGGAGTCCCAGTGGTAGTACTCCAGTATCCCAGGATGCAGTGTTCCCTCACCCACCCTCCTCTTCTGTGTGGACAAACTTTCTACCCCCTGAACTCTGATACCTGGCAGGAATTACTGGCACTAAAGCAAAACCTCCCCCCTTCCCCCCCAGGAGTATGACCTTTCTACCCCCAAGGGTGCAACTCTGTCCAAACAGCCTTCAGAGCACATGCCAGCTGGCCAGGTTGCAAGGCATGGTCAGGTCTGGAAGTGGGGCAGATCCAAGGTAGGGGGACCAAATCAGGTCCCCATGAGCTGGGTCTTCCTTCCTAAGGCACAGGCAGTAGTTCCTCCAAAAGTGCCTTCTCTGACTGCTCCCAGGAAGCGCAACTAGCATCCCCCACACCTCAATCCCAATTTATTAAAGCATGAGACCATCTTTAATTTACTCTTTTTTAAATTTTTTTTTTTAATACTTTTTATATTATTCTTCAGTGGTTGATTTTCTTCATTTCACCATCTGTCCCCCATTCCCATTTCCTTTCCACCACCATCCTATTAACTCTCTACTCCCAGCTTCATACGCCCAACCCCGCCAACCCAATCTCTCACACACACGTACCTCCAGCGGGGGTCCTGTCCTGGCTCACCAGCTTTCTAGTGGCGACTCACAGCTGTAGTTTTTAGTCATGCTCTTGCTTGCCAGTAGGGTGGGGACAGTCGGAAAAGGTTTTCAGCCTTAAGCTGTGACAGCTCCGAACTCGAGCTAGCACTAATGCCAATCACCATTTAAGTAGCTCAAAGGGCAACAAGAAACAAGGCCCCTTAGTAAGACACTGCTTAGTAAGAATCTGTGATGATATCCAAAGATAATATTTTACTTTCTATGAAGCCAAGTTCATCTTTAGTACTTAAAGCAAAATTTCCAGCATGATGGTTACATATGTACTTAGGAACTGGCAAAACAAGAACTAATGCAATCAAATTGGGAACACTGCACCATTTGAGACCCTAGTCTAGGATAGATAAACGTAAACTGATAATGTCAGAGACAACAGGACCAAATAAACATTAAAAAACATGCTAATTAAAGAGTAAGGTAATACAGTCTATTGATTAGAAAGCTAAATTACAATTTTTAGTACCAGCATGTACCCAAAGTCTTCAGATCAGGGAAAACCCTCAAAATGACCAGATCACACTGTAAAAGATAACAACATGAATGAGAGGAGAATATTATATTGACAGTTATTCAGTAATAGCTATCACCATATATATGAATATTGGTGGGTGCTATGTAAAACAACTAAACTTAGAATTAGATTCAGAAACAAAGAAGGGAGAACAGTGAGAAAGTCAAATTCATTCTCTTCAATTCCCCAGTTTTAAACAAAAAGGGTAAATCGACAGATGGAAGTTACCCAGAAGAGCCAGTAAGAATTAATGAATTCCAGAAAAGACTAGGTAAGTTCTAAACACAGAGAAACTGGGGACTGAGGAAATATGTGACCGTGGAAAGAAGAACAAAAGCAACATGTGCAATAAGCTCAGTAACCTTTTCCTGTTACTAATACATCAAGAATAACATTCACTGGCCTTCTGAACTAACCCCGCAGTCTGTGAACTGCTGCCAGCTTATCAAGCCATTTTGGATATTATATATAGTGCCATCATGACTCTCTCATAAAATGCTCTGATACACTATATTGCAATATCAACTTACACCATATCCTAGAATTCAATTCCTGTTATCAAAGGTTTCAGTCTATAAACAGTTTGGCAGAGTAGAGCTGAAAACTAACAATTATCCTATTCTCTGGAGACCGGTCTGATCTGTCATAAGCTTGTCCATACCAAACAAAGAGCAAACTGTTCCTTTTGAGGCAGAGCAACCAATTGGAAATAGCTAGTTGGGCAAGGCCACACAATTCTATTTTATTTAAACCAACCATATTAGCATCTATAACTCAACCAATCTAACAATCAAAAAGAATATTTTCTATTCCAATTCATTTAGCTTATCTAGAAAATGTTGAATGCATATGAATTGGACTGACACTTCATGCTGTAAACCTCAAAGGAATCCAAATACATCAACAAAGGCACAGTTGAGTGTTAAAAACTTCTAATTTATACCAAATGCGCTTGTTCCATCCAAGGACAGAAAACCAGTGATCAACAAATTATTCCTTCACAATAAAAAATTCCCTGTCTCTGAATTAGCACTTTAACATGATTTCCATTCCATTTTGTCCATAGCATACACAAGTCTAATCACTGTTACATCCGTAAAGACAGTTGGAAGCAACACAAGATTGGCCGATCTGAACATCTGCATGGTGCATTTCTATGATTAAATATGAAGCATAATTTTAAGTTTTTCTACATAATAGCGGTGACAATTTTACACTGAATCCACAGAATACAAACCTTTCATTTTGGAAAGAAGCTTTATAAACCAAAGAAAATAAGCAGTTTTCTGAGCATTATCTCATGAACAATATGAAGTGCATTGCAGATAAAAAGGATCAATTTAAATCCAAAAGCTTCTTACCAAGTACCCCCAAGCGATAGTTGACTGTGATGACTATCACATTGCCATAACTTGCCAGAACACTACCATCATATAAATTTCCAGTGCCTTCCATGTAGGATCCTCCGTGAATATACACCATCACTGGTTTAGGTCCCCCACTGTCCCGAATGTCTGGAAAAAAATATGGAGAAACATTTTAGTCACAAGAAAGTTGAAAAAAGAAAAAAAAAGATGCATGCAAGAAAGATATATTTCTACTTAGGCTATTATTTAAGTGTTTCTCAAGCAACTTGCATTAGCCTTAATAGAATGAAGGAAGGCATAAAAGTACAAACTTTGTTTAAAAGTAATATACTAGCGAGCCCAAATAAAAAGTATGAAAAAGTATGATGCAGTGACAGCGGTTGTTGAAGGTTATGCGAGGGAAGTACGTGACCTGATTCTGCCCCCAGTGAAGTTGTTGATAAAATACCCACGGCCTTCAGTAAGAGCAGAATTAGACCCATGTTGGACGCTTTTTGAAAATCCTACCTTTTAGTAGTGAACACGCACATAAAGACATCTTTGTGTAATTAAGCTGAATGGGATCTGAGCTCATGTCAATTTGGTGAAGTCATATTTTTCTGTGGTTTCCAATATAAGAGCGCCAACTTGTAAACAGGGTATATAAAGACGACTCTTCAGGTGCATCTGAAGTTTATGTACCAATTACTTTGGAGGCACCAGAGAAAACAGGATGGTTTTAGACCTCAACTGAATATGATTTTGTGCCATAGAGTATTAGGGAAAATAGTCAGTTGACTATATTGGCTAACACTGAGAAAATAAAAATTGTACTTTAGTCAAGATGTAGAATAATTGCTGCCTAAAATTAGGCTTTTAACATACATATCTAGTCTGATTTTTTCCTGCTGCCAGAAAGATCCACAGGAACAAGATGCAAAAATATCCACCAGATCCACAGGAACCATATGTGACCATATGGGGAAAACAGTAAATCTGTCTATCCATAAAGTGCTGCAAAACAAAAACTAAATAAATGGGGGCGGGATTTGTATCTCTGTTCCCTTCAATTTAATTCTGGATGCAATTATAAAGCAATATTAAGAAAATCAAATGAGGAAATTGAGTTTTAAACTGATGCATCTTCAGAGACTGAAATGTGAATGTTTGACACGGGAGTTAAAAAAAGTATTGAGGGGCAAGTTCTGGAAAATGAAAGCTTAAGCATCCCATCGTTATGAGACGGCAATAATGGCTTTTGAAGCTATGCTGCACTGAAAACCAAACTGGCCCCAAAAGGTTACCAACCATTGCACAAGAATTAGAGAGAAATGTGTGAGAGTAAGGGGAAAAAATAACTGCTGTGGTACACCTGTATTAAATAATATTTCAAACGGTTTTGTTACTGGCCCGCCATCTTCCAGTGCACCACGCTGCATTCAAAGCGAACCTGAAAAATATCAGGTTTCAAAGAATTGTAACATTTCCATAATGGGGAACACAGAGTATGGTCAGTATCCTGTTTAAAGAAAACTTTCTCATGATAAGAATATTCACGCTTTTTTCCTTCCACCATCAGGAAATATCAGTGGAGGAGAATGGATGTCTTTGTGAAGTTTTCTTCTAAGTGGCTTAAGTCTAGCCAAATTTAAAAGCAATGCTCAATAAATCAGTGTTGCCTTGAGTAAGTAGGGCAAGGATGATGACTAGAGAAGGGGTTGGTCTAAAAAAGAAGTTCGAGGAGCATCTGCATTTGAATTTGGTGAAACCGTTCAGAACAGATGTATTCATTTTTATAAGATAGCTATAATTTTCATTTTGATTCTGTTTTGAAGAAAATGCCAGACTAATCAAGACCCAGAATCAGTCTTTTCAGTCATGGAAGTGCTCATACAATCATTTATTTACTAAAAAATCCTGGGGGTATTTATGTGTAATAGCCTGCCGTGTCCTTT
Organism: Caiman crocodilus; assembly: GCA_030014935.1. Taxonomy (NCBI): domain Eukaryota; kingdom Metazoa; phylum Chordata; order Crocodylia; family Alligatoridae; genus Caiman; species Caiman crocodilus. The sequence goes on along the minus strand of JAGPOW010001918.1, from coordinate 15,633,689 downwards.
TGCCCCAGCACATAGTAAAGCTTTTTGAACATGCAAGTGTCCAAGTCTAAAAGTTAAGAGGGCATGCAATGTTTTTCAATGGCATGGAATTCTGGCCTTCCAAGATTTAAACTTAAATAGAACGAGGAAGACCTTCTCAATCCTTTAAAGCATTTGTTTTCAGTGGATGTTTACACACAGCTTTTGTTTCCGTTTTTTTTTAGCATGGGTCTAACTAAAGGAAGCAATAATAAATTATTAATCTGAAATCGTTAAGTGACGGTTCACAGCAGAAATTGTACACAGCTAATTGTATGCTTGGAGGTAGCACAGGGGGAGACTGTTTCAGAATTCTTCTTTAATTAAAATGACATAGAATTACGGCGTACCAACTGTGAATGGTAATGGATGTTGGTAGTTCTGTTCTGCTTATCTGGAAAATAGTATTGGGGTTTTTAGAGAAAAATGGGTGGCTTTTATCTGAAACAAAAAATATTAGCCACATACCCATGAGAAAAGCAAAGTTCAAGGTATAAAGAAGAGATTCTTTTAATAAATTCAGCCCACATTATGCCTTTCTATGATTTCTTCGTGAACATTATGCTTGCAAAGGTTAAGGTCAGGCAGCATTGCAAATTACTCTTAATTTATCCACATGCCGCATCAGATCAGACTAGTTAAAATATGTATTTTCTCCACAAAGCCTTCCTGAACAGCCCACCAGTGACTTAAGGGAAAACACTTCTAGAAATTAAAAGTAGTTCTGCTGTAGGGGCCCTGCCACAAGTTCAACTTAAAGCTGGGTAGGAACAAACTATAAAGTTGTTACACATATTCAAGCACTAAGTTTGTTGCTGGTTGGTCCTTTTTATAGCTGGATAGATGTGTTTATGGAGTGATTATTACTTTGCACATGTGGCCAGTGTAACTTTATCGTGCAATTAACCAGCTTGTTGCATAATATATGTAAATGTATGGCAGGGACCCAAGTCATAGGTTCTGATTCACTCCCAGAAACACCTTTACAGGCCTGACATTCATGCAGAATCCCAATGAAGCTAATGCGACTTCAGCACAAAACCTGTGCCTGCAGCTTTCAAACACAGAATGAAAGCCTTAATATGAAGAATAAAAGGGAAACAAAAATGGAGATTGCTTTGGTCTTGAGAATCAATTTTACAAGATCTGTGGAGTCAGCAAACAGGATTGGGTGTTTTATCCAAATATAGGAATACTAAAAAACGTATCCACTTGGCACAGGGAAGCAATGTAAGATACAAGAGGGTATTAATAACTAGAAGTAATAGGATAAAATGAAGATAACATAAACGTAAACTGAAAAGCAAGGAATACTTCCTGCTTACAAGTTAAATTAGATTGTGAGCATTTGCCTAAGGAAGTGATGGAAACCCCACAGTTTGAGACTTTAAAATGTTAAACCAGACAGAAAAAATTAAAAAATCATTTTCATAGGGAGAAGATCCATTTTGGCACAAAGATTTTTAGGATATTATTTCCCAAAGTCCCAATGAAGGTAAGCAGTCAACTCCCACTGAATTGAGTACTTAACTCCTCTAGTACGTCACTTCCCATCCTGATTTGATAGATGTTTTTTATATTTAATTTCTGAATTAATGTCCATCCACTGTGCCAGAGTACTGCAGTAGTCTCAGGGCATGTCTATGTGTGCACATTTCAATGCGCATTAGCCCAATTTAAGGCATATTAAGGGCATGTGTCTACATGTGCATGCCCTTAATGCACCTTAAAAATGGTGATTTAAGGCTATTTGAACCTAAATTTCAGGCTATTTGAGATGATTTAAGGCTAGTCAAGCATAAAGCAGTATCACACAAAATAGTTAAATCACATTAGTGAACACGTAAACATGCTAAGATGCATTAACGTGGTACGTATACATTGCCTTGGAGTGAGCTTTAGTCCCAAGTCAGGCTGCATACCCACGTTAATATACATTAGTATGTTCACGTGCGGATGCATGCCTAAATCGCCTTAATGCACATTAGGCTAATGCGCATTAAGTTTAGCATGCGTAAAAGCACTCATAGATATGCCCTCAGTAAACTGCATCATAGCAGAGCTGCTTTTCTTTACTGAATAGCAACACTTGACCAGGAGAGTCAAATTCTGTCTCAGCGTTGCAGCTTCAGTGAAATCAGAAGGTGATTCAAAATGAATCATAAGACAGGAGCAGCCTAGTGTAACTATAGACTTCAACAGAGTCCCACCAGAACTGGAGGGATCTAATTTGTAACCCTTTCTCGGAGCAGCAGTAACTCCTGCAAGTTGCTCTGTGAAAATAAGGCCCGAAGAGTTATTTATGCAGCATTTCTGCCCAGAAATGCACATTTACATGGATTTAGTTTAGTTTCCAACCTGGTCTATTTAATTAAATGTTGGGTCAAAAGAAAAAGAAATATGAAAAATTTCAAAGATGTACCTGGGCCATCTCTATTCAAAATCCCACCCTGACCACAATCCTTCACATCCTTTTCCTTCTTATTCATGCTCAATTTGTTTTGGGTTCCATTTATTGTTATCCTCAAATCTGCCAACTTATTTAGTACCTACATGGGATAATTATTTTATCTGGCCTATGTAAATGCATTTTCTTCTTATAATTTCCATTGTCCTTCATATCTTATTCCTTCTTACCGGCTTGCTATAACCACTTGTTACATCTTGCCTTAAAGACATTGTGAGCCATTCAGGGAGAAGACTATCTTAGCTGTGCACTGCAAATGAAGCACCAATCTCGACTTCAGCTATGCCATCGTTATAACTATACCTGCAAATCATAAGTAAGTCCATCCTCAGTTGGAGCTGTTTGGCCATAAAGCCAGGGAAACAAGGATAACAATCCATTCTGCAGGGAATGATCAAATGGAAAAGGAAGAGATGATACCGAAAGGCAGTTTGGCACAAAAGCATCTCCTCCAGAATAGGGAAATCGCAGGAAGTGCTTCCCCAAAGCTACTAAAAGCCGCCTGAAGTAGAAGGAAGTTATAATCTGTGCCTCAACATTTCACCTTTCTGACTGGTCACAGCGTAAGGAGAGAAGGAACTTCAGTCATAAGTTCCACAAAGTTGCATTTGTTCCATGGGTCTCAGAAATACTGTAATAATATCAAGCAATTCTGTAAAATTCTTGCTTTGATATTACGTAGATGAATCCATGTTAGGCCCAGTCATCTTTTGAACATGATGTGGCAGCACAGAAAGAGTCCGGAGCTTTTTACTCCAGAACTGGCTGCTATAGAAGCCGCATGCCCCCTGTGCACCAAGGTTTGACATGAGGCCTGTTCCACTTATTCCAAAATCCTTTTCCTACAAGATTTTGTGGCGCCAGAACATAATACCCATCAATGCCATGACTTTAACAGTTGAAAAGCTCCTCTGAATATATTTATTGTCAGTCTAAATCTATGGGACAGCATGACTACATCTATTGTTATTTTAATATAGCATAAGGCACTGTTACTGCAAGTCCTGCTATGCAAACTTCCATTAAAATCACATCATTTAAGTGGGTTGTAAAACTGAAGGCTTGACAACTGGAGATCATTACAGAGTCCACTGAAGTTTTCTTAAGAGTGGGAGCATTTAATCTTAATGCTCTGGCCATTTCTATCTCCTTCTCCTATTTTTCAGTTCCTGTCAATCCATTGGGTCATTTTGCAGTCTATTGTTAAGTGGTTGGCTGCACTTCCTTGAAAGGTAGCTTCATTTAAGAGGTGGATGAAATGGCCACTATATAGCAATTCCTAAATTGGTAAAGTGCTTTGAGATCCTTCTGGATAAGTGCAAGAGATATAAAGTTACATGAAATGAAAGCTGTAATAATTGACAGGCCTTTATAGGTAGCTAGAGAGGGGTCTAATTACCAGGGGACATAAGCAGCCAAGTATGTGGTAATTTTTAACTACTAAAAGATGAAAATTAGTAATGCAAAAGCTGACCATCCCTTCACTGTTCTAGCAATGCTTAGCAATGATATAATTGTAATGGAGCTAAAAAGAGCCGCTTACATTAAGGGTCTGTCAGAATTTTTACTATGCGTATTTTCTAGTATTAATAAAATTACTGTAAAAATTCAGTGTAGGCTGAATTATGGCTTTCATTCTGAGAAGAAAAATAGTCTTTGCAAAATTTAATTTGTAAATACAATGGGAATTTTTATCTATCTCGAACCGCTGATGTTCGTGAAATCCGAGACTGAGTGATGGTGTGAGCACAGACAATGTAGATGTCTCTGTTTATATCAGTCAATTACTCTTTGTCCTAAATTGCAACATTTGTGGTATTCTAGTCAGGCGAGAGCTCATGAGAATCTGTAATTATGCAAAATCACGTGGTTATTTTGTACTTCAAACAAATGTGTACAACTATTTACCAGTCTCCAAAATGTTAAATGCTCTGAGTTGTGGACACTTAAGAAATGGCGTCCTTCTTTGTGTGCTCCAGTGGCAAGTAAGAACCAGTGAGTTGGTGCCTTTCTTTTTTATTTTTTTAAAGCATTGGGGATACTGGCATCTCTTGAGTGAAAGCCCCTCAAAATTCTGGAATTTACTTCTTTTCTTGGTCTACTGACCTTCAGGTCAGACCCCGAGGTACATTGTGTATCACTGGCAACATCTGAATCAAGACTAAATGCCCCTCTTATCCTGGCCAGAAAACACTTTCTGGACCAAAAAGCAATTAATTCAGGATAGTCCTCTGGCCTGTGTGATACAGGAGGTTACATGAGATCATCACAATAATCTACAGAATAGGTGGTCTCTTTTAGTTTTATGATCTATGAACACACAACACAAACTACTACTTCCCCCAGGCTTTAGAGAAAGTAGTGGGAAAGAGCAGGGAAGTCAGGCTATAGGCCATGACTTGGAGAAAAGTTTAATTCCATGCTACACCACAGATGTGTTTAGTAGCCATGGTGCTCAGATTCTTAAAAATGGGGACCATAAAAAGTACCTAAGCCAGGCAGGTGAGCTAACCAAGGAGCATAAGGTATTTTTGATACGAGAGTCTATCTGTAACAAAATCTTCCTGTTTATGCCAAAATTAGTACAACTAGGTCCCAGTCCTAGTTGAAGACTTTAGAAGTTGATGAGGAGGAGGATTGGTTATTGGCCCATTTTGTAAGATGTAGTAATGTTTTTAAAAGGCTGTACTTTGCGCTTGCTTGCTTTCTTTTTTTTTTAAAATATATTCATAAAACTGGCAAGGACTAGGATGAAAATACCAAAATAATTTACATGAAACCAAGCCTTCTTTCCAGCTCTGAGATACCAATTTATTCACTTCCTGAGCCATTTTGTACTAGCTTTTTCTCACCCGTTTGTCCGCAAAGGTGCAAATGAACCAATGTTATCACCAGTGACAACCAGTCACATTTGTCTTGGTTTTATCACTAGGCCATTTATCCATGTGCAGGTTCTCAGTTCTTAGTGAAAGGTGTGCTAGCACCTCCAGGGATAGACAAAGCCTAACTATTAGAGACTCCTGTTGTCAGCAGTAGATGCTGGCCTGTTGGGACATTTCCAATGAGAGAGTAGACAAGGTCTAGGAAAGCAAAGAGTTTTGTATAACTTTTACTTCTGCACACATTTACACTTATAATATTTCAAACTACCTTCATTTTTTAAACTCTAAGTTTGCAGTTCATTAGCTGGTAATGTGCCCTAGTGCCTTTGTGTCCTGCGAAAACAAAAATGAAAAATGATCTAATTAAGGCTGGTCTAGTGCCGGGAGCACATACAAGAGATCCAATTTTGATTATTGAGCCTAGTCTTCATAGTTCCAGGACTGGCAAGGCCCTGAAAGATTGACCTTGGGTTAGAGACATTTAGTTGATGGAAGTAGGGATTACTAATCACTGTTATACAGTGAACTCTTCTAATCAGCATATGACATCAATTCACTTTACCAGGAGCGTTCTCCAGTCCATTTAGGTGATGATGCAGGTTCTTTGTTGAGACAAGGCACAAGAAAAAGAAGAGAAATGGGAGCTCTGAGCTTCTAAGAAACACAGGCAAGGTCCTGCAGTCTTTGAAATACACTGGATTTAACATTGCGTGGCCATGTCCTACATGTATACAGAACTACTTTGCCTTGGCTTTTCTTTGCACGGCATTATTTTAATCTGTAGTTAGGCTGTCCCAAAACTTTCAGTATTCAGTCCACTGAAGATTTTTTTCCTCGACTATAAGCTCTTCTATGGCAGTTATTCTATGTCAGGGGAAAGCTGGAAGGTTTGGCAGGTGCTTTGTTACTTGGCAGATTTTTCTGTGGAAAGATGAAAGAAGACACGGAGGTAGCTCTTTGGGTTCTTTTATTTGTCTCCCAAGTAAGTTTATCTTTAAAGTTGTGGCTCATTTTCCGTCATTTCTGTACAGCCTACCTAAAATAGGGGGCCCTCTTTCAGAGCAGCATAGGAATTAAAGATGGAAAAGAACTTTCCACTTAAACCTACTCAATACAAAAAAGGCCTATGCTTGCCTTGTTATCCCTTTCTTTCCTCCCTTGTTCCTTTGTGGTCCACACCTTTTACAGCTTGCTACGTCATGATGAAGACAAGGGCTAACCTCTGCTTGGCTACTATTTGTGAAAGGGTTCTCGGAAACTGATGCACTCATCCCACAATAATGTCTTGGACCATTTGAAATTAGGATATAAAATTGAATAAGAGCTGGGCAACACAACATGGCAGAGGATGACAAGGAGGCTGGACAATAACTACCTCATTAAAAGTAGAGAAGTATACTGCTTAGGTGTTGCTGGGTAAGTTTCAGGGGGCAATTTAGCAGCACTGGCAAAGGTGCCAATAGATGGAAGCAATTGGTATTTGATTATTATCTACATCCCCGCTACAGATTCATTCTTAGAGAAGTAGCAGAGCGAATTAAATCACACCATGTGAACCAAAGCACATCACACGATGCATTTTTTTTTCTTATCACAAAACAAAAAAGTTACTTGAACGAAACTTCAAGGTCTTGTCAGCAAATTTCACCCTTTTTCTTTGGGCTGAGGAAAAGGAATATGGTACAGCTAGTCTGCAAGTTAATAAAGACTGAAGTAGGAGTTTGTAACCTCAAAACAGGTGAGGGAACGATACAGAAACTTTGGACACATTACCTTTTTTCTTCACAAATAAAGTGTGGTTTTAAGCTTAGAGAGTTACGAAACTCATAAAATGAATGGGCTAGATTGGCTGCTTTGCTGCCACTTATTTCTAATGTTATTTCTAGTTTCTAAAATTAAAAAAATCCAATATACGTACTCTTATGTGATTAATATTGGAATTTATGAACAAAAATAATGTGCTTGGTATTTACATGCACATTTGTTAGTAGTATTTGCCAATGTGTTTGTGAGCATAAGCCCAGAGCAAGCAGGCTTCTGTATGTATTTCTAATATAGAAAACATAATGGACAGATGCGTGAAGCTCAATTTAGCGCCACTAAAGTTCACGTGATATGCTGATCACAACCAAATGAAAATACAACTTCCTGTTTTAGCGCTATGCTTTATCATACGTAAGGGGGATATCGCTGGATTTACGTTGTTTAACACAGTGATACAGAAGGAAAGGTCTTTGTACTTTTGGTAATTAAAATTCAGTTGCTTAAGAGACACTTTATACAAGCTTTCCAACATTTTTCCCTTTACAAAGACAATAGTTCATGTTTATCAAACTGATCAGTTAGTGAAAAAGAAACGTCTTTGTATTTGGTGAAATACACAGGGTTAGAGAAAACATGCAAAAAGGTGTACAGAGAGACTTAAAAAGAGTGTTAGTTCAAATAGTATGGACAAAATTCAGTCAAAAGGTGGGATGTAACATATCAGAAGTTGATTTCAAGAAAACAAAACACCCTCCTCTTTAAATATTGTTACTGTTTTATAGCAAAGCTTAGAACTTAACATTCTTTCTTTTGAAAAATGAAAAATATAGATATATGTAGATAAACAACAAGCAAGAAGACAAAACACATCAAAAATGGGAATTAAAAAAAACTCTTCAAAAGAAGACAAGAAGTCAAAAAAAGAGGGGAGAAAAAGATTTTCAGGGATCCTTGTCATGCAAATCAGTTTGGTGGCAAAAAAAATACCTTCATCTTCAGCACCGTCATTATCACCTAAATCATCTGTCTGTTTCTTTGTAAGGGGACCTAGGATTGAGAATGGAGAAAATGGAGGAAAAAAAGACAATTCAAGAATATACAAGACTGAGGAAAAAAGTCAATATTAAATTCCCATAGATGTCTCAAGAAAAACATTTTGGGGGAAGGATGCACTCAGCTTAAAAGAATATCTATGATTTTTTTTTTAAACTTATAGCAAAATCTTTCCTGTAGGGTATGGCTATTAGAAACATCTATTATGAAAAGCAAATAGTGCCCAATATTTATTACATTTTTTTAAAATCAAGAATTGAAAATAGTGTTTACTAAGAGCACACCCACCAGAAACAAAAGGAACCAGAAGCAATATTCCACTGCTCAATTTACCTGTTTCTCTCAGTTCAATCTGGTGGTGACAAAAATACCAAATTAGCTCTAATCCTTGACAAAATAATACTGCTGATAAATACCTTGGTAATTGGCTAAAAGATTTTTTTTTTTGAGAGTGTGTAATGCTAAATAAAATTTCTGAATCTATTTCAGCTCATGCTTTTCAATAGTAATCAGTTTGAGCTTTAATTTTTCTTCATCCAACTTATTCATTACATTCCAATTTAAATACAACCACGGACTGAATATTCCCTTGAAACCTATGACACCTGCTGAAATATAAAGAAACAAGACCACCCAAAAGAAAACTAGAAACAAAGGGTGAAGTCCTGGCCCTACTGAACTCACTGGGATTGCTGCCATTGAATTCAGTAAGTCAATGATTTCAACAAGATACTCAAGTAACAGCTTAAGTTTCAGCACAGGTAGGGCAAGTAATATCCCACAATCAATTAATAATACTATGCGAATTAAGCTTCAATCCTATTCCATGCAGAGCACAGATATTATTAACGCATTAGGAGATTCATCACATTTTGCAATAGGAAAAAATAGCTCTTCATTCTTAGCAGGTAATAAAAATATACATCAGAAGGAAAAAAATCAAAGGACATACTGAAAATATTTCCATGTCACATATTTTACACACTTAAGCATGAATAAAAGACAGTTGAAACTCAGCATTATCTTTCCTTTTTTCAGAGCTCTTTCATTTACATGACTTTCTGTCATTTGCATGCAAAAAAGCAATCTGTATAAATGCAGGACTCTACAGTTAAAAAGGCAGCCAAGCACAGAGTAGAAAACAAGGACTTCTCATGCATAAAATAACAATAGGGAAAAAAAAAAACTTGAGGAAAAAAAAAGATGAACGGTACGTGTCAATTTGTGCAGTAAATGTAGGCAAGAAGCATGCATTAACTCCAAGCATCTTGCACAATGAGGTAGTGTTAAAACATTTGTATTTAAAAAACTCTCTCCACTTCTCTCACATTACAAGATATTAGTAATTCAACATTAAACCTGCAGTCTGTGAAAGGAATAGTATGTTTCTGAGTACTACTTAAGGGAAAAAAAGAAATCAGGAACTGCTGTTTGTATTGCACTAGGTGCGTGTGTTTGAGAAACGTAAATAGCCCTTAGGTACCAGGAGATTTTAGTTGTGAATTTTAGGAACTGGACCATGTCATTGAAAACCACAGATGAATACCTTAACTATTGCATCGGTCATGAGTATGGTTTCAAGCTCATTCTAAATACAGAACGCTAGAATTATACATCATAAATTAAACACGAGAACGTTACAATTACTGCTGCAAGCAATCATTCTGTTTGATACTGAATCTTGGTGAATGCAATAGCTTCCGCTATTTGGAAACTCTCAGTTGTAATATTTGCAAAATATAACATCTATATAATGTGACCCTAGCTGAATGCAGGCAGCACCCTAATGATTTGCTGTCACCATTCTCACACTATAGCTACTGTACTTCTCGAAAGCCAAAACCACTATGTATAGCCGGGAAACTGGCAATGATTCCTGTAATGGCATCGTGTTTTTAGCACAGCACACAGGGAAGAATGAACTCCTATTACCAGTTCTAAGACAGATGCACGTAGCAACCAGCCATGGTAAGTTACAGTTTAAACCATGTATTCTGTTTTAAGGGCTACTTGAAAATTAAGTTTAAAAAATTATCCAAAGGATAATTCAGTGGCATCTGTAAAAGCATGTGTATCACGTATTTTTCTGCATAAGCCAGATAAGTTCTCTCCTGGCCAGAAAACCCCGACCTGGGACGTTCCATTTCAAATAGGTGGATGTCTAGTCCTTGATTTTAAGGGACGTCTTTTATATGGTACCTTGTGCTTCATGCCATGCATCAAGCCACATAGCCCTGCATCTTAACAGCATCCACACAAAAGATACTAGTACAAATGTGTTGTGACTGATATCTTTAAAAAGTAGCTGAGCACCTCACATCCCTTGGTCAATGAGACCAGATACAACACACACAGACTGCATTAACATTTGCTGGATGTATTAGTGGAACCATCCAAATGCTGTTCAGCCTAGCATTGCTTAACCACTTCTCACTTTACCCACGAGCCCTGAAATCCCAGTTTTACACAGCGGTTCTCTCCAGTTTAGAAGAAAGGGATTCAACACTTACCACTCTCCAAGCCTGGGAAATTTATCCCCATGCGCACCACTGTCCTCTTCCCCTTGGAAATGTAATATTAGCATGCCCAGACCCCACTCCACCACATAGTGAGCTGCAACAACCAAGTCAGCTAAGGCCTGCTTGAAGCAGCAAATGCCTATGCTTTGGACAGACTTTCCACGGCTGAGCATATGAGCAGGCATAACAAATATATCGGTATCAAAGGATATGGGCGTAAGCTATTAAAGTGCAGTTTTTACGTCTAAATGATTCTCTAGTGACACAAGCATAGCAAAATGGCTCCAGGTGTAATCCTGCTTCATTCAGTTAGGGTGATTTAGTTACCTTGTATTGCTACAAGATCATGCATATGTAACAGATTATAACAGATGACAGGCACACCCCAGCAGCAGCTCCCCTTCCCTTTTCCAGCACCTAAAAGTATGCTTGTCCATACCCTGAGGGTCTTCTTCCTAGGGTCAGTGTGCTGTCCTGATGATTGAAATCTAGGTCATGTTAACAGAATGTAGAGAGGGCCTCTGTGATCATCTGAAAACTAAGCAAAACATGACTTATTTTTTTTTGCAAGTGTACTGTGAAACTTCATTAACAACTGTAAAATGCTCCGCAGCCCTCAGCTCAGTGGCTCTGAATATTTTTAGAATCAATGCCACCTTCCCTAGCTTTACAGGGCTCAATGGCATCCAGAAACAAATGTGTTTCTCAGTGCCCACCTTCTTGCACCCCGTGGCACCCTGGATCTCAACTGTGGGTGGCAACCCTGAGAGCACGGCAGGGAGTGCTGCAAGGTGCTCAATGGGGGAGAATGAGGAAGCTTGGAGGTGGGACATCAGCATCCTGAAGGAGGCAGATGTCCGCGCAGGAGGAGGAAAGGGGCGACAGTGGCTGTCGACACAGAGGCTGTCGCCAAGTGAAGGCAGGGGGGGCAGGACCCTGTCGTGCCACACACTTTCTGCTGTCTGCCGCACCCCGCATCTGTACCCGAGAGGACGAACACAGCCATTATGGCTTTGGCTTATGGTCCTTACTGCTAGCTTGGAAGCACGAGAAGACTAAGCCAGGCTGAAGCAAGAACGGCCCCATGTCTGCCCACCCACACACAGCAGAGTGCAGGTGCTGCGCGTCTCAATTCACCGCTCCTGGAGCTGGTGGAAGGGACTGCTTGTCCACCGCACGCTGGGGCTGACACAGGGCTCCCGAGGCATGGAGGAGCCACTGCTTACTTCCTCACATGGAGGCTGGGTGCCATGGCACCCTTCAAAGGATCCCGCAACACCACAGGCTGCTGCAGCATCCTGGCTGAGACTCACTGCCTTGCATGAGAGCTGGACTTAAATACTATTGCTCCCAAAGCTGTCTAAACTCATTTAAATCTGGGAGAAGAGCAGTATGGTCTTGAGATATTAAGCAGCAGCAGCAGACTGACTAAATTTGGCAGTCTAAAGCACTTATAAGCTCCCTGTGGGGACTTATAGGGGGGCAGCCAAAGGGAAAGCCTTTTGAAGTCACCACATCAGGTATACAGAGGCTGTAGGTTGGTATTCTTCTGCTCCAGCAGGATTTCTCCTTCTGATACAGTAAACAATGCTCCCTGCATCCTTATTCTCAGGACAATACACTCCACTAACTAATATTAGTGCTGTCTGCCTACGAGGGGAAGAGCATAAATAAAGGCTGAATCCTTCAGTCATTACGCAGGAAAGCCTCCACTGAATTCAGTGAGTTCAGCCTCGGCTGTAAAGAAGTGAACCGTTATAGAAGAGTGGGAGACAGCAATATCCGTCCTATGCAAAAATTTGGAGCCATTTTAGACATGGATGCTGGAGATATCATTTGCAATTATGAGCTGCAGGTTTGAATCAATAATCTACAGGAAAAAAAATACGATTTTTATTAAAACAATATTCTTGAACGAAAAGATTTCTGTAGCCCTTCTGATTTATTCACCAATAGATTCTATAGGGTTTTCCCATCTGGGAAAGAACTGGGTTTGATAGTTTATCTTGTGTTCAGATGCCAGAAACTAATTAACCAAAATCATTAAAATGGTGGCAGGATATAGTGCACTAACAAGCAAAAAATAAAACTTGGAAACTTTCCAAGATTGCTTCTTACATTGTGAGATTCCCCCCCAAAAAAATGCAATTAGACTTTAGCCTATTCTTCTTTCTGTGTGCCCTCAATGAACGGTCACTAGTTTCTCTTATATTTTAACTGCTTAGGGAAGAAAAAAAATTTTTTTCCCTATGTTTATATGTTATATTCCCTTGAGCTGGTCCAGACTTCAAGCAGAATTTTCTGCTTCTTTTCAATGCAATAAATATTGAATATCAGCAGAGCAAGCAGCTATCTCAAATCATGAAAGAGGGACTGAAGCCTCTAAAATGCTGATGCAAGGGTGATTTATATTGTCAAGAGATTCTACAGGTCTAGCCTCTCATTGTTGCATACACATAATTCTCATTAATGTTAATGGGAAAGTAGACCCCTATGTCAGTTGAAAAGGGAGAAAAAGTGATTACGACATTTTATGTCTCATCAAGGCAATGAATAGTCTTATTGCAAAAACAAAAGGAATACTGTGGGTAAGAGGAACTCACAATGAACTCTTAACTCATTTAATGCCAGAAGAGTCCTACTTACATTGCTTGAAAGCATAATTCAAACGCTTACTCTATTTTAACACAACTGATATTAAAGCATACAATACATTTTCACAGCTCTATAACTGCCCACCCTATGCGTACAATGGGATTCTCTTTTTAAAAGGAATAAAAATATCAGCTTTTCTGTGCAGTTAACTGAAGAATAATTATGTGCTCTGAAATAATTAAAGTTCAACCAAGTTAATACTGCTTTTTATCATCCCCTTTGATGCAGGACTAATGTACTTTAGCTCCCAAATACATTAAAGTGGATTATAAATTCCCTCTTTATGGTCTAAATTCAGTAAAATTTAGCCGTGGTCTTTTGCATCGCACATGTATGTGGAAAGCATGAACACGGAAAACAGTATCTGCTTTTGGCCTGGCAACCTTATTCATCAAAATTCACTCTACAAAACTGACACCATTTTGTAGAACAACAGGATCACATCTGCAGCTGAATTCAATGAGCTTTTTCTGATTTGCACTAGATGTTGGCCAAAATAGACTATTTTACCACCGATAAGGAAGAGGAAAGAAAGGTTCTTGCTATAGTTATAAGTAACCTCAGGATCCAGTTAAAGTCATTTTAAGTCTAAGATCAAGTGATTTTAAGCCATTACACTAGAGAAAGTTCTTTGACTGTCTGATATTTCGATTTAGATTGCCCATCCACAGGCAGGAAAGGGTTTAAGATTGAGATCAACTCTTGACACAATACAGGGAGACGGTTTGAAATTCTTGTTCATGATACTTTGTCATGCACTAGTCAATTGTTATATATTTACTTTTCATTTAAATAAACATCCATCCAACTACTACACTGCCTTCTTCACTAGAACAGGATTTTTAACTTGAGCTTTATAGTGAAAAGAAAAAAAAAAAAAATCAATCCTTTTTAGGTACTACCATCAAAAGCCATAACGTAATATTCACTCCTTTGTTAACTCAGATTTCATTTTCATGCAACTTGGACTCCAACTAAACTAATGAGTTGAATTATCACAATCAAGCAGATGCTAGCTGCATCAAAATAACATTTGGTACTTTTTCATGAGTTTAATCATTTAAAAAATGAATGATGAGTTATCAACCTCCCAGACCTTGATATTCTACTATATTGATACGTTCAAAAATGGATGCACTTTTTTAGAAAAAAAGTCTATATATTTTTAATGATCAATTGGAAAGATACATCATAATGGTCATTTGCAGAATAATTCTATAAAATCACCATTGCTTCCTCAGATTTTAATGAACAATCGGAAAAAATGAACCAGAATTCCCTTTGAAAGATTTTCAAAGGCACAAATGGCATTTGGGTATAACTCAAGAATCATCTTATATGCAAAAAATCTTGCTCAGTTTTGACCTAGAATATCCTATCAGTCCTCAGCACCACATCCAAAGTAAAATTATTTTGTATTTTTTCTCAAGCATTGCTTGTTTTTGTCAGTCAGTAGTCCCTGACTACATTACTGGCCCCTTTCCCTTTTACTTCTCTTGCAAACTGTTTTTTGATTGTAATGATTATATTTTTTTAAAGTAATATTATTCAAATTTGTCACTTCTTTCTAAGCCCAGCAAGACCCGTTTGTCAGCTCTTATCTTTTCCAGGTGTCTCTCATCCTCACTACTATGCTAATGGAGGAGCAGGGCAGAGTGACACTTTATAGACTAACTTCTTCAGAAAGGATAGGGCTTTCATAGGCTACAGCCTACTCCATCAGATGCTCATGTCTCTTGGAATGAGTTGGTCTATATGGTACAACCCTGCCCTGCTTTCTGCCTAACTTCAAAGACAGCTAACTATTTCTTTCTACTTTTCAAATGAGTTTCAAAGGTACACTTGTCCATACCCTATGCCCACGTAACCATTTCCTATGCCATCTTCCTTGATTCCCCGTGTACAAAAGGAAGAAACTTCCTAACCATGTTCATTAGGTGTCCTCTCCTCTACCCAGCCCATACATACAAGCCACTACTAAGAAACACGTATTTCTGTCCAGTCTCTATGAGAAATTATATATAGCTGTCTCCTAAAGAAAGTATTATTTTACATTCCCTCTCTCCATATGTTAACATCACCGAATATTTATTGCTTTCCTTCATGAGTCTGTCTGTCTGTTTTTCCCTCTTTAGTCTGAGAGCACTTAACAGCAAGAAATGCAACTGTTCCTCTGTTTAGATAGTGCCTTCCCACTCTGAAGGGCCAAATACACAGAATAAAAGCAACAAGACAAACTGCTGAGTTGCATGCTTTCTGCTGGCAATTTTTCCACAATTTCCCCCCCCCATTATGTCGTCTTTTTTCACACACACAACCTGACTTTGTTTAAACATCCATTCCCAAAAATATCCTTCATGAGCTAGCTGTACATATAAATGTGGCCACTATTCTATTCTCGTCTAAAACAGGGGAAAGGAAAGAAAACCAAGAATATTTTTAAATAATTACTCTTAAATTCCCTTTCTGGATCTAACCCTCCATTTCCACAGAATCTACTTGGGCCTCAAAGGACCCCTTTGGAGTGTATTTTTTGCTAAGATCTGACCTCCTAGTTCACAGGGGTGAATTGTATGCCACAAAATTTGTATACACATTTGTGCAATAAACATGGCCACACATTTCAGTCATGTCACCTCTTATTTCATGATCAGTGGTGGCAATCAAGCACCATAGGTAGGGATGCCAATTAGGGAATTGGTGAGGTTTTATTCACCAAGGCGCTCCCAGGGGTTACAAGAAATAATGGCCACAAGCTAGCAGAGAGCAGATTTAGACTGGACATTAGGAAGAACTTCTTC
>JAGPOW010001918.1:15548916-15617430 GCA_030014935.1 Caiman crocodilus | reverse complement strand
AAGAAATAATGGCCACAAGCTAGCAGAGAGCAGATTTAGACTGGACATTAGGAAGAACTTCTTCACAGTTCGAGTGGCCAAGGTCTGGAACGGGCTCCCCAGGGAGGTGGTGCTCTCCCCTACCCTGGGGGTCTTCAAGAGGAGGTTAGATAAGCATCCGGCTGGGGTCATCTAGACCCAGCACTCTTTCCTGCCTATGCAGGGAGTCAGACTCGATGATCTATTGAGGTCCCTTCCGACCCTAACATCTATGAATCTATGCCACTTGTTCAGATTTTCACCTACAGTTTATGACTATAAACTGCACCCATTAAAGGGAAGCCATCCTTTCTAATAATTAGTGCACAAATGGTTATCCTTTGTGATATCCTTAGCTACCTCAAAGCTACTCACTACTACATCTCATATATTAATATGTTGCTGTGTTGTTATAAGGATAGAGTAATCCTGTAACCTCTGCTTACATGAATAGTTGCACTTGAATCATTGAGTTAGACCCTGATCACCGTTACACAAGTGTATACCTATCGGGACGTCACTACTACATTCCAGATACATGCACATGTAAATATCAGACCCTTGCACCATGGCACCATTTGCGTGACTACAGTTTGCAAATGCCAGTTCCCAAGATGGAATACATAATTGTATTTTATTTAGCTATAATAGGTAAGTTCCTTTTTTATCCACATAGGATCCTAATTAAACTATATATCATTATAACCCTCCCAACTTTGTTTTATATCAATGGCTTTCAACCATTCTGGACTCAAGACACGCCTCCATAACTTTTTTTGAATGGGGCAGCACTTCATTAAAAAAAATCAATTGATTGAGTGATTAATTAATTGATTAATTACTCTTCAAAAGACCTCCCAGCACCCCAGGACATCTCAGCACCTGTCACAGGCAGGGCACTCCGGTTGCCCTGTGCCTGAAAAGGAGAAGAACTGCCAGAGAGGGTGCCCTAGCAGTGATTAGGCTGCGCAGCTGCGGGTTGCCTAGGCAACCAATGAAGGTCAGCTGACAATGTGAGTGTAGCTCACAAGAGCTCCAGAGGCTGGAGCAATGATGCTATAGCCTAGCCAAGAGGCTTATGCTGTTGTGGCCTGGTGCCTTAGGTTTTCAGTTATAGCCAGAGGCTTGTGTTTGTGTTGTTGTTGTTATGTATAACCAGTGGTTCAGGTGAGGCTACAAGGGGAAGTAGGAGGCCCCATGAAGGGACTCCAGCAGTGTGGGGATCCCAGAGCCCGTGGGGGCCCGGTATTCTTACAGGCACCAAAGAGGGCACGATATGCTCAGGGGGAACCCGCAGTGGAATGTGGGGACTCCGGCACCCAGGAAGGTGCAGCATAGGGGGTGTGTAGACGCCCCAGCCCCAGGGGGGGGGGCAGTGGGTCGGAAGCCCAAGTTGAGCACACTGAATGTCTGAGAAGCCCGCAAGCGGCAACGTCTGAGAGGGGGCACTATTTGAGCAGCCCAAGAGGGGCCCATTTTATTGAGAAGCCCAAGTTCAGCACAGGGAGCCCCTGATAAGGGGGCCGCATTCATTTGGAGGCCCAAGTTGGGCACAGCTCCAGAAAGGGGGCCATTTTAAGGAGAAGCCCAAGTCCAGGCACTGGGAGCCCCTGAAATGGGGCCACATACATTTAGGAGCCCAAGTTGGGCACAGTGAGCACCAGGAAGGGGGCAGCATTTGGGAGCCCAAGTTGGGCACAGTCAGCCCTGGGAAGGGGGCAGTATTTGTTAAGGAGCCCAGGTTGGGCACAGCAAGCCCGAGGAGGGGGCAATACCGAGGCCCTTGACGGGGGGCAACACAATGAGAAGCCCAGTGTGGGCGAGGCAAGCCCAGTGAAGGGAGCGCTGTATTGAGAAGCCCTGCAGGGGCACGGTGAGCCCCAGAGAGGGGCACGCCATATTTGAGGAGCCCGAGAGGGGCACTATTCAGGAAGCCTGAGGGGCCACACATTGAAAGGCCCGAGAAGGGCAACATTGAGAGGCCCAAGTTCAGGTACAGCGAGTCCCAGGAAGGGGGCAGCATTGAGGAGCCCAAGTTGGGCCCAGCAAGCCCCAGGAAGGGGGCAATATGGTGTTACCCAAGTTCAGGCATTGGGAGTCCCTGATAGGTGGGCCACATATATTGAGAGGGCCCAAGTTGGGCACAGCGCGCCACAAGGAAGAGGGGGGCAACATTGAGGAGCCCAAGTATGGCAAGGACTAGGAAGCCTGGTGGGGGCACAGCAAGCCCCAGAGAGGGGGCAGTATATGTAAGGAGTCCAAGTTGGACACAGTGAACCCCCAGGAAGGGGGGGGCAGCACTTGAGAGGGCCCAGAGAGAACAGGAAGGGGCCAAGATAAGAAAGACCAGGTTGACATCTGCGAGGCTTAGGCTGCGGTACTGGGGAGGAAGGAGCCGCAGACAGCGCCCCCAGTGGAGGGGCAGTACAAGGACAAGGGCAGCCTCCCACTTATGAACCAATTAACATCAAAGATGTGGCAGGTGAGAAGGCAGGCGGTTGCCCAGAGACAGGTGCGGGGGCCATATTGAGGGCAGCCCCGAGGTGCCCTGTCACAGCACCCCAGCTGAGAATCACTGCTTTCTACATGTCGAGGCAGGGGGGCTTCTGAGAACTCCTTAAATAAAAAACCAAGAAACACAACACACTTTCATCCATGGCTTAGGTGCAAGTGAAGGAAGAAACTTCCTAATCATGTCCATTAGGTGTCCTACCCAGGCCCAGCCCATACATACAAGCCATTACTAAAAAACACATATTTCTGTCCAATCTCTATAAGAAATTATATATAGATTTCTATTGAAGAAAGTGATATTTTACATGTCCTCTCTTCACATGTTAACAAAACTGAATAAGACTTGTTCCCAACATCTAAGCACGCATTCTCCAAGTGAGACATACAGCAGGGCATTCTACCACAGTTAGGAGTGGCAGGTATTAAACTGGCTGCAGTGCTGCAACCAATCACAATCTCTGCAGCATGACGTGGCCAGAATTCATTCAGGTTTTCTTCAAGGAGCCAAAAGATCCTGCACTTTTACAACACAGGGTTTACATCGCTAGCCAAAGCAACATTTAAATAAGGGTCCAATCCTGCCATACTTGGGCATTAAAGTTCCATTGATTTTGAGGGAGCTATTTCTATAAGTAAAATTACTTATCTGCCCAAGCGTCTACAGGATCAGGCAATTATGTCACAAACATCCAATAAAAATTCCATGGATTGTGAAGAGACTCATAAATGTGTCCAGAGAACCAAATAAACCTTTTTATGTATCCATGACTACTGTGTCCTTGTATTAACTGAGGTAACTATCAATCCTTTTTGTATTCAAGGTACTAAAGTTCACTAAGTGTACAGAAGTGAAGAAGAGGACTGATTATCGGACAACTCTCACCCAAGAGCACTGGAAAACAAATGCATCTGTTGCACCTTCCTATCCATATTGGTTTCCATCACATATACCACACACCAGTGGAAGGGCAAAAATATAGCAGACAGTGGAGGAAGCCCCCTCCCCTCCAAGCTTGACTAACACTGTGTGGCATGTGGAGTGCAACAGGCTCTGGGGATAGGGTAGAAGTGCAAGCAGTGTTGTCCCTCCCATGAAAACTCTGTAGATTGGGAAAGAAGCTTTAAAAATGCAACAGGGCCTTTGCAGAAAAACATGGAGAGGGCATGAAGGAACCAAACCCAATGCAACTAAAAACAAAAACAAGGATAAGGTTAAAGTGAAGACACAAAACCTGAAAAGACAGGAAATAGACAATTACAGAGGGTATCCCAGCCTCTGAACTGGAGCTTTCATTTCATAGCTTTCTTGTCATAACTCAGTATTACTATATATTGCTTCTACATATTCTAGAAAATAAAATCTGAGTAATAAGCCATGAGACAGTTATTGTTTCCATAGTAGCTGGCTGTACAGAACTTATCTAATTGAAGCCACCTGATTTTAATATAAGTTTAGTCCATGTAGTTTAAATTTAAACTTAATAATCCACATTGTTTTACCAATATGAATATTCCAGCATGGCATACCATTATAATGAATTTTATTTTATACAGTCTTGCACTGTCAACTAAAACTAAAGTGCATGAAACAATTCTCTATATTCACTGGTAATGACTAAGACCCAGATCTTAGAAAGCTTTATGCAGATGCTTATCTGTAAGTGTGTGAGTAGTCTCTCAAGGTTCTTTGGGTAAATGTGATATCTTTTATTAAACCATCTAAATGGTTGGGAAAATTGTTCTTTGCAAGCTTTCAGGCACAAACACCTTTTTCTTCAGGTGTAGGGAGAGTCTGCTGGTATTTTATGTTCTCTTGGGTGGAACAGAAGCCAATATACAAACTAGAGGTCTGTGAAAATACAAATGTAGGACAGTAGGAATCAAAGGCAATGGGAGACAATAGATGCGAGACAGGTAGTTGTGGGAGGAAAGAGGAGGAAATGTTGACCTGGACTAGGGACAGACATTACACATAAACTGGTTTCAGTGATCAGAAACTGGCTTAAACCAGTAACAGAACATAAGTTCAGTGCACATAAACCAGTTTCAAAATGGCTGAAACTGGTTTAAGACACACCTGGTTGAATGTAGTATCAGACTTAACTGGTTTGGGTCAAACCAGTTTATGCAATGTCTGTCCCAGGCCCCTTCCTGGTTTAAGTTAAACCAGACTCCCCTAGCATCCCAAATGCTTTGCAGCCCTGGACTGAGGTGGGTTGGGCTGAGCTCTCTGCTCCAGAGAACGGGACTCATCCCACCCCTGCCATGCATGTGTCTCCAATCTTACTGGGTCGGGCAGACAGAACAGTGTCCACATAGGGCTTTTTGAAGCTAATCAACTGGTAAATTGGTAATGTCCCTCCCATTCCTTTCTTGGAAAAAGCTGTTTAAGAAGAGCTTGAACTAATGAGAGAGGCTTCTGTTTTGTTGATGGGCTGATAAATGTGGTGTTACCAGCTCCCTGCTGGCTCCCACACCTGTCAGGTTTGCAGACAGTATGAAGAAGCAAGGAGAGAGAGGCTGAAAAGCTCAGTATCATCAACAGATGTATGCACTGCACACCCCTGTCCTTAGCCTCAGAGTACTGGCTAGGGTCTGGCAACACTCCCACCCCTTGAGCAGTGAGCATGAAAAAGCCTAGGACAGGGAAGCAGGGATGGGGTTTAAACCCCTCCCTAGTCAGAGCATCCTGCCAGGGCCTGGCCACAGCCTCCCTCATCTCAGGACTGTGGAAGAGAAGAGAGGGCTGCTGTAGTGTTCCTCCCACCATCCCCTGCTTCTAGCCTGAGCCACTACAGGCATGTGTCTGCATTTCCTTAGTCCAGAAGGAATATCTTTAGTTACAAACTGATTCAACCTAGGAAGGTTAGCCTAACCTGCAGAGACTGAATCAATTCAGGCTCAGACTTTCTGAATGTCTGTCCTTAGCCTTCCTGATAGATTGTAGCTGGCAAAATGTAGAGAGGTTACCTGGGGTTAATGGATGGCAGGCAGGTTATGATGTGCCTTAAATCCAAAGTCTGTTTATGCAATGAGTAGTCTCTCTGCAGTCAACAGGATAATCCTTCAGCTAATATAAATTTCTATAGCTACACCAACACTAAAGAAACTACACTGATTGGTATTCAGTAAATATTTCGATTAATTGCTTTACTTAAAATATATGAGCTGATCTAATACATATCAGTGTCTGCAGAATTAGGCCTTAAAGCATACAGTCAAAACTTACTCCTGGTAAAGCTCTACGGAGCAGCATCAGGGATGAATCTTGTCCATGAGCAGATTTTTAATCTCCTGCAAATATTATGAAAGTTGTGCAAATAGCACACAACAGACATGAGAGAACAAAAAGGGTTTTATATTTGCATTTCTCTCTGTCCTATGTGAATAGTAAATTCTTACACGGCAGACATGGAACTCTTCTTGTACCACAAGTCTTGAAAAGGTTTTTAGCTCCTACGGTAGACTTGAAAGTTTGGGATTCAAAAAGTCCATGCTTCGAGCCCCAGGAGGAAAGACTTCCCATCATCAACTACTGAGATTCAATTAGTATCTACTCTTTCTTCTAAGATCTCTATCCTCATGCTGCAACGTAATTTAGGCTGCTGTGATAAGTGAACAATACTTTTATAGCATAAAGGAATACAAAAAGTTATCACATCCATGTATATAAAGTTGGGAACATTTTTTCCCCCCCACTTCCATCACTCCTTTGCTTCAGATGCTGGTCCATCTGGGTCACCACCAACTTTAAACTACATTCCAGGTACTGCCACCTACCCAGAGGGTGCGTTTATCATCACAGAGACAAACTACAGCAACATAGTATCAGAGGACATGAACTGTCATGCAAACATTACTGCAGAGTAGAAACAAGCTACTGCATAGCAACAAGTTACTGCATAGTAGCTCATTGTTACTGCGCAGTAAAGTTGGAAACTACCCGTGCATTACCGTGACTGTACAGTAATGGCAATTCCTGTGCAGTCATTTAGTACTTGTACTTCTCAAAGACATCCAGGAGCAGTAATTGCACATTACAGACAAAACCAAATTGATCATATATTTTCACAGTATTAGGCATTAATCAATTTCCCCCCCAAAGCCACACAACTTTGCCTGGTCTAAAGTAATATCTTTCCTGCCTTTTATTATATAACATGGGAAACCAGGGATAAGTATATTCCTTGTATTTTATGACCTATATCTTACATTAATCAGATCACTACAGGCAAGCCCAAATTATCCAACTACCTGGGAAGGAAATGGGTACCTGGGAGAAGCTGGAGGGAACAGCTGGGGGGAATAGAGGGCTCTAGCAGCCATTTGCAGACTGGCCACACACAAACATGCAGGTAAGTAGAGGGACAAGAGTTTGAAAGGGAGACTTGTTAGCCTTGTTTTTCACTTCCTAGCCCCAAACCTCAGCTGAATAGTTCCCTCCCTGAGGGTGCACGGTTTCAAAGGGCATGGCTGTTGCCTGAAGCCTTGCTACTCGGTCTCTTTCCTCTCTAGGGCAGACATAGAAATTAGCACTTGGAATGATGCTAGATTTCTTGATATTCTAGTGACCGACTTGTAGGCACAAATCCAATTACAACTTCAAAAAAGTGCAAGCAAAGACAGTGAATATTGGCAATGCTGGAGAGTATGCAGCTCTAGTACGGGGAAAGGAAGCTCTCTACCCCTATGGGTCATGCCTTCTTTTATGCATAAAACTTTACCCAGGAAGGCAGATAATAGGGTTCTTAAAAGGTATACATTTATCTGCATATAGATTATATGCAGATTAGATTACAGGGTTTCTAAAAGGTTTATGTGGAACTATTGCCAGAGAGGTTATTTTGGTTTGCTTCTGTTCAGCCAGGGACAAGTAATTATTGCAGCTGGAGGGCTGCTTAACGAGTTTTGGCGAGCTGTTGAGGGCCACAAGTGTAGCCACATCCCTTGACAGGTGCCCTGCCCCTGTCACCATGTTGCAACCGGAAGTCCCACCTGCTAATGCCTAACATTTGCCCCTGCAAGTCCCTCCCCTTGCCCCAGAAGTACTCCATTTGGGAAGGGGCTTGGAACTGGAAAAAAATTATAGATACACACTAAAAAAAAAAAAAAAAAAAAAAAAAAAAAAAATCAAACATTCACAGTCACATCTTTTAATTTTATCTTTAAAAAATATTTTTGTCCTGAACTGTGTGCTTGTGTCAGGTACATAGAGGTGATTATACAATAGCTCAAAATGAAGTATTGTGGGAATGTGGGAAGTATAGGGTTTGTGGAGGCTGTGGGTGTGTGTATGTGGGGTGTAAGGGAGGGTGTGAGTGTATGTGTGGATGTGCATGGGTGGGTGGATATGGGGGTGTGTTTGTGTGCGTGAGTGGGTGGGTATGGGGTTTGTGAGGTGTGTGGAGGGGGAGGATGGCTTGATGTGCGTGTGGGGGGGTGTGGTTGCATAGATGTGGGGTATGTGCACGTAGCTGTGAGTGGATCTCCCCCAGAGGCACATGGGTGTGTGGGGAGGTGTGTGGGGGGTGTGGGTGGGTGCAGTGTTTCTGAGGTGTATGATTGTGTGTGGGGGAGGGTGTAGGTATGGTGGGGTATGCATGGGAGCCCCCCCCGCACACATCCCCCCTGAGTCAGTTAGCACCAGTCTCCACCCCACAACAACCTGGATCCCATGGACCCTGCAGCGCTTCCTCATCACCCCCAGCAGTGGGCAGCCCCAGCCTACCACATGCCCGCTCTGGACTCACCGTGGCAGGAGCAGAGCAGCTAGAACCTGCGCCACGGCCCTGAGTGCGCCACGTCACTGCTGCCTCTGGGCTGCCCCACAGAGCAGCGGTGGCGGCACAGAGGAGCTGCAGGTCAGCCCAGGTGCCGACTCTGGGTGGCTGTAACAGTCTGGGCAGCCAATGGACCTGCCATGGGCTAGACAAAGCCCTTCCATGGGCTGAACCCAGTCCATGGGCTATATTTTCTCCACCCCTGAGTTAAGCACTATATGTGCAGGTACTGTATATACATACCTATACCAGGTACTTATGCAGGTATTGTATATACCTAGTATATATTCAGAACACCCTAATTTTTATAGGTGGATTTTCCCCCTCCGTTGTGAGGCTTTTCAAGACAGAGGCTCCCCATGCGTGTGCACAGTGTTCAGGAATAACTCAAAGTTCTGCTGAAATGCATAAATAAAGCATAAACCAAACAGAACAGCACTGGTAACAATGGCTAGGTACAAACATTCAAAAAGCCCGAGGCAGAATTGATCCAAGTTATGTGGTTTTCTGTAAGTGGCACAGTTTAGATTGGTAGCGAACTGAACACACATTTGCCCTTGGGTGGGTGGAGAGATGACCTTAGACCAGGTTCAGCCATTTTTAAACCAGGCTGCGTGCTGAACTTCTGTTCTGTTACAGGCATAGACTGGCTTTCGATCATTTATACCGGTAACAGCGCAATGCCTGTACCTGGCCATAATGTTTAAGACTGAAACATTTCTTCCCATTAATTTGCTGCTTTATAAACCAATGACACTTCAACTTC
Source organism: Caiman crocodilus (assembly GCA_030014935.1). Classification (NCBI taxonomy): domain Eukaryota; kingdom Metazoa; phylum Chordata; order Crocodylia; family Alligatoridae; genus Caiman; species Caiman crocodilus. The sequence continues at coordinate 15,608,352 of JAGPOW010001918.1, read as the reverse complement.
CACGATTCTTCACAGTTCAAAGGATTTAAGAGAATCCTTACAATACTCTTTAACTGGGACCTTGGCCACCAATATTATTAAACATAATTCTTCTTGCATCATTTCAACACCTTTTGACAGAATTAGAGTGCATAGCTCTCAGAAACAGAGGTAGAAAAGCTAAGAGGGCAGCTTCTATTTAAAAGGCAGTCTAGAGAAGTGTGAAGCATGCAAAACTGCATCTATCTTTTCATATTTATGTAAGGAATTTTTAGAAGAGCACAGGTTTAAGCACAGAAACTCAGAACACCTTGGTACTGGACCACTCCTAGGACAAAAAACAGTACAAGCAGTGCTTGAGGATAAGAAGGATCAAATACGTGTTATAAAAAATAATTTGCATTTTGACATAGTCTTGACATTAGTGCAACTCTTGTTTTGAAACGCCAATTGACCTGGTCTACATACTATATAATGGTTCCCATATGCATTCATAAAGCACATATACTGAACAAAGCATGAAAGGAAACCAGCACATCTTTTTTTTAACAGAGTAGAGCTAGCAAACAAGAACCGATAGGCTCTGACTATATTTTTGCACAGCTGCAGTGGAATCCTACGCAAGAAGAGAAAGTTTGAAACAGATGTAGATTCTTCTACTAGAAACTTTATCCAGTCACTTGCTATTTAATAATTATTATAACACAAGCAGTGTAACAGGAAATACCCAAAAAGGAAAGAGAGATGCATAATGTCAAGCGTGGGCCTACTGCATTTTTTTTTTCTTGAGAAGTACAGCAAATTTAAGAGCAAAATGTCAGAATGGCCCTTACTTCTGCTTCCACAATACTCATTAAAGGTGAGAATTGACAGGCTGGGGACAAGGTAGCATTTCTACTTCTTTATCTAGGTGACAATGCCAAGGCCCTCTAGAGAAAGGCAGACACGATGCAAGCCAGATAAAAGCATAATTGTTCCCTAATAGTTGACAATAGGTATTCTCATTCCAATTTTTCCCCAGATCATTGATTTTTTAGTATACTGTATGAGTTTAATTTAGTAAGGTTATTAAGATTTTTAAAAATATATGCATACATTTTATATAGAATATAGTGCTAGGTATAAAACATAAAGGCAGCATCATACATGATGGTTAAAAGGACACACTGATAGACAGCAAGCTTCTCAAAACTTATACAGCAGTGCTATTTAGATGCCGGAGAAAAATATCTGATCCAAATTGAATTTCTTCTTTGGGCTTAAGAAGGTAAAGCATTACCTGTGGAAAACTATTTAAAAAAATTGATCTTCATACAAGAAGCACATAAGGAAATGTGCTGCTTTCAGAAAACAGAAAAATCACTGAATCACCAGAGTCAAGGCTGAATATGAGGACTGAGCCACAGAAAAAGACAACTGCTTTTATTCTTTATTGATTCCACAACTTATTCATCTGTTCTAAGTAAAGACAGTCAAAAAGCCCAAGGCCAAATTGATTCAGTCTTCGCAGGTTAGTTTAAGCTGCATAGATTGAACCAATAAGCAAGTGAACAGACACTCGCTTTCGATTCCAGAAATCCAGCCATGTGCCTGCAGTGGCTCAAGCCAGATGCCAGGGGATGGTAGAAGATGTCTCCCTGCTCAGCTGGAGCAGACAGCTTGGGCCAAGAGTAGCTTGCTCACTCTGTTGGGGATGGGGGGAGGTTGCAAGGGAGGTACAAAGCATCCTGGGATGCTGGGGGACTGTGAGTTATATTGAATCTGGAGGGGAATCTGAGAATCTGAGACCAATAAATAAATAAATAAATAAATAAATAAATCAATAAACCAATTTAACCTAAATCAATCAGTTAAGTCTGACACTACATCCAGGTTTATCTTAAAACTGGTTTGGGCCATTTTTTTATACTGCTTTATGGGTAATTTCTGTCTTGGGAGGGCAGTCTCTCAAATTATTCACAGATCATTTAAGCAGTTCAAAACCCAGGTGTCTTTACTTCATGAATATTAGAGCAAATAACAGTATTTAAATACATGAATTGCTTTGATATCAGATTTGTCACTCTTTCCTATTCAACCCTATGGGGCAAAGAGTACATTTTCCTTTTATCTGGACTCAAACAACACAGACAACTGATCTCAAAATGTTAAGAATTGTATTTCATATGTGGATAGAGAACACTGTATCAAACCATGTGTTGTCTAATGTGGGCTTAATATAAAGGAGAGAAATGCACTAAATTTAAAACCACTGAAATCATCTATGTGCACTTTTTTGTTGTCATTTTCACTTAATTTCTAGCAAGTCCAGTCCTTGTGATATATGCTGGAGTGAAAACCCTAGAGACTGAAGCCTTTTCTATAGTCACAGGAGAAATAAAGCACCAGCATTATAAAATGTTAATTTATAAATTAAAAAAGAAAAAATTCCCTCACTGTAGGAATTGCTGAGTTATTGCTTGTGTTAACAGTCGGTCAGGCCAGACGGTCAGAATGGGCCTTTCTGGTCCCCAGAAGTCTACAGATTTCTTAACACGCACGCTTGAAAATATCACCCAAGTCCTGAACAAGAAGAGCCATGTTTAAGGAGGGAGAAGGTAAATCAGTCACCATACTGATACAGTCCATAATCTCAGTAAGGAAATTTCTGTACAAGAGTAATAGTTCTGATAACGACTGTTGTTTTGTGGGCGTCTGTGAACTATTAACTGAACTCAGTTCATACCAGTCACCAACAGCCTTTTGGACTCTAATGAGCTCTGCTGAATCTGAACTGATGACCTTGAGATGACAGGCTCCATAGCCCATCATTAATTCCCGTACTGAGTCACCCGGAAGGTTATTGTATTATTCCAGAGATGCATCTCATGGCTTCCTATCAAGCCACAGATTCAGCACGGGCATAAGCACTGACTTTACTATGAATTCTGCCTATTTAGCGAATGAAAATTGTAGGAGTAAATATGGGTCTGAGCCCTCTGATCTGCTCACAAAATTAGCGACTGCCTGGTGTTTTAGTAATCTACATTTCATGCTTTTTAATATAGAAACCTGGAGCTTATAACACTTCCAACAAACACAGAATTAAATTGAGGGGGGAAATAAAGCCATAACTATGGTTAGCTGCTGCAAGACAACTTCTGCCCAGTAGGTGAACCACCTTCAACAGGCATGATATCTTAAAAGTGATTTTCACTCACAGATAGAATATCAATACTGCACAGAGAGTTATGATTACTATAAAGCACAGAAACTGCTTATGAAAGGACACACAGCAATACTGTATTAGCAACTACTTTTGTACTGCAGAAGCATACAGAGACTTCCCCTGCTAGCTACAATTGCATTACATGGTGGCATTCACAGATTACTCTACAAATTAAGCACATGCTAATAATATCCCAGCCAGAAAAACAATGAAAAAAAGTCTTGTATTTGAGGTAGCAGAATAACCTGAATTTATTTTTTTTTCTTGGAACTTTGTTTTAAAGCTGGTCCCATTGGAAAGAAAGAAAAAGGCTTCTTTTCTAACATATAAAGGCAATTTAAATGAACAGTATGAGCTGTCATGTGTATGAATTGGCCAGAGGTTTCACTCATGTGCCCTTTGCTAAGAAAAACAATATTAACACAACATGAGGTTAAAGAATTACATTTTTTGGACTAGCTGTACACACAAGATCATTAAGCACATCATTAATAATCATCTGTCTTGGAAAAAGGGTCCCTGGGGAAACAAGTATCTTCTGTTTAGTACATAAACCTACAAACATTTTTCCTCAAAGAAATTCAGCAAATATTCCCTAAGGCTTTGATGTAAAGCTTATCAGAGTCAAGGCAAAGATGCCTCTCAGCTTTAAGGGGCTTTGGATCAGACCCTAACAATTCAATTCCATATTGTCAGGCAGAATGAACTCTTATGGCAAGCACAGTAATCTCAGATATTTGTAAATATAACTGTATTCTACATGCCAGGCAACTTCTGTAAGCTAAAGTTAGACTATCAAACTGCAGAGCAAAGTCAAGAAATAGTTATTCGCTGTAACTGAGGGCTTATGCCCTGTTCTAGAAGGGGTGCACAAGGGTGCGGGAAGGGACAGGGGTCCCTTTTTGCTGGTGACCCTCGTGTAAACTTAGTGTAGCTGAGTGAAACCTTATTTATACACACAGGTCATTAGCAAAGCTCATCTACTTACCCAAACACAAATCAGGCCTGAATTTAAGGCAACCCCACAATAATTAGATTCCATACAAGAAAAAATTATAAAATTTACAATTTTCCACGTATGGGTTCTAATAATTGGAGGATCATCTTAAATTTGTCCCCCTTCACTATTGTAGGGGCCAGGAGCGGGTGATAAGAGGGGGAGTAATGGGGCAGGTAGTGGGGGGAGGTGGGAGATAGGCAGTAGAGGGCACGTGATAGGGCAGGTGTGGGGGTAATAATAGAGTAGGTAGAGGGAGGAAGTGGAGGACAGGCAGTAGGGGGCGTGTGATAGGGAAGGCAGTGGGATGACAAGGGGATAGGCAGTGGAGGGAGCAGTGGGGGACAGGAGATGGGGGGCAGGCAGCGAAGGAGGCAGACAACTTGCCCTTGCCACCTTCCCCCCGCTTGTCCCCACTGTGCCCGCCTCCCACAGCTTGAGATCTCCCTTCCTTGTAATACTTCCCACTCTTCCACCCTCCATGCTGCTGCTTCCCTGCAGCCTCAAGTCCCTGCTTGACCTTCCTCCCATCTCTGCCACCCCCCACCTACCCTTGCTCTCCATCCCTGCTGCAGCCTGGCACACTGGGTATGGCTCCGGCCCATTCCTGTGGCAGCAGTACAGAGGTAGCACTGCTGGTACGGAGCTGGGCTGGAGCACATACTCCAAGCTCTGTGCTCCAGACCGCAGTGAGGATGGAGCCTGCTGGCATGGAGTAAAAGTAAGGAGCGTGGCAGAGGGGGAGAAGTGGTGTGGGGCAGAGACTGGGAGCAGTGTGGGCTTGAGGATGTGGGGGAGGAGTGGCAGGGGGTGGAGAAGAAACAGGGGCCAGGCAGCATCTAAGGCTCCAGCTTGGGGCTATAACCGCAGGACTTGCCTGCCCCCTGCCACCTTGTACTTGATTGTAATTTGAGGGGCTTTATTCCCCATATTAAAAACAGGAAGAAAACACTCATCTTTTAAATCGAGTAAATACAGTAATAGAACAGTAACTAGGAATTTAGGCATCTTGGCAGAGATACCGCAGAGGTGGGGAAGGAGAAAGGTGCACCGTGCCAGAAAGACTTACCTGATCCTGGCCATCAGGACTAGTAGTAGAGATATCTTTTATTAGACCAACACGATTTTTGGTCTAATAAAAGATATCATCTCTACTACAAGTCCTGATTGCCTTTTCGTCTAGACCAATACAGCTACAACCTGGATAATTTACCTGATCCCAGAGACTCAAAGACCCTGGCTGCTGCAGCTGCTGCCTGTGGGCCCCCCATGCTGGTGCCCCATTCTGCAGCTGGGCTAGTTTCACGACCCTAACAGTATACGGTATTAGTCATTCCAAAGCAGAAGGGAAGGTTTAAGGAGGTGAGGATGTGACCTTGCATTCCTCAGTCACGTGTGTGCTACGGCCTCCTGGAGGAATGACATTTATGTTTCAGCTGGCTTCTATGAAGCTCAAATAAGCACTAGACTTCACTAAAGACCAGGACCTTTGGGATGACATACTTAATGTGACTCTATTCTGTCCCCAGTTTGCAGCTGTGTCTACAAATTCATAGTAAAAAAGAGAAAAAAGGAAAAAAAAAAATCAAGAGCACTGGGTCTGCTCCTCTGTCCATCCTAGAAAATCTCCCATTTAGCGCCAGTGGAGGCCCATAAAAAGGTTATATGTTTTACATGCTACTGAGCTGAGCTAGATATTTTGGACTAGAACTTTGAATTGGCAAGAGGGAATGGAAACCTGTAAAACTCCAAGAACTGGTTCAAACTAATTTTGATACAAATATTATGGAAGTAATGAGTGAGCAAGGGGACAGGGCTGGATCAGATGCATCATTCCTTTGGGGAAGATAAATATCCTTGAGCAAGAGCATTTTATCACCTTAGGGCTTTAATAGTGGGACTTTCACTTTACCACTTAAAGAAAATGAATAAAGTTCTTCAGGAGCTCTGGTAGGGAAATTACAAAAAGCTAAGGATAAAACCATAAAGAACAATTCTTCTTTTATCTTGGTTTTTCACATTTTAAACTCCATTGACTTCAGGACCGTTGTTCCTGACATATTTGCATGAAAGGAGAATAAAGTGGATTTTCATCCACTGGGGATGCTGGGTTTTTTCCCTTGTTTGTATTAAAACTAAATCCTAGATGACCCATTAATCATATTGGTTCATTTATAAAAGGATTAACATTGGCAATTTATCTCGATCGGAGGTAGTTTAAAGCAGATGTTTCAATTAAAGTGGAATGGAATACTGTTACTACCACCTGGCTTCCTTGCTGTTTTCTAATAACTGTATCCAATTGCCCTCTCACTTACACCATTGTATAACAGGAGTAACTCCACTGAAGTCACAGAAGTTTGAAAATGAAAAAAAATGATGTGAAAGCAGAATCTTTTCATTTCATTGGAAGGAAGAAATGAATGGATGTTAATTAGAAGAAGATAGTTTAAAGAATCAGCATGGTAGACTAACAATTGGAGACTCTAATTTAAAAAAGCCCAATCTGTAAAAACAGAAAATACTCTGAAAATAAACTATAATGGTCTGATTCTACTTTGGAAGTTGATTATGTAAAAATTGTGTGTCTTTTTATTCAACGCTAACGCTTTTCAAGTGCATTCAGTGCCATATCTGCTTACTCTGCTAAGATTTTACAGTTTTTACATTTGTTAGCCCTCGGAGTCTGTAACGTTCTGGCAAAATGAACCGGGTCCCACTTCGGCTCTGCATCAACAGAATTATTCGGCAGGTTCTAAATGTCAAAGATTTACTGTCCATGACAAAAACATTTCCACTGATTTCAATGGGTCCTAGCCTTAGCCTCGTGCTATTAGTTCTACATGATGTAAGCTCAAACTCCCTACAGATAAAGGGAATGTTTTTAGAAATGCATGAATTGAGGGAGAGGGGGGTGGCAAGAGGGGAAGACAGGGGGGAGGTGTTCTTTGCTAAACTAAGTTATTTATAAGTTTAAAAGTGTCCTCCCCTTTACTTGGGATGTGAGATTTGTTATGTATATTGTGCATATTTCATGGGGCTTAGTGAACTCTGTCAGACAAATTAGGGGGAAAACCCCCAAGCCCAACACATTTTTTTTTAATGGTAAAATTTGTTTCCTCCAAGTCAAGTTAAGAACATGAGAACATAAGGATTGCCATTTACTGGGTCAGAACAAAGTCCATTTTGCCCACTATTCTGTGCCACACAGTACTGGGTATGACCAGGGCCTTTTCCATTCTTCCTCTCTCATTTGCAGCCTCCAGCATTTAAGGTCTAGGAAGTTCTGATTCAGAGGCTGTATCCCTAACTCCCATGCACAATAGCTACTGATGCCCCTTTCCTCCAAAAATTTTCCCAACCCCTTTTGAATCTGGCTAAACTGATAGCTTCCTCAACATTTGGTGGCAATGAGTCCCACACTTTAATTACATGCTGCGTGAAAAAGAACTTCTCTTTGTAAGTTTTAAACTTACTGCCAATAGTTTCATTGGCGCTGGTGTCAGGGTCTTTTATTGAGAGAACAAAAACATCTAATTAATTTTCTGGGTTTAGCACAATGGTAGATTAGCATTATTTCTTGGGAAGTCCAATTCTGTTAAATCGTTTTATTATTTTTAGATTTCAAATAATTATTACAGACACAATCAGACTCCTGCCTACGTAAGGGTAGACAGACTGCTTCATTAATTAGAAGACATTAAATACTCTGCATTTTGCTGTATTTTTAGATCAGCTAGCATCGTGCCTTTGACTTACGCATTGACTTATATCAGTGGAAGACCAAGCAAAAATAATCTAATGAGTTTAATACATTAAATGGAAGTGTTTGAAGAAACCATGACAATCCCACAGTTTGCCTGCTGATTTGGACCATCTCCCAAGTCTGAGATTCTCTCTCTGGAATCCCCTGGAGACGTCAATCTTTTTCCTTTCAGAAAACCCACTGGCTCCTCCTTCCCTGATCGTAGCTCTGGTACCCGTAGGTCAGGAGTGCATTCTTAGTCCCACAATCTCCTCAGATATATCACTCAACTTGTTACCTTTTGGCATGACTGGCTTTCTTTGGGTGCATCTCCATTACAACAGGAGGCATAACTGCAGTGCAAGCAACCACAATCAAACTAACATTAACCTTGCCAGCATGGGTAATAAATGCAAGGAAGACATAATGGCATTGATGCCAGTACAACTATACAACCCCACTGAGGACCCTAGTCACATCATTAGATTACTGAAGCCTGTCCATCACATCTTCCCTGTTTCTGTTATCACTACTAGTTAGATTACAGCAAATTTTAGTATATCTACTTGTCCTGGCATCGCACCTGCCCTTATTGAGCAGACACGCAATTTCAATTTTAAGGCATGTTTTTAAGGGCCAGCTGTTCTGGCAAACTTTGTGTGGCCCCAACCACTAAAGTACAGACGGGGTTTTATGCGGTAAAGCAGGGCTGTCCAACTTCTCAGCTGAGCACTGCATGCCACATGGACAGCCAGCTGAACGGCACTGCGCTAGAGCCACCACCTCAGACAGCACTGTATACTTTCATCAACAATTAAGTCAAACCGTAGTTTTTCAATGAGGGCAAAGAGCTGTGCTGGATGAAGAAGCAGCCAGGGTCTAGGGAAGAATAATGAACAGGGGAGAAAAGGGCATTTTGAAAATACTGTGGAGAAGAATGAAGCAGTGTCCTGTACTAGTCAGGACAATGAAGACCTCAGGAGGGAAAAGCTCATTTCTGACCTTGGTCATATGTACAGGCTGGCTCTTTTTTTCCTCCTAATGCAGCTCAGACCATCCCCAGTAATTCTGTACTCTAAGCTAACTACTCACTCTCTTCCTATAGCAATTTGCCTCATGCTGACGTTATTGGACACTGTGGCAACCCATCTTGGCTACTTCAAAACTTGACTGTTTGAAGCCTTTTAATCATGGCTCAAAAAAGTGCACAGGATAAGTGCAATAGAGACCTTCCCACTATTTCTACCTATTCTTTAGACTATAATCCTCTCTTGGGTTCCACTTCCCTTTTCGAGTTTAAAAGGACAGCCTAGCTGAGATTCTAAATAAATGGACACATTTGCCTAGTATGCAAGTTACTGATAATGCTTCCAGCTTCATGAAATAAAATGCATTCAATTTGGGAGTAAGCCTATATCTGTACTGGAGACTATAAGCAGGCAGCGGTTTAAATGTGAAAACCTTGTAACATTAGTAATTGCCATGGTAATAGAAATCTACAAAGCCAACAGGGTATTTACATTTTTTTTAAGGTGATCACCTTGTTCTTAAATTTTTGCATAAAGTTTAGGCTCCATTGAGAGGATCTCCCATATTTGTATACCTTCATTAAAGTAAGCATACAGTATTGCACGATAGGGGTAAGATGGGACCGATATCCTATTGCCTTCAATATTAGCACAGATTATTTGAAGGTACAGAAAGGTGACTAAAAATGTATGCCATATAGAAAACTCAACCAAAACTTCAAAGTCTTCTGGACAGTTGCACTTGTCATATCTGTTCTATCAAATGAACTAATACAGAGCCTGATTTGGGTTTAAAGCTTCAGTCAAAGGCCCACAATTTTTTGTTATCCTAATCACAAAGCATCTATGCTTTTCTATATAGCACAGATAATGATAAAGGTCTGGCACAAATTGACTCAAAATAATGAAGAATAGAAAGCACCACGCCGTGGGCCACAAATGGACAATTTATAGCAAGCCAGTTCCATTCTCCTGACTAGAGTTTCCACTAAAATCTTCTTTGTTACAAAAATTTGTTTAAGACAACAGTGTAAATTCATCATGCAATTACTCCACTTTTTTTACTTGAAAAAAACAAGGCACTCCAGTCTGTGGCTAGCAAAAAAATTTACCCCAACACATCATTTTAACTTTGAATTTTAATTTTCTTAAAAAGAAAATTATATATTCCAGGACCCGCAGCTGCTTAGTAAGTATATCTTTGATATGCATGTAGCATCAATTTGGAAAATGAATACTATTTACTTGATGAGTCATAATGAATGCCTGCCAGTAAATATATATTTTAGATCATTTCTAGAGACCAATCCTGCAAACCCGGTTTCACAGGAACTATTCTTATTCATGTGAACAGTCCCATTTAAGAATCTATGTCATGATTAAGGACACCTAGAATATACCAGTACCAAACTCCTACCAATGAGTGTGGTAAGAGTACAAGAGTAGCGTATAGCCAGGACTACTAATTAATGGCGGACTATAGCTCGATTCTACATCTACGCAGCAGATAAAGCTTTTTAGTTGAAGATTTCGGGGAAAGGAGATGGAGCCTGTCAAATTGATCTGCTATTCAGCTCCAATTTTGTTTTAGGACAGATAGCTTTCCATGGGGGTAATGGACTTTCTTGATGACCTGCTTCTCCCATATAAATGGTACTAGCTTGATTTTGGAAGATTATGCAGAGGTGACAGACCACTCTACTGATGGGCTGATAAGACATGGGAATGGTCTTGTGTTCCTGGCTATCAAGTGAGTCGGGGGAAAATGGCCTTTCCTCTCTGCTTCACAGAGATAGAAAAACCATTATTCCTACAGCTTGCAACATATTAAGGAAGAAATCTAACCCCAGTTTTCACCAACTGCAGCATAAGGGACTTCAGAATGGATGAGCTCTGAGGAATATCCAGAAGCATAGCCTCTATTGCCTTCCCATCAGAATCTGAATCCCGCACTTAATCTCGGCTTTTTACATCTAGTTACACAACAGAGCGCTTCATATTGTAGGAAGTTTTCATGCTGCTTTGGGAATAAGTTGGTCAAACTGAGGATGACGTAACTGTCTCTTGAAGCAGAGCGCGCAATGGCAGTCTTCCTTTGTCTTAAACAAGGAGTTTTGGAAGAGGTGGGGGAAGCTTCCACCTAAAACCTGCAATACAACTCCAGGTGCAGAGGTAAGATACTAAGGCCACTATTAGAAGAACTTGCCAATGCCTCACTTGTGAGCAGCATGAGGTCCATCAGCTGCAAAGAGAATCTTGCCAATCACCACATTTTCCCAACACTTTTATTTTGGGGAAAGCTTATCAAAAAAGGCTAACAAGAATCAGCTCTGACAGTATCTCAGATCTCTGGATCTCCAAGGCAACAGTGTGACAGGTGTAAAAAGTAATGTGTCTGGGTCAACATATGGGCTCTCCCTCTGGAGCAATTCTCCCCCACAAAACTCCTTGAGTCAGTATCAGCGTGCAATGCCAGCACCCCAGCATTCTGAGCTCAAATTTGCAAACATCCCAATTGATAATATTAACTTAAACTAATCAAATGAACTCTCATTAGGTGACTAATATTGCTGGAGAATGGAAAAAAAGGAAGCAGCTGAGATTGTAATTAAAGATAAGCCACCATTCCTAGAAATGCATTATATGGAACACTTCTTACTAAGCCTTAGTAATTAGATTCTATTTTTCTTGTCATGCACATTTAGCTGAAAGGCTCCCCAGGACCATTAATATGGTTTGAAGTTCTCCCTCTCACAAAAAGGTGATAAACAATGTAAAATATCAGAAATTTCAAAGTCAATTTCCTTTCCTAATGTCCGCTCACACTATGCCAACACAGTTTTAGTATAGGGTACATTGTGTTGCCTCATCTAAAGAGTATATCAAGCTAAAATTAAAAAAAGCTAAATGTGAAGACCCACAGAAAAAAAAATATTGTAAAAAGTATGTAAACACTGGTCTTTCAACAATGTTTCAACTCACTTCTAACCATAAGATGTTGAGAAGTTGGAAGAAAGGAAAAAAGGGTTTTAAAATTTATGAACTTTTGTAATGGTAAATCAGCCAGACATTTAAAGAAATCTATTTACCTTTTTGTGAGATTCAAGCATATATTTGGGGTGATTTATTGGGACAGCTGCATGGCTGGAATAGAGTTAGATTAGCTTTTGAATGTCTCGCTTTATTCCAACCATGCAGTTGACCCAATAAAAGATATCCCCTCAAAAAAATCCTTGCCTCTCACGTAATTCCTGTACCATCATGGCTACATCAGTCTAACACTATTATTGACTTTTTAAAATGTTTTATTTTTCTTCTTCCTATTTACACATAAATAAAGCCAACACTTATCAAAACCGTACAATAATATCAATGATCATAAAAATGATTTCTAGGAGCCTCTCTCAAGACAAAAATTTTTTTTTAAATGAAATGTAAATCAGCACAAATGGCCCAAATCAAGGACTGAAATTCAGAACTATGGTCCCAATTATGCAAAACAATTAAGCATCAGTGCAACTTTAATACACAAGTAGCTCTAGTGAATATAATGGGGTATAATCTCCATTCAATTTAAAGTGACCTGGGTATGTAGCAAAAGATATTGGTTCAGCAGGTTTTTGGAGATGTCTCAAGGTAGACTTCCCAGAAGAAAGTGATAGTATGGAAAGGAGCTCTTTGCAGTTGGATGAGTTCTTGTTTGAAGTGATCCTATTAATGATGCTCAGATTTTTTTTTAATTACAAGTTATTTGTAAAGATACCTAGAGCTTTGTACACAGTGGTTTTTTTAAGAAATAAATGTTAATATATTAAAAAGTCCTTCAAGTTACTTCAGTTTATCCATAGTTTGCTAGGTGAGTGACTAAGCAAATTTGCAGCTGTGAAACTTCCCAAAACGGCTAGCTAAATTTCTTGACCTGATCATTAAACATACAGACCTGGCATTTGAACTGTGTGTTATAAAATCATCTCGCCTTCCATTTTCAGTGGTATCATATGGTTTGCCGTTTCATAAAACCAGGAGAAATGCAAAAATGGCCATCTTTAATTTTCTTTATGATGAGAAAAAAATGCCATCAAAATTAATACATAAAAAAATAAGCCTCCTGCTTTTAAAGATTGAAGTAGTGAGTAAATTAGTCAAAGCTCTAATTAGTACCCATGCAAGAAAAACTGGCGTCACGCCAGTGACATTTGAAATCTGTTCTCTTTGCCTTTTAATAATGGAATAGCACATTAAGGTGACTAATAAAAATGTGCTATAGATTTTGTTTTCCTCCTGGTCAATAGTAATGAATGATATATTCGTCAAGGAGAAATGCAGAATTTTTATGAGGTTATACTCACTCGTGCTATGGTCAAATTTAAAAACAAGTGTGACAGGCAGTTATTGGAACAGAACCTCTAAATTGTAACACAGCTGCTATTTTATGGTACTGCTGGCCATTTTTTCAAGGCTTCTTGTTTTACAGGCTCAGAACCTGATTTAACAAATTGTAACCTCTTAGTTGGAGTAATTTCCCTGAATGACTGCACAGAAATGTAGCATTCACCCCATGTGGAAGGTCAACATAAGGCTCCTGAACTCTTTAAGTCATAATTATGCCCTATTTTAAGAGCCCACAAGGAATTTAAGTGGCTTATAAACTGTTGCTAGCCTTCTGCATAAGTTGAACTTCAGTTTGGCTGGAAACAAAAAAAATTTTTAAGACAGACAGACCCAACACTCTGCTATTAAAATATCAAGTGAGCAGAAATGTATATATGTATCATAGTATCTAGGGACATGTCTTTTAACAGGACACACACACACTCTCTCCCAACAGCAGTCACTTCATCTTATTTTTGGGAATAGAATGTTTTTAGACATTGGTTTTAGTATGAATGATGGGAGAAGGGTTTAAGGAGATGTATCGCCATGATTTTAGGAGTGGGAGAGTGTTCATTGGAATAACAGACTGTAATATGAAGAGTATAAATTGCATGTGTAGTTTTATCCTTTTCCCAGGCATCTGTTAGAGACCTTCAGAATAAAAAAGCAAATGTGGACTAGCTTGCCCTTGATATGTGTTCACATATATGTTAATCTAATCTCTCTGGTGGAGGATGACTAGGGTTAAGACTGGAACTTCCCACCCCCTTTGTTGGCAGCAAGAAAGTGACTTGGGCGAGGGACAGACATTACACATCAGCTGGGTTAAGTGATCAGAAATTGGTTTAAACCTGTAACACGACAAAAGTTCAGTGCACATAAATCACTTTCAACATGGCCAAAACCAGTTTAAGATAAATCTGGTTGGATGGAGTATCAGGCTTCATTGACTCAGGTCACGCCAGTTTATGGAACTTCTATCCCAGACCCCTTCCTGGTTCAAGTTAACTCACAGTCCCCCAGCATCCCAGGATGCTTTGCAGCCCTGGGCTACGCTGTCTGCTTCAGTGGAGCATGGATTGCCTCACCCCTTCCTGTCTGCTTCTCTCAGCCCATAGGGATGGCGAAACAGACCCTCAGACCTCTCTACACAGCATGGGGGGAGATGTGGTGGTGGCGGGGAATTCTCCTGCTCCTCCACAGTTGGTTTTGCCTCTGCTGCTGCAAGTCTGAGGCAAAACCAGGTGCAAGGAAGCAAAAGAATTTCCCTCCACTCCTTGAGATGGGCAGGGTCTAAGGTCAGAAAGGGAAGAATATCCCTCAGCTCCCTGGGGCTGCTCCAGGCTGGAGGACCCTGGGCTGGGGTGGGGGTACCCCTCCCACCAAGGCAGGGGCTCCCTGGTGCCCCCATGCTAGGCTGCATGAGCAGGCACCTGGCCCAGAGGACTGCTTCTCCTTCCCTTCTGTGGCAGCAGCAGAAGCAATCAGCAGCTGGGATAAGGGAGAGGGGCAATTCCTCCAGTCTCCCTAGGGCTGCCTGGGTTGGGGAGCCCAGGCTGCAGGAAACCCCCTGAGGGGGAGGCTCTCCCAAGGTGGACCAGCACCCAGACAGGGGGCTTTTTATGGGGGACACCAGGGCTTGGGGGCAGGTACTGCAGAGCTAATCTCTCAGCCTACCAGCCACTTGGTGCTCTAGCACTCCCAACCTACTCACCTGGGTTAATTCAGACCTCCCCCTGCCTTTCCCAATTGAAAAACAAATGTCAGTTCCATTTGGTTTTTGGTTCAACCTATGCAATTTAGAGAAAGCTGCCTAGGTTCAATTGAATCTGCCTCAGGCTTTTTGACTGTTTGTACTTAGCCCTGGAATTAGAAGCATGTCCAGTCAGGATGATATATGGGAGAAGAGGTAAATTAAGGGAGCCATTCATCCCTTACATATATAGGAGGTTAGAAAGAACCAGGAGAGCCATCCCTGCCGATAGCTGCTCCCCTTTCTGGGCTGGGGGAAGATGATGAAAGATATTGAAGATTCTCCTGGCGGCCCATATTATGCTACCTTGAATTGGACACTGAAATAGAAATTGATTAATGAGAAAATTATGATAAATTCCTATCAGGCATAAACCATAGCTGGACCTTCGCCACTCAGGCACATGCTGGCTTCCTTGGTAATGGTACACTGTAATACTGTTCCTAAGATTGACAATGCAGCTGTTTAGTAATGACCTAGGGAATCCTTTCCGTACTTAAAGAATACAGGATATCATGTACTTAAAAAAAAAAATCCTTTCAGGGATAAAACTGTGTGCTAAAACACAGCCATATGTCTTTGGGATATACATATATAAAGGACTTGACATCCAACTCTGCATCTGCACATTTTTGTACAAATCAAGGCAGTAGATCACATAACTTAAACTGCTCTTCTGCCACTCAGGCAAGAGAATAGTCCACACATCCACGAGCAGAACCCATTAGTCCATGATGACCTTGGCAGACTGGATTCATGAGTGGAAAGGAATCAGATGAGTTTAACAGGGAGAAGTGCAAGGTCCTTCAGTTGGGTAGGAAGAACCCTCACCACAACTACACGATGGGTGGTGGCCCATTGGCTGGCACAGCATCTGAACAAGACCTGAGGGTCAAGATCAACTGGAAGATGAATATGAGCCAGCAGTGTGATGAGGTTGCCAGAAAGGCAAACAGAACTGTGACGTGCATTAGCCGACATGTGGCCAACAGATCCAGGGAGGTGCTTCTCCCTCTCTATTTGGCTTTGGTAAGGCCTCAGCTGGACTTTGTCCAGTTCTGGGCACTGCACTTTAGAAGAATATGGATAAGCTTGAGAAGGTACAAAGAAGGGCCACCTGTATGGTTAAGGGCATTGAGGACAGGCCCCCTGGGGAGAGACTCCAGGACCTGGCCCTGTTCAGTCTGAATAAGAGAAGGCTGAGTGGTGACTTGATACCATCTACAAGTACATCAGGCATGAACATCAAGATCTAGGGGAGCAACTCTTCAGGAAGGCACCTCAAGGGAGGATGAGGATCAACAGGCATAAGCTAATAGAGGGTAAATTCAGGCTTAACATGAGAAAAAACTTTCTCTGTAAGAGTCACCAGAATCTGGAGCACACTCCCAGCAGGGGTGATACAATCACCCTCCTTGGAGATGTCCAAGATAAGGCTGGACAGGCACCCTGTCGAGTTCATCTTAGCCTAATAACTTCCTGCCCACAACAGAGGACAGGACTTGATGATCTTACAGGTCCCTTCCAATCCTGATTCTACGATTCATAGTATTTAATACATTTTGACAGTATAGTTCACTTGCTTTTGCAGAGCACCCAGAGATGTAAAAAAAAAATAATAATAAAAAAAAATAAAAAAAAAATAATTAAAATCATCAATCAAAGACAAATTTCTTTAAAAAAAAAGAAACGTGAAGGTTTTCATGATTCTACCGATTCTGATTATCGATATCACGGGTTAGCATGATTCTAGAGCCGTTACGATTCTATAAGCTATACATTGAAAGGAATCATGTTAAAATCAGGTCATTTTCAAGAAACGGATATAAATTCATAAACACATTTCTTCAGATCAGCATTGCCATGGAGTTATACATATGGTAAGTTACTTTGTAGATGAATGATTCTCAGGTAATGGTTAACGGGTAAAAAGTTAAACATCAATGGTCATCTCCCTGGCCCTTTTTAATGCCAATGAGATACCATTTGGAGTCACGTCTGCAATTCTGGCTGTCAGATTACAAACAGCATATTGCAGATATGCAAAATATGCAACAGATGGTAACTGAAATGATTCAGGGTTTGTGGTTGTAAGTTATGATGTCACTGTGCTAAAATTAGTTTCCTGTTTTCTAAAGTATGAAGACTAAGGAGATATATGATAGAGACTGGAAAATAAACAGATTTATGCCAGTGAACCGTTTGAGAGAGCAACTAATTCAAAACCAGGCAGACAAGGAATGACATTAATAAGGAAACCGAAGGACTTGCCCCAGAAACAATTCATACATTATCAAGTATAACTAGGAGCCGATTTAAAAATAATAGCCTACCACGGTCATAAACAGAAGCTTTGTGCACATTAATGGCTGAGCAGAAGAAAAGGGACGTCAAAAGGTACCAATGCTGCCTAGATTTTGAGGTTAAAATAAATTATATTTCACACAGTTATGTACTTGTGGTTTGCATTAAAATCAATTGGGAAGATTTACAAAAGCACAGAGGAGAGCTAAGAACTCAAGCCCCATGGCCTTCACCTTTCCAACTTCTTACAGGCTTAAACGCTCATTATGTTTATTACCTTTCCTAAAACACTCCTCACCACAGTATCAAAGACTCTCACCTGAATTAAATTTACACACCTGTGAAAGAAAAATACTACCATTCCCATTTTGCCGAGGTGCAAATTGAGGCAGAGAGTCTATGTCGTCTGTCCAAAAATATCACAAGAAGTTTGCAGAAGAGTCACAATTTGCGTGGTATTACACATCTGACCTTCTTGCCTCATCCACATCTCTATCTCCTCCGACTTTCACTTCCCCTCACAACGTTCTGGATTCACTTTGAGCACTGACAGCAAGTGGGATAGATCTTCTGAACCATCTGGTTAACTGCAGAAGTACTCCAGAGCCTTAAGGAAGGGTATGCATGTGCTGAGTGTTTCAAAATTATTTCTCCCATGACTGGGAAGACTATAGCTTTTAGCAGGTTTTTTTAGGCCACAACATTACCTTCTCAGGTTCTGAGTACCATTTAGTTATTAGACAATACACTCTTCCTTACTCCTGTGTTTGCCAAATCATTTCTCCCTATATCAATCACAGACATTTACTGTTCTGCTCTGTCCAGGACTTGCACAGAGCTTGGCCCCTTAGGGCAGATTTTTTTCTAAGTTCCTCGGTTACCTTGACAATAGACATTTTATGGATTTAACATGGAACCTCAAAGCTGTGTTTTCAGAAGGCACAACATATTAGTTCATTAGGAGATCTCATTAGCTCACCAGGCTCTCATAAAGACCCCAGTACAAAAATTAGTTGTACACAACAATTATTACTAATGGAGGTGGCTACCCCTTCATTATCTTCCCCCTCCCCATTATTTCCTTTTTCCATTTGCTTGGCTATATTTCTGTTACTCCCATCTCCACAGCAGAAGTACTGGAAAGTGCCACTTTTGCACCAAATGGAAATTATTGAAACACTAGTAAACAATGAAATGTTACTTATGCTATTGCATCTCCCTTCATAGACCATGAATGTCCTTTCCCACATGGATTAATCATAACCACTCAGCACTAAGTACCCTCACTTCTAATGAACAAAAGCAATTATTCTATGGTATATTTACATACCTGATGGAGGATGACATAGCCATACCCCTGACACACCAGTTAAGCGTTAGTCTGAAGGCACAAGTGGGTTCTGATGAGCGCACAAGCCTGTCGACCAAAAGTAAAAATACCCTAAATGGATTTTCTGCTGTTTCATTTTTGGCCTACACGGGCAAGCATTAGCAGAATAGTACTTTTTTTTAATGTTAGTTCATTTAACTACTGACTTAATACAAAATCCTTCTGCTTGGGACCACAGTTTCTCATGGCTAGAGACTAGAATGTGTTTAATGTCCGATTTGCCTTCCACTGGGGACAATATTCTGCACATCTCATGGACTCATACATGTGGCAAACCTAATCTCACTGGTTGTTTCCATCTTTCATTTTAGGAGCTACAGACTTAGTTCTGCCAGAAACTGTAACTTCAGTTTTAATGTGTCAAATATAGCAAAAGCAAAACGTACTTTCAGACGGCAAAACTCAGGTGAAGCAAGGCAGCGCCTCCTCTCTACCTGGATAAGAGCTCCCCAAGAAACTCTTACATGCTTAAGCGGTGCTGGTGATCTAATAGATGGGGCACTTGCTTCGTTGTTAGTACTTGCCCTACCCTGGCTTCAGTCCGATCAGCTTCCATTACTAGCATTTTCATTCTTTTGGCAAGACCTGAAACAAGAGCTTTGAATTTCTCGTATTAACAGTCTGAAGAAGATAAAAGCACCTACATTTTTACTGGGTTTGCTAAGGAAATCATAGAGCAGTGTCTTCAGAGTCACCAGGACTCATAGTAGAGATGTTCTCTTTTATTAGGCCAACAAAATTTTTGCAAAAAACTTTCTTTAATTGCAACCTTTCAGGCACAAACACCTTTCATCAAGCATTGGAGAAAAGATTGTAAAAGTTCTCCTGGGTAGAAATGAAAGTTCACATTTCACAGGATTTCACAGAGGAGTCAATAGATGGAAAACTCCTCTGGGCAGGCTGTTCTTAGCTGGCATGGAGCCTCTCACCTCCTGTGAGGATCTGTGATTATGCAAGTTACCTTGAAACAAAAGGCAGAAGCAGGATCTCAGGGTTCAGGTGGTCAGAGCTGCTTCCTGCTTGGGAAAATATGAAGATTTCATTTAAAAAAAATGAAGATTAAAAAATATGAAGATTTCGTTTCAGAGTCACCATGCACCAACAGGGGTGAGTTCAGAGGGGACGCACTCCTCTTTCACATCATGCCGCGAGAAGAACAGCCAGGCATTTCTTAAGCCCTCAAATCAGGTAGCAACACTCCCCCTTTCCCTCCCTGCTCAGTGGCATGCCCCATTTCTTGTCATTTCCCTTCCCCACATGCTGCTGCCACTGTCCCTGGCTGCATCAGAGGCAAAGAGAGCTCCAGAATTGCTCCTGCATCACTCCATTGAGACTGCAAAGGGAGCCAGATGGCATCGGGTCAGCCCAGGACAGTGGCAGCAGGCAGGTTCCTCCTTCCTACCTGGTCCTCCCATGTGCTTCCCACCAGGCTGGTTGCACGCTCAGCGAAGGGGAACCCACCCACCATCACACAAGAACAGTTCCTCTTGCAGCCTAGCTAGTGCAGGGCATGAACAGCTCTGGAGCTCTGCCTGCAGGACAGCTTGCTTTGGCAGCACGGTCTTCCCACCCCAGCTGGGGGGCAGAGGGAGAAAGAAAGATGGGAGTGGGGATGCTGCCAACCCTGAAGCACCAGTTACTTCTTCTGCACTGCCCTTTACAAAATCATGGATCCTCCCTTGTGCTACAGTAGCAGAGGGTGGGAATAAATCAGAAACTAACTACATGGAAGAAAATAATGCATCCTCTTTGTTACCACTAGCTTTTAAAGGAGTATGACCTTGATGAGAAAGCTACTGCACAGCCTTATCGTATGTCCACAGCACTCACTGACTTCAGTTGACTCACTGACTTCAATTGCCGCTCAATTGTACCTAATGGGTGCATCTACGCGTGCAATTAATGTGAAGCAATAAATTCCAGAGCAGTTCATGCCCGAATAAACTGCTTCTGGGCATAGCATTTACACATGCACCTGGGACTGCAGCAATTTGAACCAGGATGGAGCAAGCTGGGTGGTCATGGGGGGCAGCCCCAGGCTCTGGATGGTAGAGGCAGGTGGTAGAGGGGCTGGCAGGAGGCAGAAGACTGGCCCTCAGCTGGCTGGGCTGACCACATATAATTTCCACCCATAGTTCCTGTCCACATGTGCATTTGATTGCAATTAATTACTCCACTGTAAGATAATACTTTCCCTGACAGTACTATTTTACGGTGGAGTTAACTAGTTTACTGTACCCCTAATACCGGCACAGATGTAGATGATTACGCTTTATTGGGGAGTTAATTAGTCTACTCCACACTTAAGTGCAGGTGTAGATGCACCCAGTATAAACCGAGTTAATAATGGACTAAAGTCAAACACAGCCATTATAAAGTTCAGAGCTACATAACTGGTCTGTGCATTGCAGAAAATAACTTTTCCAAGGGTCCTGTAATCCCCCGTTCCCCTGCCTGCCCCCAACAATAGTTAATGATTCTTTAATGTCCACTGAAATCCTTCCAGGCGCCTTCTTCTGTTGTCTTAAAAAAAAACAACCCAGAAAATCCCAGATCCTGATTTTCTTTCCCAAGTAAAAGCCTCATTTCCTCTCTCTAGAAAACTCAAGAGTTGCTTTTCCTTTCAGCTGTCTTCCAATATGATTCTCCAGACTTGTTTTCAATCTGAATATTGCTCTGCCCACAGCTCAGTGGCTGCTCTGCACTGGGTGGTCCATTACCTTTTATTACCAAGCCAATGGAGCCTTCTTTTCTCTCTCATTTCAGGCCTTGGTGATACATTGATCCAAATGCACTCTCTCACCAAATCAGACAGTTTCCTCGTGCTTTCCATTCTCTCTCAGGCTAGCAGGTAGGTACCAGCGTGCCTGACCCCATTCAAATGCTCAAAAAGCCTTTTCGGTTCCTTCACATGTCCTATTTTTATTTTTCAAGGCCTCAGATGTCTCAAACTATGACTTGGTCATAGAAAAAGTGGGATGGGAAGACTGTTGTTTGCAACAGCGAGAATAAGAGCATGGGGATAAGCACAGGAATCCAGACACTGGAAATTTAATCCAGGTATTTATCACAGCAGTTCAGGGCACTAATGCTTTATGCTGGTTATTGAACATTACCTTTCAATTCCTTGCTATGACTGATGAGCCATCTCCAGACACTGGGACCTTATAGGGATTCCCAAAGTTTTATACTTGGTTCCCATTTTTCTATCCTCCTAAATTGTTTCAGCTCTGATTTGGAAAGTAACCTTCCATGGTTTTTCATAAAAACTTGGGCATATGGATCTCTAGGGAGGTGTATAAAGCCAGATACAATGTTGCTTCATTTTTATGAGAGAAGAAATTCGGGCCTTACCTACTTCACCTTATAAACACCACAGATGTCACCTCCGGTTTTCCTATAATGATTCTTGGGGATTTCAGAGCAAATAAGCTCTGACATGGTGGGTCTTAACTCTGCTACACAAAGGACATGGTGGGTCTTAACACTGGTCTGCAAAGGTAGGAGTGTCCAAAATGTTAGAAACCAAAACTCAACATATTACCTAAATAACTCACTCAGTCTAACTAACAAAATCCTTTCCCCTCCTAATTCCTTGGTTTTCACTCTCTTTGACCAGATCAAAACTGATTCACACTGGCTGACAAGCGATCTGTACCTACGTGCCCCTGTTAAATAACTGGACCTCCTCACTTGTTATATTGACATTTCCCTAGATAGCCACTTGTCACAGGACTTGTCTTCACTACAGAGCTTGCTCCGACTCTTGCTACAATGTCATTCCTGTATCTAGTGCCTGTCCACACACAAAAATGCCTCACCCATGTGCATTCATTATAACTAGCCTATAACTATAACTCTTGCTAGAAGGGCAGCTTGGCATAAAGACAGGATGCTCCTTACACTTGGGCTAGTAGCATCTAGTTTGCAGTGATGATGCAGACTAAATCTCTCACACGCTGATGACCTCTTCTACATGTCTCATATTCCCTCCCCCAGACTCTGCCAAGACAGTCAGGCAAGTTTTTGCACAATTCACCAGGAAAAAAAAATCATGAAGCATCTCAATTTACTGCAACTTACTACAAAGCACAGCATACCATTTGAAATGGTGGCAACACGTACAAATGAATATAGCACCAGTATGAATGCAGTCAAATAGATGCACTCCAATATGGCAGTGCGACTGCTCCCATTCCAAGTCATCCAACAAGGAATTCAGACAAAGGAGCCAAACACTCAAGTTAATACTTACCTATAGAGTCTTTCATAGAAACACAACCTGAGATTATAATGCATACAGGAAAAGTACCAAATGGTACAACATCTATTCCCTATGCTTTCTCTATACAACAGTGAGAAGGAAAAAAGAGAGAGACAAGTAAAAGTCTGATTTGCTTTAATGTGCATCTTTGGGAATCTCTCAGTTCAACTTCGCATATATTTAGGCTCTAACAAATGTTGGGTAAAAAAAGATGCTTATTGATAATAATTGAATCCTGCTAAGCCCACATATATTCTAATTGTAGCTGTAATTTATTGCAGACTTTAATTCTGATCCATCCTGAAGTCTTTTGCTTTTTACAGGTCATTGCTGGAAGTTTCCAGCTTGAAATCTGTACATAATATTCCTCCAACAGTATCACAAATCTGGGCAAACCCTAAACTGAGGCTCAAGTGGTGGCTGAGTGACCTGGGCATTTTCACAACTGGTGCTAGATGATGCTGAAGTTATCAAAGAGCTCAGCAACTTTCTTATGGTGGGCTTTCCCAGTGTATTTTTCAGAAGGGCACAGGTGCACATGAAGACTGTTCCAGGCACTTAGAAGTTAGCCATGTCAAAGGCATGGACTAAGCCACAAGGTAAAGGAGGTCTCACCAGCTTGATAGTCTTTGCACCCTGGCACTCGAAGTAAGGAACCTTTCAGGTGCATGCCAGAGGCAGAGGCAGAGGCAGAGACCACTTCTATAAAATCATAGAATCATGGGGCTAAAAAGGGATTGCAAAGCTCATCTAGTCCAATCCTCTGGGCCAATACAGAATTAATCACTCTTAAGCTATCCAACACAAAGGCCTTTCATGCCATTCTTGAAAAACTCCAAAGGAGAGTCAACAACTTCCCTAAGCAGCTTGTCATCTTAGGGCGTGTGCAGACAAAACAGTGGGCCTAAATTGAAGGGGTGGGTTTTAAAAAGCACTGCTTCAGTTTAGGGCTGATTAAACCCCCGTGTTATGCACACAGTGTTTTTCCTGTGATGTGAACTAAATCTGCTTTACTGTAGTTTAAACCCAGATATAGTTTTTGTTTTTCATTTGCTTTAAGATAGCTTTTCAAATACTGGAAAACTGCTGCCATGTCTGCCCATAATCTCCTCTCCAAACTAATTCCTTAACTATGGATCCATCTCTCATTTGTATTGCTGATTATAGACTCCCTTCAGTTTCTTTACATCTTAAATTATAATTCTCAAAACTGGACCCCACAGTTAGTACAACTAGGGTGCCTACACACATGCTCCAGTGTGCCTGAATTAGAACACATCATCCATGTGCTAATTAGAGCACTCTAGGTTCATCAAATGAGCTTTAGTTAAAGCAGCCCAGGGCCATTTTAAATAAGCAGGGCCTTATACACACGATAATGTAGCGATGCTAGAGCATTGTAATTAACTCCCTGGGAACTGTTCTAATTAAAACTCTCTGCCCTCCAAGCATGTGTACAGGCATCTGTTGATGTGTAACCTGTACCAAGTAGTAGGACTATCACCTAACATGGTTTGCATACAATGCGTCTATGAACGCAACCCAAAGTTGTTGGGTTTTTTCTTTCTTCTTCCTGTAACAGCATCATTTTGCTGGCTCAAGATGGATTTGCAACCCATCATAACTCCTCAAGTTACCCCCTGTTTTGTACATACTAAGCATTTACAAAATTAGGGTAAGGGAAGTAGGAGGAGAGCAGGGCAGCAACCTTACTAGACTGCCATTGGCCATGCTGTCCTGCCACAGAAAAACCAGTTGTCAATGAGAAAAAGGACTAGTATGGTGGGTGGGGGAGGGGGTTAGGATTGCAGACAGGCAGGAACCTGAAGGCCATACATTAGCCCCTCAGGCCACCAGTTGAACAGCCGTGCCTTACACTATTATTCAAGACTGCACATCATGAGACAACAGGCAACGTATCCGAGGCTCAGAAAAGCCTTCCTTGTGGTCCCAAAAGAAATTCTAGAAGAAATGTCTTTGAGCTCAGAGAGTTGGGGTGACAGTTACAGGTTACAGATTCATCATCTGTAGTCATCGGGGAAGCTAGACAGGCCACCGAAACAGGACTAGCCTGACATTTTTTCCAAAATTTTTTCTTCTCAAGCACACATACGTTGGGATGAGTGGAAGATTAGTGGGACGAGCCAATCTGCTCCTTCTCTGTGCCTAAAGGATTTCCTACAAGTTAAGATGCTTGCAGAAAGCTAAGCTCATTACCAAATTATGCAAGAATTCTGTGCCTTGAACCCTTTCTCATCTGCACTGGGAATTTTCAACAGCAGAAGTTAAGGTTACAGGGGGGAAAAAAAGAAATACATAAAGTGAGAAAATACCCAAGCTAGGAAATAGGTCATCTGTTTGGGATACAAATATTTTATTCCTGAATACAATGTTTAGAGATACAGTGCATGCCACAAATCTTATGCGAGAAACCTTTTGGCTTTTCTTCGGCTGTTAAACAACAGAGCACACTGACTTACTTCTGATTTTTTCCTTGGTGCCTTACTTTGAATTCTGTATTGCTATTTTGTTTGTAAAGCGTATTTGTATGAAACACACAACCTACCTAAAATATAAAAACATGTCACCATTTAACATACACTCAGTTGGCTTTTTGACGCCAGAGGTAAACTGCACGATAAATAAAACTAAAACTAGAATTAGTAAAAAAAAAACCCCAAACAAACACTGCCTAAGACAACATGCTACAGGAGGCTTTAACAGCAAAGGACTATCAGAATTAAGAAGAACACTGGCACAAGACCATACATATTTAAGATGCCCCGATACATTACGTACACACCAACAGGGCTCAAGGGAAGTTGTGTTCTAAAGCAACACGGAGGAAAGTAATCATGTTTTTCAGGAGTAGGTGCTCCACAGAGATATGGAGAGAGCAAGGTCCGCACCCAAAAGCATCATCAAATTGCCCCTCTTAACAAACAGACTTGATGTCAAGAAATCACGCCTTTGTCATCCCTTAGTTAACACATGCAACTCTGGGTATGAATGCAAGTACATTTGGAGGCACTGCTACATGGTTACTGTTGCCTTCTTCCCCACGCTTAACATTTAAAAGGTAATAGCTGCTGCCCTGTGCAATAGCTGCCCTGTGCAATAGCTGCTGCAAAAGCCTGTGCATTGATACCATCCCTGTACCCAAATAAAAAGCTACAATTCGTTTGAAAATGAGCCAAGGCATTCTGAACAAACACCAGCAGATGCCAGCAGCTCATTCCCTCCACTCTGATCACTACACTGACTTTCCAGAAAAAAAATGAGTTAAATATAAGGCAGTGATTCTCAGCCAGGACGGCGCAACACCCTGCAGTACCTCGAGAGGGTGCCACACAACGTTATCCCACTGTTAGGTGAGCAAAAATGGGGCATTTATACATGGGTTTCATGAGGGAGGGTTGTGGGGGGAGGATGCTTTAATTAGAGTGGTTCCCCAAGAGCCACTCTAATTAAAGGGCCTGGAGTGTCATGTGTATATGCATTCCCATGCTGAAAATTGGCAATGGGAACTCTTTAAATAAAGCTCAAATGAGCCTTAGTTGAAGCATTCCTGCTGCCATTTTTCAGCACAAGGATGCTGATACACATGGCGCTGGAGTCTGCTGGAGCATGAAAAATACAACACCGCTGCAGACTCGATTAATCAAGTCTGCTCCAACATGCTGTACTTACAGTGCATCAGAGCAGCCTTGCTGCATGTGGATAGGTGCCTACGATTCACACAATAAATACAGATTTCAAATAGGAATCCACAGTGTTAAAAGCACTCTGACCTTTTGTGGCCTTTCAAGTTCTTAGCAACAGAAAAATTGCTCTATTATTTTTCTATAGTCAAAAAAAAATGGAAAAGGGTAAAATGACAGTTCTTAGCTTTTACTGAGGAATGCCTGAGTCTAATGAGGTTAAAAATGACTGATGCAACGTCTTGCTGTTAGTCATTAGGGGCTCTTTGGAACTGGCCCACAACCCTCAGGAGAACACCTCTCACCACAAAAACGACACTCCTTAAGCAATATTCCCCAGGAACTTTGAAGCTGTCAACCACCAAAGACAAAGCTTCTAAGAGAAGGAGACAGGACTCTCTCAACAGGAGACCTCAGCTTTGAACATAACACTAGAGGAAATTAGAATCACTACAAATCTCATGGCAGAATCAAGCATGCTTCTTCAAAAGCTCGCTCAAAGCTGCAAGTGAAAGAATGAAAGGGAAGAGTAGAAAGCACAAGAAAGAAAAGAACAGAAGAAGAGGAAAGCAAGAAGAATGAAGAAGGAAGTAAATTAAACCCAAAAAACCAACCCTGAGTAGTAAATTAGATCTCTGACCTATTGTAGTTATTGCTGCTATAGGATACTTTTAGAAGGACCTGAATAGACATATATAATGCATTAACTCAACTTAATGAAAGGCTACATGTATTTTAATGCAAATGAAATCAATCATTTTTAAAATTAAAAATTAATACATATGGTTGAAAGATTGACAAAAGAAAAGAAAATACTTTAGGGAAATGGGAGGCTTTCCAGGTTTACAGGTTGACCTGCATCTGGCAGTAGATACAGACAGAGGTGGCAAGAAGCCTGGAAGCTTCGTCCTAGCCTCGCTTATATATTTGATGATTCTACAGAGAGGTTTATATATCAATAATATACAATAAATAAAGTCCCAAACCACTCCAGAGATAATGTTAGGGTTCTCAACTAAGCCCATGAGAACAGGACAGTACAGAGCTATGCCTATCACTCCATCTTTACCTTATCTCGCTGTGCTTGGCTATCACAAGAATCTTGTACAAAATCATTCAAGGATATTTTGTCCCATGTGTGCTGTAACACTGACCTGGGAGCAGGCATGTGTTGAATTAATGAATAAGCAAGAGCTTTAGCTGCCATTTTCATTGATTTTATGGACTTATATTAAACCCTTTTAAGCATGTGAAGGTTCCTTTGATATGTATTTAATGTTATTTATTTAAATATGCCTCAAGAATACTACTCACTGGTATTATACAGAAACATGGTTCATAGGCATGATACATTACATCAACGAGCAGCATCAATCCCTATTGTTTATTATAATCAGAAGATTCACTAAAATTATTATGAAAATATTACAGCACATGGGGATGCATTTTTCAGCACTGGCTTAAATACAAGTCAATGATAGCTTTGTCTGAATAAAAAATGAGGAGACTGATCTTGCAGGATTTATATTCACATGAAAATTAAAAACTTCCAAACTTTAGTTTCATAATAGATAAGTCTGGCTCCAGGGTTACAGTGCCCAGTTGCAAAAATCCCTTGGGATTTCCAGTGCAGAATGAAATGACCAAATTAAGGTGTGTGGATGTGATGGTTTTATGCAAATAGGACTTTGGCTGACAAAAGAGAATGTGGACAGCATGACAGCCATAAGGAAACCAATCAATGGTACCTGGAAATGAAGAGTCATCAGAAGAGAAAGAATACAAAGGGAGGAGTTTTCAGAACAAGTTGGCATCGGTTCCTGAACTCCAAGATTGCTGACATTGGCGACCCAAGCAAAGGACCTCACAGTGGTGTTTATGTACCAGCCAGATGCATCACTCGCTTTGTGTATATTCTGGGGACTAGGAAATATTTGGGGTATTGTATTTTGTAATCATCTTGCTTGCTTTGCCTGCGTTACTCTTATTATCCACCACTGTGTATCAGTGAAATTTGCCTAATATCAACCAGAGGAGTTGTGGTCTGTCTGAAGGTGATGCTATCTTGGAACAAGGCATCAAGGTTGTAAAGCCAGTGCCAACAATTATGGCCAAAGGATTTCATTTCCTCTGTCAAAATTCAGATGCATCAAAGCTACCAACCAAACTTAATGCTTAAACCAGGTCTTAAAATAACCAACTACACCCAAATGGACCTCAACAAAATCTGAAAACACAAATACTTCTTGGTTTGGAAATGGAACATTCATGCTGAGCCTAAAGCACTTGTCAAGGGCTAGCCGCAAATGGAAAGGTTCTGGCAATGCACACACAGACTTAGCAAAAACATAATGCTTCACTTAACAGCAGCATGGTACCAACAGCACAGTAGGTAAAACAAGGAAAAGGTACATCATGGTAAAGACGCTTTAATTCATAGCCGGGAAAGTGACAAATGAGCTATAACAATAATCTATTTCTGTATGCAGCATAAATATTTAAGCCTATTATTATCCATTCCCTATTCTAGCTCTAATAAATCCATGTGTAAATGTTTAGTGTCAGGAACACATTTAGTCAGATTACATCCAGCTGTTTCATTTTTAATAGGGATGAGCCAAACAAGTTAAAAAATAATAGTTTGAGTATGCTGACATAAATAAAGTAACCCACCTTTTTGTGAGTTGACTTGGCAGTCTAATGCTTAAAGACCAGCTGCACAATGCTACCTGGCAGGAAAATCTAGTCCCCATCTCCCAAATGACCCCTTGCCTCTATGACCACTCACTTCTGTCTCTGCCACCCATCCATCTCTGACTATAGGGCTGATAATATGATCAAGATATATCACTTGGCTTGACAAGTCTTTTTATAGACACACTCAAAAATATTGCATTTCTGCCTGATTTTTTTTTAACCTTTTGTAACAAGCAACTTTGAAGATTTATATAAGTGAAAGATAAAACGAAAGAGAATATTGGTTTTCCCTCCGCTTACTTATGCCATACCCAGCACTCTGTTCATACTCAGTTTTATCCTTTCCCTAGTATACGGACCATTTCTCCTGCTGCTTGTGTGGGATTGTCACAAAGCAGATAAAGAAAAAGGCTTTTAGGGTGAGATTCTGCCACCTGGCACTTAGCAGTTCCCTACGCAGCAAGTGGTCTCACTGAAATCAATTAATCTATTTGTGGCACTGGGTACAACTCAACCTGAGCAGGGCTGCAAGACTGCAGGCCTGATAAAATAGGAAGGGGGGGTCAATTGACACAGTTGAAGAAACGGAGAAACACTTCAAAAAGCAGCAACGTTTTTCATCCATGTGCCTGTTCGTTGGGGATGTGAACTATCTGCATTTGCAACACAGTGATGAGTTATCATTTTTATTAAAAACTCTTGCACCTCTCAACATTTTACCCAAATTTAATCCTGCTAAATATTTTTAAAGCCTTGGTATAACTACCATTACATTAAGTTCTTGCATACTTCAGAGTTTTTATGTTGTGCTGCATGGGAGTTGAAGCAAGAACGCAAAGGGATCCAAAAAGCAATTACCTTCCATCTAGGAGGAGAATGTTGATGTTGATGTTGCAAGGCTTACAGATGGTTACTGGAGAAAGCCAGGGAAAAAAAGGCATGCAGAGCTAGAAGAATAGTTTTCAAAGCTGCAGCTAAGTTTCAAACACTGGCATGCAAACGTTTAAATGCTGATTTAAACAAAATTAATGTTTAAACCTTCCACTGTATGGAATTGCTGGCTGCGCACGTATAGACAAGAGCTTAGTTCATTATTCTACGTCACTTTATGTACTTAGCAACCAAGAAGGGAGGAATAGACAAATGAAAAGAGGCTTTCGTTTTGTAAGCTATTCTCATATTGGCCAAATATTTCTAATGGCTCTATGACAGTGCTTCTCAACCTTTTCAGAATGAAGGCACCCCTTGGAAAAAGCAAGCTCTTACTTTCTGCACATTTTTTAATATGGATGACAATAGAGCAACTCTTTCATTGCAAAGACCTCAAAAATACAACACAAGGTCAGAAAGTTTTTAAAATCCATAGATTTCAAACAGGATCCATGATGCATCTTGTGAATTGTGTGCAGCTGTTTCTACGCCTAACAGTACTAATACTGAATGGTATCCTATAGCACCTTTAAAAAGGATCACATGGCACCCTACTGTTCCTGTAGCACCCTGGTTGAGAATAGTTGCACTACAAATGTCAAAAATGATGTTAAACTGATAGGAAAGTCACAAATCATATTTTCAGAGTCAAGTCCAGAAAAGCTACGCAGAAGTAAAATGAGTCCTCATTTCATTTTACCACGTAACTAAATTTTTGCAACAACCTTTCCACTTTCTATTTTTATATGATTTCCTGGCCTTGCATCTCTAACTTAAATAAGGTAATATTTTCACTGACCTTAAAAAACCAAAACAAAAAAGAAACCCGCACAAGACTAAAAGGTATGTTAGCTGCAAAACACAAAAGGCCGATTTGACATACTAAAGTTATAAATGTAACTGAATGCTGTAGGAGCAATTGTCTCCAATGCTACAGTATTGCCAAACAGTGCTTTCTGAAATAAATTACTGTATTTATGACTTGAACCCATGCAAAGCTATTCAGCGAGTGAAACGATGCTTTCCAGCTCCTAGCTAGAGCGCACCCAGGAATTGTATGCCAAGCTTTGTATAATACAGTCATAGGCTCCTGTTCCTGCTGTTAATTCATCTGGGGCTGTCACACCATAAATATCAGAGTACCACATTCGGATTAATAGATTTGTCTTCCAGTTAGATATATCTGTACCTACACGCAGGGTACACCATGAAATGCACTTTATTTACAGAATGAACTTCTAAAATCCTCTTGCTAACCTCCTAGTACCATGCAGTACACAGTTTTTGCACGATGAATCTGAATAGTATCTTTGATATACAAAGGGAACACTTATACTACATTTCAGACTTTTTAAAACGGCATTCAGATTGGTCTGACTGCTCTAGTTGGGTTTCACTGCGTCTAATGTTCTATGTAAATGAGTATATAACACCAATACAGGTTCGTTTGGATAACACATTTATTTTTCTTGAATACCATTACTGGACGCTCTCTTTTCTTCCCCCACTTCAGATGTTCTGACCCCACCTTTTCTGGAGAAGGCCGAATTCTGAGCAGCTTAGTTGTGTTCGGTTTTCAATGCATTGCCTGTAAGGCTTTTTGATTCCTGCGTGCTGTATCATTGGATATAGCAAATGTTGTAGTTTCAACCCTCTCGGCCCTCATAAAACACACAAAGAAAACAATAAAGTAAAAGCATTTAAAACAAACATGCTCTGCAGATAATTCTGTACATGTGAACGGAACGGCGTGTCATTACTCAGGGAAAACTCTCATTATAGTCAACTAGCAATTTAACCCTGCTGGAGGAAAACAGGTGTATTCAACAGCATCTGCCTCTCGCTTGTGCAGCATCGGGGCTCTACCATGAAGACAGCCAAATTCAGAAAAATAAAAGTTAAGATCAAAGAGAAATAAACATGTCATTCTCATGCAATTGTAACAGAAGAG
Organism: Caiman crocodilus; assembly: GCA_030014935.1. NCBI lineage: Eukaryota > Metazoa > Chordata > Crocodylia > Alligatoridae > Caiman > Caiman crocodilus. The sequence goes on along the minus strand of JAGPOW010001918.1, from coordinate 15,576,031 downwards.
ATCTTTTGCGAAGGGTCTACTTAGGCGCTTTGGACTGGGTGAAGCTATTAGACAAGAATATAGCAGTTCAGGGAACAACTCAATAGTTACGACATAAAACTCATTTGTGCAAAAGATAAAATGGCCTCAGCTGCTACGAGACTGGAAAAAATCTCATGGGACTCAAGAATCATCACAAACACAGTGGCACTTTCTAGAAGCGAATGCAGGGTTTTGGAAACAGGGGAGACGGAGCATCGACAGGCAGGGAGGGGACAGGGAAGGGCCACTGAGCATGAAGGACAAGGGGGGGGGGGATTCTTACTTTCTGCGCAGACTTAAAAGTCCCTAGTTGCTATTCTTGCCACATGGTCAGAAAAGGGGGTTCTGCCACTGGACCCCACTGTGGCACTTTCTCTTCCAAATGCATGGCATGCTTCTTCAACATGCCTTCTGCAACGTAACACGGAACAAAAGAAGACATTTCAAAGAAAAGAAAGCCAAACAATCCCTACCAAAACAAAAATACTACACCGCGCACACAGTTCTCCTACATAGATGATGAGAGAGAAGAGCAGTTGCACACGACAGATATTAATCGTGGCTAGGGACAGAAATTACATATCATCTGCTATAAGTGATTGGGAAGCGGTTCAAATCTTCAACACAACAGAAGTTCAGTGCACATAAAATGGCCGAAACCAGTTTAAGATAAACCTGGATGGATGTAGAATCAGACCTAACTGATTTAAGTGAAATTGGTTTATTGAACTTCTGTCCCAGATCCCCTCTAAGTTCAAGCTAACTCCCAGTCCCATAGTCTCTTAATGCATGTTCTAAAAGGCACACAGATACTCCTGTGACAAGGGATATAAATCTTAATGGAATACAAGAGTTACCAAGAACGTGGCAGAATTTGTTGCCTCGGTGTAGCCGAGCACCTAACCCGAGGAGATCTTGGTCGAGCAACTGAGTCAAGTAACACTGACACATGAACTCTCTTAGGCGGCTTGAATTATCCTAGGAGCAGATAAGCCAAAAGTGGTCAACCTACGGCACGTGCCACAAGTGGCAAGGACAGTTTTCCATATCTGACGCATAAGGGAACACAGCAACAGTTTGGTCGGAGTGCAGGAAACCAAGCAATGAGCAAGGAGCACAAAGCAGGTGATCAGGGAGGAGAAGGAGATCAAGTAGGGCTTGGAGAGGAGCATGAGGCTTATCTTGGGGCACACCTGCCAAAAACATTGGCCCCCGAAGTGCTAAGGGATACGTGGATTGGATATGAATGCAGAAGAAAAGGGCAGATAAATGAGATGGAGCAAACTCGCCCATTACAAGTGGTGGGAAGTCATGTCTAAGGAGTCTGTCCAAGTGCTGGATAAAGCAGAGAGAGTTTCCCAGTTCTCCTGTGTACATTGAACAATTGGTGATTTCACAAGAACAAATAAATTCAGTCAGGCTGCCTCTCCAACTTCCAGTCACCATGTTGGGCCCGGGTGTTGCAGCATGCCTCATCTCGATTAACGGTGGGTCTGGTCTCAGAACAGCGAGCCTCCTTGGCTATCACGACAGCTCCAGTGCCAGGCTCCAGGCTGCTCTGAGCAGAGAGCAGCATCTCTAACACCATACACCCGAACCTTTCAAAGAACTACACACAATGCAGAAGCACCATAGGCTCTCAAATACCCTGTAAACATTTAATTCACCACAGTGAAGAGTGGTGCAACAAAATCCTGGCTTCTCCAAAAGGCATAGCAAGCAATGCCTGCAGTACAGTCATATTCATAAGCCTATTCATTGTATTTAAAAATAAATATCTGATCCTGCACCCTCTACAAGATGTAAAACAATGCTTCAATATACTTTCCATCCCTTAAGTCAAATTTTCCAGGCAGACTTTGAACCTGCTGAATAAAGAGGGGGCAGACAGGACTAGACTGAGGGAGGGGCACCCCAGTGACTGAATTGAGTTCCCATAGTTTCAGGGAAGGAACGATAACATCTTATATATGTATGCCAGGGTGTTACGGTCTGACATGAATGCAAAGCTGTGTAAATGGTTACTATCACGAGTTAAAGATTCATCAATCCAACAACTTTAAAAAGACTGTTCTGCCCTCAAGAACCCCAATTTCAAATAGAAAATAAATGAGTTTTCTTATGTCCCCCAGGACACACATTTACTCATTAGTGCACTAGGATCTGATCCCCAACACTGTGCAGCCTGCCATGGGCATGGCAGGGTGCATGGTTTTGGGATTGGGGATCAGAGCCAGTTGCACTGTTACTACTTGCTAATGCAAAGGGGGCTAGAATCACAATCTCAGGCTCCCCTGAATGAGAAAACTGAAAGCAGAGTGCCCTCAACCCAGCATGAACTGGTGTGGTCCTGGGGCTGGCATCCACAACCAGCAGATTATGGGTCCCAGTCCTGAGATCACAGTGGTGCTGGTCCCAAAGCCCTGTGCAGCAGGTTGTCAGAAAATCTCAAGTGCAGCCCAGCTGCACACGTGTTTAAGGTCCTAGCACACACAGACCCTGGCATTGGGGAAGCTCTCCCCTATCTCAGGAGTCCCCATGGCCAGGATACATCAAGCACCTTGCTCCACAGTTTCTGTGAGCAGTGCGGCAAGAGAAGCACCATGCAGGGATGCCGAGACCCTGGTTCAGCTGATGAGCTCTCCCTACTATCAGCGCCCTGAAAACACCAGGGTGCAATCCCATGCAGGGCTGCACCGTGCTGCTGTCAGCCTTGCAATACCAGGGGAGCTGTCAAACAATCCCTGCCATGCAGCCGGCACCAGGCTGCACGACGGGGCTATCCCGCCATACATTCTATACAAGGTGCAATGGAAAGCAGCCAAAAATGTTACATATATTTTGTTTGAATATTTATGGCTGGTTTCCCATTTTGTAGATCCATTAAGTGTCTGAATGTGTGGCCGGGTTACTAATTCTGGTACAATTAACAGGTTGATCGCATCTTAAGTGTAACGTCTGCCAGAGGCCTTGGAGAGAACTGGATAGTAAGAGGCGATAACAGTACACTCTCTACAAGATCAAACTTTCCCAAGTCCTACAAACATAGGAAAAAGCCAAATAAAGGTATAACTGTTCAACATGTCCAGTCAGATGCATCTGTGTGCTACCCCCACTCTAAAAAAGCTCCCTGCTAGGAAGGCTCTTTTATCCCCGTACCACCTCTCTAGCAATAAATCTCTCTGCCTCAATTCGGTGCACTGGGGGAAAGGTGGCATGAAAAGAGCATTAAGACCATCTGTGGTGGAGAAAGGGGGCACAAAGAGATTTATACAGCCTTCAGTGCTGGGACAAGCAGCCCAGAGAGATTTATAGGCGGCTTCCCAGTGAGGACAGACAACGTGGAGAGATTTATCAGCACCTTCCCAACAGAGCTGGTACGACTACTCCAACTGCACTTCGCCAAGCTGCGAGAGGAGCGGCATGTCCCAGTCTTCGCTGCCAATTCACAGCACCAACCTTGTCAGGGTGCGGCTGCAGCTGTGGCAATTGCAACCTTGAGCTTTGCAGGATCTCCAGGTGCAGCTGGATTGAAGACAGCTGCACGATTACCATCAGGAACATATTCTATGCTAAGCACAAAACAATATTTCCCGAGACGGCTCTGCCAGACGTTCAGAGTTGCGACAAAGCATCCCTGAAGCTGTGGAGGAATTTTCAAAGGGAGAAGCTGGCAGAGAGGAATTGGTAAAGAGCCTTTTAAAAGCTGAGGGACAGCTTCCTCCCCAGAAATGTCCTTTGAAAAGATATACAACCAGGAATCTTGACAAGGCCAAAAAACACACACCACCAATATTTTCTTTCATAGAGATAACTCCAATCAGCCAGAGCTAAAAGTCATTCCTGGAAAGCATGCTTAAAGTTTTCAGAGAACAGTCAGGACAATGCTGAAGAAAAGGAAATGTCTGCTATTACCTCTTTCGACTCAAGCTCTGCCTTGCAGCTGTAAGACTGGTTTACTTGGCTTTAGAGTACGCAATAATCAAAGGTCATGAGTGTAAATCCCATACTGCTTCTAGCTCATAGCTAAATCAGGAAGAAGATAGGCAAGCACCAGCATTTGATTGCTTCTGTCAATCACTGTTCCTGTTGAAATGAGAAACACTGCAACACAGGGTTAACTGGGAGACGGGAGCTGGAGCTCCCTCAAAAGAATTGGGAGGAACACAAATAACAGTATGCTGCTGATGAGGTGTTTTCTGGTCTCTACAACATGAATTCCCTTTTGCCAACCAGAGACAGGATGTGTTAAACCTCCAGGCACCCAGCAAAGCTCAGCTTGAGTCATAGGAATTTAGGGCTTGATCCAGCTCCACTGGAGTAATGGACTCCGTTTACTTCAGTGGTTCAGGCTGAGTGGATGCCTTAGCTTTGGGAGTTAGAGGCTGCAAGATGATACGCTGGGACTACATAGTATGGCTTAGCCAGAGAAGGTTTAATTTTTGTCTGGGGAATTTTAAACAAAATGATTAATCAAGGTATTTTTTTGATAGTTTATTTTACTTTATTGGGCGCCAGAATTAAAACAAACACATTCAGACACAAATTACAGCTTCCAGTTCACATCATCACCACACATACTCTGACATTTGCAAACATTCATAATTACATGCAACGTGCATTTTTGTCACTGAACGGATATAGAGATAATTAACTGTTTAAGTAAATATGGACATACAGCTAAGTCCACACATGAAAAGCTAACGGCAATGTAACAGTATTATTGCTAACTCAGTACTACACAGTGACAGATAGTGACAAAATCCTACAGAAGAAACGTAACATGAGAAAAATCATAACATCTCTCTCTGGTGGTTAAAAAGTCAATTTGTATTTTGTTCATTCAACCTAACCTTGGCAGGTATTATGTTTTAAATATTAATACAGATATAAAACATTAATGAGAAAAATAAATTAAATTTAGACCTCAGGAGGCAATTGTCAACTTTTTATTGCTAAAGTAGGTTTTATTATTTGCTAACGGGTCATCTTCCAAAAACTTCTCATGAGAAAAGCGTTCCTAAAATTCACAAGACACATAGATATGCTTAACTCTAGCCTTTCTGGTCTACAGACAAGAACGGCAGACTTGCCAAAGGATACAGTCTAAGACAGTGGGTCTCAGTGTTTTAGGCTCAAAATACCCTTTAAAAGATTGTTCTTAGTTGTTATTTTTTTTTTGAACTAAAGATAAATAATACAGATTTTTCTATTGCAAAGAATTCAGAAAGAACACAAGAGGTCAGAAATGTTTAACACTATGAATTCTGGTTCAAAATTGTTGGGTTTCTCTTGTGCACCATGTTTACCCACCTAACAGTGTTAACATGTGGTATCCTGTGGCACCCCTGAAAGGATCACAAGGCACCCCAGGATACCACAGCACCCTGGCTATGAAACATGGATCCAAGGGCTCCATCACCATTAGGCAAAGAGACCACGGCAAGAATAGGGCCTACACTTTTAGCATTAGGCCTCTATCCTTTATAAATCAGTTAAAAATACCTAGTTAAATTCCCTAGCTAAATATTTTTCCAACTATTTGAGCTGGTTTAATAAAAGATATCAGCTTGACAGCCATGGTGTTCTGACATCCCCAATAAATGGGGACCCTGGGATCAGGGAACCTCATCCAGATCCTGAGGCCCTGGCATGCTGGACCCTGAAAAAGATGCATATACAGCTGAGATCTCTCACATCCCAGCATATGCAGCTCTGAGACCAGTGCTCTTCCAGGGCTGGTACTCCAAAACAACTAATGTTCATTTAATGATGTGATGAGATCGGATCTCCAATCCTAACAATCAAGCTTTCTGTCATGGCACATCTGCATGGCAGGACATGTAATTCTGGAATCAGATTCAAATCATGCCATTACTACGTGCCAACATGGGGTGAGACCAGAATCGTAATCCAGACTCTACCTGCACTGGCAAGTTGAAAGCCAGGTGTCTGCAGCCCAATGTGAACCAGTACGGTCCTGGGGCTGGAACCGACAATTAGCTGATGGTCAGCCCTTGTTCTCACTGACATTGCAAAATGACTCCGGTGCGGTCCCAGGGCTGAGACTGTCACTTCCAGCCATGGGACTGCCCCAGTCTCAAACTGGCTCCAGTGCAGTGCCAGGGCTGAGACTGCCCATGAGGTGACTGTGGGTACCAGCTCTGGAAGAGCACTGGTCTCAGAGCTGCATGCACTGGGATGTGAGAAATCTCAGCTGTATACTATTCTTTTCAGGGTCCAGCGTGCCAGGGCCTCAGGATCTGGATGAGGTTCCCCGATCCCAGGGTCCCCATTTATTGGGGATGTCAGAACACCATGGCTGTCAAGCTGATATCTTTTATTAAACCAGCTCAAATAGTTGGAAAAATAGCTAGGGAATTTAACTAGGTATTTTCAAACTGATTTATAATGATAGTACTAATTTTAAAATCAAAAGAAAGCTAACCTGGATGATTTGGGATTCGTTGTTTCATAGTTTGTAGGGCCGGAAGGGACCTTGACAGATCATCAAGTCCAACCCCCTGCCATGGCAGGAAAGAGCAGTAGGATCAAATGACTCCGGTGAGGTGTTCATCCAGCCTTCTCATGAAGACCCCCAGGGTAGGAGCCAGCACCGCTTCTCTTGGATGCTGGTTCCAGATCCTAGCCACCCTGACAGTGAAGTAGCGCCTCCTGATATCTAGCCTGAATCTACCCTCTGCCAATTTGTGACCGTTATTTCTAGTCACTCATGGTAGTGCTCAAGGGAACAGGGACTCCCCCAATGCCTGCTGGTCCCCCAGTTTGTAACAGGACACTAGATCCCCCCTCAGCCTTCTCTTGTGGAGGCTGAACAGGTTCAGGTCCCGTAGCCTCTCCTCGTCGGGCCTGCCCTGCTGCACCCTGATCATGCGGGTGGCCCTCCTCTGGGCCCTCTCCATGCTGTCCACATCCCTCCTGAAGTGCAGTGCCCAGAACTGGACAGTACTCCAAATGTGGCCTGACTAATGTCACATAGAGGGGGAGGATCACCTCCTTGGACCTGCTTGAGATGCATCTGTCCATGCATGACAAGGTATGGTTGACCTTCCTGACCATGTCTCCACACTGTTGGGCCATGTTCATTTTGGCATTAGTAATGACTCCAAGCTTACCCAGGATCGAGGTAAGACTCGCAGGCCTATAGTTCCCTGGGTCCTCCTTCCTCCTTTTTTTGAAAACAGGAACCACATTGGCCCTTCTCCAGTCCTTGGCACCATGAGTGCTCGTAAAACCGTGCCGGGGTCCTGCAATGACTTCTGCCAATTCCCTCAGCACTCTGGGGTGGGGATCATCAGGACCAGCTGATTTAAATATGCCCAGTCCCTCCAGAAGTTCCCTGACTAGATCCTCACTGACCCTAGGCCTGGGTGCACCTCCCCCGGGGCCTGCGGGGGTCCCGGCGGACAGGCTGATCTGGTCCCTATTGGAGGAAAATGGAAGCAAAGAAATCATTAAATAGGTTAGCCTCGTTGTCTGGTGCGACAACCAGATTTCCTAGCATGTCTTGCAGAGGCCCCACAATACCAGGTACCTTCTTTTTGCCACCTATGTATTTAAAAAAGGACTTCTTGCTGTCCGTAATCCGGGTAGCTGGCCCCCCACTCTTTTTTAATCTCATATTCCTTTGTTTGCTCAGTTCCTTTAACTAGTTAGGAATGATTTTCATTAGGACTGGATGGGCTCTTAAGCTACTTGGAGGAATGCTATATTTTGACTGGATATTTTATCTGAGATTTTTTGTTTAGCATTTTTCTCAACTGTGTGGTGTTTTGGGACTCACAATAATGCCCTATAAAATAATTACACAAACACATTCAGCAAAAAAACAAAACAAAACAACTAGAGGGTTTTTTTCCCCTTACAAAATGCCCTGCAGAAAACAATCATAATGCAGAAACATAGGCGAGGTTGCTTTGAATCTTTTCCACTGCTATCCTCTTGGATGCTATAATATTTGGTTACTGTATGCGAAGTTAACTTGATGTGGACTTCTTCAGAGACGAATATTTAGGGCCCTTGACCCACACGTATCCTGTCGTTCAAGTGGTACCAAGCAGGAGCTCTCTGCCTTGGAATGCAAGAGATGACCGGGGGAAGTAAACGTTTTTTGGGAAGCCACATTTGCACATTAAGAATGATAACCACGTAGGATAAAAGGTTCTGCCAATACTATGTGGTCATATGAGGGACTCTTCAGAGATCACATACTGACTACTTTTTAAATTCCTCCCTATTTCTCTCCTTTTCCAACTTCTTTTTGTTTTATTTTCCTCTTTCATGCATTTCTCCCCAGCCTTCCTTTTTACGTTCCCTTAGCCTTACATTTTCTTTCCCCCCCCCACCCTCTTTTCTGTTCCGCTTTCCCCTCTGCATTTACTTTCTCTGTTTATCCTTGGACTTTTTTTGCAACTCTCCTTCCACCCGTGTTCTTTCCTACTTTCTTCCTTCTCCCATCTCCTTCAGTCCTCTGTTTTCATTTTGCTCTCAATCAGACCAGTGCGATCGATTGATTTCAAGGTATGCAGCAGCGCACTCCCTACCTGCACAGTGCTAAATTGGCCCAGCAAAACCAAACCCACTTCAGTGCCTCTCCCCATCTGCAGGCAGAGACACAGAACTGGTAGCTCAGCTTGTTAAAAGCCCAAGCCAAGAAGCCTTCGGATTTGTGTGGAGAGCTTGAAGGAGTAGACCTTAAACTTTTCCCCCCCCTTTTTTTCCCCCACTGTTGGGGAACAGCAGTTTAATAACCACTACTCTTGGTTCAGCACACTCTGAAACAAAGGGACACGGAAACTTCAGTCGGAGACCAAAGTTGACTCCACGCTATTTTCATTGAGCGTAGCAGTGGTTGCGAGGCTAATGTTATCAATCAATTCACTCTTAGTTTCCATGGAAGTCCTCACAGCTGCTTAAAACAGCCTTAAGGAGAAAGCACTTCTGTGCTTTGTCGTATTCCCCCCCACTCCCCTAATGTGTTTATCGCAGACAGCTGGCTTATTTTGCAGTAACTAACTGCTTCACTAGCGCAGAAGATAGTGTCTTCTCATGCCAGACCTCTGAAAAAAAAGTCAAGCCTGCTTTTAAACAGAGCTTACAATATCAAGATGGGAGAAGTGCAATAACTCCCCTTGCCTTCCTTGATGTCAAAAGGCTATTATTAATAACACCTTGCTAGGTTAAACAGCTGCTGTAGTCAACTGCCGCCAGCCCCCGCGACAGGGTCACGAACAACCAAATTCAAGAGATGCTGAGAAGCTAAACTACAGTAACAAATAAACATGTTTCTCTGTAATAAATAATTAATTCATTGTGAAGACCTTTTGAGATCCTTGGATTTAAGGTTTCGGGCTGACATTTAAATTATGATGAGAAAAAACATATTTATCTATCCAGCGCTTGCTCTGCAGTACACAGTATTTTCTGATGGAGAATGGTTCTTTGGTGCTTGTTAAAAGAAAGCACGGCGTCTCATTTCTTTTCTATTTTATCCAAAGGTTTTTTTTCCATTTATATTTGGTATTGCTCTGCCCTGCTACGGCATGACATTTAATTATGGATTCTCAAGAAACCTTTCCCTCCATGTCAAAAAGTACCTTTTCCACAAGGGTGCTGACAAAATGACAGCAGGTCCCTTTGGCTCTGCATGTCTGTCTACCATTAAATCTGGAGCTAATGTAAGCAAACCCTGGCAGCTGTCAGGATAAACAATTTCACCTCCCATCCCTCCCTTCCCTATTGGAAACCTGCTATCTTAGACAGTCACAGAGGTCTGAACCTCTCGGTGGCCTTTTGTCATCAAGCTGATCTGGATCAACCAATTTATATGCACTGCGTTTTTGCTCTACGAAATAAGTGTCCACTTCACATGGCAGTTACAGCTGCATGTTCATTAGCACCACTAAGAAAGCTATTTTAAAAAAATACCCATAATTAAAAACACAAGCAAAAGTTTGATTTACACCTACAAACAGGAGGTTTGATCCAGGAAACTCCAAAACACAATCCACCCTGTTGCATGAGGCTTCTGCCATGCCTTAAGGGTGGTCCACTGCCCAGGGCACCATGAGTAGGGAGGCATCACAGACCCAGACCCAGACCCAGACACTCCCCCCACCCCAGGCAGGAGTACCAGTGCTCTGCCCAGCCCAGCCTGCCTCCCACCTCCAGCTGCTGCTGGAGAGGAACCACGCCAGGCAAGGATGGGAGAGATGGCACCTTTTCCAGTCCTCCCACCTTGCTCGCATAGCACCAGCATACCAGTTTGCCCAGTTTGCCATTTTCCCTAAGGTGGGCTCTGCAAAGATACGTCTATCTTGGTGACCCCTTGAACACCTAAACATGGCTAGGTTCATTCAACATATGAAAAAGCGCAAAACCCAATGAATTTTTGCTTTAATTATGCACCCGTCTAGCAGGTTACATTGGGCAAGTTACATTACTAGAAATATTCCTTTTTTGACTAGATGCTTGGAGTTTTTTAAGGCAGGGTGTTGCATTGGCATAATAATCTTAGAGACATGTTTTTCTTAGGAAGGTTCATGCTTGAATACAGTTAAATATAACTGTAATAGTTATTTAAATTTCAAAATGCAGGGAACTTATGTGAAATAGAATAATAAGAGCCTCAGCTCAGTGGGTCCATCTATTCTTATGCTACTGATTAAATGTTGAGGGGCATATAATTTAAAGAGTCATGGTAACCAGGGAAAAAAGTATTTGCCGTGTCACTTATAAGATGCATATTTAAGTCATCACCGGTACTTGAGACTGTGACCCTGAAATTCTCTAAAAACAAATATGTCAAGCAGGAGAGTATGTAAAGTTGCTGAAAACGTCCCACTTGCCTGATCTAAAAGACATTATTTCACTGGTCAGTTTTCCGGGATTCATTATTTAAATTTGTGCAATACTCTGCTCTCTCTCTCTTTCAGGGGAAGAGTGCCTAACCTATACAGTACCCAAATGATATCCATTATTATTATTGTTAATAATAACAACAACATTTCAGTTTTGGTTCAAAATTCACTTATTTTCATCGCTGACTAGACCTACATGGCAGAAGCCAAAACCAAAAAAAACCTGCCATTACTTCCATGCTTGTAAGGTTTCTCAAGACCAGAAAACTGTAGCCCAAGGGGGAAAGTGTTATAAACAGCTTACCAGAAAGCTCAGTTTTGATAAATTTGTGCCTTCCTAGATATACTAATAGTTTCGTTTGGGCATCTCAATAAACAGATGCCTACTCACAAAATATTTTTAAAACTAATTTATAAGTTTGCCAGTTTTTAAAACTCGATACTAACAATTTTTCAGCTGCTTTGGTGTTTTATTGTAAAACAGGTTTAGGTCATAACCACTAATACTTCCTTATATTTACAATTCCAGCCCCTGAGCTGATGAGTTTCAATGGTTAAGAGTGCCATAAAGCTTCCACGCCGTATTGTACTTAGTTATGCTGTATTCTCCATCTATCTCGTCCACAAAAGCTGCAGCATGTGGAATAATATTTATTAAAAGGAAGGAAAAAAAGAAAATCACAATTTTAATTAGTTCCTAGTGTTGAAATAAATATAAGATCATAAATTTAATCACATGCACGTATGTGTACATTTGCACACACACATACATAGGCACATATATTATGTACACCCACATTCATATATATTTGAGTTCTAGAAAATGGGGGGGTTTTCACAGAAACTGCTGTAACTTTAACTACATGGCAGCTCTGTAAACAGTGTGACAAATTAAAGACTGAGGATTTTTTTTTTTTTTTAAATGATCAATAAAGCAGACTGTGGTACTTCAGTATCATTTACTCAATTTTAATTGAGCACTCCAATTTACATGTTGGCATCGTTAGTTTTAATATTTACATGCTCCAATCACACCAAATAGCGAGTTCTTAATTTCTGTGATGTTTCAGGTGTTGCTCTAATTTTTGCGCCCCCATGTGTAACGCAATGTGTTTATTTTAGCTACCAATACCATACCATAAACTCTAGAACAGCAAAGGTGAGAAACGTGTGCGTCTTACGTGGCACTGCTATTTACTAAATGCTGCTGTACCTTTTTTAAATGTTTCTTCTACTCCACTTAGAAAACCAGGCAATCAAGAGACAATCAAAAGAAAATAAGTGCATGCTTTTAACCAAACGACAGACCGAATGAAACGAAAGCAGTACATGGTTGAAATGGAAGGATGTGAAGACTGGGCGTATTTAATGATCACCAATTTGGATTCTTATAAATTCGGAAAGGTATCATATTAACTGCCACGGTGTCTAGGTACCAATGTCTACAGTAAACTGGCCCATATATTTATTTCCATTTTTACCTAGCCTATATTCTTCTAGGTCCTACAGCTATTACTGATAATATCTGCTGCAGTTCCTCCCAGAATACCCATCTCCACCCTCAGATTCACCAAGGCACCTTGTCCTTTTTAAGTGCATCCAATACATTCAAATGCTGCAATTAGATCCAAACGGGCCATGTACCATTCCACAAAATGACTGGAGCTCTGCACGAGATCTGATCTCAAAATTACAGCTTGGGAGAGAAACTCTTTATGGTACAGACTTTCTATTTTGTCCAGCACAGTGCAAAGCGCAACAACAGTACGATTAATTATAGTAAATGAATTCACTAGAATAGTCAAGCAGGTAAATTAAGAAACAAAAGATTTATGGGTAGATCATGAATGCTGAGCCCTCCTCTTGCCGCTGCAATTGATCTCCAGGGTGGAGCTGCCAGTGTCACAAAGCAACTTCTACCATCCTCCTTAACAAGGGTTTTTGTTTCCTACCAGACAACTCAGCCAAGGCTTTGGTGCTCACTTTAGGGAAATGTGCTCAGTCAGCCTCCCAGCATGAGGGTGAGGCGCTCTGACAGCAAGTGCCGAAGTAGGAAAGGAGAAACCAGAATACAAATGACAGGGTTCTGAGTCAGAAAACAGAGCTGCAATATCAGACTGTGACACCTAGAGACTGGTAACACAAGATACAGCTGAAAGGTCCTAAGTGATTTTCTAAAGCAACTGGCAGAGTCCTGTATCAAATGCACTTACAGCTCAAGCACCACCTGCTGGCTCAGCACTGAATCTCCAGAATCAGCCTGCACTGAAACTTTTACAACTTTTACTGTCGCACGCTAGCTACGTTAAAGGCAGACAGGTGGGATTGGCATTCACTTCAACCTGCTTTTGAATTCAAAGACTCTCAGATCTACTTTAGTAATTACCTGAAAAGAGCCCGAGCCATACGGACAGTGAGAAAGCACTACTTTCTATTGCCACAGATTAGCCAGAAGTTGTAGTATTCTGTTTTATAATGGAAAAACAATTAGTTCAGGACTTCACTGTCGGGCAAAACCCCTGCCTCTATATTGCACGGAAGGCAGGCACACATTGGGGTGATGACATGGTACCACCTATTAAAGTGATGGAGTACCATGTAATGGTGTATTACACCTACTGCAAAAAGCTGTGGATGATGAAAATAGGTACGAAGCCCAGAAAGTACATAACTCATCCCCAGGATTAGCATAATAAAAGTCCACCAGGCTTTGGGGCCATGAGCGAAGAAGGCAACCTGTAATGCAGTTGTCAGCCAAGGAAATAGCAAGTCCTCATCAGAGTAAAGAGCACCTTTCCCACCCGAGCAATCGGAGAAAGGGAAGACTGAGGAACATCACGAGTCCAGTTTGACTTTGCATCTATGAAACCCAGGTACAGCGCAAGCTTCCAGGTCCCTGGAGTGTCCTGGATCAGGGTTTCCCTCTCTACACTTACGGCTCAGTACAATTTAACCCTCTATTTTAAAAACAAAGTGAATGCAGAAAATTCTTCCATATAAAACTTAGGGTCCACCTGCAGTTGAGGCATTACTTGGTTACTGTATGCAAAGTATCTCTTATTTGAGAAAAGAATGCTATTCCCACATTTTGCCATTCCTAGGAATTCTTCTCAAGAAACTTTTAGATTTGATACAAAGCAGTCTTTCATCATTTGTAAAAGGAGACTCAGCTCAGTGTATTAGAGTTGTCTGATTTTAAGCAAACTATTCCCCCTGCCCCCATATTTTTAAGTGACATTTGTCTCCCCCCGCTCCAGAAAACACAGCTTTTTTTTCTTGAGCTTGGAGACTTCCCACATGGCATACAATTGATCACATACAGTGCAGAACCGGTACCATTCAGTCACGTTAAAAAAAGGGGAAAGAAAAAAAAAAGGAAAAGCACAGTTTGCCTCAAATAACCGCTTCTTTTAAAACTCATTAGTACAGTCCCTCCTATAAACATACATTAAAATAAATTCTCTGCAGCACTTACAGGCATGGCCTCAAAGTATAACTGCAAGAAGTATCTTAGGCCTTCATTGACGGGGTATCCTTGGCAACCAAGTAACGGCTAAAGCACCACAGTGTTTGTTTAAAACGTGATGTGGAAAGCAAGCAGAAGGGCTTCATTTCGGAGAAAATTCCTTTTCAATGTTAGTGTTTCACAGTATTAAGTGGCGCTGGTTTCCCTGGTATAGTTTAGTCGTCTAGCCACTTCCATTATTTACCCTTATTTTCAGAGATTTGTAACTTGGCTGGAAAAATTTGTTCCTGATAAAAACATGGCACAAGAGGGTCGGGTTCAGCTGAATTTTTTGTTGCTGTTTACAAACTATGAATAAATAACTAAGGGATCTTGAACTTTTTAAAAGAAAAAAAAATTCTAAAAAAAAAATTAAAAAAAAATTAAATAGCCGTCAATCCTACCCCCCCGCCGCAAACTATTAGATCACAGAAAGTTAATTAGACGAACAGCAAGCTCACACTGTTTAACTGTCTTTTACATTCTGATGAATACACATTAAATAGGCAGGATATTCAAATTTGGTGATTAAGTCTCAACTAAAGCAGTAGTGACTTTTCATTAATAGCTTTGTGACATGCTCTGAGCCTGTCCATGCTCACTTACCCATGAAACCGTGCTAAGTAATATGGGCCAAAGGAAAAGCTCATTTGGTATGGTAAGGAGAATATATACTTCTGCCTATGGTGTCTTGGAAGAGTATGGGCCAGATTTACAAAGCTAACTTAAAAAAAAATCACAAAGATAATGTGATTTGAAAACATTCCTGGGCAATAGAAGGGAAGTGCCCAAATTACTTCGGCACTTTTGTAAACCTCAGCAGGTTTCCACCTCATCTCTAAAGCACCTGAATACCTTGATAATTGGGCTCCTTGTTGACTGGGCTTTTTGGCCCTTTAATCATACCTATTATTTGCAGTCTAAACATCTGAGAGGCCCTGGCCGGGAGTACCCCAGCTGTCAAGCTGAGCTCCAGGAAGCCAAGGGCCCCAGATGAAAGGAGTCCTGCCACTGACTCACTCCAAGTGGGTCCTCCCATAGGGGACACAAGCCACAGCTGGGAGGTGAGTCCCATCACTGATTGGCTGGGCATGCTCCACAGCAGTGTCAAAAGAATGGCAGAATTGATGAGAGGGGTCCTTGGGATGCCAGATGAAGCCACAAATGTCAGAAAAGGGTTCGAGGCAGCCAAACTGCCCACGTTTCTGTACTTTTGTAATAGAAGGACTGTTGGAGACTCATGAGTTCTGGGAGATCTTGTTAATACGCTCCAAGGCTGGCATGACAATCAAAGGGCAATCAATGCAGCAAGTAGAGCCCAGGTCCAGTGGGACCACGGAATGGAGACCTGTGGCAGGAGTGTATGGGTGGAGGCCCCACCATGGTCCTGCCAAACAGCACTCATGAACACTGTGCCCAATAATGGATGTCCCTGGCTTGGTGAGCATTGTCTCCTAAGTTGCTAGGGCAGAATTCTATATTTTTTTTTCATCAAGTCATAGTGGGCAAGCACCTCAGCTGGGAGTGGTCCTTCCCAGTCAACCAAGCATTGTCACATATGAGCTGGACAAATGGACTGTAAGGTTGATAGAAAGAGGGCTGCACTGTCGGGCTCAATGGCTAGTGATCAATGGCTTGTGGTCTAATTGGCAGCCAGTATAAAATGGAGTGTCCCAGGGGTTGATCCTGCACCCTCCTCTCCCCCCACCTACAAAAAGGATGTGGACAACTTGGAGAGAGTCCAACGGAAGGCAGTGAAAATGGTTAGGGGGCTGAAGCACGTGACTTATGAGGAGAGGCTGAGAGAACTGAGCTTATTTAGTCTTCAGAAAAGATGACTAATGGGGGATTTGATAGCTGCTTTTAAACTACCTGAAGCGTGGTTCCAAAGAAGATGGATCTCGACTGTTCTCAGTGATGGCACATGACAGAACAAGGAGCAACAGTCTCAAGTTGCAGAAAGAGGAGTTTACGTTGGATATTACAAAGTATTTTCTCACTAGGAAAGTAATAAAATACTGGAACAGGTTACCAGGAGTTGTGGTGGAAGCTCCATCCTGGGAGGTTTTCAAAACCTGGCTAGACAAAGCTTCGGATGGAATGATATAGTTGGGGACGGTTCTGCTTTGAGCAGTGGGTTGGACTAGGTGACCTCTTGGGGTCCCTTCCAACCCTAACTTTCTATGATTCTACCTGAAGGGTGGGTCCAAAGAGGATGGAGCTAGACTGTTCTCAGTGGTGGCAGATGACAGAAAAAAAGCTGCAGCAAGGAAAACTTAGGTTAGATACTAGGAAAAATGTTATCACAAGGAAGGTAGTAAAACACTGGAACAGGTTACCCAGAGAGGTTGTGGAACCTCCATCCTTCGAGGTTTCCAAGACAAAGCCTTGACTAGGATGATACAGTTGAGGATGATTCTGCTTTGAGCTGGAGGTTGGACTAAATTATCTCCTAAGGTTCCTTCCAACCCTAATTTTCTATGATTCTAATTTTCCAAGAATGGGTGGGTGGATCTTGTTTCTTTCACAGCAGCCCTGGTTGAGCAGGGAGGTGGCAGGCATCTCACAAAACATCACAATTGATTCCGAGATCTCCAGATCTCAAGACAACTCTCTTCTTGGACTCAGTAAGAGCAGATGGATGTTCTGCTAAGGATAAAAGGACAGAAGGGTGATATGATATTATCTAGGAATGAAGACAAGTTGCTACTTTAAGACAAGGCAGGATTTTGAATACAAATCAGACACTCCTGTTGATGGTGTCTATTGACATCAATGTTAACCAAAGCTGTGTCTTTTAACACTTTATTGAAGAATTGGAGTATTTACAAGAGAGAAGGGCCTGGGTGGTCTATTCAGAGATCTTCTGGTCCAAACAGCAAAGGAAGACGGATGGAAGAATATAACAACGGTGAACAGTTGGCTCAGTACAACAGGAACATACTGTCTGGATGGCCTCAATACCAGAAACAGACAGTCTACTAGGGTGACAAAGCAGCAAATTAGCTGGGAGGGCATTAGATGAATGATAAAAGGGGTGGGCATTAGGAGGTTAAATGCAGTACTAATTCTCAAACAGACAATTTATACTCAAGGTGGCACAAACATAATGAATCAAATTATCAAGGGATGCAAAGGAACAAATTATTTAATTGCCTATATGCTAATGCTAGAAGTCAATAATAAATAAGAGGAATTAGAAATGCTTACATATGAGAAGACATTAGGCATAATTAAAATAACTGAAACCTGCCAGGAGAATCTATAATTTGTAGGTTAAAATTCAAGCAATGCAAACTATTCAGGGGGAAAAAAAACAAGTGAGAAATACAAAAGTTATAATTGTTATCAAAATATACCATTATCTGCTTCAGAATTAATCAAAGAATGACAGGGCTGGAAAGAACCTCAGAAATCACGTAGACTGACCTCTTAATAGATGCAGGATTCCCTGTTCTTAACCCAACCTAGACAGATGTTTATCCAGCCTCTTTGGCTAGGGACAGACATTATACATAAACCAGTTTAAGCAATCAGAAACTGGTTTAAACCTGTAACAGAACAGACATTCGGTGTACATAAACCAGTTTGAAAATGGCTGAAACTGGTTTGAGATAAACCTGGTTGCATGTCAGACTTAACTGATTTGGCTCAAACCAGTTTATGCAATGTCTGTCCCAGATCCCTTGCTGGTTTCAGTTAAATCAGAGACCCTCAGCACCACAGCACGTTCTCTGGGCTGGGCTCTGCTCCACAGAGCTGGGCTGGCCCATCCCCTCTACTCTCTAGCCAGAACAGAGGTGGGGCATGGCCTGACACTGGCCTGCCATGACCCCTGAGGCAAATTCCTCCTTCTGTCCCCTCTCCCCCACAGGGCCTCCACAGCTTTCCTGCAGCCAGGCAGAGATGAAGTTAATTCCTCTCTCTGTCCACCTTGTCTGCAGCCAGGGAGGAGATTAATTCCACAGCACGTCCTGGAGTGGGTGTGAGGCAAGACCTGCACCTGTGAGCCCAGAGCTAAGACCTACAGGACCAGACTGAGGGATGGGAAGAGTTGGCAAAGACCTGGCAATCATCATACATCTGCTGGAGATGGAGTTAAGGGAAGTTGCAGAGCAAAGAATGCAGAGAACTACATTTACATTAGAAAGCAGAACCGGTAAAACTTAAACAAAGCCTTTCTGAATGCCTCGTTGTAAGAAGACACTCTGCCCTCAGGATTAGTAAGACTTATGCAAGGCTTTCTCTTGTCTTCCTGCTTTACATTTTAAGTTAAACTAAGTTGTCTATGCTGTGTTTTACTGGGCTATACCTTAGCTTAAGTGAAGATTTGTTGTTGTTCCCTGTTGTATGCTTTGCAAGTTGCTGTGTTCAACACATGCTTGCTTCAGAGAAAGGACTTTTTTCCCATCCCGACTCCTCAGTCCGGCAGCAGCTCCCACCTCCCCCCAACTCCCCTGGGCTGGTAGCTGGCATCCTGTGTGTCCTGCTAACCCAAGCTGGTGCCTGGCCATGCTCCGTCCGCTCCAGCAGGGAGGGGTGAGAGCCTTGGAGGGTATCTCTCTTCCCTCCTCTTTGGCAGTGGCTGGCAGGCACACTCTAGCGCCCCCCAGCTTCTGGCTTGAGCCACTGCAGGCACCTGCCTGCATTTCCTGGTTTAACAGAGAATGTCTGTCTAGTTATTAATCTATTAAACTGTGCAGCTTAGACTAACCTGCAAAGAGTGAATCAATTCAGGCTCAGGTTTTTTTGAATGTCTGTCCCTAGTCTGCTTGAAAACCTCCCATGAGGGAGATGCCACAACTTTCCCAAGCAGTTTCCACGGTTGCTTATGGTCAGGAGGTTTTTCCTTATAATCAATTTAGTTCTGCTTTGCTGTTGTATAAACTCATTAGCTCTTGTCCTGTTTCCTACCCATGATTCAGATGCACAAAACCCAGAATAAAGATGGATCAAATTGCTAACCGTGTTAAAGCACAAAATGCAATGCCATCAAAGCTCAGTTACAGACCACCAAATCAGACTAGAGAACAAGATGAATGGCGCATTAATGTATCTATAATATGGAGAAAGAAAATAGCATTATCCTTCAGTCTGGAGGACATGCACTGCATGTCTTATGCTATCATTAGTAAAATGTCCTTGTAGTTTCCAAATATTATAGATGATATTGGAAAAAAGCAATGATTCCCCACACAGAGCTCTACATTACCCATCATCCTGAGAGATGAAGACAAATTGATCACTGAATTAAAAGTTAGCAGTTGCCTTGGTACAAGTGATCATGACCTGGCTGTATTTATTACGTAGGCAGAACAGGCTCCCAACTAGTAGAACATCATCTCAGAATCATACTCTGCCTCTGAGACAACTCACCTGGATCCCTGGGTGAAATACAGACCGCAGGGCTCCTTGCAGGAGACGCAGAGGGGTTAACACAGTTATCAGTCACTGTCTGCCGCCGACATACATCCCTAACAGGGCTATGCACCCCAGGTTTCAGCACCAAGCCCTGGCCCCATTCACTCCACCCTCAAATGTCCAGCCCTTCTGGAAGCCCTGCAGCTCTGCTGGCTGAATTCAGCTCACAGGAAATACATTTGACACTCCTGCATCTACTTTTTTACCACTGATAGCCTCTTCTCTCAGGAATCTGATCATATTCCCCTCAGAAAGGCATGTCATTTTTGTAACACATCACCTTAGCCTTAAGCCTGTCACAAAACAAGCAGTGAGCAGGAGGAGGATCCTTCCATTAACTATTTTTCAGGGACGAGTAGGGTAAAATAGGATCACACTTTGGCACACAATAGAAAGAAAAGGATCTGGCCGTTAATACAGACCACTCAGCATGGTTATTTGAACTGTAGGACTTCTCAAACAAACTCGATACAGATTTTTCTGCTATCATTACTGAATAAAGGTAGGTATGTTGACACAACAGACCTTTGTAAGACGTCTGACTGTACCACTGTACAAAATTCATATAGTACTTATTAAATGGAATAAAAACTGCTAAGTGAATAGAGCTCAAAGTACAATTCGTAACGTGGAATTGTCACCAGTGGGAGGTGACACTAATGAGTTTCCATGGGATCTGTTCTTGGTCCAATACTACAGGATACCTTTATTAATAACCTAGAATGCGATCATTGCTAGTAAAGTTTCTAGGTTAGACAAAGACTGGTAGAGCAGCAAATAAAGCAACGCATAATTTATGCAAAATAATCTGAACCATTCGGGTCATGGGAACAAGCATCCACTGTAATACAGCTAACTGCAAAATCATATACACAGGAGCAAGGAATGTAGACCACTCCTACAGGATGGGAAACTGTATTCCAGGAAACTGCATGTCTGAAAAGGAATTAAAGGTCATGATGTAGGATCAAGTGAACACAAGCTGCTAGTGCTTAAGGGGACTGATGCGACTCATGCAAGCATGAACAGGAATGTCAAATCAGAGTAGAGAGGTGCATTACCTTTACGTACCACACGGATGAAACCCGTGCTAGAATGCATCTCCCAGTTCCAGTGCCCCACTTCACAAACCATGTCGGAAAGTTGGGAGAAGGCTCAGAGAGCTACCCCATCCTATGCCTCTTCTTGGATATTACTGAACTGACATGTTCAAAAATGAAATCTATCCTCAGTTTAAAGTCATCTCCAGAGCAAATACCTTGTCTTCTTTGGCTTACAACTCATGACATATTCAAAAACAGCCTTCCTAGGAACAAATACACCCACATGTCCCACAAAATAGTTATCCATACCCAGCATCATTCTGGGACACTTAAAAAGGCACACAATTATGAACCTGAACATGCATAATTGTAGCAAAAAAAAAAAGAGAGAGAGAGAGAGAAAGGATACATTAAGTGTTTTAACTTGTACTCGTTAAGAGCTGTAGTAGCATTAATCCAGTACTTGGTATTTATATAGTTATTTTTAGCCTTCAATTTTAAATCCTGCACAGACAACGGGAAAATCTAGTACAATATAAAAACTGGTTATGATTTCACCATTTTAAACCCAGTAAGCTGGTATGACCCCTTCAGAGCTGTTCAGATGTTAGTAATATATTTATGACTCCCACTTCTCTAATGAAGCAAGCACAAATGTCTTATTTCTACCCCTCTAGACTGTCCATAGCTTCACCCTAACCTGCATATCCAACCTTAGTCATTATTCAGATCTTATTTGTGCTGCTGTAACCCTGCTGACCTCAATAGAATCCTTCCTGATTTATAACAGCAGGTGGGAGCAGGAACAACCTTGTCCAAATCCTTAGCTGGTATAATTCAGCGTACATCCACTATTTTCAATGGAGCATGATTTACCTCTGCTGAGGATCTGGCTTCTAATCTCTGGCTAAATAACATCCCACCCATTCCAGTCAGGCATGGTGCCAATCTTAACCACCCATTTGCCTGTTTCTGCCACAATCAGCTCTACTTTTTTCATGATGCTTCTAAAAAAATGGAATACCCCGTCAAGTCACTGCTGTTTCATTATTCACTTCCCTCTTTTTAAATCTCTCTCATTTGCAATTAGTATTTTTAAAGTAAGTCTCATCTATAATCTAGGTGCCTTTCCCATAAAAAAGTCACATTTCAACCTTTAACCAGCAGCTATTCCTTAAATACATGCCAAAAATAAATACTGACTAGGAACTGAATCAAAACAGAATCACTGCCTTCCACCTATCTTGCCACTAAATTTCAGCTCTTCATATGCCTTTCCTTCACCAAAACTGGGGTGATAATGGACCTTGAAGCAAAGGGTGAACTTACCAGATAATGCAGGAGTCATTTCTAAAGATGGAGGGCACCTTTGGGGGAAAAAAATTAGTGTTGGTAGCCTCTTTCAAATAATCCTATAAGATGCTGGTTTGAGTGACAAGTCGAGCAGATCATTGGAACCTGAGAGTTGCCCTGTTATGATCTTCTGCAGAGGAGATACTAGTGTGAAAGACTTACCCGATCAAGCTTCAATATGTCCAGGGGCTTGGGAATCCTCAATTCCAATTGGTGGAGCAAATCCACCAATCAGAAACAAGACGGGGGAAAGCAGGCACTGCCCCTTTCCTCAAGGGAGGGGGAGAGGAGCTCCCTGACCAGACTGTGGACTGTAGCATGGCAGGTTCACTGGGCTTTAGGGGCAGCCAAAGCATATAAAAGAAGAAAGTGCTCAGCGTGCTCAGGAGAGACGCGGCGAGGGGTGGCGAGGAGAAAGGGGTTCTGGAGATGACTGTCTTCGGGACCCTGCCTGATCCCTGGCTCTAGGCCCACAGTGCAGCTCTGCATGTCACTAAAAGAGCTCTGGTGCCCAGAGCAAGGTCCAGGAAAGGGAAGGACCCCCGGTGTGAGGCTGGGGAACTGGAGCCAGTAAGGACTTGGCTCCCGTAGGAGTGACCTGGGAGCCCAATGTGGGGCAACAGATCATCGAGAGGAGCCGAAGACACTGCCAGAGAGAGGTCCTTGTGGGACTGACCACCTCAGGACAAGCCTTGGCTGCTTCAGAGTGGGAGCATGAGTTGCTGGGGAAGTGGGTCCCGCAGGCGAGGTGAGCTTGGGAGAGGAGGTTTCTGCAGCCTCCACCCTCCTGCATTGTGGGAATGGGCATGTCCATATCCCAGGGCCTTAAAAGAGAGGTGCTCTAGGGAACACCCCGTGGGGTAATGAGTTCACCCTAATATTCTGTGGTTGATGTTGCTTCATATTATAGAGGGTAATGTAGTTACGGGTACTCCTTAAGGGGCTTATCTGTCTTCATTACCTATATGTGTTTATTGCCTATTATCAGAACTTACCTGTAACATTGCCTGTCTATATCTATTGCATAGGTACCTCAACTTACCTGGGATTAGCTAACTTGATGCTTATATGCATTTATTGTGTCGATGCCTTGACTTATCTGTTCCAGAGCGTTAATGTTCATTCTGTGCAGGTGGGGTTAATTATTGCCTATGCTGTGAATAACCCAGTTTGTGTTTTGTAGTCCCTCAAAGCGGTGCAAAGTGGTGCTGATCGCAGATTATAGTATATGGTGTCCCACAGTAATTCTGCTGTAAATATTTAATGTCTTTTATTCATATTTATTTTTGTGTAGCAATGCATTTGTATACAGTTAAGCACTTTGTCTCGGCCTGGCTCTATAAAGAAAAGAGGGAACTGCTCCTAGGTGGCAGGCCCTCTCACAGCACTCTTGCCTAACCGTGCCATCTGTTCCACTTGCAGACAGGGCACACCTAGTGGCAATGCGCTGGGGGTGCATGTGCACCCACTGAGAGTGCTGGTGCGCCCCCCGAGAGGCCACACTCTCTGCTTAGGTGGCAGGTGGGGAGGCAGGTGGGAGTGCCAATGCCCCCCACGCAAGCGCCAGCAGGGGAATAGGGGCGCCAGATGAAGTGCTGTTAAACTTCCAGGATTGTCATGGCCGCTTTCAGGAGGGCCTCACTTCCCAGTCAGTGGCCCTGCAAGATGGGCTGCGAGGGTACACGCCCCCCGGTACCTGCTGGGGGGACACGTGCCCCTCCCTGACTCAGGTGGCACCCGTCACCGATGGGCATACCCCTGGGGGTACCCAGGCTACAGTAGAAAAAAGTAAGCCAAGTTGTCAGCATTAAATGACAGTTTCATGATCAAGGGCTACGCAATGGTACCTTCTAAGTCATATCTGATCCATTTTAAATCAGCAAAACTGATCCTGTTGACCTCAAAAAACCACCATATTCCCAAACTTTAGCCATGTTATTTAGCCTACTTGGACAACATAATAAATAACCATAAAAGCCCACAGCTGTTACCACCTAGACAGTGTAATAACAGTCTACAAAAAGCACTTCATGCAGTCTACCTATTTAATCCCCAGCACAACACTTTTCTCTCTCTCTCACACATACACACAAGCATACACCCACACACAGAGAATCATTTTTTCTGCAATGCTCACAAGTGAATCAATAAATTACAATGACTATTAAAATGGAGACCAATATTTTCTGCCTCACCAAGCTTCTGGTCATTGTCATCCCAAGCTGGTTAAAAGATCTTAGATTCTCAGGGCAATTTCGCACTGCCTGTGGTCTTGGCACCACTTTAAGCAGCCAGGAGGAGGCTGGTTTAACTTCCACCACCTGGTCCTCACTGGCAAAAAGTGCATACCATATTCCAACCACAGGCCCTCCCAACCCCTCTGTGCTCTAATGTGCCTCTTATGTTTAGACCCAAGGGTCATCTAGAGGATGATTATACTGGATACTTATCACATGAGTTCTCACACCAGGGAATTTCTCAACTGGTCAGACTTGGATGCTTTTCAATGGGCATCACAGAAGATGGAACAAAATGATGAACTGGACTCCGAAATATTCTACTGTGCCACCAAGATGTGCACGTCCTCTAAACTCAATCTCCCACATAATCATAATTCCCATTTTCAATGCATTCCTTTTCTTCCTCCATTTGTCAAATATTGTCAAAATTTGAGATGTCAGTCTATTAGGGTAGGAACCTTGCATTTGGTTCTGCAAAGGAGGTTTGGGTACATTAACCCCACTTCCCCCCCCCACAAAAAAACCCAAACAAAAACCCAACAAGTTGCTATAACAAAAAGCTAATACTTTCTAAAAATTACCCATTCCTTTTCATTTACATACAACACAACACAAATTGAATGTTTAACGGGAAAAGGACACTTTTGGGAGGAAAAAAAATATATCACTTTCTCCATCATCGTGCATTTTCTTTTTGCCTATCTGCCTTCAATGAAGGGTTCAGATACACTTTTTCTTGATTCCTTCTTGTCTAGTTTTGCTGCAACAGTAATGCTGTTTCAAAATCTTGGCTTTTTATTTAACTAGCAAAAGTTGTATAAAACCACCACACTGCAGAACGTACAAGAAGACAAAGAACTTTGACATTGTTATTCCTTTAAGAAGCCTGCCTAATAATAATGCTGTTTAAATTATGCATGGAGCCCTGCATTCTTCCAGAGAAACACATTTATTATCTCCTGAGATTTGGTGCATTAGATAGTAGATTGGAATATGTGAATATTCTGTTATAAATTTCCAGTGTAAAAGTGCTCCAGGAGATGGTAACAGCTCTGTACAGTATCTGTTAGTGGAGGATATTTGTCATGTACATTACATTAATGTTAAAAAGGTAAATGAAGTTCACAGAAGTTGTTTTTAAAACTCAATCCTGTAGAAAGCACATTTTCTCTAAGACACAAAAGAAGGAACAGTCCTTGTGTCCTCATTTAGTGCCCTCATTTAGCATCAACTGTAATGGGAGTACAGAATATTAAATAACCTGTATGATCAGGTCTCTGCAACCAGTTGCTTTGATAATCTATTCCCTTTCTTGAAATAGCTCTAATGTTTTTCTTTCCCTGCACATAATCAAATAAATAATGCTGGACACGGGGGCATGCCTATGCCTAGTTCATGGAAATCCACCTGAGGCTAAGACTACAGCTACCACTAGTATGTGGTCTACTGTTTTTCATTTCCAAATTTCTTCTTCTATTTTAATTTCTTTCTTGTATGTGGGAGGTCAGTGAAGAATGAACAGATATATCAGACCCTTACTGATGGGAAAAAGTTGAGGAGGACACCTCAGAGAAATATCCCTGGACAGAAGCTCCATCTGGAAAGCTACTCACCACCTCCACCTAAAAACAGTGAATATATGATGTACAGGTTACAAGGGAACCTACTGATCATTAAGCTACTTTACATCTTAATAGTATGCTGTATAACACAAAATCATGGGGAAAGTATTTTGAAAAAAAAAGAGACTTGAAATCAAACTCATGCCCAAACTATGATCTAAAGAAAACCTAGATCTTTGTGAAGTTACATGAAAGGCTTGACTAACTTGGAAGTCAAAGCTTCAAATCTTTGGTAAAATCCCACTATCGCGGAGATTGAACACATTTAACAGTCATTTCCGTGTTTGTAGCAGTCTTCAAAACCTGTATGCTCTGGTAATCAGTTAGGTATTGGAGGCATACAACAAAGAGTTGGGGCATTACTGTTGTAGAGAAAGCCCAGGCACGCAGAATTCAAAGGCAAACCTTTCCCATGAAAGCAGTGATTACGTGGTTTTCTAGGGTGTTGCAGGCTGCCATGCAATGGTCGCACTGTTAGGTATGACTACATAATTCACAAGATAAACCCAGAGATTTCAAATAGGAACTCACGGTGTAAAAGAGCATTCTGACTTGCTGTGATCTTTCTGAGTTCTTTGCAAACAGAAGAACTGCTGTTTTATTTTTCTGTAGTCAAGAAACAAGTGAAAACTAAGAGCTAGCATTTGAGATGATTGAGTTCAGGATCCTGAGGAAAGGAAGCATTGAGAACAGAACAGTAGGGACCCTGGACTTCAGAAAAGTAGACTTTGACTCTCTCAGGGAACTCATGGGAAGCCAGTCTGAGGGGGAGCGGAGTCCAGGAGAGCTGGCTGTACTTGAAAGTCTTACTGAAAGTGCAGGAACAAACCATCCCAATGTGCAGGAAGACCAGCAAGTATGGCAGAAGACCAGCTTGGTTTAGCAGGGAGCTCATTGGTAAACTAAATCGCAAAAAGAAAGCTTATAAATGGAACTTGCACAAATAAGTAGGGAAGAATATAAGATCATTGCTCGGGCATGCAGGGATGAAGTCAGGAAGGCCAACATGCAATTGGAGCTGCAGCTAGCA